>CM052708.1:78817406-78894635 GCA_028551405.1 Uromys caudimaculatus | reverse complement strand
ATAATAGCCAGAAGCTGGAAATAACCCAGATGTCCCTCAGCAAAGGAATGGATACAGAAAATGTGGTACATTTACACAATGGAGTACTACTCAGCTATTAAAAACAATGACTTCATGAAATTTGCAGGCAAATGGATGGATCTTGAAAATATCATCCTGAGCGAGGTAACTTAGTCACAAAAGAACGAACACAGTATGTACTCACTGATAAGTGGATATTAACCCAAAAGTTCGGAATACCCAAGTTTTACTTTACAGTAACCACTGGACTGAGAGTGAGGTCCCAGATGGAGGAGTTGGAGAAGGGCCTGAAGGAGCTGAGGGAGTTTGCAGTTCCATGGAGGGAGCAACAGTGTCAACTGGCCCGAACTCCCCGGTCCTCCTGGAGGCTGGACCACCAACCAAAGAATACACATTGAGGGACCCATGGCTCAGACTACATATGTGCAGAGGAGGGTCTTGTTGGTCATCAGGGGGAGGAGAGACCCTTGGGCCTGAGGGTGTTAGAGGCCCCAGTAAAGGGGAATGTCAAGGTGGGAATACAGGAGCAGATGGGCAGGTGGGTGAGAGGTGGAATACCCTCATAGAGGCAGGGGAGGGGATAGGGGGTTTCCAAAGAGGAGACCTGGAAAGGGGGCAACATTGGAAATGTAAATAAAGTATCAAAAAATAAATAATATTTAAAAAGCTTTAGAAACTTATAATTAAGCAGGCAGATTTATATAACGATAAATTCTCAATACACAAGATGCCAATACAATAATTTTAGAACCGATTGATAATGATAAAAGCTGCCCACCTAGATTAGACAAATTATCCCAATATCCTAACCTTTATGATATCATAACCACCTGTAGCTGGTTAAAGCCACACTGGTTCTTGTCCACCTCCATCTTGGCCTTTCTCCTTCTCTCCTGAGATGCTTTCTGTCTCTGTCTGTCTGTCTGTCTGTCTGTCTGTCTGTCTGTCTGTCTCTCTCTCTCTCTGCCACTTTTTATTTCCACCTCCCTTTTCCCAGTCCAATTATAGGCCTCCTGCTGCCCTAATATTTAAATGTGATTGGATAGGAAGAATACTGTCACAGACACCCCCTTTCTGTGTGGACCCACAGAGTATGAACAGCTCTACTGTGCTCCCTCAATTCTGTCTCAACCTTCCAGCCTTCACAGAAATGCTATACAACCAATAGTGTGAATACTCCCCGATCAGGGGGTCCCTCTTGGGTGCTGTACAGATGAAGCCAATTTGGGATGTTAATGAGGCTTTGTCCCCACCACAAGAAAATGTATTTAACCTAGACAGGAGTATCTAGAACTTGTAAGTTTTAGGATCCCCTGGAAGAGGTCTGAAGAGCTGTTTAAGGAGTCTGGAGCCAGTCTACTGGTTAATAAAGCACAGTAGAGAGAAAGTCATTGTGCATGGTACAGAGAACATATTGGGATGCCTTGTAAATATGGGAGGAGGGAATCTTAGGAAATTTGTCTTAGAATGTCCCATGGGTACTTAACTCTGCAAATGCTCTATATAATGTTATGTTAGTACACAACTGTTATACAACCTCCTGTATGCTTTTAGTCATTTCTAGATTGCTTATAATACTAAGATAACCTAAACACTTTAGGGTAATTGTTATAATTATAGTATTAAACAACACACACACACACACACACACACACACACACACACACACATACACACACAGAAAGAAAACCTAGGCGGGGAAGATGGTACAGTAGATAAAGTACTTACCACACATGGTAATATCCATCTGTAACCCCAGTGTTTATATGGGGAGGAAAGAGAGAGAGAGAGAGAGAGAGAGAGAGAGAGAGAGAGAGAGAGAGATAGATAGATAGATAGATAATGGTATATACCTGTAATCCAAAACTTAGAAAGATAAAGGAAGATCATGAGTTCAAGGCCAGTCTGGGTTATATAAAGCAACACCATTTATACTGACTTAGAATCCCTGTTGCTATGAGGAAATATCATGACCAAAAAGGAAGTTGAGGGTGAAAAGGTTTATTTGGCTGACACTTTCACAAACTAGTCCATCACTGAAGGAAGCCAGAATAGGAACAAGCTAGGATCCCAGAGGCAAGAGCTGATGCAGAGGCCGCGGAGGAGTGCTGCTTACTGGTTTGCTTCCCATGGCTTGCTCAGCTTGTTTTCTTGTAGAACCCAGGATCACCAGCCAAGGGATGGTACCACCCACAATGGGCTGAGCCCTCCCCCATTGACCACTAATTAAGAAAATGCCTAATAGGCTTCAATCTTATAGAGGCATTTTCTTAATTGAGGTTCTCTCTTCTCAGATGAATTTAGTCTGTGTCAAATTAACATAAAACTGTCCAGCCCATAATTCAGCATGCAGACATTTTTCTCTAGATATTTTTGGTCTATGGTTGGTTGACTCTATGGGTCTGTAACCCATGCATACCATGGATAATGGGGTAGCTATCTGTATTGATATCTTTTAGTGGGGTTCTTTTTTCTTTCATCTACTTCCATTTTGGCTGAAAGAGCCATGACCTGACTCGTGGTTCACCCTAACATTTTATCTATGAGATAAAATATTTTTAATTGACAGAATCTTCCTACTGAAGTAAAAATGGGTAATTTCTAGTAATTTTCTTGCGGATACTGTGATATCTACATATTATGTTTCAGTTAGAGAACACTTGTGATACCACAAACTCCCGGGGACATCTACTTCTTTTTAAATGGAAATTCAAGATTCATCATCAGGCAGCCTCTTGTTTGCAGAGGAAATGCCTTTTTCTTTGCCCATAATTCAGGAGTTTCTCTTTGTGAAGGATGCTCATGAATTTCGCGAAACTTACACACTCATCTCTTTCTGCTGAGGATAGACTAGGGCAGGAAACACCTACTTACAAAGACATAAACAGCTTTCAAGTTCTGCCCAGGGACAGAGAGAAAGTAGGTGCCTGCAAGTGGGCAGATTGGCAGAGAACCACCACCTTCTCCCCAGAGACACATTTCCAGGACCAGCATGCTGACTTTCTGAGCTAGTCTTGTCTTTGCAACACTGGGCTCAGTGGTCCCACAGCAGGGCTTCAGGGGAGAACTCAGGAGGAAGGCACACAGAGGCTCCCCAACTCCTGCCTCCAACCCAGCCTGCTGGGACTGCGGCTGGAATGAACCCGCCTGGCCTGCATTCATTCGTTCTAACATTTCAACTTCTCACTAGGAAGCTCTCATTAGGAGACCTTCCTAAGAGGCAGCTCCTTTTAGGGATTCAGAAGCAAAGACAACATGGAGCCCATCCACAGCACAAGTCCCATCTGTCACTCCTTCTTGCTTCAGCCCTTAATGTCTCCCCAGACTCGGCGCCAAGCTGCTTGTGCCTTGATTTCGCTCCACTCCTTGATTTCGTTATTCTCCTCATCTCTAAAATTACCAGGGAGCTGCTTTTTTTTTTTTTCTTCTCTAGTTTAATTAGGTTTCAGTTCCTTTGTCCGCAATCCTTCCTGCAAAACCACACTACCCAGGTGTCCATAAAATCTCCCATGCCTATTGGGTCTCCGATTCTTAGAAGATGTCTTGTCACCCCCTCACACTGTCCAGCTGTGGCTTCTTCAGATTCTCACCTTAGAGCCTGAGCTCAGTAATCTTTCCATTGTCAACCTCAAGGGCATCTCTGTATTTTCTCCTGTCTAGAAGAGTTGCCTTAGACTAACACGTTTGGTCTTTGAACAAAGGGCCCCTTGGCTTAGGTGTTGACTGTGCGCATACTGTTCTATGTGCTGGTGGTTGGTGCTACTGGTGAGTCTTCTGACATTTTACCACCCAGGTCACTAATTCAGTTCTGTCTTTAGTTGTGGTGGCTTTCTGGGCACACTTAGGTGACCCGTCCAGTATTAAGGTCCCCATCTCTTCCAGTTCCAGTTTGTCCTCTCTAGAACATCTATTGTGAGGCAAACCAAACCAAACCAAAATAAAACAACCCCCACCCCACCCGCAAACCAAATCAAACCAAAACACCTTTGCCAAGGAAGTAAGGTTCTCTCCATTTTAAATGAAAGGCTGTTAACACCATTAAAGTCTCTTTCTGGAAATTCCAACCACATGTCCAGTTTCACAGTGAGACTCTAGTTTTTTGTGGCATTTGTCTAAACAGATGCTTAAGTAAGTCAGTATTTTGTATTTGAGGATCACCATTTATTCTTTTGCCTTTTAATATTCAACATTTTATTAGGCACCCATTGCAGTTTGGTTCTGTAGGAGGCCTCTCATGAGATAGAGGTGCGTGGAGAAAATATGAGTTTTCAGTGAGCTGAGTGTGTAGGTACCAGGAGAGGTGGAGGACCATGCAGACATCAAGATAGCCTTTGGAGGCCTTGCTGCAGAGGTAGACACTTTGTTGGCTTATTCTCGGCTAACGACAAACTCATTCATGGCGTCGTGTTTTATGCATGCTTTACCAGAGCACAGGCAGATACACCTAGATGTTCCAGAATGATCAGCCCACCAGTTCTATTATCATCATCAGTGTATTGCATCTTCTTGCTCACACACCAGGCAAACATTCCACAGGAGTGAGCTTTCCAGATACTCAAAGCATCGGCCTGTTAAAATGTATGAGTTTTATAGGACATATGTCTTCCACATATTCTCTTCCTATCTGCCTACACAGTTAGTATTCTAGTTTAATATTTCCTCTGTGGCCTGTCTCGTTGTATTGAATAATCATTTGTGGTGCAGTTATTTGAAGAACACAATGCAAAGGTTGTTTGCTTCTGAGCCAAATATTTCCGGATAGCTGTGGATTTTGAATCCTTGGTTTTTAGGAGTTTTCTGCCTCTGTTTTTCTTTTCAGCCACCAGTGGCTTCTGCCACCATCTTTTAAAGGTTTCCACTTTGGAATGTCCCAGCATGTGGGAAAACATACAAGGAAGATTGTCAGAACGGTGTCTAGACTAGAGTTAGAGACCTCCACGTGCTTATGCTCTGTGTGTCATTTCCTTAGTCCTAGCTTCA
Organism: Uromys caudimaculatus; assembly: GCA_028551405.1. Classification (NCBI taxonomy): domain Eukaryota; kingdom Metazoa; phylum Chordata; class Mammalia; order Rodentia; family Muridae; genus Uromys; species Uromys caudimaculatus. Next base: position 78,889,634 of record CM052708.1, on the reverse strand, counting down.
TCTTCATGTTAGGAGACTCTAGATAAGCAGTGATGGTTATGGTTCAATCCCTTTGAAGAGTGATCTATCCTCAGTGTCTGCAAGGCTCCACCTTGTGTTACATGGAGAGAGACTATGTCAGCGAGGTAGCTGAGAAAACCCTCCTTAGACTCACGGTCTGCATCAAGTCCATTGCAGTTCTGAGAATTTCTGCATGGCTCCTCTGGCAACTACACTATTCTCTTCAAGGTTCTGCCTGGAATCTGGTGACTTTGCCGAAGCATAGCCAAGTTCAGGCCTTCAGTCCCTCACTTTGCTCTCCTCATGTGATCACTATTCAGCGATCTCCAGAGGGGGCAAGCTCCTCATGGGATTGACCATCTTGAATCCTTCCTTTTCTATTTGTTTCCCCAGTGTCTTCTCCACCTCTGAATTTCAGCTAAGTCTCCTTCTGAGTCCTCACAGCTCTTGGACTTTGCATTGTTGAACCCGTGCTTAAGCTAATATATAGTATATAATATACGATATATAACATAATATATAATATATAAATATATATTTTATAATAATATCTAACAATATATAATATAATTAATATATAAACATATAATATATAACATATATTATGTAATATATATTATATGATATATGATATACAATATATAATATGTAGGCCCCTTATGATCCAGACATTCCTGGTCATCCTTGTAATCCCAGCAAAAGTACCAGAGCAGATGTGCATCTCAGTCCCAGCTCTACCTTGTGCCTTCATCACACATGAGCCATTATTCCCATGAGCCGTGACCGAGTCATTTACATGCATTGTGAGAAGTGGCATCTGCTTCATGGGATTCTTATGACAATGGATTCCTGATTTGAACAGAATTAAAGACAGTGGCGTGTTGTTTCCAGTTATGTTACCCTTCCTATTTGTACCCGTAGTTAGTACTATTCCACAACATTGGATACTTGTGAAAGCAAGCTGAACCAGAATAAATTGGCCTGTACCAATAAAGCAAATCTATAGCGTTGCCTGTAAATGGGCCTATGTGTAGGGAAGCTACAAACAGAAAAACAATGGCTACTTCTAAGGTTTTTAAAGGCTCTTCCCAGCTAGACCAGACAATACCTGGTCATTGGAGTAACAGTGGTGCCTGCACTGGATGCTACCACCAGTTTGGTAGGGTTGTTTAGAAATTCCTACATGCCCCAAGTATGCCATCTTTACATCTGAAGGAGTATGAGGAGGACATTGGTAGTTATTTGACTTGCAAATGCCAGGAGCAGTCCCTTAGAAACTTTGGAATATGGCTGTGCTCGTAAATCCTGTTGGGTTCTGGTCAATATGTTTGGTGGTTAATGTAAGCTGTGTGGTGAACTTTCTGTTTGAGCCATTTCTTTGCAGTCAGAAACAGGATGTAGGGAGCAAAGTTTCCACGTATCATAGAAGATTGTAGGAAGTACAAAGATAAAACAAGAGATTTGGGGGAAAGGTTTGGTGACTCCTCTTGCTCTGGGACTGGTGGCTAAGTGTAAATTCTCTGCACTAGAGTGATGAAGAGTTGGATTTTAATCTATCCTCTGCCAGCTGTGACTCCAAGAATATCCGCTTATTTTCCAGGTAGGATGATTCTCAGCGGCGCTTTGTGTCTGTAACAAAGTTATGGTACGACGCGCATGGCATTTTGGTGAGGATTTGGCCCTCCTTTCCTCCCCTCCCCTCCCACTCCTCTTCAGATATGCTGGAACGCAGAGGCGTGTATGTCAACACTAGAGTCAATTCCAACTCCAGATCCTGAGATGACCTTCTGGAAACATGTTCTGTCTTTGCCAGTAGACTGCAGGGAGGGCAGACGAGCATGAGGATGAGAGTCCAGAGGACTTGGCCAAGCCGCCTCCCCACGGGCTCCAGCTTCTTGCCATCCTGTGCTGTTGTGGAAGTTGGGCCAAGAGCTCCTGCTATAGCAGAGGTGGGGAGCCTCAGGAAAGGCCCCCAGGGTAGTAGTGAGTCCTGGACCAAGCATGACTTTCTTCCATCTGCAGAGCCTTCCTGCCAGGACAGCTTTTTATCATGTTTGCCCAAGATTCCCATTACCTTCTAATTGCCTTCCCTGTGTAGCTTTGGCTGCTATTTTCTTTCCCCTTTGGTGTTTACCCTGTCAAATATTTAAGGGCAGTTATCATGTCTCCTTAGCCAAGCTATACACATCCAAGGTCTTTTCATCTTTGTTCATAAATCTTGGCCTCACAGCCCCTCAACACCTACCCCTACGTGCTGTGCGCTGTTTGCTTTGGATCAGATCGTGGAAGCACAAGAATTTTTCTCTTTAGAATTATTGGCACCAGTGTGCACTTTGTAAGTCTGCTACAAACATACTCACAGGGGGAATTAGGGAGACATGATTCAGTTTACTATGGTTTTAAGTACAGCCCAGGGCCTTTTAGCCCCCCTGATGATATCTCTTTAAAATTGAATTTGAGGCATGGGCAAAAGTCAACAATGACTAGTGTTTCCATTACTTTAAAGCTTATAAAGTATGAAGGGCGTTTTTGAAGCCTTAAAAAAAAAAAGCAAGTATAATAATAAAAGAGAAAAGACAAATGGTACTGTGGTAAACTGCAAGTCAAGTGGGGTTCTAGCGGTTTCTATCCACCGGCCCCTCCCAAGTGTCTTTGAGTCTCATTATTGGGAACTTGGGCTTTTTCTATAAATGCTTTTACTCTTCAGCAAAATCTATCACACTGATGAGAATTTAGCCAGAAGAAAATAAATGGATAAAACTATTTAAATGTTCCATTGAATACTACTTGTTATTACTCCGTGGCTAAGTATGCAAGCTAAGGGTCGACTTTGTTAGGATGCGTAGGCCTCCTCGCCCCAAGGGTCTCTCCTGGAGTTGGAGTATCATTCTACTATTCGTTGATGTATATTTTTCGTGTGCTGCCACTCCTGAAACTGGGCCACTTACTGCATTTTTTTTTTTATTTTGCTCAATAAGAAGGAAATTTGAAAGTCACTTGAAACACCAAACAGAGAAATGTATGTGTCAGATATACTGAGTGATGGCATATTACCTTTTTTGCCATCAACAAAATACTCAGAGCCTTTTGTGCCATATATTATATACAACATAATATGTGTATATAGTGTATATATATGTACATAATGTGTATATATGTAATATATATAAAGTGTGTGTTGTGTGTAGTTATATATATATATACATAATATTTATATATATTATATTTATATTCATCTAACTATATATATATGCAGTTTTGATGATGATATCAGAAATTCAGGTTGCATTCAAAGTATAACTCGAGGCTTTGAGTATTCTAAGAAGTAAAGGATGTGAGCCAATCTTGCTACGGCCACCATGACTACTATTTAGAGACTGGGCTGAAGGCTCCAGCAATGGAGCTCTTACTCGTCCTTGAAGAGATCCTGGAATGGGCATTTTTCAGTGGTGATAAAGAGGGTAGGGTCAGGGTATGTTTGAAGTTAGAGTCATCAAGCATTGCTCCTGGATTGCCCACCAGAGAGTGTATATGGAAGGTAAAGAGAGCAAGAAAAACAAATGTTAAGCTCCAGACCTAGTCCTGTAGGCTCCAGTGCTTCTTCTGCCATGCTGTTTGAGATGTCTATGGCAAATATGTATAAAGGCTTTCTTTGGCTCTGTGGGTCTTAAGCCTAGAGCAGGAGTGAGCTAGAAGCTGGAGATTGGGGAGTGTGGCCATAGTATTAGAAACAGTCTAGAGACAACACAGAGAGCCCAGGTGAACAGAATACCTCGTTTGCCTCATATGTCCCCATTAGTCTTCAAACTGAAGTGCATGGATAGCTAGCCTGTTTCGTTCTCATTGTCTTCTCTGAAGGATGGGGCCAGGAACCATGAGATTGCTGAGTTGGAGCATTAAGGGGTCTTCAAAGATTATCTGGATGAAAAACATCCTAGCTGAGTTCTTTACTGGTAGCAGAAACTCCTGCTTCTCTGCTCTGGGATGCGGATCCCCAGTGCCCAGATCTGGAAGCCAGCAGGAGTAGTACAAGCCATTTTCCACACCCAGAAAGAACTCATGGACGGCACCTGAGCAGAGCTGGAGAACTAATGTTCTTTAAGCCATTGTACTTTTTCTTTCCATCTTGTCTGCATATGTGGGCTGTCCTTCTCCATCTCTGTCATGCTGTCTGCAAGTCAGAAACTCTCACAGCCTCTGTCTTCCTCTTAGTTGAGAAATTCCCATGCTCTGAGCCAACACAAGGGTTCAGGTCACTGCAAAGACACTGCTGATTCAGGGTTTTGTACTTAATGAATCTTTATTGGCACAGAGGTCTAACCTTGACACACACGCTGAGTTATACCTTGGCAGTGACTCACAGGTACTCCATTTCTGTCCCCATGAAGCTCTTTGTAGCTAATGTGAACTGGCTTGGAGGGAGGTGCTGCCAGCAGGCAACCTACCAGGAGGAACAAAAGGTAGATGGAAGGGTAGCTCTAAAATGTGAGTACTTAGTGCTACAGATTAGTAAACACCCCATCAGAAATATTTTACATGTTTTAGTACAGTTTATTGAAAACACACCATTATAGCTCTATGTAGTCAATACTGCAATATTAATTTCAAAAGCTAAGTTCCCACATTAGTTGTTTTTGTCAAAATCACTCTCAGGGATAAGAAGCATTCTTATTCTGAAACCTCAACCAGAATTCCTTGCTACAATAGCTTCTGTGCCACTTTTTTCCCTTTGGTTTCTGGCAGGACGAATTCTTCCTGGCAACTTTGCAAAGCCACAGTTGAAGAAAGATGGGGGTCTTTGTCATTTTATCCCAGTTCTAGATACAGGACCTTTCTCTGTAAGGATCTTTCTTTCTGCTCTGAGGACCTTTGGTTCCTCTTGATCTGATGGGACCTAAATGTCAGTATCCCAGTTCAAGCCACTGTGTGGGCCCTGTGAGTGCTGGGACAGCCCTTCTTATTCATCATTCTCAGTACCAAGCTGCTGCCTCCTGTGGCATTGCCCCTTATGAGCATTTTTTAAGTGAAGGAGTCAGTAAGCATAATGAATCCTGCAGAAACTTAGAAGAAAGCAATTGTTACCACAGGTCTGCAAGCATGTTAAAAGTCAACTGTTGCCCCTTGGGGTATAAAAGATATATTTTACAAAAGTTGACATGGATTGAAATGATAATCAATTGTCACCTCTATTATGAACCAGATGTTGGTGATGTTGCAAAATGGCACAGCTATTACAGGAGACAATTGACCATTTCTAACAAAATAATATTCATTCCTACCAAGTAGCCCAGCAATTGGACTTTTTGCCATTTACACAATGAAACTAGAAACTTATATTGTAAACACGGACATAGTTGTTTACATTGGCCATCTTCCCCAAAGCCAAAACTTTAGGGTAACCTAGAAGAATGGATAGGCAAGCTTTGCAATATTCGTATAATGGGATGTTGCTCAGGTACAAATAGAGGCAAGCGATCAACCAACGAAGACTACTACAATGGAAAGAAGTAAACTTGAAAAGCTTGCATGCTGTAAGAGTCCAGCCAAATGCCCTTCTGAAAAAGGCAAAGCCGTGGAGATAGTAGGAAAGATTGTTTCCTCTAAGAATTTGAGGAGGAGTGAATGGGAATACTTACAGAACAGTAAAACTTCTGTTTGATACTGTATACATGCCATTATACACCCCAAAACCCCAAGGACGCCCCACCAGAATGAACCCTATTGGGAATGATAACATATGTCCCACTAACTAAACATATGCATTACACTAACGCAGTGTGTTAATAATGGGGGTGGGGTGTGGAGCGAAGGCAGAGGTGAGGCAGTAAAGTAGAGTTTGTGCTCTTTTCATTCCTCTTCAGATTTTCTGTTTAAACTGCTTCAAGAGATGAGAGACATTAAAGGCTAAGTCTGTTCCGCAGTAACATAAGGAAACAGTCACCACGAGGAAGGGATTGAGTGTGACTTTGTGCTGTTGGATTTACTTTAAAACATATCATTTACATCCCAATACAGAATTCATTAGGTTTCTTTGAGAAGCCAAATGTATGGTCTTATTTAAGTAAAGGAAACATTCTCCCTCTGACTGCAAGGAGGACCAGTTGTGACACTTGGCATTACCCTTCAGTGTTAGAGTGGGTTTCATGGGTAGGGTACGCAACATCTCCATGGCCTAGCTCCATCCTCTTTACAATTAGGATGATAAGGCCTGAGGATACTTACAATCAGAGGCCGGTGGAAGGATGACGGGCATCTCACAGACCTTGAACCATCTTCCCACAGGAGAGCTGCTGGCTCACCTACCTTATCCAAAAAGCTCTCATGCTCTTCCCTCCAGGCCCATCGGACTGTAATTCCTACCCTGGTACTTGGCATGTGAAATTATTGCCTAGGGATCAACAGCATGGCAAGTTGGGTATCAACAAGAAGTAAGCTAGAAACCCAATATTGGGCTGTTTAAAGTCAAAAGAGCAGGAATACGTCTAGGAAATAAGACAGTTAATTTGAATAGTCAGGCTTAGTATTTGCTGACTATGTGCTGGGATGGTTTCCTTCTTTATGGCTATTTATTTCTCTCTATAGCCTGCCACCCATCCATCCCTACATGTGTTTCCTGGGATCCCCAGTAGATATTTTGGTGGGGAGATGAAACAGTATCTATTGAGCATTTTAAGAGAAATCACCTCTTATGACTACTCCTCTGCTTTAGAGGCAGGAGTAGGAAGGCAAGTGAGGCTCTCTCTCTCCTCTTATGTCCAAGATCATGATCTCAAATGGGAAGGGTTATGTTTGCTCGCTATTGGGTTAGAATTAAATCAAACTTGTATGAGATACTTATTGTGGGGAGTCCACCAGGGATGACCACTCAGACATAGTTTATAGCCAGTTGCAAGTCTTTATTCCATATTGCTGGGACTATACTGAGGTTTCCAGTACTGATGTACTGGAAGTAGCTACAAATGTCCAGAACTTAGGGCTGTGGAAGGCAAAAACTATGTATAGGCATCTCACTTGGCCCCTTCAAGGTGAATTCATACAAACAGGTGGTTTAACAGAAGCTAAAAGAAATTAGCTGGAATATTTTTACCTCAGGCTCCTAGAATAATAGTTTGGTCATTTTCATGGGATTCCTCATCAAGGAGATCAAATTCTACTTAAACCTGAAATGGTCTCAGCAAGAATGCAAAATAGAGAAACGTCTGCACTGTCTTGCCCCACCACATACTTCCTGGAGTTACATTTTTTAATATTCGCTATACACAAAGGCCTGAAATCTTAGGAGAAGCTACTTAATTACATGTTGATCCATGTTCAGTAGTATGACTGTCAGGCATGTTGGAGAGTAATGTGTGTGTTGTTAAAGAGACAAAGTCCCTGATATGTTGGTGACATGGTGTGTAGCTTGAGGGAGTAGGTGCTCAATGTTTGGAAGGAACTTATAATCCTAACAAGCCTGCATAAAAGACACATAATCCAGGTATTTTATTTGCAAACCATATGCCTAGATTGGGCAGATCTAGAGCTATGCTAATTTATTCCCCAGCTCTAAAGTCCCTGTTTCTTGCTGTTTCTCCTGACCATGAATTTCATGGTGGCTAATTCCTACTTGGTCTTCCTCTCTCCCTCCCTTTACCTGCAAACCCCTCACTTGAACCTCTCGCTCCACCTTTCTCTCTCCACTTTGTAATCACAGGCTCTAACCTTTTATTGAACAATCAAACCAGGGAGAAGGTTCATATGACATCACTTTGAGTACGTGCTGATCTGCTTGTCGGGGCAACCACATCTTGAGAAATCAGTATTTAGCATCATAAAACAAGCAGCATCAGACCACTACATCTATGTACCGGGATGAAGAACGAAGGCGGGAGCTACAGACCTTGATTCTAGATTGAGAGAGTAATTTGTGTACGTTAAGGAGTGTATCCTGTGGCAGAATTCTGCAGGGTGTTTCACCTGAAACACAGCTTTCCGAGTGAGTCTCTGTGGACACAGGCATTCCATGGTCAGATGCATTGGACAATGAGTCTTGCTCCCCTTCACTATTACCTTCTATACAATCCTCAGTGCTCGGCCCTACCGAAAGCTACTGTACTTTGTCAAACTTCAATCTGGCATTTCCTCAAAGCCTAGCTTCTGTAGACAGTGGTGTCTTTTACATGCCAATTGTCCATGATTACCTGGGCTAGTGAATCTCCTAGAAGTAGATTTTGAGGTGCTCCTTCCAGGCCATGGGGGTTATCTCAGATTAGATATGAAAGTCACATGATCAGAGTATTCTCATGGAGGTCCAGGGTGCAGGGAGGAGGGGACATGTTATGAGAACCAAAGGTTGTCTCAACATGTTATTAGGTTTCTGGGGTCATGTTTTCAGAGCCAAAAACCAGCGGTCAGAGAAGCCCAAACATGAGCCACATGTGAATTGAAGTACCACCAATTACAACATGAGTGCCAAAGTGAATCTATGCAATTCTTTACATGCTTTGTTGGGATAACACTACAGGGTTGAATAGTCTCAGCAACCAGGAATGTATGGCTCACAAAGCCAGAAGTATTTCCCAGTTGCCCAGCCCTTAGGGAACAACTGCCTGATCCGTGGTCTAGTTGGTTGGTTGCATTGGTTTCAATCTGGATATGGTAAGAGGTTGCATGTTTTTCTATTCCCTCACCCCACATGGAGTGCACACAAATTTTTATGTACAAACAGATAAAAGAAAAAATATACATTAAAAATCTCAAATACCACCAGGCAGTGGTGGCGCACACCTTTAATATCAGCACTTGGGAGGCAGAGGCAGGTGGATTTCTGAGTTTGAGGCCAGCCTGGTCTACAGAGTGAGTTCCAGGACAGCCAGGGCTACACAGAGAAACCCTGTCTCAAAAAACCAAAAACCAAAACCAAAAAAAAACAAAAAACAAAAAAACCTCAAACACCAATTATCAGAAGTAGCACTGACTTGAATATTTTAATAAATGTGGCAGAGACTGGGATTGCCGTCTTCCTTTTCAGGTCTCAACCCTGAGACAACAAAAGACCTGCCTTCATTCCTAGGGCTAGGGTAGGGAACCTTAACTCATGGTGAGCCCCAGTCTGTAAAGGAATCAGGATATCACTTGCATCTTGAAAGTTGAGCCCCACAGGCTATCAATCACTGCCTTTGGCATGGCCAAGGGCTGTGTCACTACCCCATAGAGATTGGGCTGCAGTTCCTGCTTTAAGTTCACTTCCTCTGCTCACTGTTGATATTGGCAGGGATTTTGAGCTCTCTCCCCTGGAAAGTAACTTTCTACACACATTCTCAGGGCACTTGTATTTATATACCATCCATAATGTAGGATCTCGTGAAAGGGTGTGTGGTTGCCTCACAGTGTAGAGTGGAGCCGTTCAGCTCCACCGCTTCCAGAAGATGGATTTCTACATTCCATGGAAGACTTGGGCTGCCTTGGTCCAGCACATGTTTTATTTGGTTTTTCTCTGTCTTATTCACATGGGTGCTAAACATAAAAAAAAAAAAAAAGTATTTTATGGGTGGAGTCAATGTATTTGAAAATTAAGAGATTTTATAAAAATAAATTAAAGAATATATAGGGGGGGGAGGAGAGGGGAGAGTATGTGCTACCTCAACTGTACTAACAAGTGCTTTTTAAGTTCATATTTTCAAATAGTTGCACATAAAATATCACCCAGTTTCTCAGTTGTGAAACATGCATAGAACAAATTTGATTAGACTTTTGAATATTTGGTTTTCATGTGAATATAAGTAACACCTAAGAATGTCACTTATAAACTAACAATCCTTATAAAGTGTGTGCACTGCTGTAGAATCTGCCCTATGTATTGCAAGCATTTCATACTTGAGAAATTCTGAAGATGCTGCCCTGGTTAAATAGACTATATTTGAGGGGTACTGTGTGTTTTCAGGTCCCTAACCACAACACCTAAGAATTATACATCTTAGGTCCAGTTCAGCTTCCAAGATTCCGTTTCTGGTAAGATCCCCTTAGTGGTTTTGTTGGTGTTGTTTTGTTGTTGCTATTGTTGTTTTTGAGAATCAGTTGCTAATGTTGATTTCAAGATGAGCAGGGACTAGAACTGCAATCACATTCGATCATGTCCATGATGGAATGTGTGTGTGTGTGTGTGTGTGTGTGTGTGTGTGTGTGTTCTTGCTATGAACCTACTTGTAATCTGAGCCATTGTTTTTCTCTGGTATGATACAAAGAGTATTTGGTACACCATCCTCCAAGTTATGATGGTTAACAGACAAGAGATGAGCTATCTAAGAGATAAAAGATAGTTTCTGAAAATGACAGGCAGATTGATCTCTGTAGGATGCCTCAGGAAGTCTGTTGAAATTCATGTATGTGTAAACAAGTGAACACCTATATATGCATATACTCTCCATGGTGTTTTGTTTTGTTTTGTTTTTTAGTATAGAGTAGAGTTTATTCAGGGCATGGGGAAGGGAGTTAAGAGGGTAGTAGAGGCAGAGAAAGGCAGAAAGAGAGAGAGGGAGAGAGAGTAGAGAAGTGAAGCTAGCCATGAGCATGTGGAGAGAGAGAGGGAAGGGAAGAGCAAGAGCAAGAGAGAAAGAGAGGTTTACTTTCCATATTAATAGGTCTATGTGGGCTCTGGAAACTAATCATCAACATGACCATAAAAACTGCCGTGAGTGGATAATTATGACGTGTATGTTTGCTTCTTCCCGTAAATGGTTTCACAGTGTGCTCAGCATTCAGGGTCAGTCTTCTGTTGCTTTATAATCAATTTCCACTAAGATAGCAACATAAAATAACACCTGCTCATTGTTATCATATGTAATTCACAGGGCCAAACACAGTGCTGATGCTTGAATGTGAAACTGCCCTCCACAGACTCATATATTTTGACACATGATTCTTTGCTAATAGTGTTTTTGTGGAGAGTTGTGCTATCCTTGCGGCAGGAAGTATAGCTAGCAGGGATGATGCACCTAGGCTAGACACTTGAGGGTTATAGTCCCACCCACTTCTAGAACAAGCTCTTTGGGCCTCTCGTTTGTTGTTACAAGACACTCTCACCCCCAGGCCTTCCCTGACATTCTGTCATATTTCCTCTAGTATCTTCCCTTCCTTCTTTTGTTTCATTTATTCTGTCAAATACCTTTACCCAAGGAGACTTAGTGGAGGAAGGAATCGATTGGCTTTCAATTCCAAGTTATGGTCTACAGGTACAGGAAAGTCTCAGAGGTAGAAGCTTGAGACAGTTGGTCTGCCACATGGACAGTGAAGAGCAGAACTGAGCACACCCATGCTGCTTCTTTGCCTACAGCTAGCTGACTCTTAGACAGCCAGTCCAGCCCTCTTCCTTGACCTATGGATGGTGCTGCTCACTGTGGCCGTGTCTTCCTGTATCAGCTGAGAATTGTCTTCATTTCTTTTCTGTTGCTATGATACAACACCATAACCAAAAGTGACTTATGAAATAGTTTATTTAGCTCTGATGCCAGAAGGGTAAGAATCTATCATGGCCGAAAGCAAGCTGCAGACTTGGTAGCAATAGTGGGAAGCTCAGAGCTCACATCTTAACCACACACATTGAAGCTAGTCAAGTGAACTAGAAGTGGTATGAGGATTAGATCATACAAGATGCCTTGAGTTTTCTTCTCAGCATCTCACAAGACTGAAACCAAGATTGTAGGTAATGGCTGCCATCTTGTCTGAGTCTCAGGCCTCCTCTAGAGCTCCTTACAGTCCTTGGCAGAATGGAATCTCTTAAGTTTATAGTATCAGGGTCCCTGTTTTCTGGAATGTCGTTGCCTGACAATTTGTTTCAGCTCTCAGAAGTCACCTTCATGTCCATGCCCTCCAAAGGGGCAAGCTGCATTGCAAAGTAGAATAGAGAACCTACTAGAATCCTCCATGTTGGCCTACTGGTTTAAAATAACAGCTGAGGTCTTTGACAACATTTCCTAGTGAGTTGACCTTGCATACATTTTTTAAATTTACTCACTTTACATCTTGACCACAGCCTCTCTTCTCAATTCTCCCACATAGCCCCTCCCCCTCCCCCTCTCCTCTGAGAAGGGGGAGGTCCCCACCCCTGATGCACCAACCCTGGCCTATCCAGTCACTAGGCCCATCCTCTCCTGCTGAGACCATACAAGGCAGCCCAGTTAGGGGAACAGAATCCACAGGCAGGGGAACAGAATCCACAGGCAGGCAACAGAGTCAGAGACAGCTCCCACTCCAATTGTTGGGGACCTGCGTGAAGACCAAGCTACACGTCTGCTACATATGTGTGCAGGGAGTCTAGGTCAATCCCATGGCATACATTTTCTTGCTGGTCTAAGCCTGAAAACAGTATCTCAAGGATTGTAGGTACCTGACAAATTAAGCCCCACTAGATGTCACAATGCCAGTTTTAGAGTTTATGAAGAAGCTGTCTTCCTGGCCTGACAGGCTCATTTGGTGGTGTGTCTCTAACCCTACAGGAGCCAGCAGTGATGGTGATACTTTCAAGGTGGCCTTGGCTTCTCTCCTTCCATTTCTTTAACCAGTGGCTCCTTCTCTCAACACCCTGGTGTGTCTGTGCCATTGTGGATTTGGCCATTGTCCCTCTCCTGGGATCACAAATCCTTACTTATAATAACCCCCACAACTGAGCAATGTGTGCCAGCTCCAATTCTAAATCCCCTGCTGAGAGTGTGCACCTCAGGATCCAGGTCCATCAGACACCTGTTCTCAAGAACACTACTGTCGTGACAGTTCAGAACCTGGGCACGATCGATGGCTCTCAGAGAGGAGGCTGTGTGGACTGGACAGATGCTACTGGGTATGTTTTAAACCATCCTTTGTATAGATCTCAAGAGGAAACATTAGCATTCTCTACATGGAGGGTGTGTTGATTAGCTCCCTAAAAAATAATTAGCGAAGACCTTTTTGACACTCTGTAGTTCAATCATTGCCTGGAACATGGGCTTGTTTTCATTAAGAAAAAAAAAATATCAAAACAACAGGGACATACAATTTTATCTTCCTGAAAATCTCTCCCTTCAGAATAGAAAGACCTCGAGCAATATCTAATTATTCCTGTGCCTTTTAATTTGATAGCTTGAGAAATGTTTTGTGGTCTTTAAGAATGTCTATGGAAATTTCCTATCCCTGTCTCAGATCAAATTGTTTAAATGATGGACGGTGATTTTATATTGAGCCGAGATAATAGCATCTCATTTACTGCTCCTTAAGTGATTTTACCCACATCTTAACACATGTAGGTCAAGTTACTCCTTCAGACAACAAAAAAATATGAATAAAAAGGGATAGGAAGTGGAAGGAAGCCAATTACACAATAGCTTTAGACTCTGAAATGAGAGTGCTGCCATTTGCAATATTGACTGCTTTCTCTTGATTATAGTCATTCTTCAGCCATTTATTACAATATAGATCATAACTCATGGACCACACTTGTTCTAAACTAAAAAACAAATAAGTGTGAGGAAGTGGGGTGAGAGAGGAGGTGAAGGAAAAGTAGTGTTGTCGACCTCAATGAATCCCTGGCAAGCAGATAATCCTGTTTAGCAGTTTGAAGCATTGTATCTGATGAATGACATATTGCACTTCTGTCAGACAAACGCAGGTTTCTTCCTGTCTCCCGTGTCATGCATGCCCCTCCTTTTCTGTAATAAGTTGAAGATAAATTTTATGCTGTTTCTGTCAAGTAGGAGGAAATGGAAGGGAAAAAATCTCCAGCTGGCAGCAGTTGCTGAATTGTTTGATCTCAACCTGAGCAGTCCATGTATTCTGCCGGCTTACTCAATCACCGACTCTGGCCAATCTTCTGATGAGCCCACAAGTGGTCCTCTCTCCTTTGAGAGAGGTGAACTCCACCTCAATGGCCCTTAGTCATGTGCCATCTTTGCTGAATATTCAGTCACCAGACTTTTATACTCAAAGGACAATTGTCATTGGGACACAATCTAGAACACCCAGGAAGACAGCGGCCATGAGGCTTCTTAGGTTAGATTGACCTGTGGCGTGTGTGTTTGGTGGTAGTGTTGTTCTTAATTCTGTTAATAGGTATGAAAATGCCCAGCCTGAAAGTGGGCAGTGCCATTTCCTGGATTTCCATCCTGGACTATAAAAGAGGAGATAGGTGGTAAGCTGAGCGTGACAAGTGAGAGCAAGTGCTTTCTCTGCTCATGACTGTGGGTGTGACTAAGTTCCTGCCACCTTGGCTTCCTGGCTATGATGGACTGGAACCTGGGACTGTAAGTGGTGTGAACCCTTTCTTCCTTGAAGTTGCTCTTGTCAGAGTATTTCATCTCTGCAACAAAGTGAAACTTGGGCAGCTCCTGTCCTAGTAGATGTGTCTGTCTGTATACTCTAAAGTACCAGACAGAAGATGTGGCAGTGAATGAAGGATGAACAGATAAAGAGGGACCCACCCGTTTAACTAATGAGTGGACTGTAGGAAGGAGACTGGAGTCAGGTTTGATTTTTGTCTCCATTCTTTCTTTTCCCTTCCCTTTCTCTCCCCTCCCCCAACCCCAGAAGAAGGGCAGTCCAGGGAAAAGTGGGAAAGGGTGTTTATTATTAAACATGTAAAATTTCACATGGAAGTGACTGCTTGTGGTGTTGAAGAAAGAGGAGCTTTCGACTCAGGGTAGAGTGAGTCTAGACCAGTGGTACTCATCCTGTGGGTCGCAGCCCTTTAGGGCTTGAACAGCCCTTCCAGATATCCTGCATATCAGGTACTTGCATCATAGTTCATAACAGTGGCGAAATTACAGTTATGAAGTAGCAATGTAAGTCATTTCATACCTGCGGGTCAGTACAACATGAGGGGCCATGCTAAGGGGTCACATCATTGGGAATGTTGAGAACCATTGCTCTAGACAAAAGTTTCATATGTGGAAGAAATGCTTGCCTGCTGTTGGCTTGATAATGGGCATTCAGTGTTCAGTGATCATGGCCTGGCAATGAATGGCTTTTCTCATTGGTGCTTTGTGTAGAAAACCCCTTGGAGTGAAAGGTGAGTTCAGACTTCCTATTGAGAATGAACAGCCCTGCCTGGGGCCAAAGTAGTTTACTCTGAGACTTTGAAAGTAAAAGTAAAATGCATTACCCTCTGGTTATAACATGCTTAAAACCATTAGGATACAAAGATTAGGGGTTTAGATGGGGTTCGTAGAAGGTACCACACATGTGCCAGATTATCATTTTGAAATGACGTTAGCACTTTGTAGACTTTAAACAACTGAATAACGGGGAGAGGGAAGAGAGAGAGAGTGCAAGAGCAAGAGAAGGGAGACAGAGACAGACAGAGACAGAGAAACAGACAGGCAGAGAGAGAGATTGCTTTGAGGAAGGCCCGTGAGTTTCACTTCAGCCTTTATGTCTGCCAGTATGGTTCCTAAATCTTGATGGCATTTTTCTTCTTTTCCCAGATGCCCCATGAAGCAACTCTGTGCACAGTCTGGGTGTACACATGCCCTCTCCCAGGACCTTGTACTTGGGTGTGGGATTATCCAAAAGAGGCTAAGGCTACAATCAAAGAAAAGTACCCTCATGCGGGAGGGATGCTAGGGTGCTGCACATTCAAAGCAGAGAAACAGGAAGCGGGCAAGCACACTTTGCAAGCAAATGCTGTGGCCTGCATCCAGGCACCTGCCAGGTGGCAGTTGTTAGGAATGGTAAAATGGCTATGGACTTAAGAACTCCTCCATTCCCAATTGCTGGCATTTGGTGAGCTGCCAAGTCTAATTCTCTCAGCACCACCCCACCCTTTCTGGTACTTTTCTGTGCCAACAGCTGTCCAGTCACATTGCCTAAAGGTTTTCAATTAAAAAAAAATAATGGCAGCGTTAATCAATGTTTCTATACTAGCATCTACACTTTATTCAATATATTTATTTACTTGATCCTCCACCAAAGGTGACGTTTCTTTAAAACGGATTATGTTCCGAAAATGGCAGACCACTCCTTGTAGGTCTTGGGCTGCTCTGGGCTTCAATCCTTAAATTCTCTAATCTTATTATCTCTGTGATTGCTGCTGGCCTCCCTTTGTGGCCTCCCTGGGAACCAACATGCAGAGAGAGGTGGATGCTAGGATCCTTCCCCAAGCTGTCCCCAGACCACTTCTCTGGTCTTTCTTCTTCCCACCTTGGTAAGCCTTGTTCTCAAAGTACACCTTGGCCTCTCCATCCTGGGCTAGCACCTTTTTTCTCATCTTTCTCAACCCTGGGCAGCCATGAAAGTCAGTTCAGATCCCATCTCCTCTGTGAAGTTTCTCTTACCCTCAGGAGTTGGAAGTCTCATCCAATACTCAAACCCCTTAGTAACAGAGTCTCCTACCTGAAATCTGGCAGGGAGCTTCAGGCATGGCTATTTATTATTGTTCCATATGACTGCAAATTCCTAGAGGGAGGCCACTGTTATTCTAGCTCCCTTCTGTGCCTGGAAATGTTTTTTTCTTACATAGTAGATGCTCAGTAAATATGTAATAGATGGTTAGTTTCATTCCTCTTATGGCCAGCTGTTCTGAATTACAAAGATTTACAAAGATTTTTTTTCATGATGTGGCATAAAAGCAATGGAAAAACCTTTGGAAATAAAGTAGGGTATACGTAAACAGCAATAGATTTTTAAAACTTTCTGAAACACCATTGATACGTCCCTCCCTTTACTGTGTAAGTACCCAAGAAGTGGGAACATTTTCAGTTAGTGTTGTCTCTGCTAGATACCATCAATTCCGACTCTTCGATTCTAGGAGTTGCATATTCGCAGCATGATATATTTTTCCCTTTTCACGTTGGTGGTGTGTGTGTGTGTGTGTGTGTGTGTGTGTGTTTGTATGTGTGTGTGTGTTTGTATGTGTGTGTGTGTGTATGTGTGTGTGTGCATGTGTAGCGGTATGTATGCAAATGTGTACATGCGCATGGAGAGACCCAATGAATAATTCTTGATCACACTTGCCATCTTATTCGGTGAAGTGGGGTCTGTCAATCAAACTCAGCTTAACACCTATAGGGCTAACCTTGTTAGCTGGTTTAAGTATTCCCTTCTTAGACTGTATTAATACCAGGCTAGCCACCATGCCCACCAGATATTTATGTGGGCTCTGGAGATTTGAATTCTGCTCTTCATGCTTGTGTGGCAAGTGCTTAACCACACAGCCCTCTCCCCTGCCCATAACTGCATTCCTAAGGATAATTTAAATATATCTAACTTACCCTCCCCCCAATATTTATTACTGTTCTTGTCAGTTACTGAAAAGGACATTATTTAGCTTCATTTTTGGAGGAATTTCCCACTGATACTTAAGTAACTTTACTGCAATCTAATCTACATAGAATCCTTCCCCTGTGAGTGTGGAACTCCAGGTTAGTAGATTTAGTAGTCTGTGTCTACAGCACTGTCATGTGGTGATGGGTACACGTGTATTTCCACATCTCTGGGAAGCCTGTTTCTCATTCTGCCACCTGCTCTGTCATTACTCATTTGATTGTGGTGCATTATCCCAAGGAAAAGCCGAGCCAAAGGTCTGGGAGAACTTTGTGCTCAGCAAATACAGAATTGAGAAACGTTTCAGTAATTTTTTTTGAAGTGCGGGGAGTTTCACAATCCTATTATCTTTTCAGCTTTGAAATCAGCAACCCTCTAAAAACTGAGTTTTTTTTTTTTTTTTTTTCTTTTCTGAAATTATTTGGTGGACAAACCTGGCCAAGTTGGCATATGGATATGTTCACTATTTATTCTGTCTAGTTAATGTGAATAATTATATGTCCTGTATAGAGATATTGCCACCTAGACTGGTGAGCTTGCTTAGTGAGCACAGGCACTTACTGCTAAGCTTGGTGACCTAAGTTCAGTCCTCAAGACCCTCATGGTAAAAGGAGAGAATAGATTTGGGCAAGTTTACTCTCTGACCTTTACGTGTATAGTATGACATTTGTGTGTGTGTGTGTGTGTGTGTGTGTGTGTGTGTGTGTCTATACTAACAAATGAATGTAAACTACTTATACATAAATAAGTAAAAAAGAAAAGAAACATTAATACCCGAGAAAATGGCATAGTCAAGTCTTCACACCAGTTTCTTCCTGTGAAAGCCCTGAGCCTCCCTGGGATGATTTGGGATAAACATGGAACATGAGGACTCACTTAAGCTTTCTAAATGTAAACCATCCTGAGCTAAGGTTGCATGTCCAGCTCCAAGAGATAGGGGGCAGCTTAGTTTCACTGTCCGGCCACTCAGAACTTCCACTCTCTGACTGCTCCTTAGCGTGTCACCCAGTTTGATACCCTCTGGTATATTCACATTCACCTGGTATGACCTAAGGGCTCTTGTCTTGTTTGAGTCTGTGTTCCTTCCAACTAGAGATCCTGGAGTGGTGTTCTGCTCTGCAGATACTTCAATAACGAGTGTGTGTGTGTGTGTGTGTGTGTGTGTGTGTGTGTGTGTGTGTGTGTGTACCCTGTAGCCTGCCCTTGTCTGCCTTCCTGGGATGTGCAGCTGACTCTACTGGGCTTCAGCCTGATCTCCTGAATGCTGCTGAGGAGCTGTCTTTTCCAACATGTCAGAAGTGAGGTACATGGCCTGGACTCCTGTGTGCACCCCCTGTCACAGTACACAGAAAGTACTTTAAGTTGTCACTAGGCCTCAGTGTCATTTGGCACTGGGAGATACCAACCATTCAGGCTTTGACTGCCTTCTTTTTCTTCAAAGATCAATTGTTATCCATGTTCATCAGTGAGGAAGAAAGCTGACAGAACACCAGGTCCTCTTCCTTCTTAGTCACAGCGCATGGAGTTTCCTAAAATCTGGCTCTCTGTCCCTCTGTTCACAGTAGTTACAGATGACTAATGTTTACAGTAGCAGGCCTCCAGTCAAGATTTTCTGGCTTCAGCGATTTGGTGTATGAATGTACATGTGTTTGTGTATAGGCCAGCTGATGCAGCCGTTAGTAGCCCTGGCTCCATATTCCCCTATCCAGCCAGAGGACCTCCATATGGGCACAGGCAAGCTTCCCAGTAGTTAAGCACGTGAGGACTCCTCACTTCCATTTTTGGCCCTACAACTCATTTGCTGTGTTCAGTAGAGTCTGATTTTCATCAGGACATAGGGATTTGGTATCTTCCCAGGGGTTCATGGGAAGGGTGGAATTTCTCCAAGGTGCCATCATGGGCAAGGGGCTGACTTTTGTTCAACCCTAAATCTTCCTAGGTCTCTTCTGGCTACTTTACATTCCTCAGGAATGTTTAAGAAGCACAGAAGTCTGGATATATTGCATATACTTAACTCAAGCTGTCTATTGCTAATTAATAGCTATTTTGGACCCTCTAAGTGAGGATTTTGTATTTAGCATTTCTCGGCGTCTTTATCTTCTAGTAAAAGTAGGAGGTGGACAGCAGAAATTACATCATGATAAGTCTGTGCCAAAATTCAGGTTCTCTTTCCCTTGGCCATGAGAAGTTGTAGAAGCTTAAGGGGTGGAGTGTGATCAAGTCACAGTGAAAGACAAGAGCTCGCACGGTATGCAAATGAAGCCCGCACAGACAATGGGGGAATTGAAGTTTGTGCTTTTGGTTTACTTTGGCATAAACTGAACTTCCTCATTCTTAATTAGCTTTGTCTTTTCTTTGTTAAAAAATAATTCTTCAAATCTTTTATTACCACCATATATTCAAATATCTGCTTATTTCGTTGTCATTTTGAAATAAAGTTATAATTAATAGTTGACACAGGAGAAAGAAGTTGAGTTGAGAGAGTAAAGTCTGTGAATAAGTCTCTGTAAAAATTGCAGCCTGGCGTGTAATTTCAGTTCATTACCTGCGCATTAAAAGAGGGAGAGACAGCTTAGCCCTTAAGCTCCCTTCTTATCCTCGGAAACTTAAAAATGCAAAATTTGCTTCCAGAGGGTGAAGATGTCATTTCTTGAATACAAAAGGAGCATGTGAGAATTAAAAGGAAGAAATAACAAAAAGAGAGTTTAGGCACGTGCACTTCCTGGAGCCCAGGCCCTGGCTTGGCACAGTTCCTCACGGGCAGGTGCACCAGTTACATGTGACTGCCATCTACATGGTTTTCTTGGCTGCCACAGTGTTGATCGAGACAGTGTTGGGCAGGGTTCAGAGTCTTGGCTGCAGGGTTTCATTGCTACTTTGGGGAAGAAAGCCTTTCTACTGGGGTTTCTGGGTTTACCAGCGTGTTATTAGATAAAACAAGAAATTTGTGGAAATTATTCAGGCACCATGATCCTCAGAGGGAGGAATCTCCTCTCTCTCTCTCTCTCTCTCTCTTTCTCTCTCTCTCTCTCTCTCTCTCTCTCTCTCTCTCTCTCTCCTCATTCCTCTTTGATTTTATTTGAAATGAGTTTACCTTTAAGTGTATGTGGTTAACTTCATCTCAGGGGGATTAAAGCCAGCTTGGTACAGTGACCTGCCAAAAGTGAAGTGACTCTAGCCAGCTTCCAAGGCCCTTGGTATATTATAAAATGAAGAAAGGGTCAAGCTTAATTGAAAATTGTGCTTTTAAAAATATAGACTTAAGTAGGAAGTTAATGCTTTAAAAAAATACTGCCTACACAATAATGCTGAACTCTTCTGAAGAAAATAAAGGCTACAGTAAAAAGAAATTTTGTGTGTACGTTTGTAACAATAGTAGAAAGGAAAATAAGGTCATGATTTGAGAGGAAGTGAAGGAGGGGCATGGTGGGAGCAAAAATGATGTAATTATATTTCACTTTTAAAAAATCTCAATAGAAGAACACATGCGCGCGCGCGCACACACACACACACACACACACACACACACACACACACACACACACACACACGGGCACACATGGACACACACAGACACAGAGAGGTATTTAAGGTGTCCCAGGTGTTGGGAAGTCTAGGGAAGGGATGGCACATTAAGTCATTCCCTTCCAGTGCTGTGGGATTGCCTTGACAGCTGTTACCCTTCAGGGGATGATATTAAAGGTAACATTGAGGCCCTGCGAATAGAAGCCTAAGCCCAGTAGCTTTGTGACCCCAGCGAAGATTCTGGTGGTAGCTGAGCTGGGTCTCCATAGAGCTTTCCAGTGAGGCTTTATCACCATCTCTCTGCTCCCACCCTAGCGCCCTCCCCGCCATCCCTTCCAGCCACGTGCCCTGCCTGCCTCTCCCTCTTTCTCATTCCGTATTTCCCTTTCCCCTTCTTTCTTTTATGTTTTCCTCCTGCCTCTTCCCTTCTCTCTCCCTCCTTTCTACCCTCTCTCGCTGTAGAACATTGCACTAGTTACTTTCCTCATTGTCATGGCAAAATGCTGGATGAAAGCAAGAAAGAAGGGTTTATTTTGCCTTGCGGTTTGGGGTGTGTGGTCGCCCATGGTGCGGTCCTCCATGGTCTGGTCCTCCATGGTCTGGACCATGGGGGCGGCATCTTGAGGCATCTGTCACTTTCACCTGCAGCCAGGAAGAAGGGGGTGATGCTCCCAATCAGCCTTCTCCTCTTCTGGGACCTGCACTCATAGAATAATGCCAACCACATTTCGTGGGGGTCTGCCCACCTCAGTTAACCTAATACAGTAACTCCCTTACAGACACGTGCAGAGGTTTGTTTCCCTGCTGGTCCTAACTCCTATCGAGTTGACTGGTGATTGACCATTGAGAGTGTGGATTTCACCACCCAACAACTATTCCTTTGACTTCAGTGGCTTTCTGCCCGACCTTTTCTCTGAACTGGTTCTTAGGTTTCCTTTGGTCCCCGCCAGTCACGTGACCAGAAAACAACCCTTTTCTATATTTTAGCAGGCAGGGGATTTCACACCAAGAATGAAGGTCTCCTCGATACTTGGTGGAACTGAGACAAGTGCTGGATATTAGAGGTACAGTGAGCCACACTCTGTGGTCTCAGCCCTCTGCAGAAGGATAGCTAGATGGGTGACATGGGAAAGATATGTCTCCTGCAGTTAGTGCCATATTTAATGAACCTTTACCAGGAGAAAATGGGCTTCTTTTTCTTTCCAGTACCAAGTCTGACAGAAACCTGACCAGGAGCCTCACTGTCCAGAGAGAGGTGTGGCTTGTACTTCGGTAGTGCTCAAAGCCAGGGGACATGAACAGGCCACAAAATGGACCATGTAAAATGGGCTTTACAGTGAAACACCCTCTTTGTTTTGTCTCACTGTGGACCCCTTCTGCTTTCTTTTCCAGTGTTGCTACCACATGCGTTTTAACAATAAATTAAACTTTCGAACTAATCTTTTGGGTTTAGGGGCAGTGAAATCTCCAATTGTGCAGAGTTGTGGTAGTCCACCTGGCTGGATTTAGAGTCACCTGGAAGGCATACCCAGGAGGTATGCCTGTGAGGACATTTCTAAAGATGTTTACCTGAAGAGGAAGGACCTAGGGTGAATGTGGATGACCACAGGTCATGTGCTGACCTCCATGACTGAATACAAGTGGAAAGGAGGAAGCCAGGTCAACACCCACAGCATCTTTCTCTGCCTCCTAAGCCATGGAGAACTGCCCCCAATGGAGAGCCAAAGCAAACCCTTCCTCATTTACTGTATTTTGTCACCGTAATGAGAAAAGTCACCAACCCCAGCCACATGCCCCTTCAGCCTCACCCACTATCCTTGCTCCTTAGAACTCTCTTGCTGTCTTGGTGCAGTGCTCTTCTCTTCTCCCGCTTTCCCTGCTGGCTCCCGACTTCCACCCACAGCCCAGCAGACAGACAGGGATTCTTGTCTGTTACTCCCTGGAACTTCCACTCTGGCTTGCCATCACATCTTTGAAGAAACATCCTGCACCAGGAGCCAAGTCCTGCAGATTTATCTGCTCCCTGCTGTGGGTTTCCCCAGAGCTGTAACATCTTACAACTTCTCAGCACTTGGTTTCCCCTGTGTGTGAAGTTGAGACGATCTAGGTATTTTTCTTCAGGGGACAGTGGTGAGATTTACCTGGAGCTGTTGACTGGAGAGTTTGTTACATAGATCAGAAATTGTAAAGCTTGGTGTTGGTCAATTGTTAGTATGCTGTGCAGCCTTCCTATTCATATTGCACTGGATATATTTCCCCTTCTGTTGTCATTATGAGTGTGACAATATGAATGTCATCATCATCATGGCCGTCGTCATCATCATCATTGCAGTAAAAGCAGCAGCAGCAAGAGCTGACATAAATGTTCGTTTACTATATGCCAAGAACTTTGGCCCAGAATACTGGCATGGCACTGCTGGAGCCAAGATTTAAATTCACGTTTCGCGACCCAGAGCCAGCTCTTGAGGTCAATACAACATGTTCGCCTCCACAAACTGAAATTGCTCGTGTAAACATTTGGGTAAGGGTGGAAGGAGAACGCAAAGGGGGAATTTGAACAGCTCTCCCTGGCTACCCCCCAACCCCACCCCATCTCAGATTTAATTAAATTCCACTTTTAGAAGTTGAAGTCAGAGTAATCATGGGTGTTGTTCCGGGTGAAAGAACATGTTGACTTCCTACGCGTAGTAGATTTGGTGGCTAGGGGCTGCCTGCCACCCTTGATGGCCTGTGCAGCATCTCATATGTACAACTGTCAAAGGAGCCTGCTTTGTCTAACAGCTTAATCTCCGTGTCCCTGTCACTGGGAGGACATCAGTCAAAGCTTTCAATCAATTCCATTTTCAGCCTCACCGATCACAGATTCTACCAGCGAAGCTGAAAAAGGGAGTGGAGGGCTCTTCAAGGCAGCACAGGAGCAGGTGCGCAGCCCTATGCTTTTTGAACATGAGGTGGAGAGTCCTTTGCCTGGCAGAAGAATTAACTTTCTCATAACCTCCATGTAACTGTGAACTTGAGGCCCTCCTCCAAGTTCTGTCTATGCGAGAGCCAACTGTGGGAGGTGCAGATGCTGTGAAGATTCCTTGTTCCAGTCAAGCTGTTTTATGCTGGGAAATGTTGTCTCTTCCGTACCCCGTCTTCATAGCATCTTGTGCCTGTGTGGAATCCTTTGAGAGTGTTTTGTGTGCACATTGCTATCTTTTTCAAACAGTATGGTGCAGAGGGGAGATGGTTGTGTTCCAGCTAACCAGAGGAGGTAGCAGAAATGCAAAGCCATGCGGATTCATTTCATGATTTAGATCCTTGGGATCTGAGGCCTATTTTTAAAAAGAGGGCCCGAAGAGTCCAAGGTCTGAGTCTTGGGGTCCCATTCAGTGATGAGTGAGCTTCTGGTTTTCTGAGAGGTTCTGAAGAAATACTTGCTTTTAAACTGTACCTGCACCTTGTTACCATGACCACAACTCATCTGGTCTGGGACAGATGTTCCTATTGAGTTTGTTAGTTGGGCCCTGGCTGCAGCACTCTGGTGTTGGGGGTTCTAGTCATCAGCTTCAAGGAAGCCCCGGGGGGGGGGGGAATGTAAGGAAGAGTGGAGCTGGATTGTATTCACTATTATCAGAATCATGGGAAAAGACATTTTCTTCTTGCTGTGGAAAACAAGTGTCCATTTCAGCTCCTGCCTTCACCCATCCTTGACTACCCTCTTGGGAATGTATAGACAGTTCTAATATGAAGACTAATTAATGGCACATGTACCACTGAACTCCAGATATCTGGGGGTTGGAGGGAGGAAGATCATTGGTGTTTATTGGCTACTACCTAAGTCCCAGGTTCAGTGAAAGACTCCATTTCAAATGACTGCGATGGCATTCAGCATTCTCTTCTGGCCTCTGCACATATATGTACAGGTTCATATGCCCTCAAACACATGTTCACATATCCCACTCTGTGCTCATATACATATGCACAAAACATTGTCCACAAAGGAAACACCCCAGTCATCTCATCCAAAAGATCTGTAAGTAGACTTTTCTAGTTTTCTATCTAAATAGCCTTGATGTTGGTAGTCAACCCTAAGACACTCCCAGGTGCTCATAGAAGCAGAAAGTCATTCTTTCAAATACTGATTCTTTTAGAAAGAGTGTCTTGGGCTTGTGCTTAAGAGTGTCTTCTCACTTTTAACATCACCCAAGTGGTAATATGGACAACAATTTGAAATTCAATATGCGGGTGCTATCGAAAGCTGATACTGGACCATGGAAGGAGAAGATCAAAGGAAAGGAAAGGCCATTTTTGAGTCCCCAGTGATCCTTACCCAATTGGCTCAGCTTCTGTCACTTTGGTTAAAAAAAAAAATGTTTAATGAACTATTATTTTGACCACTCCCCCCCCCCAATGTGAATATGAGAGATGACAGGGAGAATAAAAAAAAAAAAAAAAAAAAAAAAAAAAGAGTGTCTTCTCTTCCCCCAGACCCTCTTGGTTCTTGGAGTAGCCCTTTGAGCACAGTTTGGCTCCCCCCATCTTTCATAGCTTAGCAGATGTCACACTTGAGCAAATGTAGCCTGACATGCCAAATGAAATGGTCTTAGTGTGGAAATTGGCCGTGTTGATAACAGGTTATTAATTTAATCAGCCTCAAGTTGATAACAGGTACCTCCTGTGGAAACAAAGATAATTTGCTATTGATTGTGATCGTGTCTCCTGATAGAAACTCTAGGCTTATTGTGCCTGGTAAAAGGCTGGCACACATAGCCTTCCACAGTGTGAAGGAGACAGGAAAGGGAGGAGTGATGGAAGGGGGATCACTGCACACACAACGCGCAGTGGAGAGATGTGTTGGGCCCATTGTTCTGGTACCTGCTTCCTCTAGAAACCTTATAGCTGTGCTTTTATAATCCACTTTGAAATGTTTACTGTTTATAAAGCAGAAGCAAGCTCTGCAGCTTCCAGGCAGAAGGTCATTTTATAGAAAAGGTTCATTCATGCACAACAAAGCTTATTTCTTCTATAGGAACAAAAAGAAATAATGAAGCCTTCTTAAAAGCTGTTTTTCTCCAAAGAGCGAATGCGATCTTCTTGATAGTTGGTAAATTATCCTTGCCACTTCTATTGGAATTGAAAAGTAAAAACATTTGTATCAATAAAGATTATGGAATATTATTAGACTCAGATATGATTTCAGCTGCAGCCACAGCATGATGTTGGGAAGCAGTGATACCTGCTTTGCTTCTGCTTCTTGCCTTTGTCAATCTTCCTAGATTCTTCCCTTCATACTGGGGTAAGGCCTGTTGGTTGTTTAGCCAATTATATGATCTTCGTGTAGGTTTATGACTAATATAGCTTTCCAAAATCCTGCCTTACTCCCAGATTCCCATTGCCCAAGACCTTGCTTTAATACTTTCCTTTCTTCTGGATGCTTCCATTTCTCAAGAGTACTGCTTGAATCTTGCTGTTCTGCGGACACGCCCTTGCCTTCCTGGTAGCATTATTGCTCCTTTATCTGTAAATAGCCATTTTCCCTTGTGCCTCTTCTGTGAATCACCTCATAGTGTTTCCTAGTCTGCCAGTGGCCAGCCCTATATCCCACTATGGAGATAATTCTAATTACACTAATTATGGAAGCAGCTTCAATTAACCTGCTCTGTTCCAGAGAGCTGGGAAGTGCCTCTCAAGACCAGAGGGGAAATGATTTCATCACTAGTAGGAATGAAAATGTAAATTTGAATGTCTTACTTCGTACTTTCTAATGTAACCGTCCATTTTTGTGTTTGTGTATTCATGTGGTACATAATGTATCATATGTGATGTTTGTGTGTGGTACATGTACATGAATGTTCAGGTACTGACACCAGTTTGTATTCATGCAGAGGCCAAAGCAGGAACATCAAATCTGTTTCTTTATCACTATTTGCCTTATTTCTTTGAATCAGGTTCTCTCATTGAACCAGTAGCTCACTCTTTAGGGTATGCTGGTCAGCCATTGTGCTCATATGATCTGCCTGTCTCTGCTTTCTAATGCTGGGATTACATGTATGCATAGGTATGCCTGGATTTTTACGTGAGTGCTAAGGATTTGAACCCAGGTCCTCAGACTTGCAGAACAAATGCTCTTACCACTGAGCCATCTCCCCAGCCCTTGTAATGATTCTTGAATGAATTATGACTCCTGATCTAAGATACAAGTGTTTCATGCATCCCAGGACCAAATCAATCTCATTGTATTTGGGTTTCTGGGAACAACTTCTGATGTATTAACAGCCCCTAAGAAGGTTAGAGATATGTCATTTCATTTCTGGGATGTATTAGGGTTTAAAGTACATGTCTGTGAGAAACCTGAGTCTCCATGGTCCTCAGACTATGAGCCATTCCTATGACATGTTCAAAGCCCTCCCATGTAATACTTTGCTGGTAATGTTAGTTCTGAGCATACACTGATGTACAAAAGCTGTATTTCTTTTTCCATCAAACCCTAAAACAATAACCACTTGCTGGGGGCCATCCTCAGCTGTTCTTTCTGTGTTCTCTCTTAAAGGTAAGATGATGGGGGCAAGACTTGGTCTTACGAATTATTTAGCGTTGCTGTTTAGTAATAAAACATTTACTTATCTTAAGGCTAAGTCGCTTTGCTGCTGTAGCTGACTTGCCTTTCTGAGTTCCTCTGAGACCAGAAACTTCAATCTCTGGCATTTAGTACCTTATAGTAAAGCAGAGGAGGACTAAGTAATGTGGCCTTTTTTCTATTTCAGCAGCAACTATGCAGCTCTAACTTCCAGCCTGCTAGTTGAACTCACAGGAAGAAAATAGGGCACTTTGAAAAGTGATTTTAATCTTTTTTTCTAAGTTCCCTCTAAAAAGTTTCCTATGAAAGTTCTCTAAGAAAAGGGGATCTGGGCTAAGGAAAAGGGGGTAAGAGTATCTCTACTCTTTGTCCTCAGCACTTATACATCTTTCAGAATACATGATCACATGGTAAAAAGTTCATCACAAGTTTACGCATAAATTCAAATCATAAATCAAATAAGTTTACAACAATGTTTATATGCATATCCATTAGGATTAATTTATCTGACTAAACATTCATTGTCTGTCATAAGCCCAACAGGTTCATAGAGAGTTAAAAACCATAACTTTTGTGACTAAGTTATTAGTGAAGTTTTGTATAGATAAACCCAGTCAATATTTCATCTTCTGTTCTTGTACCTATAGTAAATCATTAGTTCCTTTTTATGACCTTTGGTTAATGTTTTTACAACCTCTTGGAATGTGCTCTAAGTTGCAGAATGCCTGCTTACTATCTCAGAAGCAATTAATTCATGACACTGAAAGACTGACAGAGTTCTCATTGCAGTTTTGGTCATCAGAGAGGACTTAATAGCAGACCTATCACAAAAGAGCTTAATAATTACTATTATAATTTTAGGAATTCTTAGAGGATCATTGTTAAGAATTAAGCAATCATCTATTTGTCATATAACATTACTACAAGACAGTACAACTTTGTTGTTTTGCAGAAATCTGCTCAAAAGGGTGGGCTAATACCTAGTGATATATATATATATATAATATATATATATATATATATTATATATATATAATATATATATATAATTAATAGCAGGAATCTTTCCTAGAATGAAATTCTCCTGGGCCTTGCCTACAGAAGCAAATCTGTCATTAACTGTACAGTCCATGATAGAACCATCTCAGGAAGATCACCTGCTAGTTTTTAGCTTCTCCTTGATGGCTCCTAGCAACCACAGAGTCTAGGGGAAGGAAAAAAAATGAACCATGCTATTCTGAATACAGTGGTGACTGTAATTCTGCCTCAATGATTCCATTCTCTTGACCCTGTCCACTTAGCTTATGCTGATATGACAGTATAGACAAGTAATAGCTGGCCTGATGTTAATGGCCACTCATTGGCTGCCTCTGTAGCAGTCCTCACTGTAGCCCCAAACCATGCTAATTATTATAGGTTCTTCTTTAGAGTCACTGTAGTTGAATCCCTACTTTATTTGAGGAAGAATTCATTTCTTAAATAGCATTACAACCTCCATATAAGTATTAAATGTATCATTGCAAAATGTTAAACAAAACCTACTAAATATATGAACTGTTTTGAAATCTTTGTTAAACACAAGTGTCACATTATAGTGGCTTTTACAGCACAGGGCTTTTAGTTTAACAGGGGGAATAAAAATAGTTCTTTGCTGTTCCATATGTTTTTTATATGACTCTTTTGCTTTATGGGTTTTCATCTGTAATTGTCTTTCCCCAGCTCTGGGGATTTTTATGAACATTTATTCTTTTCACTGTACACAATTTGTTCCTGCTGATTCCATCAGTGGGAGTCCATAGTGAGTTCCTTCTGGGGTTAAAGTCAAGGTTCCATTACCTTTCCCTCCTCTCTCATGCTTTCTTTTCTTCCCTTGTTAAGCTAAAATAACCAAGGACAAAAGAAAAAAAATGGAACAACATCAACAAACCCATTTTTTTCTTCTTATCCAATTTTTACTGTGAATTGTCTGATCCTGCCTTCATGGAAAGTTTGGCCTCTGTGATGTCTTTACCTCTGACCTTGATTTAAGCATTTGGGGAGGAAAAGAGAGATTGTGGTATTGTTGAGATGTATACACGTGGTCCTTGTCACAAGAAATGAGATGTGATGGTCAATGAAATGCTTTAAAAATGCTTTAATGTCCTCATTGTCCCCTCGGCAGCTCTGTCTTCATGGCCACTATAAATAATATTCATGATTCATGGTCTCTAGCATTTCTTACTTATAAAAAGGACCCTTGTTTGTATTTGTTTCACTAAATGGAAGAGTTATGTAGAAATATAAAAAGTAGTGCAGTGTGGCTTGCCCCAGGAATTACTACCTCTTAGCCCATAGGTGCTTTGTCTGGGACCAGCATGTGCATTCCACTATATTGTTACCAATTTTTTTATAGAGCAAAGAGCCTTTAAGGAAGGGGAAAGGCAGAGCTGTGGCCAAAGCTTCTGTTTTTCTTTACCTCAAAGCTCAGGCTGGAGTCTTCAAAGCCTTTTTAAAATTTCCAGTATTCAATTTTAATTAAAAACCATATTCAATTCTATAATCCCATCTGCAGATTCAAAAGGGAAACTCACATAAGAGAAAATTAACTTATTATTATTAAAAGTACACTGCCTTTCAAACAGATATAATAGAGAAGCTGCTCTCCCCGGGCTTCGTGGCCATTCCTTACATAAGAATATTAGCAAATTTAATAGATTTTTTTCTTGCCTGCAAGTGATAATCAAACTTACTTTTTAAAGCTGATCTCATTTGAATTGAGTGATAAGGATATTTGCTTAGGAAAAAGATACTCTAGGCTATTGCTTTCCATGGCCACATACCAGAACTTGAAGTCAAATGATCCTGACTTTGTTAGGTGAATATTACCTTACTTTTATTTTATTAACAGTAAGAACTTCTTTTCTTCAGATTCAATTATAGGTAAACTTATGGTACATGATACCTTTTATAAATACCGTTTCATAGGGAGAGTCACAAGCTACTTGTTCTTCCTCCAAGGCCTGTAGTTTTCAACCTGCTGGTTCTAATGACTCTTGGGAGCAGCAGCAGAGCATGTTCTTTGGGTCTGGTTCCCCTCCATTCTCCCAGAACATGTGTGCCTGTCTTCCCTAGCCCTAGCAGGCAGGTTAGGATAGCCCTGCATCTGACTTTGGGCACAAGAGCATATATCTATTCTGGGCCTTGTCCTAAAACACTTGCCAGCTTCCATGAGGCAATTGTGATAGGCAGCTGCCCATTGACCGACTTCTCTTGAGTAGTGTTTCCTAAACTTCTCCAGAGACAATAACAGGAAAATACCTCTGACAATTATGTTTTTTAAAGGCATGCAACAATTTAACTTGAAAATGGACTTTAAAACTTTGACCAGAAGAATTAGAATTTCATGCCCTCTCTGCTCTGCTGTCAGCACGTAAGGTGTGTTTTGGCTTATCTCAGCAGTAATGCAGCAAAATCCAGTTGTTTCCAGTTGTTACTTCCCATTCCTTGCATTTCAGTGTTCATTATTGAAATGCATTTCATGTTATACTATATAGAAACACTGTAAGCTATGTATAACATATATATCATATACAGACATACAAGCATACATGAACAGAGTATGCTAGACCTGAAATACAGTTCATATTATGTCACACAGGAATTAGTATGTGGGATGCATGTGTCTGATACACTTCTCCATACAGATACATTCATTCTTATGAAGATCAAATGTTATATATGAAGCACTCTTCATGCATTCTTTCAATTTACATTTCTATCTTGTTTACTTGTCAGGCTTAATCTACTTTATTATTTTATTCTGTCCCAATTCTTTGTCTTTTCAGCATCACTATTACAGCTATTGTGAAATTTTATTTTATTTTTGGTCATTTAGATACTTCATCACCCCTTCCCCCGGGTTCTCATCATGCTTAGGCGCCATTAAAATAATCTCTTAAAGATGTTTAAGAGTGCTCATAATGTATGAGTAGTTTTGGTAATGTAAGTGTTTAGTCTTGTGTAATATTTATCCATAAATCTCCACGTGGAACTGATTTCACGATGTGGGCTTAGCAATTCTAAACCTTACAAAGATTAAAAGAATACAGCTCATAGACCCAGCTTTCTTCTATTACACCTTGTTACTCATCTGTCACAATTCCTGAAGCTACATTTCCAGATGGTACACTCTGATCCTGGGGGATGACAAGCTACATTGACTGGGAAGATCATGATCCAACCAAACCTTAGGGCAATGTACCCAGTCCTTTCTTCATTTTCTGTTCTCACTCCTGCCATCTTATCTCTCTCTTCTGTAATGATTTTCATGCCTTAAAGGGAAAATGCACATGTACCTAGAAAGATGAATGAGGCCTGAGAAATCTTGGAGGTTTATTTTGTGGGTAACCCCCAAGGCCCCCAGGTGGACCATGAAATGAGCACTGTTCTTAGCCTGTGGTGCCCAAACTCGCAGCAACACCAATGACGCCTGGAGCAAGTTTTTGTTAAATGTTGCTGGCCCTCTTGGAGCTTCTGTGTGGGAGGGTCCTGAGCAGGGCCTGGGATTTTTCAATTCTAACAAGTGTCCAGGTGAAACAATGCTGCCAAGGTGGGCACTACACTTGGATGACTACCACTATATGGTCACCCTGAAGGTAAAATACTTTGTATTTTAGAGGAGGTATCTGAGGCAGGGCCTTCCCCACCATGTCCCAGTGGTAGTAGTGTAGCTTCAGGGATAGAGTGGAGAGCAGGTGTTCTGCCTCTGGTTCTTCTATGTTCTCCAGGGTCAGTTTTTGATTGCTTAGCACAAAAGCCTTTGTTGACTTATTGGAGGGAAACTGGAAAATACAACTGATGCTCCTCCTAGAGTCTCTTCTGTGAACAGCTGGCCTCTCTTCATGGCCTATGGAAAAAGGAGCTTCAGTCATCTGTCTCTACCATTGCCCAAAGTTACCATGTACACTTTATCCTCTTCATGCCCACATCTAATTAATTATGGGATGTTTGTCTGTTGGTTCCAGACATCTAAGAGATCAACACAAATGTAATTTTTCAAACTTGGCCTGCTAAACTTTGTTTTTGGTTATATCTGTGCTGATTAGATTTATTTTTCCGCATGACACAAGCTGAAGTTTTCTGGGAAGAGGAAATCCTAATTGAGGGATTCTCTACATCAGATTGCCTATGGGCAAGTTTAAGGTGTATTTTCTTGATTCATGATTGATGTGGGAGGTACCTGTCTGCTGTGGGCAGAGCTACCTCTGGACAAGTGGTCTAGGGTGGTATAAGAAAGCAAGTTGAGCAAGCCATGCTAAGCAAGTCATGACCCCTGTGGAATCTGCTTCCAGGTCCCTGCCCTGAGTTCATGCCCTGATTTTTCTTCATGGTATATTGTAAGCTGTAAGATGAAATACACTTTCCTTCCCATATTGGTTTTGGTCATGGTGTTTATCATGGATAAAAAGCAAGCTACAAAAAGGTCAAAGTAAGTAGCAGAGACAGCAAAGGTGACCATGGGAAAAATAGAAATGTTTAGGTTTTAGATTTCTTCTCATGATGTATCAATGACATTATTATTTCAATGAATGGGAGTTTTCTGTAATGTTCTCTAGTCTGTATTTTCATAGAAAATATCCTACTGTTGCATCCTCAAGTTAAGGTAAAGTGATTTTGATAGTTGACTAATTTTCTTCATGTTAAAAGAGATGTCACCAAATAGTTTTCATAAGAATGTGAATATGAGCCAGATTTGGTGGCACAGGTCTAAAATCCCAGCACTTGGAAGGTAGAGGCCAGCTGGCTGTGATTGTGAGTTCTAGGTCAGACAAGGCTACAAAGTGAAACCTTGTATCTTAAAAACAAGGGCAATAGGTGTGTTTCAGTATTACTGCACTTGCCTACTACGCATAAAGCTCCGAGTACTAGCCACCTTCCTCAAAAAAAGAAAAAAAAAGAAAAAGAAAAAGAAAAAAAGAAAAAGAAAAAGTGATGGGTGAATTTGCTGAGTCTAGTTTACCAAAAAGGGTAAGAGTTGGGGTTTTGTGAGCTTTGAGTATGAATTTAGTCTTGGTGCATTGCCTTACCGAGATGTCCATTATTGCAACAGCACTGGCACAGAATAAAATGAAAATAACTATGTCCTGCTACTGATGTACATCAGATGTGAAGCAGAAAGAACGAGCATTCAGTGATTAGGGAAATCAAAGTAAGAATTCTTTCCTAAACCAGTGAGGAAGACCCTCAATCCACGAGAATTGGTTCAAAGCAACTCAATAAATCTTGATTAAGGAAGGACCTTTGATACCCAAGTTACACCCTTTCTACATCAGTTTTGGATCCTCATTGATAATCAAGTGCCAGGGTCTGAATAATTCATGGATGGACAATAAATCCTTGTTTTAGGACACATGATTGGGTGAAGGCAGAAACTAACATTTACCTGAGGTAGAATGTCCTTCCATCTCATGGAAGCAGCTCTATAGAACAAGGAGGTAACCTGTTCTTTTCAGATGGGGATTACCCTAGTCTTTCCATACTGTGTGGTGGAGTCTTGGTCATGGTCCTGATTCTGATGATTACCTTCTGTCTTCCAGCGTCTTGTGGAGGCTGCAGAGGAGGCGCACCTGAAACATGAATTTGATGCTGACTTGCAGGTAACCAACTATTGTTTTAGTTAAACTCTTGGTGTGTTTCAGTGACTGAGGAGAAATGCTTTGAGAGGGTAGAGCCAAGTTGGCATGGCTGTGTCTCTTTCATGTTGGATGAGGATAGCAGTCCTCAATTTGGTTCCACCAATGGCAGTGATAGTACATGATGTCAGGCTTACACGTGTATCCTGGATTTCAATGAAGTTTCCTGATATGGGGGAAGAGTTGTATCAGTAAGCTGACACTAAATTGTTAGGGTTCTCAGTGGTAAAATGATAAAATGGTGGATATCCAAAATCCTATTTTTCTTTTTTTTTTCTTTTTTTAATTTTCTGATACTTTATTTACATTTCCAATGTTTCCCCCTTTCCAGGTCTCCTCTTTGTAAACCCCCTATCTCCTCCCCCCTCCCCAACCTCTGTGAGGGTCTTCCCCCTCCCACCCACCCGCCGACCCACTCCCGTCTTTCCCCCTTGACATTCCCCTTTACTGGGGCCTCTAACACCCTCAGACCCAAGGATCTCTCCTCGCCCTGATGGCTAACAAGGCCCTCCTCTGCCACATATGTGGTCCGAGCCATGGGTCCTTCGATGTCTATTCTTTAGTTGGTGGTCCAGCCTCCAGGAGCACCGGGGGTGTCAGGCCAGTTGACACTGTTGCTCCCTCCATGGGGCTGCGAGCTCCCTCAGCTCCTTCAGTTCCTTCTCCAACTCCTCCATCTGGGACCTCACTCTCAGACCAGCAGTTACTGTAAAGTGAAACTTGGGTATTCCAGACTTTTGGGCTAATACCACTTATCAGTGAGTACATACCATGTTCATTCTTTTGTGACTGAGTTACCTCACTCAGGATGATATTTTCAAGTTCCATCCATTTGCCTGCAAATTTCATGAAGTCATTGTTTTTAATAGCTGAGTAGTACTCCATTGTGTAAATGTACCACATTTTCTGTATCCATTCCTCTGCTGAGGGACACCTGGGTTGTTTCCAGCTTCTGGCTATTATAAATATGACTGCTATGCAAAATCCTATTTTTCAAAGTGCATTTTGAAATATGAGTGACTGGAAGCAAGATTGTGATCTATTTAACCTTGAATTCATTGTTAAAAACAAGAATCTTATAAACATTAAGTCATTCATATACTTAGGATTAGAATGTCTACTTAAGAAATTTATTGTAATAGAACTTATAGTAATGGCAGAGTGAAAAAATATTAGCTAATCTAGCAAAAAACAGCAAGTGAACAAGAAAGCCTGTTGGGTCCCTCTTGAAGACACCTGACCTTCCACTTTGAGTATTTGTGTTGTCTCGTCACGTCAAAAACAAAAAAACAGCAAACGAACCAGAAGGAGCAAGTTCTAAGTTTTAGGTCTGCTCCTTGCTGAAACAAACTTCCTTTACTGATGTGTTTTCACAATCAGGAAATAGTGTTTATTTTGCAGTGTTTTCATTTATATGGAAAAATAAAGAGAAACACAAATCTTTTAAATTAATTAATTTGTTTGTTTACATCCCAAACACTGCTCCCCTTCCTCACCAAGTCCCCCCCGACTCCCTTTCCCCTTCTTCTCTGAGAGGTGGGAAAACCGCCTGTGTATCTCGCACCATGGACATCAAGTCTCTGCCAGATTAGCCACATCCTCTCCCACTGAGGCCAGACAGGGCAGCCATGAATACAGCGCTACCTGTCTGCTACTTATGTGCTGGGGGCCTCATTCCAGCCCGTGTATGGTCTTTGGTTGGTGGCTTAGGGTCCGAGAACTTCCAGGGATCCAGATTTGTTGATTTTTGTTGGTCTTTCTGTGAGGTTCCCATCTTGTCCATGTCTTGACTTTAAATCACTTCCCCAACTCTTTCATAAGTGTCTTGACCTTCCTCTAATGTTTGGTGGTGGGAATCTGCATCTGTTTCAGCCATCTGCTGGATAGAGCCTCTCAGAGGACTGTTATGCTAGGTTCCTTTCCGCAAGCATAACAGAGTATCATTAATAATATCAGGGATTGGTGCTTGCCCATGGGATGGGTTTTGAGTTGGGCCAGTTATTGGTTGGGCTTTCCTTTTGGTCTCTCTTCCATCCCTACACTTCTTTTAGACAGAACAAATTTTGGGTTGAAAATTTTATGGGTGGATTGGTGTCATTATCCTTCCTCTGGGATTCCTACCTGGCTACAGAAGGCAGTCTGTACTTGTTCCTTGTCCCTACTGTTATGTCTCACTAATGTTACACGCACTGACTCCTGGGAGCTTCCCCTATCCCAGGTCTCTGG
Organism: Uromys caudimaculatus; assembly: GCA_028551405.1. NCBI lineage: Eukaryota > Metazoa > Chordata > Mammalia > Rodentia > Muridae > Uromys > Uromys caudimaculatus. The sequence continues at coordinate 78,853,385 of CM052708.1, read as the reverse complement.
GACTTCCTAGAGATTCTCCCCTCCCCTACCCCAGCAGCTGTACATTTTCATTTATTCTCCTGACCCACTGGGCCTCTCCCCTGTCTCTCCCCATACCTGATCATACCCCGCCCCAGTTCCCTTCCTTCCTCTACCTCCTATGACTATTTTGTTTCCCCTTCTAAGTATGATTCAAGCATCCTTGCTGGGCCTTCCTTCTTGTTTAACTTCTTTAGGTCTGTAGGGTATATCATGGGTATTCTGTACTTTATGGCTAATATGCACTTATCAGTGAGTACATACAATGCCTGTACTTTTGGGTCAGGTTACCTTACTCAAAATGATATTTTCTGATTCCATTCATTTGCCTGAAAACTTCATGATGTCTTTGTTTTTAATAGCTGTATTCCATTGTGTAAATGAGTCACATTTTCTGTATCTGTTCTTTGGTTGAGAGACATCTGGGTTGTTTCCAGTTTCTACATATTATAAATAAAACTGCTATGAACATAATGTAGTACAAATCTTTGGGGTATGGTGGAGCACCTCAGGTAGTATTATGTCCAATTTTCTGAGGAACCGCCAGACTGATTTCCAGAGTGGTTGTACCAACTTGCAATCCCACCAGCAATGGCAGAATGTTCCTCTTTCTCACATCCTCACCAGCACGTGCTGTTGCCTGAGTTTTTGATCTTAGCCATTCTGATGGGTCTGAGGTGGAAACCCAGGGTCATTTTGCTTTGCATTTCCCTGATGACTAAGGATGTTGAGCATTTCTTTAAGTGCTTCTTGGCTATTTGAGATTCTTCTGTTGAGAATTGTCTGTTTAGTTCTGTGACCCATTTTTAAATTGAGTTATTTGGTTTTTCGAGTTTAACTTCTCGAGTTCTATATATATTTGGGATATTAGCCCTCTGTCAGGTGTACGGTTAGTGAAGATCTTTTTTTCAATCCGTAGATTGTTGTTTTGTCTTATTGATAGTGTCCTTTGTCTTAGAGAAGCTTTGCAGTTTCATGAGGTCCCATCCATCAATTGATCTTAGAGCCTGAGCCATTGGTGCTCTATTCAGGAAGTTGTCTCCTGTACCGATGTGTTCAAGGCTCTTTCCTGGGTTCTCTTCTATTAGGTTTATTGTATCTCGTCTGATGTTGAGGTACTTGATTCACTTGGACTTGAGTTTTGTGCAGGGTGATAAATATGGATCTATTTGCATTCTTCTACATGCAGATATCCAGTTAGACCAGTACCATTTGTTGAAGATGCTTTCTTTTTTTTTTCAATTATATGGTTTTGGCTTCCTTGTCAAAAATCAATTGTCCATAGGTGTCTGGGTTTATTTCTGGGTCCTTGCTTCTATTCCATTGATCACCTGTCTGTAAGAAACACACATCTTTTTATTGGGGAATTGAGTCCATTGATGTTAAGAGATATTAAGGAATAGTGATTGTTGGTTCCTGTTATTTTTGATGTTATTTTTACTTTTATGTGGCTATCTTCTTTTGAGTTTGTTGAAAGATTACTTTCTTGCTTTTTCTAAGGTGTAGTTTCCCTCTTTGAGTTGATGTTTACCATCCATTATCCTTTGTAGGGCTGGGTTTGTGGAAACATATTGTGTAAATTTGGTTTTGTCATGGAATATTTTGGTTTCACTATCTATGGTAATTGAGAGTAACGTGCCCCAAATGGCATTTCTAAAGCAGCTTTGGTCTGTGTCTCTTTCTCATGGCTACACTAAAATGGGAAAACTGATAAAAGGGTAGCAAAAAGAATGTTTATAAATGCATGGTGAAGATTAAGAGAAACCACAATGTACTTCAGGCCCGAGAAGCTTATAGGGAGAAGAGAGTTCCAGACTCCAGAGGGAAAGGGCATTTGCTAGAGTAGTACAGGCATTCACGATGAGCAGGCAAAGGTAGGCTATGGTGCACACAGACTCCATCTTTGGGACAAGATTGGAGTTGATGGTGTAGCTGGTGTGTTCCAGAGTCTGGACTCATTGAGCTGTTAGGAAAAATTTAAAGACTGGAAGGGTCAGCAGAAAATATCTAGGGTGTATACCAGGCATCACTATTAGGGATAGCATAAAACATGAAGGCAGGCAGAAGTACAGACAAGGGTAGGAAACTCCAGAGGTGGTGTGCAGAAGTGGTAGGGACAATTGCCAACATTGGGAAAGAACGGGAAGCTGGCACAGTTTTCTGAGCAAAATTGCAAGGGAAAGGGCGGAATCTAGCAGGAAGGGGTGAGTTTGCAAGAGAGTAATAAAGGTTGGAAATCAGAGCCATTTGTGAAAATCTGGTGTGTCTGTCTCTGATATTTACAGTCAGTGTTATTCTGACATCTGTTCTCAATGAAGCATAGGTGGGCTGGCACAGGGGAGGGGACAGCATGATTGCTCGCAGAGGTCATATATTCTTCAGGAGGGGAAAATGCTTGCTTTGGGGCATCTGTTGAGATGCTAAGGGATGGTCTTCTGTAGTCTGTTTGAAGCTAGTGTTACCTTCCCAGACTGTGCTGGTTTCCTCTTACAGCTGTAGAATAAATTTCTGGCGAGGCGCACTACTCTCCTTGTCACATGCGGTGCTGTGAACACAAATGAAGCATTGAAGTCTCTTGAGAAACAAAGCAGACACCAAGAATACTAGCCTCTAGCTTCTGACCTCTGGGAGGTTCTGTATGTCTTTGTCCTTCACCCTTTCTTTATGTGAACAACAACGACAACAAAATAGCAGAGGGTCCCACTGTCACCTAAATGTGAGAAGGTGTTGCAATCATCTCTTGGTATTATGGGATGTCATCCACTGTCCAGCCCTCAGACCTCGCTGAGATCTCAGAGTCAGAACAAACACTGTGCTCTTTGTGGAAACCTGTAAAAGAGAGCCCTTTGATAACGGGTGTGCATCAGAGCATCTGTCCCTGCTAAGATGAAGGCTTCAAAGCTGCTGAAACTCGGATGCTATTAAGTGCAGGTCTGTTAATGGCAGGGGTGTCAGCTCTATTATGAGGTGGCAGGCCTGAGCCTGGGCTTGGAGTTTATTGCTCTGATGGTCCATTAGAGCTGATCAATTGTTAATCTGGGTGCTGCTGACCTCTCTGCGACCCTGCCAGAGGATTGTTGGATTGTTTTTATATAAAATATATATAAAAGAACATCAGATACCATCTGCTCACTGTGTAGTAACACCAGGAAGGACCCTATACTGTTAGTGCAGAGAGAAGTCTGTTTTCGCATAGAAAAAAATAACTAGTAGTTTTGTGACATTTCCTAATCTGCATAGTTTCACGTTTTAGAGTTCTTAGCTTCCTTATTCCCCCTAAGACAAAAGAAGTGCTATGTAAGCCCTGGATTCACTTTAGATGGTAGCTTTGCATCTTTGTCTCACTCCAAACTGTAAAAGTGGGAACTTTGTTCTTTGCTGGTAGAATCAGTAAGAAATAACCCCTTCCAAACGATGTCTTTATTATCAGGGTTGTTTGCCTTTTAAATTCTTCTCACAGCTTTTCCTGAGGTTTAACTGTTCCCCTCTGGGCTGTGGTGTTGGCATCTTTGGGCCCTCTCGAAGGATCCTAAGTATGGTACTATATTGTTAGCACTTAAAAAATTATATTGAGGCATGAGGCAAAATATAGCCTCTGATGTGTGTGAGAACAATCGAAAGTGCACATCTCTGTAAAGAAGGCAGATCTGCTGGCGTTCATGGGCTGGGTAACTTATGAACACAGATTTGCCCTTCACTTCTTCCTATTTATGGTTGCCCATGGGTTCTAGATTGCCCTTCTCTTGGTTTTGCTTTTATTTTCCCCAAATCTCCATTAGGGAAACTTTTTTGGGAATAACTGATATGCAGTGGCTACTTGAAAAATGACAACTTTTATTTACAAAATTTTATGTTGTACATCAATATAAGATTTTGTCAAAGGATTGATAATCATGGCATAAACAAGTGTTCCCACAAACTAACTTGCATGCTAATGATCACATATATTTTACCATGATAATTCTCATAATTTTGATGACCAAACCTCCTTATTCATGGAGGAGGGGTAGAGGGCCCTATCCTCAACCACTTGGACTACTGGTACATGGGTAACTTCCTAGAAATTTGATATACATACCTAATAAACTCAGAGAGCATCTCCTCCTCTCTCCCTCCATCCCACCTTTTACACTCTCTCCCCCGGCTCCTCCTTACTGCCCATTCTTTTGGAAGTTTTTCCATTGGCAGCAAAGGAGAAGAAAAAAAAATCTTTCTGACAGTTTACTAAAAACCTGCTTATCTTTGAGCCACAAACATATTTTCCCTGAAAGCTGTCTCAGATAAGTGCCAATTGTACAGAACTGGTGCACGGAGGAGGAAAATGTGATTTTTGAATTGTGAATCCTGCAGAAGCTTTTTCTCTTGAAAAATTTTCTGTGATACGTTTTCTTCGTTGAGATAAGTAATAGGGGGAAATGCCCAGTGGCGTTCAGGGGGCTCACAGGTGTGAGGAGGGCAAGAAACTAAGCCGGGGTGCAGTAGGATGTCCCCAGTATTCCCCTCTGCTCCTCACCCTACTCAAGTACCTGTCTTGCAAACACAGTGGCCTGACTTCAAAATGGAGGTCAAGGGCCAAGGGGCTATGGTGGCAAGAAATCCCTGAGGTAGGATGGCTGTGAACTGAACCTGGGTCACTTCCCCAACTCGCTCACTGCTGCTATTCCCGTGGTAACTTTGTGTGAGGCAGGAGAGAGGGCAGCAGGGGAGGCCAGCAGTTGCTTTAGAGGTGGTACCACCAACTGCAGAGGACAGAGGAAAGCCTTAGCAGGACTTTGCCACAGCCCCTGTAGGATGTCCTTGCTGGGTTATAAAGGAGAGTAGATGAAGGCTTTGGAAGGGGCACCCTGAATGGAGAAGTTAGCTGCTCACTTGCCAACTGGAGTTCAGTCTGCCCCGTTTTGACAGGACCTTGTACAACTCCGCGCTGGAGTATGCATGGCGGATGAGATGGGCGTAGCTAGAGGATTCTCTCCTTGACATGCTTCTTACTTTCTGTCCTTTGACTCTTTCTTCACACAGGTATTTAATTGTTGCTTAGGACATTCAAAACTCAGTCTGCATTAAGTTCTGCTCTAGGTTAAGGGATTTTTACAAACGAAGAGGCAGCCCTCCTCCTGCAGGAAAGTCCTGACTAATAATGAGACAGTTTGATAAGTGGCCCATGTAATGTGGGCAGGAGCTGTCCAGCTAACATACAGTGTGATCTCAGTGAGGGGAGGTTTGTTTTCCTTTGAATGTATTCATTCATTTGCTCTCCCCATATAGCTCACAGGGCACCTGTTAGACTCCATCCTTTGTGCTAAGCTCAGATGATAGAAGGATCCTGGTGTAACAGTCCAGGATTTCAGCCTTTACTGACAGCAAGTTACATGAACTACAAACAACAGAACACATGCTATTTTAAAAATGTGTGTGTGTGTGTGTGTGTGTGAGAGAGAGAGAGAGATACATGTGCATGTGTGCAGATGTGTGTTACTATGTGCGGCGGTGGGCATGTGAGCCACAGAATACATGACGTATGGTAACGCACTCAAATGTTGGCCCGCCACTTCCGCCTTGCCCGAGGCAGGGTCTGCTTTTGATTTTTCTCTGCCTTGTACTCCAGGCTATCCAGTGTGCTCCTGGGGCTCTCCTGTCTCCGCCTTGCATCTTGAAGCGAGCGTATTGGGATCGCAGACATTCATTACTGTGCCCAGCTTTCCACGAGATCTTTGTGTGACAAGTGCCAGTCCTCAGCCTCACCCCCCAGCTCAGAATGCTGCTTTGGCTCACGGATGCAGAGCCAGGAGAAGGTTGCAAATCTGGCAAGGTAGACTTGGTCAGGGGAGTTTCCTCTGCCCGCCTTACGTTCATTTTCCCACTATCTTCACAGGAAGCCACTGTTGCAATTTGCAACATCATAGACCAATTTCTTGTGTTCTTAAGCTTTATAAAAAGTGGAAAGTGATATAGTATGGAGGTCGAGTTTTGTTCCTTGAACACAAAGCCTGTGACTTATCCACAGTACAGCTTCAATTTCTCCTTCTTTCCTAAGTGAGAAGCCCCCCAAATGGAGCCATTTCCTGTCTCCATTTTCATGGATCTGATTTTCATGATTTTTTAGTTGAAATGTTTTTTAATGAAAGCCTCCTTTGGCCTGCGGGAATTATGTGTTCAGGTATGAGTGTAGATTAGCCTGTCTCTTCTTTGGTGCAGATAGACTCTTGATGAATTGGAAGCTCTCTGATTGCACACTTACAAATTACTGTGTTTTCTTAGTGAATTGAGTCTTGTGCCATTAGGAAATGTTCTTACTTGCGTCAGTATTCTAGGTTATGTTTGTTGCCGGGGCCTTTTAGCATTCCGTCCTTATCTGTACTATGACCTACGAGTTACAGTTCATAGGGAGGGACACCTGCATCATGGAGTTGAGTCTCACTCTTGGTTGTTTTTGTTTTTTGTTTTTGTTGTTGTTGTTTGGTTTTTTCATTGTTTTAGTTTTTGAGACAGGGTTTCTCTGTGTGGTCCTGGCCGCCATACAACTCGCTCTGTAGACTTAGCTAGCCTGGAATTCACAGAGATCCACCTGCCTCCCTGAGTGCTGGGGTTAAAGGCGTGTGTCACTACTGCCCAGCTCAAGACTTAATCTTTCATTCTGAAAACCTTCGTATTGTAGTTAGATGGTTTAGTTCACTTACACTTGATAGAACATTTGATGAAATGTTATTTGCTCCCAATGTTTTTGTTTTTCTCTCCTACTTTTTCCTGGCTTACTTGAATATATTTTAGTGTACCATTTGATTTATCTTTTGGGTCTTAATTTCCCTTCACAAAACATTCAGTTGTTGCCTAAGGGATTACAGGTCATTTCTTAAGTGTACAGAATGTTTAGAGTTAATTTGGAATGCTAAACACCACTTTTCCTAAAATGAAAAACTCTGTAATGACATAATTTTACTCATCACTATTCACTGTGGAGTCACCAGTGCATTTTGTTTCCATATGTTATACGCCCATAAGAGAGTATTGGTTTAGGGGTATGTTGTTTTATTTTGCTTTATTGATTGGTTGAGATGGGATTGTACCATGTACTCTAGGTTGACCTGGAACTCATAATTCTCCTGCCGTCCACTTCCTAACTGCTGGGATTAAAGGTGTTTGCTACCACACCCAGCCCTATGGTGTTTGGTTTGTTGTTTTATAAAACTGCTGTCTGTCTAAGAACTTAATATAAGAAGTGAAGACAGCAATCCATTTTTAACATCACCCCCTTTACTTTCTGTCCCTAGCATTTCTCATTTCTTCCCCTGCATCTTAGTTTGCACTTCTCATAACTTGAAAAAAATTTTTGTTGTTATTGTTGTTCAGTGTAGGTCTGCCTGTGAGAACTTAAACTTTGTTTATCTAAAAACATTATTTCACCTTCATTTTTGAAGGATGGTCTTAATGGATGTGAGCTAAATTGACAGCTTCATTTCTCTTTGAGCTCTTAGAATAGCATCCCGTTCTCCTGTGTGTGAGAGTGGTGCTGATGAGACTCTGGCTAGTATCTGTGTGCTTTTTCTTTGTGTACACTGAGCATCTATATCCTGTTCCCCAGTGTACATTGAGTCAGATTTTGCTACTGCACTTATTTTTCAGTACACACACAGTGCAGTACGTTGAGGATGCTCTTGGTTATGTATTTCCTTTACCTGCAGTTCTTAGCTATTTGCTAAGATTCTTGGTATAATCCACATTTAGAGAGTCTTAAGCTATGCTTCTTTAGAATTTTACCAGACCCATTCTCTTTCTATTTCCTTCTAGAACTTAAAAGAAATTGTCTGCTGCTATCCTCAGGATTTTTGAGGTTGTTTCCAACCTTCAGTTGCTCCATGTTCGTTAACTCATCTGTCCTCTCCGTTCCGCATCAAACTTGTCCCAGGAGAGTTTTGTTCCAAGTGCTTTCCATTCCAAGAGTTTTGTTAAATCATTTTTTTTTTTGGTTGTTTGTTTCATTTCCATTTCTTTATTAAAATTCCTCATCTCTGTGCTCAGTGTGTCAATATTTTCTTTTAATCTGGACATATCTACTATAGACACTTAGAATCCCTTCAGTGCTAATTCCACTGTCTGGGCCAATGATTTTGAGTGATTTTTTTTCTTTCATTCACATCCCCTCCTTACACATTTATTATTTTTGTTGCATGCTAGATGTTTGATAACATTATGCTTTTGGTTTTTATGTACTTCCATATTGTAACTTAGGATAATTTCTTTCATGTCGTATGTGTCCCCCCAAAACCAAATTGAATCAATTAAATTTGTAGTAGAAGAATTGTTAAAGAAATGAGGCAAACATGGTAAGCCCTGGGCAGCAGGGTAGGCCCCCCATGATGAGTCTTCTACATGCTACATAGCCATATAACCAGTGAGAGCGTACGGACTTCTTCATTCCAAAAGAGTTATGAAGACTATCTTCCATCTAAAAGAAAGGCAAAATGTATTTTAGTTACAGACTCTTGAAATGCAAACATTGTCCATCAAAAGCTTATGGGTCCTGTAGTTTAAAACCACAAAGTGCAGCTCTCAGGCAATGGCCTCTGGCCTCCAATGGCCTCTGGCCTTCTTTGGTTTGAAGTGCCATTTGATTTTGCAGTTGGGAGGGAAGGGGAAGGAATTGTTTGTCCCTTCCAGACTTTCCCTTTCTTTAATCTGTGTACCGATTCCCTATGAGTGACCCTCCCATATCTTTCTTTGTTACTTATTGATTCATAAACATCAGCCCTCCTATTGCTGGAGCATCAAGAACGAACAGCCCATCAAACCCTCCTTGTCCATTTCTTTTGTTACAGCATTCTTTTATTTCTCCATGGACAAAGGCATAAAGGCAGTGGTTACGTCCAAGCTGTTGCTGTAGAATGTGTTGTCCCTATTACCAAGTCCATACTTCCTTTGTGGTCCTTTATCCTGTGCTTTTCTCTCAGCTGCCTCTACCCTGGGATATTTATTTTAAACAAATGTTTGTTTAAGCCATACATATCTTAAGTATATTTTAAGCAAATGAACATCACCAGTCTAAAAGTTTATTAAATGTCTGAATAAGCAAGCGCTTTCAAGTTTCAGCTGTATCTTTATTTCTGTCTGTGTTTATCATGTTTTAGATATCGGCCAGTCCAGGAAGGGAGTATTTCAGGATGGGAGCGTTCTCTGAGCAGGTTTCCAGGAACCTCTGTGTCTTTCATTAGGAAGGATGACAGCAGACCTCAGACAATGCCTTAGTATTGTTCACCAGAAAATCCGTTGGCCCTTGTGTGAGTGCCCTCCAGTTGCTGATTTATGGTCTACAGATTTGACCAACAGCTATTGAATTTTCAAAGTAAACTTTTTAAAAATAGGCATTTAGTCTGGTTATTATTGTGTGTTTGGGAGTGTGAGGGGCCGTGCCATGGTATGTGTGTGTAAGTCTGAGGACGAAGTGTGAGAGTCAATTTTCTCTTTCTGCTGTTGATTCTGGGGGGGGGGGTCCAACTCAGGGGGTCAAGTCTGAACAGAAAATGCCTTTACTCTCTGAGCCATCCCCTCTGCCCTAAAGTAGATCTTGATGTGGGTATAATCCAGAAAGTAGACAATTTGGAATAAAATGTCCAAGCCTAGCAGAGTCGGTTGATAAAGCAAGCACTTCTACTCAGCTTGGCTAACACACATCCATTCCCAGTTCGTCTATAATTCAGGTACCATCATATACATGGCTTAGAGAATGATAGATAGCCTTGCCTTGCTCAAATTAAAATTTCTTTTATGACTACCAATTTTAGAATATTTTTTTTGTTGTTAACTGATACTAATAGAGTAGAGCAGTTATACCAGAAATGATAGACAATAGTATTAGAAACATCGAGTACAGGGAGAGCCATGTGTGCTTCATAGACGCCATTTCATTTCATTTCTTTCTTTCTCTGCAGTCCTGTGACACAGGACAGTTAGGAACAGTGATTCACACACACACAGAGACACTGCTGATCGACAGGTGTGAGATCAGTAGGCAGAGCCAGAGTGACACCCACTCTGACTCCAAGGACTAATAAACCAAGTTGGTTCATAGAACCAGTGTTATAACATGACCTTAATTTGCACTAGACGAATTTTATAAGGTAATAACTTTAAGATGACATTTGCCATAGATTATATGAAAGAGCTGTCAAGTGATTCAAAAAAAAAAAAAAACTTTTCTAGAATTGTGTGTCCCTCTTTATCTCCTGGAGCCACATGTCTCCATAAGCAAAACATAAGCTCTATAAGAGTAGGCCCCTGCAGACCAATCAGATACCCATGTATGCTAGCTTCAGTTACTACCCACAATGCAATGCCGCTACCGCAAGCCAAGTCTGACTGTGAATTGTTCGTCATTTATGAAGTTGTCATCTTTTTCCGTCAGAGAAAGCTGGTTCTTTCTTAAAATGAATGCCCCTTACTAGAGGCTATACGGTTCATATGTTCTCGCACTCGTGGTCTTAGCAGCAGCTGTCTAATGAAGCCATTGTCCTTTCTTGTTACCTGTGAAAAATATAGGAATTTATTCATTTCCCTCATGAAAATGTTATTTCCCTATCACTTAATTTGTGGTTACAAATCTGTGACTATAGTTACGAGCAAGACAACTGATTTGTACTTGATGGGCATTAGAGTTAATGAGCACTTAGCAGGTGACTGTGGTAAAGAAATGTGTGCTTCTAGAGACAACATGTTGAAACTGGAAAGAAAACTAATTGCAGGGTAAATGTGCTCTCCAACCCAGGCTTCCGATGCCAGGCAGGCTCCCACCACAGTGTTTGGCCATGCAGATGTGTAGCCTGTGGTCTGCAGTTTTTTCCACTGGGTCCTTAGAGGGAGACAGCCAGTCCCGTTGATTGGATGTTTCACAGGTAAACACATGTGTTTTTCGGTTCTGTCTTCACCTATGTTACTTCCAGCATGAGTATCTCCTGACAGCTCCTTTGAGAGCTGCTGGTCATCACATCACAGAAAGACCTCTGACATTTTTTTCTCATCTATGGCAAAATAAAACAACACTGGGGATAGGTAGAACATTGGGGCCTTTTAAATTCTGGAGCCATTAATGAAAGAGGGAAACAATTATTTTGTGACTTGGGGTCTTCATATCATCAGCCAAAGGTTGGGATTTTTTTTAAGTCAAATGTGCAACCTTGGCCAAGCCCTGTGTCCCTTTAGACTTTATGTTGTCCCCAGTAGAGAAGGGTTGGGACAAGTTGGATTTTCTTTTGTGATCTAGAATTAATATGTAAGGTTGTAGTGTGTGTGTGTGTGTGTGTGTGTGTGTGTGTGTGTGTGTGTGTGTGTGTAGAAAGAAATAGCAATTGTCTTTCTTAAGGGTATATGCTTATTCCGTTAGGAATTCTAGTAACTTCTTTAGACACAGCATTGTGCTCGAGGGAACCAGTATTTGAGAATATACTCTTTTCTGTGTTATTTTTCTATCCCACAACTACATACAAGCTTCTTATTTTACAGTCCCATAAGGGAAAACTTTAGGAAAAATTACTTGATTAGATCATACACAGATCCTTATAAATGCTTTTATTTTACAACTAATAATTCTTATGTGTAACATAAAAAATATTTGGTGTAATTTTAAGAACTTTACTGTGTAGCTAAATGGTATGTTTGACTGAAACCTTAATTTTCTGTATGGCTAAAGACATTCAAAATCAAATTAACCTTTGTTCCGACTTGCTTGGAAATGATTATGTCATGAATATCAATGTGCTCGCAATCCGTCCACCCTCTGCACAGTTTCAGGTGGCTGAGAACATCCAATCACCGTGACATTTTTATTTTCTTCTCTTGTAGAATTTAAAGCCCTTTGTCATCTCGTTCCAGCGGAGAGCAGGGACAGTTGGGAGGGCATGACAGCCTGGGAGCAGTATTTTCTGAAACAGAGGCCAAGAGGAACAAGGGCTTGAGAACAGCTTGTTAAAATGCTTCTCAGCTATGAGGAAGTAAAAGAGGAAGCTTCCCACGTGCTGTGTGCCAATCCACATTGTGGACGAGGTAGACAATTCTAGTTGGGAATTTTTAGCACAGAAATTCCTGGCTCGTTTCTCTTCCGGCGATGCGGGCAGGACTCATGTCTCTGCCTCTTGAGCTCCAGGTATCTCCATCTCTGTGAGTAGGCCCACAGTTCTGTCCTTGGAAGGTGTGAGGCTTTCTGAGGTGTTTGGTCCACGTGGCATGTCTGGCACATCATCTGCAACAGCACAGCATCCTAGGGTAATGATCAGCACCCTAGAGTGATGATCGTAGCTATCTGATTTTGACCAGTACATACAAAGACTGCCGTGTCTATTAGGCAGGGACCACGCCTACTTTCGGCATCATCACCAGAACTTAGGCATACAGTTGGAACACAAAAACTACTTGAAGACTGGAATGCTTGAAGAAAGAGTACAGGATGATTTTGAGTTAAATACTGGCTAGGAAACGAGTCAAAGGCATTACTCACCAGGAAAAAAGATGGTGATGCAAAACTGCCTATGACCTTCATAACACGGGTGTGGTCCAGGCTTAGCACCTAAGCCCCATTTAAGCCCACTGAGACCCTGGCAGGCCACAGGATTGGGTCTTTACAGTCAGAGAAGGGCTGTGGGCCCTTCTCTGGATATGTGGGGGGACAGAGAGGGAAAGACCTGAACAGTGTGCTACACAGTAACCATCCTGTTTGGGAGCAGAGGCAAGCAAGCTCTTTAGGTTTGTTTGATTGTTTTTTAAAAAGACCTCCTTTCTCCCTCCTTCTCCCCCTCCCTCCCTCCTTTTTACCCTCTCACCTCTGTCTCCCAAGTGCTAGGAATGCAGGCATGCCTCACCAAACATGCACAGTTTTAAGGATTGAACTTAGGGCTTTATGCATGCTATGCATGAGAATTCTGCCAGCAGAGCCATACCGCCAGCCACTATGAAGATTTTACTACTAAAGATTTTTTTCTAATGTGGGTTGGTGTTTTGCCTGCATGTACATCTTTGCACCATGTTCGTGGAGCACCTGTAGAGGCGAGAAGAGGTTTCAGATACCCTGAAACTACAGCTACTAACAGTTGTTAGCTGCTTTGTGGGTGTTGGGAATAGAACCTGGGTCCTCTGTGAAGCAGCTAGTGCTGTTGACTATTAGGCCGTCTCTCCAACCCCAAGGATCCTTACTATACAGGGAAAACATATTCCATCAAGAGAATTCATCTAAGACACATTTGATATTCCTTTTCCAAATTCATTAATGCCTTTAAGAAAAAAATTTCTTGGAGCTTCCTAGAATACTTTGTCTTCATTATTAAATACTAGTCATTGATTATATTCTACACTTGCAGAAATTTCAGGGACTTTTTGAATTACGAGTGACATTTAGCTATAGGGCAGGTGGTCTGGGAACATGCTCTCTTGTTAAAAATGTCAGGACTGCCTCCATAATCTTAAAATCATCTTAGCAGACACTGATGTCTGGGGCCTGGAACTTTATTCTTCCTGTCTTCGAAGGCAACATTAACTGTCCGCTTGAAATCAGAAACAGTCTCCTTGGCTGGGCTCTTCCTATGGGGCTTTACAGGTCTTACACACCCTAACCCTGACTGTTTTGACTTTGAATCCCAGTCACATACCCAGCAGGACCACAGCCAGCTTCCATAGAGGACTCAGCTTCTTACTGGGGTGTCTATAGCTCAGCTTACCAGGTGAGTGGCATTTGTGACACTGAGGGAGTTTCATACCGAATGCTGTGTGGGAGACGAGGTAGTTTGATGGCCACTGCATTATGAATGATGAAACTACCACCTACAGAAACTAAATAAGTTTCCAAAGCACTCGGGAGCAAATAGCAGACCCTAAATTTTTCTTTGATTTTTTTCATCTCAGGAAAAGTACTTGACCATGGCCTTTCAGGAAGCAGTCTTTGCTTATGAATATCTACTTGAAGCCTTTTCTTCTGATAGCGTTGGGTGATTGGAAAGTGTAATGATTTCTGAAGGCAAAGGCAGAGGTAGCCCAGGTAGAGGTCATGTCTGGGTGAGTGTGTGTGTGTGTTTCTGTCTGTCTGTATTGTGTGTATGTGTTTCTGTCTGTGTGTATCTTTGTGTGTGTGTGTGTGTGTGTTTCTGTCTGTCTGTATCTGTGTGTGTGTGTGTGTGTGTATGTGTGTGTGTTCTATCCTCTCACTCTATTTGGCTTCCGTTGTGTTCCCTGTAGTTCTGCACGCTTTTGTTCCCCAAAGTCAGTTGTTGCACACAGCATACTCTTTCCTGAAGGCTCTGCTGTCAGTTCAAGCAAGTGACACCTGAGTACCCATACTGGTCCAGTAACTGTGTCATAGGTTAAGGGCATCAGAAAGGTGATTGATCGCATATTTCCATCAATGGGCCATTTTTCTGCAGGTCTCTTTATTTGTGCGATGTGGTTTTGGCCTTAAATATAAGGGGGGATAACTCTAAAATGGCTCCTAGGACTCCTAACAGTGGAAGGGAACAGCAATGAAACAGTGAGTCCCACACCCTGGTCCCCTTTGTTTCTTCCATCTGCCCTTTGTCTGCTAAGTTCATTTGCCTAAAGACACAAGAGGCAGGGCAGGTGGCTTTAGCTCACCTAAAGGGCCTGGTGCAGGGGTCACCCGGGAGTGTTTGCTGGTGGGATTCATGCTGTTGATGCAGCTACTTCCTGGGTGATGGAAACCAGCCTGGAACTTGGAAAGGGCCACCTGGATTGCATGATGAAGGGTCAGGGAAGGGAGAGGTGCTTGTTGTGGACGGGGCTAATTTTCTTCCCTGGGAGAAGAAATCCATTCGTGCTGCACTGTTATCTTGAGGAGGGTCAGGAACATGGGAGATAAGGATTGGATGGATGCAATGATTACATGTGAGAGTAGAATTAAGCCACTAAATAGCATCCTGCCCTTGGCCACTTCCAAGTTCAGGGTGCTGAGGGTAAATATCAGACCATTGTGGATGAAAAGATGTACAAGATGCTGTGGGAGGGGAACTCTCTCCTCACCTGGATTTCCAACAGCAGGCGGGCGGTCCATGTGTCCCACTGGGGGCCTTGGGAGTCACCGCTCTGCGTGACCACTGTCTTTGTTTCACGATTCGCTTATAGCTTTAAAAGATTAGGCCTGCCCTGTGCTTGTTCTTTCATATGGCAGAGAAGACATGCTTTTAATTTATTCTTTGCTTCTAATTGTATGTGTGCATGGCAGGGTTCACTGGCTAGAGAGAGAGCCAGCCCTGCTTTTGTAAGGCAGTTAATTGAACCTGGTAACGATCATTGTCAGTGGTCCCCAGAGGCTGTGCTGGCCCCATACATCATCCCTCATGGTGGTGTCAAGGCCTATTGTGCTGGGGTAATGTCAGCTTCCCAAAGGGGAAAGCCAGTCGCCATTGATGCTCCTGCCCTGCAGAATCCCATTGCAGTTATGTGAGCAACCGTTTCTGACTTTGCACCAGAGATTTGCGGAAAGTGTTTACGTGTTTGAGATATTGAATTATTTTGGCAACGTAGGCATTAAAGTTCTAGAATGGATGGTGCACAAGGACTTTGCCACCCATATTGTCACAACAGCATGGGAGGCCTACTAAAAAAGGCTGTTTCCATCTGGTCAGAAGAATGAAATTTGCGTCTGGATGGAGACTTACCACTGTCTCCTCTCTTAAAGATTTAACCTGGTCAATCACCAGATAAAGGGACCGATCCCTATGAAGGCCGATTTACCTTAAGCCATGCTAAAGAGATGAGAGGAATAATTATTCCTTAGATGAAATAATGTGCTCTTTCTTCCCCAAATCCCTGCTTTCTATATAGTCCCTATGGAGCCAACTCAGGAAGATGTAATACGTTGCTCTTTTCTGTCTCTCTGTCTTTTTCAGATGTTGGCTGACACCTAAGCAAGCTTTCTCTGGTACTTAACTTTTTCCTGGAAGCCTTCCCCCTTCCATGTGGCTGCCTATCTGCCATATGACTGCTTACATATGGCCCGAATCAATCAATTCTCTCTCTCTCTCTCTCTCTCTCTCTCTCTCTCTCTCTCTCTCTTTCTCTTTCTCTCCCCCCCCTCCTCTCTCTCCTTCATCTCCCTTCTCTGGACAGCTGCTGAGGCTATAGATTGCTTTCCCTGGGGTTTTAAACTCTAATGAAACCACCTCAAAGCTTTCCTAAGGGCTTTTATTAAGAGCACTAAGAGCTCCAGGATGGTCCCCAATTTCCCTGGTAACAATATCATTAAAACCGTAGGAAACTATGACTTCTAGAATATTAACCTACTGCAATGCAGCAGTAGCAAACGGTCAAAGGATGTGATCAATGGACAAAACTGGAGCTGTGTGGACAAAGAAAAGCTTGGTCTCTCTAGTAATCAGGAAATGGTCCATGAAAGCAGTGGTGTGCCCTTACCAATCGGCTGGGAGAGTGATGATGAAAGATGATGCTGATGGTTGTAATGACGGCTGATGTTAGTAAGCTCCAGGGCACCAGGAGTCCCGCTTACACAAACACTGTCACGTGTACACCAGGACATAGTAGAATTAGCAAACACTACAGGTCTGCCTATGTGGGAATATCTAAAGAGAAGTTGCTGGAGGCTGATTCTAGACAGTACCCCAAGAGTAGAGAGGACTCACATTTGACAGCTAGGACAGTGCTCTGAGCAGATTGGTATCTTTCAAAAGCAGGCTTTAGAATAATTTTTACAGTTTGATATAATGTAAGTTAAGAAGGAAAATGATTATCTATACTTCCTGTGAATATTTATAGCTGTCTATTATCATGAAGGAAAAAAATGTTGGCAACATCTGGAGATGGCTTGGGGTTAGCAGTGGGGTCCAAGGGGATAGGAGCCTTATCTGGGCTGCTTAGATTTCTAGATGGAAATTACTTTGGGTAATCAAATTGAATTATATATAAAAAAAATCTTTTAAGAGCAAAAAGAAGACATGCATTAGGGGTAATTATTCAGTAGTGTCTGGAGATTGCAGTAGCCTCAGAGGGAAGGCAGAGATCAGAGCAGATGACAGCTGGGCCGGCTACAGCTCCTTTTCATTCCTTTAACCAGCTCCAGGGTTCTGGGGAAGATCAAGTGAGACCCCGTGCATCTTCAGCCCGAGCTCTATGTCTAGAATAAGGCTGACACTTGCTTTGCACTGCATGAGGACCACAGGTGTGCCTTGTGACCACGAGCTTCAGACATCGGAGATGAAAGTTTCTCATCTCCCTTCTACTCAGAGGTGCCTCCTGGCACTGTGGACTCTTCTCAGACACTGGCTTTAAAAGGCCCCTACACCACACCAGGAATCCCTTAGCCTGCATAGAGCAGGCCTTCCAGTGTCTGAGCTACAGCTCTACTCTGACAGCACAGGAAAACCAGGCCCATCTCTGTGTCAGGGCCCTGTGTGGTTGCACAGGTCCTGGACTTAGAAGGGCCCTGTGCTTGGTTTAATGTTTCCTCTTTGAAACTCTTTATGACATCTGAACAAGAGGGGTGGGGGAGGAATCCTCTATTCTCATGAGGAGAGGAGGGGAAGTACCCGTAGCCATTTTTTTCTCCTTGAAGGAGCCTCAGCTAAGAAACAGGAAAGTCAGAAGGATCTGATTCCAAAGCTTAGGTGGCTGTTTACTAACTGGATGAGTTACTTAAATCCCTCTCCTCTACAGATTAAGGATTAGATACAAGAGAAATATAAAACACTAGTTCAGAGTTGTTTAAGCTCCTTCCTAACTCTGTTCCAGAGTTTTCCATAGGATTCCTTTTTCTCATCTAGCCAGACCTGATCTAAACAGATCTGAGGGTGTCAGAAAGGGACTGCTTTGTGTTGACTTTGGGAGACACCAGGACACCCCTCTTGTAGCTCAAAGCACCTGCAAGGCATCAGGCCATAGGAGAAACCCATCCCTGTCCTTCTGGGCGGTGATTGACAAGCACCATGGGGCGCCCGAGGGAGACCCCTGAGCATCAGTGTGTGATTCTGATGCCTTTTCATAGACCCTTGTGAATGGTGATCAATCCTTTGGTACCCAGATCTCATCACCAGTACAGCTCTCAGACCTGGGTAGGTTTAGATGCCTCTCTCTCTCTCTCTCTCTCTCTCTCTCTCTCTCTCTCTCTCTCTCTCTCTCTCTCTCTCTGTGCATGTCCCCCCTAACTTTACAGGCAAGTGTTGGTCTCTGGCTCACTCAAAAGAGAAAAGATGGGAAATCCCTCTGCTAGCTAGACTTACTACCTGGGGAGAGCCAGTGAATCATGTTTTCTTAATACATATCATTACAGGATGCTTGCAAAGATTGCTTCGGGTGTCAACTTTGTGTTTAACACGCACTCGTCTTTTTCAGAATGGCCGACAGTAGCAAGACTTTTTCGTAGCTTCACGCCACGTTGGCATCTCATCTTCTCATGTTCAGTGCAAAGTTGCTTTCCAGGTCGGCCACAGTTTTCGTTTTGCATATCTTTCAGTGGGTTGGAATATTTAGGGGTCACAATGCTTTTTTTTTCTTATACTAAATGCGATGCCATTTTCTCCTTTAAATATTTTGAATATTGAAAATAATTTCCTCAGTGACATTAATTATGAGGTACTTCCCCACTGAGCCATCCTTGCCTGGTGATATTAAGGATAGCATTTCGGGTGTCGCTAACTGGCTCTGTCATTAACCCATCCTAAAATCCAGCCCTAGTTAGCGAGCAGGAGCCAAATCAGTTGAGGAGGAAGTACATGAACACTACAAACAGAGGAAGAGAGGCTGTGTCTTTCCTGGAGGAACAAATGAATTTGTCAACTGTCAAATCCGATTCTCAATAGGTCTCTTTGTGTAAAATGCCTCCTTTGATTTTGTTTTCCTTTACATTTTACAAAATAATTTGTAACCACAGTTGGCGGTGATGTCTGTTTGCAAATTTTATCCTTTGATTTCCTTCCATTCTGTTCAATCATCAAAGTCATTTGAGACCCCGAGACAGGCCACTCTGCGGCTGCCTATGGCGGTCCGCTTGTTCTCATCGGCTTTTGTTTTTCTTCTGCGTCTTCATCCCTCTCCCCGCCCCCTTCTCACCTCAGCTTCCCTTTATTCCCTTTTCATTCTGCGCCACCATCTCTGCATGGTTTCTCTCTGCATGAGGAGAGAGTGTCCACTTGAGTGGACAAGGACGGGCAAGGATGGCGTTGGAGTACTTCCTGCCTGGTCAGCTGGCATGCAGAGTGCTAGAAAGCCCGATGGGTGTTGTCAGAACGCATCCGCTGCCTAACAAGCCTGTTCAGAAACGAGAATGCGGTTTTTAAATTAGCAACCATTTTGGATATGCCTCGTCTTGATCCTCTCACACAGAAAACAGCCATCCATTTGGGAAAGAGGAGCAATGGGGTTCCAAGGTTACCCTAGGATACTATTAAAAATTAAAAAATAAAAGTAGAAGAGGTGGGAGGAGAGATGGCTCAGCAGCTGAGAGAGAGTGCATTTGGCTCTTGTGCAGGATGTGGGTTTGAATCCCTGTACTGACACACTGGCTCATGACCACTTATTACTCCAGTTCCAGGGGATCTGACAGGTACATGTGTGGTTCTCATGTGTACGTGGAGCGAAAGCCGTCACACATATAAGGACATTCAAATAAGCAACAGCAGCAGCAAATTAAATTAAATTAAGTGGGATTACTTTAAAAAAATTAAATAAAAGGGAACTATTTCTGGCGGCCTTTTTTTTTCTAGTCAGAGGGGAGAGTTATCAGATAAAAAACAAAATCATTGCATTTGAAATGTAAATCGTAAATCCGTTTTTAATATTTACATATTTTGTATATACTGTGTGTTTATATGGGGATATATACATGCCTTAACATGCATGTGGAGGTCACAGGACAATTTTATTTATTTATTTATTTTTTGGTTTTTTGAGACAGGGTTTCTCTGTGTAGCCCTGGCTGTCCTGGAACTCACTCTGTAGACCAGGCTGGCCTCGAACTCAGAAATCTACCTGCCTCTGCCTCCCAAGTGCTGGGATTAAAGGCATGTGCCACCACTGCTCAGCTGTCACAGGACAATTTTAAGAGTTGATTCTCTCTTTCCACCACGTGGATCTTTGGGATTCAACTCAGCTCAAGCGTAGTGGTGGGCACCTTATCCACTGAACTACTTCATCGGTCTTAAAAATTTAGATTTCATATGCATCCTATGCCTTTATTTGCTGAATCTGGCAACCTTGTTTGTATGTATAGTCAGGAATTTGAGATGTGTCCCCTTGCCACCAGGAAGCTGAGCCTCCAGACAAGACTTCAGGTTACTTACCTGGGCTGGGGGGCAGTTATTCATTAAGTCTCAGTGGTCCAAAGGGCGGATGTAGGGGGCGTGTCTTTGGGTCTCAACAGTGAAAGAATACAAAGTCCTTGTCCACCTCCTGTGGCCTCGTGCATGGCACTATGACCCCCCATAGCTGCTCCTGCAGGTCTACAGAGCCCCTGCAGCCATGGTAAGAATTCTCAGTCTCACTTCTCCAGTGCTGGATGGTCCAGACAGCAGGAGGTAACCAGCTGTTTTTACTGTAGCCAGCCCAAAACATGTCACGCAGAAAAAATGTCAAGTCGTTTTGAAAAATGTCTGAGGTATAATGAGTCTGACAGGAGTGGAATAGCATTGGCCATAGTCACGTAATTACTACCTCAGTGTTTGTTTACCATCAGCCCTTTCTTCTTACACTGGAATTAAATCAATCCAAGCAACAATGCGGCTTTATACAACCCAGGTCTCAGCGCCGGGCAACACTTCTGCTTTCCCAGGTCCCTGGTGAGGGTGATCTTTGCCAGGTTGACCAAACAACTTAACGGTTTCTTTCATATCTGTATCTTCAGACTAAACTCGAGCAGACTTATTAAATTAAACTAAATGGAGGTCACCTAGTTTTCTTCTGCAAGCAATAAAATGTTAAGATAGGGTGAGACACTGAGGTATGAAATCTAATTTGAATTTAAGCTGCAGCCTGACGCCATACTCCTGAGTTCCACTAGATGGCGCTGATGATTCACACCAATGCCGTCGAGATTTTTTTCCCCCTTCTTTTTTTAAGTGCTTAAAAAAGTCAGGCTCCTTCCACATACTGCTTCCCTTTAACTTCTCGTTTTTTGATATTTTCTTGTGTTATTCAAATGGACATTATTTCTCCCCTCCAAGATCTTTCTACCTCTGTAAATTTGTAAACAAATAATGAAAAGAAGGAAGATAACAAAGTCCGTCTTATTTAAACCATCCATCTTTCTGTTGCTTCATTCCCTGAATTTTTTTTCTTTTTTCTTTTTGGGGTGAGACTCCTCCTCGGGCTTTGTTTCCTTGACGCATTTGGTCAGTTTGCCTTCGCAAAACTTCCTCAGTTACTTTAGATTTCCTTCATCTGGTACAGTTGATTTTCCTCTCCCAGATTTACGCCCCGCTTACTTTGGGAAAGGAAATATCTATCCTTAGCATTTGAGTTTTGAGGATTTGCCCCCAACAGTGGGGATCAGATGCCTGTTAAGGTCCCAGCCATCCTCACTCAGAAGCAGACCAGCGGAAAGCTCTCCTGGTAGGAGGGGCGGTACCATGTGGGTTTGTGGAGCAGGTCCTCTTTCATATACAGAATAAATTCTGGGCCAGACAAGGACAACAAAAGCACAAAGACTGGCAGCTGTTACAGATTTCCACCCCTAATGAGCTACATTTTTTCCCCTAGAGCATGGCTAATATGGGATGGGTCCCTCAGATTTTAAAAGGAATGTTAAAAGGGAGTAAGGTTAGCTTTAATCAAGTTAAAAAAAAAAAAAAAGTCCTAAAACTAATTTCCAGCCAAGCTTGAGACCCATGGAAAGTTCTCTTGTAAATATTACAACAGCAAGCGGTTTCCTTTATTGTTTTTTATGACTCTTGGTTCTCAGAAAGCACACCACCTGATTGGCTGGGACAACAAGGACCTTGTGGAAGCAGGGTCTCTGTACTAGACCTGGTATATACTCTAGATCTTGCCTTTATGAGAGAGCCCAGCATGGGAATGCATCTGTGAGATGCTCCAGGGTTCTCTGCTGCTCTGAGATCTAATTAACAGAAAGGAGACTCGGGGTTTCTGGGGCTTCTAACCACATCAGTGCGCTGTCACCAACTGGATATCAAATGGCAGTTCGCAGAGCCCCAGTCCCCATTACCCTTGGCACTCTGCAGTATGAGCCTCCTTAGATGGGAAATAGTTATCTTAACGTTATCTTACCTGGATATTTCTGTAGCACTCCTTTGAGATAATTGTCAAGTAGTCACTGGTGGGTTTCATTATGTTGCCAAAAAGGCAGCAACCATGAACTAGATAAAGATAGCGTAAGCAGGAGAAGGTTAGATTCTGCAGTTGTTGCAAAGATAAGGCCTAAGCCTCCTGATTATATATGTCCTGTCATTCCATTTAGAATATCAGGCAATGAATGTCCTCTAAGTGTCTATTTGACAGTTCTCAGGATAGAGACTTGTGTGTGTGTGTGTGTGGGGGGGGGGGTCACATTGAAGTAGGAAAACACAAAGCTCCTCCTGGTTTCCTCCACAGTATGAATTAACCATATTTAATATTAAATGCATGACAGCTGTACAACAGCTTCCTGTGTCAGTTGTAGGGAAATAGGAAAAGAGTTTCAAGCCCCAAGCAAATTTCACCATGAACTTAAATATGCAAGTTTGTGACCATTCACTAGGAATCTCTGTTGACACTGACTACTCTCTGTAGATTTACCATGTGCCTCTCCTCTGTCTCTGTGTCTCTCTGTGTCTCTGTGTCTGTCTCTCAGTGTGTGTGTGTGTGTGTGTGTGTGTGTGTGTGTGTGTGTGCGCGCGCATGCACGCGCACACAGTGTAATGTTCAGGAAAATTACCAATACTTTGGTATCTCCCTTTCCGTGGAAGGGTTGGCAGTATTGGCATTGGTGAGGTTGTAAAATCCTTCAGAGTTCTCTGCAGATATGGGGCTGTCAAGTTTTAGAGGATCAGACACTTGCTGTGGAGCTTGAGTGAGATCCCTGGGACCCACACAGTGGGAGGAGAGGCCTGACTCCTGCACTTCCTTGACATGCTTGCACACACAGACCCTGCCCTCCCCCACACACTACAGTAATAGAAATAAAAATCGAAAGCATCCCAGTGGATTATTAGTGATTTATGATTTTCGTTGTCAGAGCCGACATTTGACATTTAAAAGTAATTGTCTTTGATTAGATTTCCCAGCACAACACAGCCAGAAGTTGGCTTAGTTCTAGACAGGATTTGGTTTCTTGAGGGGAGCTGAGTGTCCTGGGTCTCTTGGTTATGTGCAGGCCTACCCTCTAGTTAGGCTCCAAACCAGTTTACCTTGCATTTGATGTAGACCTGTGCTGACGTTGGCTAGGCCTGTGCTTGCAGTGTTTATGGAGACCCTGGCCGTGGAAATGCCCCTTTCTTTGTTTGCTTATCAATATGGAAATTTGCCTGGTGACTAATTCATTAAGCTGATAACTAATATATTTCTGTAAATTTTAGAACTCTGAAAATACAGCTTACTGTGTATAGCCATACCGAAAATACAAATGTGTCATATCAGTAGAATAGGAACTTAGAGGACACATTGATAAATTGGTTGTTTAAATATATCTCTCCATAATGCTCCTTAGAAAAAAACATGTTTATCATTTAATAGCCATAAACCATTTATAAGACTCTGTCTGTGTTTGTTACTGTGGAAGGGGACCTATGCAACAGTCCCACAGGAGAACACAATACCAATGGTAAATACCCCCTTTTCATAAATGAGTATGACCATGTCTATACCTGTAAGGACTGAGCCATCCGCATGGTAGACGTAGAACGGTTGAAGACTTTGTTCCTTCCTCTGCCTTCTAATTTTTGTGATGGAACGGCATTGCTTTTGTTACCAGGAAACATAAGGACACTCATTTGCATTTGCAGTAAGCAAAGGCTGTGTTATTTCAGCGCTCTCGCCCCCCTTGATCATCTCAGCGCTGCAATCGGACTACGACCAGCGTGAAAGTGACGCGGATGTCTTAGATGAGGTGCCATTCGACAAATCAGTGTAATTGGTTTTAAAGAAGGAAGCTATGAGCTGGGGTCTGGCTTGGAGCCTAAGCAGGCTTGCTGTACACGCTTGAGGCCCTGAGTTCAAATGGCAGCACCCAGGTAAAAAGCAGGACTGTGCCTGGGACAGCAACTTTAGCGCGGAGTTAAGCCAGGAGGATTGCTGGGGCTGGCTGGCCAGCAACATGTCTTCAGGTTTAGTGAAAGACCTTGTCTTGAAGGAATAAGGCAGAGGGGTACAGCAAGATACACTGATCTAGCCTATGACCTCCAGGTACGCACACACGTGCACAAGTGTGCACACACACATACACGAAGGCATAACACACACACACACACACAGACACACACACACACACACACACACTTTTCCCTGAACATGCATTTTCTCTTTAAACAAAAGCACTTCTCTTTTGATGATGTGGCCCCTGCCAGCAGACCCCATGGATGTGCCCCTTCCCACCAGGCTTACTTGAGAGTCCAAGGCTTTATAGAACACTCTGACTGTGTGAGGAACCTGAAGCTTTCAGAATGTGCTGCTCTTTATACATGCTCTTTCTCTTGCAAGTCACTTCAGGCATTATTTTAAGGAAAGTTGCCTGGATTCAATTTATTTTAATTAAAATATGAAGTAAGAAGAGAGAAAAGATTAACACTTTGGGAAAGTGCCTCCTTACTGTGCCTCTACTGTGTTACCTGACTCTCGGCTTCCATGTTTGGGGAAGACTGAGGAGTACCAGAGCGTACTTGATGCCATGGCCTTTCGGATCATACCTTTTGCCTAGGTCAAGGTAATTAAGTGGTGGAATTCTTTTTTTTTTTTTTTTGGTTTTAATGTAATGTTTTAAATTTGGGTGAAAATATTTTAATCAGAATATTGTGAAGTTGATGTTTTGGCTCAAAGCAGAGGGGTAGTAGTAGTAGTAGAAAGAGGAGGAGGAAGAAGGAGAAAGAGGGGGAGGAGGAAGAGGAAGAGGAGAGAGAGGAGGAGGAGGAAGAGGAGGAAGAAGAGGAGGAGGAGGAGGATATCACCACCACCACCACCACCATGAGTCTCCCAGTGAAATGGATGAGAATGTGACCCTCCATTGACTTAGCTTGGGACTGGAGGTTGAGAACAGGAACTTGTGAAGCTCCCTGGGACCACCATCATCATTTATCACTGATGTGGCTTGCTGGGTCTTAGCATCCTCTCATGGTGTCAACTCTCTTTCTAAGAATCCAGAGGTCATCTGTTGTCCTTCTGTTGATGTGACTCCAGGTCTAGGCTGTGCCTGTAACTAAATGGACGCTCAGTAACTATTAGGCAAATGAGAATGTTCTAGAAATGGTAACATTGTCCTCTTCAGATATTTCTATTGGGAGTCAAGTTTGTTTGTTTGTTTATTTTCTATTTTCTTTTTGTCAAATATCCTTTGGTTTTCGTAAGGTTAGAGTTTTAGTTGTACAGCGTCATGCCCTCTCTTTGAGATGTGCCAGGGCACCCCTGGTGCTTCTAGTTCCAGCAGCAATGGACTTTGACCATTTCATGGAGGTCCTCCCTCCTCTCAGTACAGAACTCTAAACCATATGCAAATGAGTTAGGGCGAGTTTGAATGGCGGGAAGGGGAAGATGGATGGTCCAGGGGCCACTGGACAGGAAAACAGCATGGCTGGGTGTCCAGGTTTCCTCATTACTTCCCATGCTTCACAAGCAGTGCTCCAGACATCCTCCCTCTACCCCCTGTCCTCTGGCAGACATAGACACAGACACAGAAAAACCTGTTGCCCCTAGACCAAGGACTGTGGAAAGGTTGCCTAATTATAGAAAACATGTTTGGCCAATATATACACTACAGCAGTCAGGTAGTGATGAGAAAACCAGTCCCCAGCCATTCCTGGATTCTGGGGACTAAGCACAGACTCTATCTTCTGCCCCACAATGCTGAGCCATGGTTCTCTGAGAGCTTCCAATCAAAGGCATCCACAGACGTGCAAAGAGCTAATCTCCCATTGCCTGCCTCCCTGAACCAGATGCACTCTCACTGGGTCCCCACCAGGCAGTATTAGTATGGCCCAGCTCAGTATTGTCAGTGGGGCCCTGTGGTGAGGTGAGCCTCCACCCTGCCAGCAGCAGCAGCAGCAGCAGCAGCAGCAGCAGCAGCAGCAGCAGCAGTAAGCAGAACAGAACTGTGCCAGTTGGGATAGTGTTCTCCTGCCCCACTGCCAGGCCTAGCTCTCATATCTTTCTAGCACCAGGTAGCAATGCAGAGGTAAGCAGCCAGCAACACCCTCCCTGGACCTTCAACCCATCTAGTAGCAATGAGGCAAACTGGCATGTCCTGTGAGGCATAGCATAGCTATGACATTTTGTTTTTGTCCCCCTCCGTGTCCACAGTATCTGTGTGATGCCATCTGGTGTCAGTGACACTGGTCAGTACTGTCATGTTTGGAGATCTAAGTTCTCCTTGAGCACATTCCCCAGAGGCATATTTTCTGAACTGAGTCCTGCTGGTCACACAGCTCCTTATCTCCTCCCCCCCCCCCCCGCCTCCTTTTAGAATGTATTCTCCACCTTAAATTGGTTTACAGGAGTTAAGAGATAACACTCACCTGTGAGCATGCATGTGTGCCTGCACAAACATGCATAGGCACTCACATAGAGTTATATGCTATTTGATTGATTGGCTATAATTTTCCCGAGACTTCCTTAAGTAGCAAAGGAATGCAGAAAATAAGTCCTAGTCTCTGTCTGGTGTTCAGGAGATTTATTCTGGCAGAGTTCTCATAAGTCAGACAGCAGGAGTTGGTTGGCGCCATTGGTCAGTTAGAGCCAGGGTACCAAGGTCACCTGAGTGGAAAGCCCCTCAAATGGAGATTCTTCTCAAGTGTGGCTTATGTGGGGGTGGGGGGTAGGGATGGAGGTGACTTCCCTCTTTTTATGTGTGGATTCCATCTGAGGTGGTACCAGGCACTTCTTTCTTAAGCTTTCTAGAGTGGGTTTTGTTTGAAATTTCACCAACATCCCTGTCTGATGCCCCCTCTCCAGAGCTGTAAGAGGTTTTAGGCCCCATCCAGCCGGTAACTCAGTAACCCCAGGACCACAGTTGGAAACCCCCAAGCCAGGTTGTATACTAAGTGACACATAGTGCTGGTCATGTGATGTATTTGAATGGGCCTTATGCCTGTCATGCTTAATCTTCATTATCAATGTGATTTGATACGTAATCGCCTAGGAGATGGGGCAAGGACAGCGATTCCTTCAGGGCCAAATGAAGAGGAAATCAAGACATTTTCAGATTAGGAGAATTTGTTGCCGTCTGATCTGCCTTTTATAAAAGACTAAATAAGCAGGAAGTCCATCTCTGAACAGAAAGTAAATGATAGCAAAGAAGGGATGGAAATTCGTGAAAGTGAGGATGTTCTAATGGATAGAGGTAAGAGTTCTCCCGCAGCAGAGACTCACGGCCAGACGAGAGAGAGGGGGGGGGGGAGAGAGAGAGAGAGAGAGAGAGAGAGAGAGAGAGAGAGAGAGAGAGAGAGACTAAATTGGAGGTCTCCATTCCTTCCTCTCAGAGAGGGGGAGGGAAGATTGTAGGAGTCAGAGGGGACAGAGGACACCAGAAGAACATGGCTCACTGAATCAACTAAGCAGGGCTCACATGGGCTCACAGAGACTGAAGCAGCAAGCACAGGGCCTGCGCAGGTCTGCACCAGGTCCTTTGGGTGTATGTTATGGCTGAGAGCTTGGTGGTTTTGTGGGATACCGAACAGTGGGAGAGGGTATGTCTCTGACCCTTTTGCCTGATCTTGGCAATCTTTTTCTTCTATTGTTGGCCTTCTCCACCCTGTGTGAGGGCCTTTGCCTTGTCTTAATGTGTCTTGTTTTGTCCTGTTTTGTCTCTTGGAGGCCTGCTGTCTTCTGAAGAGGAAATGGAGGGAGGTGGATCTAGAGGAGAAGGGAGGAGGGAGGAGTGGATAGAGAAGAAACTGGTCATTGTATGAAATAAGAATCTATTTTCAATTAAAAAGAAAGAAAGAAAGAAAATTTAAAAAGTGGTCTACAGACCAGGCACTGTCTGCAGGGATCTGAGGGGCTCTGGCCAGGCCCTGGTGGCCAAAGAGTTGCAGCTCTCTGAGGGGAAGCTGGAGCAAAGCGGGAGGCCTGGCCTCCTCCACAGCAGGTGCACTGAAGTCCATGGCAGGCAGTGAGATGCAGCAGATAGCTACTGTCAAGGTCAGGGCTGGGGGAGAGGGGGGCCGGGAGCAGGAAGTGGCTGTAGTCAGGCTACACACCCGGCTGTTTGGGTCCAGTTGAGATCCAGCAAGGATAGCTTCAGGAGAGAAAACTCTTCCCTGGAGTGTTCCAGCTCAGTGAGACAGGCACCCTCAAAGGACCTTTGGTGAAATAACTCGTCCACTTTATTCCTTGTGGAGAGGATCTTATAAACAGTTTGGGGTGGGCTGAGATCTAAAGGCAGATGTTTTCTATTGACTTGGTCTGAGATGTTAACTGTGCCTCATCTGCATGTGGAAGGACTTCAGGACTTGTCCCTTCATGGCTGATGTCACAGTCCTCTCAATGGGATGTCCTTGATCACATGTTCCAGGACAGGAACCTGGTCAGGAGTAGATTTAAGTGCCTACTGTTCTCAATTATGAGAATTGTTTGACCTTACCAGGTTTTCTGTCTGGTGGCACAGTCCACTGTCCCACAAGAATACACACACACACACACACACACACACACATACACACACACACATGCACCACTATCCTTTTGATTTTCTTGAGTCGTGGTCAGGCCAAAGTTATATAAAGCACTAGCATGGGTCTGGAAGGATGGCTCAGGAGTTAAGAATTCTTGTAGCTCTTGCAGAGGACTGCGGTTTGGTCCCAGAAGTTTCATTCTTGTTTCTCACTACTGACTATCTCACAACCAGGGGATCTGCCTCCCTCTTCTGTTTTTCATGGGCACCTTCATGCATAGGTGCACACGCATAAACACACCCACATACACCCACACCCACATACACCAACACCCACATACACCCACATCCACGTACACCCACACCCACACACACACAGAGACCTGTAAATAAAAATAAATGCCTAAAACCCCACTAACATAAGACTCAATGTGTGTAGAGGAAACCAGATAATTGTCCATAAAGAGAATCAGGGTAAAGGGACTGAAATGCAAATGAAGCTTCTGTATGTCACTGGCTATGGTGGGGCAGCTCTGACAGTAGACTGCTACATTAGGCATGTTGATTTTAATATCTACAATCATCATCACTGTTGTCAACTGGCAGCCCTTCACTCTGGTATTTTCCAAAGCATGGTGGTGTGCCCATGTTCCTGACAAAACACAGAGGGTTGTCGTGTGAGGATTTTTACACACAAACCATGACATACTATCCATGACATTCTGCATGTTGTGGTTTTGATTTGCTTGCTTGGAGACAGTCTCAGGACTGTAGGTGAGCTGTAATTTGCTGTGTAGCCATGGCTGGTGGAACTCACGATCCTCCTGCCTCTGCCTCCTGCGTACTTTGATTATAAGCATGTGCTACCCGCACGGCCTCTGAAATCTCTTTGATTTGATATGTTTTGCCAGTGATTTATTGTAGCTACCATGTGAGATGCAAATGCCCCATTTTCTGTTCTTTCACTGATCGTCATTTTTTCCAGACTTTAGCACTTACAAAATATGCATAATGAATAGACTTGCTGGAGGCAATACTCCCTGAGTATTTGTATATTTGTTTCTTAATTTTCCTAATTAAAACAATCCCCCTTGGGTATTTTACCCTATATGTGTCCTTGGCTCATTCGGGCCCATCTGCTAAGTTAGATCCTTGCAGACTCTGTTCCTAGGAGATAGGTTTCTGAACTTGCAAACTCTAAATGAGTCAGAAGAATTTTTTCCCTCCCTCACAGTAGGCTGTTGTCCAAGAGATTCAGATCCTGCCACCCATTCCTCCCAGTCCCCATGCCATGTCATGGTTTCTAAGTATTCCCAGTTACCTAAGGACCCCACCCCTGAAGGATGTATAGGGTGGGAAGCCATCACTCCTGGCTGGGGGAGGACAGGCAGTAGAAGTACAGCCAACTCTCTCAGTGGGGCTGGGGGTGGTGAGCAGAAACAGGAGGGTATGCACGCAGTGTTCACGTGAAGTCAGTAGAGGATTGTTTTAAGGAGCAATATTAACAGTGAATGGAATTTGTCTGTTTTAATAGTAGTGGTTGAATAATTCTACGGAATTTCTCTGAGAAAGAGCATGCTGTTTGTTTCTCTAAGAAAGAGCATGCTGTTTGTTGCTGGCTACATGGGAAGGGCTTCAGAGAGATGTTGTCACCCCTGTCTCCTAGAGCTGAAGTCTTTGCCTGAGGAGCAGTTGCTGCATTCTAAATAATCCCCCCCTCCCTCCCTCCCTTCCTCCCTCCCCCTTCCCCTCCCTCCCTCTCTCATTCAACTTCTTTGTAGGTTGCATAGTAAATCACTTTAAAATAATGTGTAAAATGGTTTGTAAGTTCTAATCTATGTCTTGGTTTGTCTTAGTATGGGTAACCTACCTTTCCCACATACACATAAAAGCCATGATCTTTACAGCTAGCCATCTGCTTGAAGCCCACCCCGACCCCCCCAGAAGACACTGCTTGGGATGACCTCACTGCATTTCCAGAGCACCTCCCCCAAGAGATGGAAAAACTCTTTGAGAAATCAGAGTATAATTAATGCACATTTCTTTGTTTAAAAGAAAGACTGAATTGGATTATTATTAAATGCATGGAAGGTGACCTGTCTTTTGTAGCAAGGGCATTTAGATGGCTAAATTATGATAAAGGAACCATTGTGTTTGTCAGCTATTATCATTCTAAATTTGCATAAAAGTAATCATAATAGTGAGAGACATTAAGTGCATTAATTATCCATTAAAGGGGTAATTTAACAATCATTAAGTGGAGCACTAAAAGATTGGTGTTCATCTTGCAAATGATGTACTTGATCTAAGCTTTATATAACGGCAAAAAGATTAATCTGCCATGTTTTTGCCTTAGCGCACTTTATATTTTGTTTTCACTTTCTAGTAGCTTCTGCTAAGACTAGAACAGTGGAATGAATCAGCCTATATACTGGGCCCGCCCTC
Source organism: Uromys caudimaculatus (assembly GCA_028551405.1). Lineage (NCBI taxonomy): Eukaryota > Metazoa > Chordata > Mammalia > Rodentia > Muridae > Uromys > Uromys caudimaculatus. The sequence goes on along the minus strand of CM052708.1, from coordinate 78,822,178 downwards.
TCGCCTGTGCCCCAGCCCCTGATTCTACAGCAGTGAGGAGGGACATCATAGGAACAGGAGTAGGTCACCTCCTGTTTTGTTTCGAAATGTCTTTATTTCTTTTGCAGTTCTGCAGAGATGCTTTAATGAGAGTACCCAGGCTAGCTTGCATGAGGACAATTGATTTCTTTCCCATTAAGCTAGATCTTGAGCTGCTGGGACCCAAGGACAGCAGAATAACAAAGCCTCGTGTGAGGAGCGTAGAGTTCTCAGCAACCGAGACCCTATAGCTCCATCCCTTTTGCATCTCCTGCTTTCCTTTAGCTTCCATGTTACAGGTCAGCTTTCTCTGCCTTTCCAGTAATGTGGCCCTGTCTGGAAGGCTGCAAGTATCAACCCCACGTTCCCCAGGATGGGGAAAGGTGGTTGTGATTTTATCAGGCACTACTCTCATTGGCTAACCCAAGGTCAGGTTACTATTGGCTTGCTCTGCAGGAAGGCAGTGACACAGGAGGTTGGTAATTGCCTAAGGCCCAATCATTTTACATGATGGGAGACCAAGTGCAAAGTAGACCAGCACTCACCTTGTTCCTTGGATACAGCCCCCTTCACCATCACAGGGAAGTCTAAGGTATTTAGCCAGGGTATTGTTTATAATTAACATGTGATGGTCACATTCATAGGCCAGGGCCTCTTTGATGCCTTGACACTACCCTCTTCCCCTCCCTTCCTATGTTTCTGTGACCTCAACTGCCAACCTCACTTTCAGTTTTGTGAATCCCAACAGCTGGCTTTCACCCTGGCCCTTTACTTGTCTTTGCCTTGAACCTTGGGCATCTCTTGGCTCCTCATCTGGGTCATGTCCAACTGTTCCTCCTTCCTAGGAACATTGACTCAACTCAACCCAGGGGGACCTTGGTTCAGTCTTCAGGGGTGGAAAAGGGCACACTCCTCCTTGGGGAGTTGATAGGAAAGCCTAGTAGTTAGTATCCCCTTTGCTGCAGAGACTAATACTGATGACAGTAGATGTTGGTCTTTAGGACCTAGATGAGGCCTGTCTTCCCCAGAGAGCATAGCCTTACCATATTGAAACTCCTTGTCGTCGTTGTTGTTGTGTGTCCCACACATGAGTGTACTAGTGTTTGCCTGTGCCTGCTTAGAGGCCAGAGGTCAGCTAAGTGTGTCCTTGTCTATTGCCTTCCATCTTATTCTTTTAGATTGCTTCTCACTGAACTTGAAGCTTTCAACTTGAGCTAGTATGTCTGTGCAGTGAGCCCCTAGGATCCACCTTTGTCTGTCTACCCTCTCACACATCAGCTCTGTGTGCCTATCTTTTATGTGTCAGGCTGGGGATTCGAACTCAGGTACTCAGGCTTGTACAACACCCACACTTTACTTATGGAGCCATTCTCCTAAATTCCCTACACTCAACCTCTGATCATGGAGGACACTTCCATAAAATCCACTGGATCTCCTCAGCCTCTCTGCTGGACTGTGAACTCCTAGATGGCAGGGATACTCATTAAAAAGAATCTATTGTAGCCATTCACAGACACTCTTCTTCCTTATTATAGATGAACACAATCCATTTCAATTCATTAAGTAGTTCCAGATGCCTTCTGTATACCGGGTATCATTCATCTGAAAGATTATCCTTGACCCAACAAGGGCTCAGAGAGGAGAGAGTAGAGGGGCAGGTTATTATGAAGGGTGATCTATCTAATGGAGATGGTAAAAGTCACAGAAACTTCCTTTCAAGTCTCTAATTATACATGGCTGTGTACTACCTTTTGAACAAAGAAGACGACAGAGATCTGTTTCCTTTGCCTGAGTACACTGAAATTATTGATATGGACTTAAATAATGAAGCCAGGATGACTGGCTCTGGAGAAAAACTCATGTGCCCATTCTAACCTCCTTATCCTTGCTACCTTCTACTGGGTTCTCCTATTTCTTTGCCTCTTGAAATGCCCATGTGACCTCTCTCTGACCAATGGGGGGCAAGCAGAAGCTCCTGGAGAAGGCTTTTCTTCACTGAACATAGATGCTGCACTTGCGAATGCAGTAGCCACTGTGTTAGCATGAAGACGAAAGCTGTTGACCAAGCATGGTAAACTAAGAAGCTGGGAGAAAGTGGTACTGCTGTGAGGTAACTCACTGCGGTGATTAGCCCTTGAAGGGCCCTTCAGATGATATCCACACCTGGATCGTTATGAAACTGGTGTATGTACAGTTCATGTGCACATTTATGAGCGTAGATATGCACCTATGTGTATGCCTGCATGTCCTGCTCTCATTTCTTCTGACTCCCTTGACATGTGGTCTCTTGCTGGCAGCCAGCAAGCCCCAGTGATTCATTTGTCTCTGACTGCTCCCGCCCAGACCTGTGGTTATAGCCACACACGTAGCCATAATCAGTTTTCTATGTGAATGCTGGGATTTGAACTCAGAACCTCATGCTTGCACAGGAAATGCTCTTCCCAATGAGTCATTTCTGGATATATCTTTAATTAGTGAAGAAAAATAAAACCCTTGCCTGTATGAAGCATAGCAGAGTGCCCTTTCCGCCCCTTGCAGTTGAGTACACTATCAATAGACTACCAACCACCATAGCAACACCACCCTTCATCTGTGGAGTGATTCATACTGCTTGCTCCATGTCACCAAATGCAGTTTCTCTCAGAGTCAATATTTACTTGTCCATTCTTCTTGAATGAATGCAATCAACTATCTATATGTCCAGTCAGGGTTATGAAGGGCAGAAATGAGCTGGATCCTCTGAGAAATGGGTCCTAACTTCTCTATTTCCAGCCCCTTTATGAACTTCTGTTTAGATGAGTAAATGACCTTTGGGCTGTGAAGCCTGTCCCACCATTTGATAGCTTCTTTGGAATTTGAGTATAGTCCATCACTCCTGTACCAGTTTTGCCTAGAGAAATAGCTTTGATAGACAAAAAGCCAATTGTAGAAGAAATGGTTTATTTTGGCTCATGGTTCCAGAGGGGATGTGGTCCATCATGGCAGAGAAGATAGGGCAGCAGGAGTATGGGGCTGGCAATCACCTTTCTTTTACACATAGAAAGCCTAGAGAGAAAGGATAGCACGTGGGTTCAGGCTATAAAACCACAACCTACAACCCGTGATCTACTTCCTTCGGTAAAGCTCCGTTTCCTGAAGGCTAACCTTCTCACGCAGCTACCTGGAAACCAAGTGTTCAGATGCATAAGCCTGTGGGGAAGGCTTCCTTTTCAAATCACAACTGGAGATCAGGGCTGGAGGGTGCCCTTTAAACAACGCTCTTTATATCCATGAGAGAGAACAAATACAAACTGAAGGTCACAAGATAGCCCTCTACCAGAAACATCTAGGGAAATCAAGAAAGAGCAGTTTTTTTCAAGCTTGCTTGATTTCTGCCTTCTCCTGACCTGTTTAGTTTTGTCACGCAAAGCACTTGCATCTGTCTATGATGGGGCAGTGGGGGTGGGCAGATACAACTGAGAGTCACAGTTCATTTGGGGAAGCATCTTACATCGAAGTGAATTTGTTTTGAAGCTCATGATTGACAGCCCTGAGTTGTGTGCATTAGGTTCCCATATAAAGTAGCCCTATCTCCTCATTGCCTATTAAGTCCTTTTTAAATGTGTATGCATTGCATGCGCATGGATATAGAGGCCAAAGGGCAAGCTTGAGTATTAAGTGCCATCCACCTTTGTTGTTTTCGACAGGGTCTTCCACTGGTCTGGATCTCGCCATGTAGGCTAGGCTGACTGCGAGCCCCAGAATACATCTGTCTCTACCTTCTCTGTCCACTTACCATTTCTGGCTTGGTGTTGAGGCTACAACTTATGTCTGAATCCTTTCATGGCAAGCACTTTAACCCCTAACTCCCCATCATGAGGCTGTCAATCATCTAAAGCTTCTCTGATTGAAAGAGTAAGGAAGTGAGGGATGGGAGAGGGTGCCTGCCTGCCCTCCCCTGACATGCCTGCCTAGCATCTCTCTGGAGGCACAGAGACCACTTCTTGGCCCCGTCCTCATCCTCAGACATGCTGCTGGGGCTTCAGCATATTTTCCACATAGGTTAGCTGCGTTGTGTTGAGCTGTCATGAGTATCCTCTGCCATGGCTTTCTTTAGTACAGGCACACAGAGAATACTGGGAAGGGGGATGACTTTCACAGATTCTTCCTTTGATCTTGATTGTGGGTCACAGATCAAGGGGACCACAAAGTCATCTTTGCTTCCTGGAGCTCTACTGAAAACAAGTCACCAGAGGAGCAGGACATAGATCTCGTTTGATTCACTCCAGCTCTCTTTACTTCTGTATCCCTCTGTCTTGATATCCACGATTTCCAGGGAACTGGTGATTCCTAGTTGTTCTCAGCAAACCAAGTCCAGAATGTCCACTGGGGTCACATTCATCACAAGGTAACACACAGGGGAATTTTGTTCCCTCACCCATTTCCGACTTTTGAATGCTAGCAAATGAATCCCCTTGACTTATAATACCACCCAAGGCTTACAACTTGCTCTTGGCTCTGGGGAGTCCGATCCACACCTGGCCTGTCAGACCTTTCCAGGACTTTGCTCTCTGACATATTCCTCACCCCACCACTGAACAAATCCTGCTACTTAGGAAACCCTTGGTTACCTGTAGCAGGTAATTTTGTCTGTACTGCTTTGAGCTCCCAGCAAGTGGCTGGCACATACCCACCCAGGTGCTATCTCAGATCCATAGATAAACGCGCGCGCACACACACACACACACACACACACACACACACACACACACACA
>CM052708.1:78717492-78816906 GCA_028551405.1 Uromys caudimaculatus | reverse complement strand
CACACACACACACACACACACACACACACACACACACACACACAAAGACACACAAGCTCATTTTTAAACTGGCGTATTGGTTCTGTGGCTAGGCCTTCCTAAGCCTTCCATGGCTAGGGTGCCCTTACCTTCACTCCTTGCTCAACACCTCTAACTCTGCCCTCAGCTTAGTTGCTCAGCTACCTTTTGTGAAGCCCAGGGGCTGCTTTCCCTTTCTGCCTACATTTTGGAAGATCTCCCCTGAAGCTCCGAGCCTGTTCCACCTCTCTCCCCCAAGTATCTTGATTCTCTACCCTATCCTAGCCTGCTGGAATCTGAAAGTCCCGCCTCTTTTTGCCCAACCATTAGCCACTGGCATCTTTATTGATAGATCAAAACCAATTGGGGGTAAGTACCTTCAGCATCAGTAAACAGAGTCCCAATTAAAGCATCAGAACCACCTCTCTATAGTTACCCTGGTTTTTTCTTCCTGAAGTCTTGTTCTTTAGTCTTATTGCTGATTTGAGGAGTTTGCTTGTATTTAATTTTTAAAAATTCCTCTTTTGTTTAAGTTGCCACACTCAGTATTTTTGGTTCCTATCAAAGCGTACCCAATGGGACTTTTCATAAATGGGCGATTTCTTCCTTGTAAGTTTTTGTTTCATTTTGTTCATATAAAGTTTCTTTCTGCTATGGTGAACAAACTAAGGAAACCAAGTGATGTCAATTGGGAGTTTACAGTGCCAAACCCTCTCTCTCCAAGACACATCTTCTGTCTGGAGGGCTGCCTTTTGTAGGTTTTCAGCTCATGATAGATTTGCCTGACTTTTGAAGCTCTCAGTGCTGTTTCTGAATAAAATGCTCTTGCTTACAAGTCTGCTCATTATGCGGTACAACTATTGTGATTTTCCTATTACCAACCACCATGTTCCTTTTCCAAGTGCTTTAGACATAAGTGGTCTCCTTCATGAGAAGACTCTATTTCTCCCATGTGTAGATTATATCCAGGCCCTCCATGAACCATTCTCTTCCCATCTGTGAAGCAGAGTAGGCTCTGCCATCCATGACAGCACCCCATCTCAGTTAAAGGCACCAGATTATGTAGATGCTAATATCAATCTTTGCTAGGCAGGTAGCAGATACAATTCAATTTGGTCCCAGAGACATGTGGTAGTTACTCTAAGATAGAGGTCGTAGTATAATGACAGGCAGTAGTATAGTGACATAGTAGAATGATAGAACTGAGACTAACTTACCACATGTCCCCTCCAGTGTGGGTCACCACTGTTCTGTGTTTCAATTGTTGCATGGACAAAGGTAGGTCTACTATTGTTAGAGCTGGTGACCTAAATTTTGATGTGAACTATGATATTTAAAAATGTTGGCAGCCAATTAAAATTTAAAGTACAGTGAAGGCAGACCTCACTACTCATTACCTAACATACCAAATAATACTTACCAGCCTCTTAAACTCAGCCTGGTGGCTAGAAGTCTTGAGTGCTAATGTGCTCAGGCAACCATATCTGAGTTCTGTAAGTTATGATGATGATAATGGTCATTTTATGTATAAGCCTCACACTTTAACCATTGCTAGCCTGCAGCTCATTGTGCAGTATCATTGAATTCAAGCTCATGGCAATCCCCCTGCCGTCACACACTCTTGGATTACAGTTGTAAGCTACCATACTGGCTTAAATTGAACATATTCATAGGGGAAAGGAATGAATAGAGACAAGACATGGAAGGACATGGAATTGTGTGTGTGTGTGTATTTGGGTAATGTATGTTCCTTATATTCACCTGTACATACACATACATACACACATAGATTATGAATGGGAAGTAACAATCCATTTTGTTATTGCCAATGACTATATCTTGGGAGAGGAGAGGTGAGGGCCATTGAGGAAGCTCTGACTTCTGGGTCTCCTTTCTGGACTGTGTATATTTTTAGTTAGGAATATGTCTTATTTGTTAGCTAGGAAATAACAAATAGGAGACCCCTGAAATGGGGTGAAGGAAGGGGACAGTAGCATTTGTGTGGTTCCCACCAAGCTGCTTCTTGGTTCATGGTGGTGTTTTCAGGACTCCTTACCTGTGTCCTCAAAGCTCCCTAGGAGAAGGAACTGCTTTAATCTGTTGGATTCTCCATAGTCACCAAAGCTGCCCCAGCATATAGGCAGTGTCTGTGAATTGTAAGGATTGAAAGAAAGAGTGATATAGGAAGGTGGCCATGAAGAATTCCAAGAGTGTGGACCACTCATGCTGCCATAATAATGTCCTTAGCTCGGAGTCCCATCCATCCATCCATCCATCCATCCATCCATCCATCCATCCATCCATCCACCCATCCATCCGTCCACGCTGCTGCCAGCCTGCCCTTAGCATCCTCAAGTGCTCAATCTTTGGATGTTTAGGTCAAGAACTTTCAGAGCAGAAAACATTTACAGAACATGAAGATGAAAGACTACACTTCGTGCACATGGACCTTCTGGGCCTCAAGGAGGACTTGCTTAGACCCAACCCCACAGGCTGCAAGGAACAGAGAAATAAGGCAAGAAGCTAAGAATTTGGGTCCACAGTCAGGCTCCAAGTTGTTACCAATTTGTTAAAATGGCAGGCCAGCCAACCCCAGGGATCCTCCTGTCTCTGCCTCCCTAGGGTAGGGATTACAGGCATATGCCACCTGACTTGGTTTTTGTGTGGATGCTGGGGATCTGAACTCAGGTCCCCATGCAGACAGGAAGTCACTTATCCACATTTCCAGTACTTTGCTTTTGTCTTTTTGTGCACATCTTCACAGTCTCTCCTTAAAGATTGCTTGCCCTCCAGATTATATTTGTAGTATAGTCCTTATGAGAAGACTTACTGTTGATATTTTAAATGTATTAAGCCCCCTGAGTACTCACCTGGGTGACTTGTTTGTCCTCCCCTCAGTACTGATCACAGAGTCTGGCGTCTTACTTATAGGTGTCCTCGTGGTCCCTCTGACAGGACAGGGCTGCTGAGAGAATGTCTCATACTCTCAGATACTCTCCATGAGGTGTTTTCCACACTCAAAATCCCTCAAGGTCAGCTCTGGGAAGAAGACTGGAGGAATGCTTGTGAAAGTGAGCACCGACATCTCAGTTATTTCCCCATGAGCCAAGAAGACCATCTTTATTCTCAAATCCCCTGTGAGTACCATTAGTCTCCTTTGAACAGTCATACAACTGCTCCAAGAGCTAAGCTGTTCTAAATCAAAATAGATGAAAACTGCCACATGAATGGCATCTGCTGGTGTTTGCTTTCCTAAAGCAATATATTTTGAGGAAAGACAGTCGAAGAAATTGTATGTTGATGGGCGAATATATTAATGATGATTATTTTATCAAGGCTATTAAAATTGAGCAAGTATGAAAGGAAGCAGAAAAGAGAAACCTTGGAGGAGCGATTTATCTGAAGAGAATGTCAATAATTTCAAGGCTATTTTGGGTCTTGTTCAAATCAAAGAACCTCAAATGACTGTGAGAAGAAGTTTCCAGAAAATGAACTATTTCTAGTGTTTTGTTTTTTTTGTCAGTATGTCATATATGCAAGGATTGAAGGCCAGACCGCAGGATTTAGTCTCATGTGGTATAGAAAGGCCTCTGTGGCCTGGGAGCCATACGGAATTTCTGCTTATTTGACTTCTTATTGGCCCTGAATGAAGGCAGGAGGATACCCATCTGTTGTTGCTGCAGATGTGTAGGAAAGATGAACTAAGCCACAGTTCCAAGTTATGCATCAGGGCAAAATGTAGGCCAGAAAGACCGCCGACCTCCCTGATCTTTAGAAAATAATGCTTTGGTGGTAGTAGAAAAATGTTATGTGGCTTCATCTTTCCTGTAATGACACACATTACTGCGACTCAACCCTTGGCTCCTTCACATGGCACTTCTGATCATCCAGAATGGTTAATTATCTTCTTGCTCTTGGTGATAGATCAAAGTCCTACCATGATTCTTCTGGAAGAGGATTCCAGAAATAATTAGCCCTCACTGAATTTAACAGTTGAAAAGGCTTTGTGGCGGTCAGTATTAGCTTGACTTCTAGGCAACAGAAAACTCAACACAAAGTGGCTTAGCCCCAAGGGAACACATGGAAACATTCCCAAAGGGTGATGTGGCTTCAACAGAAAATGAACATAGGGCTGAAATGAAGTCATAATAACACTAGTACCTCACTTTGCTTCTTGGAGTGGACTGAAGAGCAGTGCTCTCCAGGAACCTTCTGGGCTATATTGGGACAGCTGGTGCATCCAGCCTTGTGAACTGAGCAGTTATCTTTTTTCTGTTTTTTTTAGCCTCTCTAGTCTGAAGACACCATTGTTGGACTAACAAGACTGTATTGTGTAAGCCAACCTGAAAAGGTTCCCTATCTATCTCCTGAGTATTTTATCTATAAATGCAATATTTGGAGCCAGCTCTTGATTGTGGAAGGGACACTTACTATAATATTTACTTACATAATTTATTTCTCCTCTTTTATTAACTAGATAAGTCTACAAATCAGATTCATACTTTCAGACTGACACTGATTGGCTCTGCAGAGCTGTGTGCTGTCCTACCTCTATTCATCTCCTAGAGTTTTCATAGCAAAACACCACAAATCTAGGGTCTTAAAACAACAAAGACTTGTCTCATAGACTTGTCTCTGTGGGGCACAATTCAGTCCATAGTAATCTTTCTTCTTCCTTCCTAGTAATGCTTTCCTCTTATGCAAAATAGATCCAACTACATCTTAACATTGCCCCCAAATGCTAACCCATCCCAGTATCACTCTCAAGCACAACTCTCATTTTACTATAACCAACCCAGGAACCCCCAAATTTCAAACCTGAATCATTAAGCAGATCTTGGTAACACTCATGGGATCCTGCAACAGACTGCCTTATTGTTGGAAGATCTGAAAAACAAATTAACTTTTTATCATAATACATTAGCAGGATGGACAAATGGTAGGTGTTCAGATTCCAAAGTGGACAAGTGGAGGGGATGACAAGGTTCTATGTCCCGAACAAGTTGACAGTCCACGGAGCAGATTTCAGGGGCTTTCAAGGGCTGAGAGCAATTGTGGCTTGTCAGGTGTACTTTCGAGGTACCAAATGCAATACTTACCCTCCTGGATTGACTGCACTAGCTTTTGAATCTGTAGCTCTGCCCTCATTATATTTTCTTACTATCCTGCTTCTGTCTTCTATATTTGGGGTAACTGAGTCTGATGATAGAATTTCCCTGGAAAACTTGACTAATATAGTAATATGAAGGCGGCCTAGGGAGTTAGATGGGGGGGCGTGTGTAAATTTCTGTGTTGTCGGCATTTCCGTGGATGACTGGATGTGCCAGCTTCAGCTGATTTTCATGTTCTCCATGTTTGTTCCCTAGTGCATTTGGCTTCTCTCCTCTCCCTTTCCATCTTTCCCCTCCCCTCTCTCTATGTGTGTAGTCCCAAATTTCCCCAAGTGCTGGCTCCTCTTCTCTTTAATGAGTCTATCATATATCCATGCATCCATGCATCCATGCATCCATGTATCCATTCATGCATCCATCCATGCATCCATCTGTCCGTCCATCTGTCCATCCATCCATCCATCCATCCATCCATCCATCCATCCATCCATCCATCCATCCATGTATCATCTATCATTTATCTATCTATCTATCTATCTATCTATCTATCTATCTATCTATCTCCCTTCTTCCCTCCCTTCCTTCCTTTCTCCCTTTTTCTCCACCCCCTCCTTAATTTTACTAAGAGTCACAAGAAGAAACCAGGCTGTAACTTCTGTTCTTTGCATTAGCATCATCGTTAATGTCTTTTTTTCTGCTTCTTTCAAGCATCCTAGGATTTCCCCATGCTGTGTCTCCAAATTTTCCACTTCTCTGCCTATCATCCACTTCCAAGGGCCCTGCTACATGGCCAAACATTTGTTCCAGCAGCACTTCACTTCCTGTGGCAAGATCAGTGTGCATTTACCAGTGCTGTTGACACAGAGTACCGTGAACTGGTGGCTTAAAACAACAGAAATTTGTTATTTCATGGTTCTGGAGTACATCCCAGGCTGAAATTGAGATGTCAGCAAGGCCTCATTCCCTCTGACCCCTGCATAACAACAGCCTTCCCTGCTTCTGGCTTCTGCTGGTTGCTGGCAGTTCTTGATGTACCTCGGTTTATAGCTCTGTAACACTTATTTTCTGCCTCTCCACATGGCCCTCTTCCTTCTGTTTCTCTCTATGTCTCTGCATCTTCTTTACTTGTAAGAACAACATTCCTGTTGGATTTAGGGTCTATTATAGTCCAGTAAGGCCTTGTAGTGATTACAACTGTAAAAACTCAATATCTAAAAATCTAAAATACCTAAAAATGCTCATAATCACAGAATTAGGATTTCAGCATATTTTTGAGGGGCACATATTTCAATCCACAACACTATTTCTTTCAAAGTTTTTAGTTTCCATATTTATATAACCATTTATGGTTACAGGTGACAGGAAAAAGTTCAAATTAACTCAAGAAAAATGAGTTACATTCATGATATGGTCAAGGAGTTTTGAAACTGCAGACCTAGCCTGTAAGTGCCAGGCCCTTGTCTTCTGTCTCCTCTTCTCCCCCATGCCTCTCATCTTCTGTGTTAGGTAAATCACATCCACATAACAAACTGAACCAGTTCCGCACTTACTGCATCTTAGAAAGCATATCTTGGACAAAAATCCAGGTCCTCACTGTTCTTAGTTCCAGCTGTCTGAGAGTACCTGTCTCAAGTTAGGGAGATGGTTCGTGCACGCTTCCCATGTGAGTGATGTGCTCACACCTGGATCTAGAGATACAAATGCTACCCAGTCCCGGTGTTTGGACACAGACATTAGGAAGGCAAGGGGGAGGGTCTGCTGTTCATGCCAGCGCACATGGAGGGTCGGAAGGTATGTTCATGGGGGGGAAGGTATTGGAGCAATGGTTGTCTCATGACAACTGGGATTGCCTATGAACCTGGTCAAGCTGTTATTAGAGACAGCTTTAGCTTCCTCATTAGTAAAATGTTATTTTATAAGGTACGCTATTGAAACATATTTTTGGAAGGCTTGGGGAGCTGTATTTCACACAAGTAATATCCACCAATTTTAAGTGCAATTTGATGAGTTTTGACAGAGGTATTTGGTTCTGCAACCGCCAACACGATTATTGTACAGAACATTTCCTTTACTGCCCGATGTCCTTTCTTACCCCTTTGTGGTCAGCCTCCTCATCCCAAGCCCTCACTCCTGGCAATGCTTGTAGCTTTACACAAGCTATTTTTGTAATATTCCATTTCAGTATTTGGTATTAAAATTTCGGGGCTAGTGCTAAAGACCCACAACATGTTCTAAGTAAATAGTATGATTTTTTTTTTATTAATATGATGGCCTTGGTAAAGTCTGGGCCTTGCCATCTGTCTCAGTCCCTTGTATGTGGCCCCTCCAAACTTCAAAGCTATCAGTGGCATTGGATTCTTTGACTTGCCCTTTCTACTGGCCTGTGAAAAGACTACATCTTCAGAGATCACCTCATTGATTCTGACCCACATCTATGGGTTTTCAGCTCAACTAAGTTGAGACTTTACTTCTAGCTACAAAATATTTACAGTAACATTTGATGGAAGAATCAGGGGACAGGAAGCTTAGATAGAGCCACACTTAAGAGTTCTGATGACTAGAGAAGTTCCATAGACATCTGTTTTATAAAAGTTGGATCAAGGAGAAGACTGAAGACTATATATTGAAAAGAAACCTCAAATTGATTAATTTTTGTAGCATTGATTTAAGGATTGTCTCTGTATGATATCATTGCTATGCTGGTTACACCAGTCACTCTTAGGAAGAAGACCACAGGCCAACAGGGGAAAGAAAAAGAAAACACTAATTATGATGATGATGATATTGCTTTAAAATTTTTTTTTGGAAGAAAGGAAAGTTACCAATCTGAGCCAACTTTTTCCTCTTGATGGCTGGTGGCTGCTCAGTAACATTACAAATGTTATTCATATATAGTGTTTATTTCTTTGTGGGACCTAGGCAACAAACTTATTTTTTAAAGAAAAAAATAATGATTTAGACATATGGAAAAGTTTAAAAGAAGAAGGTTAGTGTGACTGATACAGAAGACCCTTGTTATAATGTGATTTCTGGGCTGTGTTGAATTTTCTTAGTCGCCCAACATAATTATAAGCATATCTAGAAAAGTGGGTATCCTTCAAAAGTTTGAGGCAGCTGGTAGGGATTTTGTGGACAACCCAGTGCTGAGAGGCTCCATCCATCATCATGGGGTGTTATCTTTGGTTGGGAAACAAGGCTCATTTAGAAAAGAAAGCTCAGCGAGTTCTGGTGAGTTCTGCTCAACTGTGGCTTGTAGCCTATTTGCTGCAAACACCATGGAGCTTTCAGTACTGAAAATGAACTGTAATGAACTTCTAAATTTAAAAGCAGATTTTTTGTGTGTGCATCGTCTTTTGAGTGTCAGAATGAGGGCAGGATTTTTTGGATAGTAAATGAGCAGCAGTAGGGGCCTTAGCAAGCCAAAGGCTACCATTGCTGGTCTGTCTCCAGAAAAGGAAGTGCAAAGCATAGCAGTGAATGGGGTCTGAATGAGGCTCTAACGCACTGGGGCTGGCAAGGAGCACCAACTCTGTAGGCACCTTTTGACAGCCCCTGAGGGCTCCTTTTATAACTCACTAAAAGTTTGAGTATCTGGCTGTGAAAGGCTTGCTGAGCCTGGACACACATACTTGTGGAAAGGGAGAAAGAAGCTCAGTGGCTGATGAGGTGTGGTTCTGGAGTCAGCCTCACTGCATCTCAAACTTTGGCTTGAATGAGATGCAGGCAAGCGTGGTGAGAGTTTGAGCGAGCTTCTTTGTGTCTCTGACCTACTGTTTGCATCTTCAGAACATGGTGATAGTAATGACACCCCTGAGGCCTCTGGGTGGGGGCGGGAAGTAATGCAGAAAGGCTCTTGAGTGGGGAACCTGGTGGGAAGGAACTTAGCACATGCTAACTAACATTATAACTGGAGAAGGAACAAGGGCAGACTAAGAGAAATAGGAAGAGGAGAGGAGGAGCAGACCCCTGACACAGACCAATAATCCCAGCCAACTGGGAGGTCAAGACAGGATGAGCCAAAGTTCAAGGTGTGTTTGGGCTACAGAATGAGTTCAAAGTTTGCCTGGCAAACGTAGCCAAACTATGTGTCAACATAAAAATCAGTAAGTCTGGAGGGGTATATCTCACTGGTCAATCACTGCCTAGCATGAGTAAGGCCCCGGATTCAGTTCCCATTTACATGTATCACCACAAGCACCAGCAGCAGCAGCATACATACACGCACATACACACACACACACACACACACACACACACACACACACACACAACCACACACACATACAAACACACACACACACACAACCACACACACATACAAACACACACACACACACAAAAACACACACACAAAAACACACACACACACACACACACACACACACACACACGTGTCAAAGGGGGTGTGGAAACTGAGAGTATCAGAGTATCCAGGTAGAAAGAGAATAGTCAGGGTCACTAGAATTGTATTCAATAGAAGAATAATTTAAATCTAGGTTGAATTTCTTCAGTGAATAAGTGTGTGTGTAGTTATGTGTGTGTACGTATGATGTACATGTGCATGTGTAAGTGTATACATGTATATGAGTGTTCTGTGTTAGACATGTGGATGTCATAAAGACAACCTCAGGTGTTGGTCCTTGTCTTCTATTTTGTTGGATGCAAGGTCTCTGTCATTTTCTCCTATGTTATATATGCCAAGCTAGCTGGCTTATGAGTCCCCAGGAATTCTTCTATCTCTGCCTCCTCTCTTAGAGTAGGATTACAGACAGGCACATGCTCACTCCATTCTTGACTTTGAAAAGGTTCCAAGGACTTGAACTTGGGTCTTCACACTTGCAAAATAAGTGCCACTGTGCTAACTTCCAGCCCTAATTGCTTCATTTTACATATGGGACTGGGCTTCCGAATGGATACTGTACTTCATCCATTCCTTTGGGATGCTGAATTTCCCTATCCTCTGGTTAAAGATACAAGGGAAGAGCAGCGGAAGCTTCCATCCTGCCTCTGCAATGTGATAGTGGTCCTCAGAGATCCCAGGAAGTGTCCTCTGGCCACAAGTCTTTATAATCTACAGATTTAATCTACACTGAGGATGTCGACACTGTGGTTTATATCCAGTACTTATAGGCAAACTTACGTAGTGAAGCAAGTTGAGGGGGGCTGAAGTCCTCCCAGATTGTCTTGAGGGAGCCTCTGAGGAACACTAGGGAGCTGCATCTTTCTTAGCATGAGTTCCGCTGTTGATCTTGTACTATCCCCTCCTGTCATTCCCTCCAGGAGTTGCAAAGGAAACCAACTGCTCACTATTTGGCAAAGAGTCCTCATTTAATCCAGGACAGAAAAGCTCCAGGGGTTGCTAGTGATCTGGTTTTTGAGCAGGAAAATAATTGACTTACCTTCCCGAGAAAAACTGCATTGGTGTGGAACAACTCTATTCCGGTGAGGGCAGATGAGAATAAAGGGCTCTTTGGTCTCCAGTTGGTGGTACTGAAGTTCATTCATTTAGAACAAATAAAGAAGTATTTTCAGAAAAGAAACACTCATGGGATGGCCATCCATTTCCATCGGCACTTTGCAGGGTCACAGGAGAGCTGTTGGTCCACCAACTTCATCCACCACTCTCCCTGTTATCCCGTCTTCTGGTTAGCCTTGCAGGGAATCAGATGAAAGAAAAAGGGCTTCTTTGTTTATATAAATAAACTCCTTTCTTAGCTTTGCTTTCACCCCCCACTTTACCAAGGAATGATTGACACCTGAAAATTGTAGATATTTAAAGTGCAGAGCGTAATATTTTGACATACATATGCATTGTGAAATGATTACCGCAATTAAGCCACTCAATGTGTCCATCAACTCACGGTTCCCATTTATATGTGTGCCGTACAGACACTTGATATCTCTTCGCTCAGCCAGACTCAAATGAATAATACCTGTTGCTTTGACTTGGACCCCTGCTACACAAATAGGTCTCTACAAGTCACTCCTTTTGTAACCAGAAGCTAATCACTTTTGACCAACTCCTGCCCTTATCTCCTAGCCCTGGCTTCTGGAATCCATGATTCTATCTCTGTTACTCTTTATGAGACTTTATGTTAAATTCCACATATAAATGAGATCATGTACTATCTGGTTTTCTGTGTCTAGTTTATTTCGTTAAGGATAATGCCTTACAGGTTCACTCAGCTTAAGTGGCAGGATTTCCCTCTTTTTAAAGTTGAGTTATATCTATTGAAAACTGAAAACTGAAAAAAATGTCTATTTTCTTATCTATTCACCTGGCCAAACAAACAAACAAAGCCTACTGTTTCCACATGTTGGCTTTTGTAAGTGACGCTGTAGCAACCTTGCTTACATGCAGATGTCATTTTATCATTTAGACATATACCCAGAGCAGGGGGATTCCTGGTGACATAGTAATTATAATTTGAGCTGTTCTTCTTGGTGCTCTTCATGGATGTCCACACTGCTTCCTGTTATGTTGTACTGTCTCGCCTCCCCACCCACCATCCTCAGGGTTTTTCTCTGTCATAAGTTTGCTCAACGGATGATCCTTTTGTCTCGTTGGTGACTGTCAAATCAGGTGCGAGGCAATTCATAATTTTGGTTTTAATTTGCCTTGATCTTGCCATTACTAATGTCAAACATACTTCCATATACCTGTTGTCTGTCTGTACATCTCCTTTTCTAAAAAACGTTTATTCAGTCCCTTTACCCAATTTTACATCAAGTTGTTTTCTTGCCATTGAGTTATATGGATTCTTTTGTGTATTTTAGACATTAACAATTTATTGACTAGAATTGAAGGCAGTTTGCAAATATTTTGAACTTCAGTGATTTTTCTTCTCTTAAAGCTGTAAGTGAGTGTTTATATAAGGACATAGATATCTCATCCAGTACTGGTTGTAAAGAAGCTATAGACAGCATGATGGTCCAGCATCCAGATACACTCATCAGTAGCAGAGAGAAGGTAGAGTCTGTTGGTGATAATCTGTAGGTAGCAGCCTATGGCTTTGCTCTTGTTAGTTGTGATGGAAATATTTGTTGACCAGAAAATACTGTCAAGGTAAATTTGGCTCCTGTGAATGACACCAGTAGCTAAGACTCTTGGGATATTAACTCTGATGGACTAGGGACCTCAGAGTACTTTTCCATCTCACAGAAAAAGAACTCACTTTGAATTTTAAGATGAGAAACTAAGGCATTAAGTGAGTCAGTTGCTGAACAAGACTATCACAATACCCAGCATGCAACTGGACAGGAATCTGAAGCCTGACTTTAGGGCCTGCATGATCTTCTACTATGCCAGCCTCCCCTCCCCCATTGTAATGTATTTCAGATGAGCTCAGTGGGGCTTGTGAGATGGATCAGATGGCAAGCCTGGATATTTGGGTTTGGGCTCTGGAACCTACAAGCTTTCTCACTGTCTGCTGTCTGTCTGTCTGTCTGTCTCTGTCTCTCTGACTCTCTGTTTCTGTCTGTCTGTTTCTCTTTCTCTTTCTCTCTCTCTCTCTCTCTCTCTCTCTCTCTCTCTCTCTCTCTCTCTCTCTCTTTTTCACACACACACACACACACACACACACACACAGACACACACACACACTAAATTAATTAAAAATAATAATATAAAAAAGACTGTGCCTGCTCTGTCTTCCTTCTCACTTTTTTCCTGTTTCTCCTCTGTTGCATAAGACAGAAAAAGCTGTGGCTCCTGACCGACTGGACCCATCCTTGATTCCTACACTAGTAGATGCAGGCAGAGCTACAGTAGTTTGTCTTTTGTTCGTTTCCATCACCTCAGGAGTGGCGCAGTCTGGGTAAGGCATTCTCCGGATGTTAAACAAGCTGGAACAGAGCTATTCCTCCTTCAGTCAACTACCCAGACAAGCTCGGAAAGAAAGTCTGCAGTCAGTGTTGAAATGCCTTCCATGAATTTGTATGTCTTGCTCATCTCTCCACATTCAGAGCAAGTCACTGTGTCTGGCTAGACATTAATACTCTTGTTTATTTCTATTACATTTTAATGATTTCTTTGTATTTTATAGCCCTGAGATATATAGGTCTGCTCTGTTCATTTCCCCTTTCTCTCCCTCTCTCTCTCTCTCCCTCCCTCTCCCTCTTCCTCTCCCTCTCCCCTTTCCCTTCTCTCCCTCCACCTCTTCCTCTTCCTCTCCTTCTCCCTCTCCCCCTCCCCTTTCCCTTCCCCTCTTTTTTCCCTTCTCCCTCTCAAAGGAATTTAAAGCTTAAAATAGCATCATAATGAAAGTATTAATTAATGAGCAGAGCAGGTGATCTAATGAAGAAGCATAGATTGCTCACTGTACAAGAAAGACAGGCATTTGGGAAACCCCAACTATCAGTCTTTCTGGAACTTTAAAATAGTTTTTAATTTGCTTTATGAAAGTGTACAGCTTGATCATGTGGGTCCTCTAACAAGCAGACTGGGTTGTCTCAGTCTCTGCTCCTTGTCGTTGGGTCCCTTCCCCTACCTGGATTGCCTAGTTGGGCCTCAGTGGGAGGGGATGCACCTAATCGTGCTGGGACTAGATGCCCTTGAGTGGGATGGTACTCAAGGGGGGCTCCCCTTCTCCTCAGAGAAGGAGAAGGGGCAAGGGCAATGTGGGGAAGGATTTGTAGGGGGGGACTGGGGAAGAGAGAGGGAGGGGGCTGTGATTAGGATGTAAAGTGAATAAAAAATGAATAAAGAAAGAAAAGCCATTACCAGTTACAGAATAAGAAAGAAAGAAAAACAGAGAAAGGAAGGAAGGAAGGAAATTCTGAACTGTGCTATGGATCAGTTTTTCTCTCTTCTCAGAGATATTGGAACTCCAGTGGAAAGAAAACAAGTATTAGTCCATGTTTCCTGCAGACACCCATAGGCTGTCATTGATAGACACTGGTTAAGAGAGTTCCATTGAAAGTAGTTGAGTAATCACTGTTATTAACCACGGCCAAGTGCACACAGCAAAGAATTGAATGTGTTTGGGTGTTTTTTTTGTTTTGTTTTGTTTTTTTCCTTTTTTTTCTTTTTTCTTTTTTTCTTTTTCTTTTCTTTTCTTTTTTTTTTTTCTTTTTTCTTTCTCCCCCCCCCCCTTCGGAATGTTGGAGTACTGCAATTCACCCAGCTACTGAGTAAGCTGGTTAGAACTTGCATGAACTCCAATTACTCTCGCATACGCTGTCCCCCTTGCTTGGCCACAGGCAGAGTCAAGCAAGGTGAATGTGTTTAAAGATCTTATAGTCATATGTGCTCAGCAGGCAGCTGTTAGCAAAGTTTGCATCGTCATTTAGTCCACAAAACAAGACCATCTCAGAATCCGGAAAGTTCCGTTCTGCTGATGTGTGATCTTGCCTGCAAGGGTTAATCTGGAGGAGTCCAGGAGAATTTCCCCTGCAGCTAAGTGCTTATCTCTACACACCATGTGTCTACCCCAACCCTGTATCTGTACAAACTCATAAGAGTTGAGTCTTTAGGGTTCAAAACTTCCTCCAACACAATGGAACGGGGGTTGCTGACCTTCTGGATAGCTTTTGTTTGCCACCATGCATCCAGGAGGGACTCTGAGGTTGATGTTCACAGAGAGCAGCCCCTGAACTGGGAGCCCACAGTACAAAGTCTCTCTGCTTCTCAGGCCACCTCCTTTCCCAGCACATTTCATGCACTAGCCCATCACTACCACCATTGCCACTCAGTTCCCAGCTAATAGCAAATATGTATTTTGGTTGCTGAATGAGTCTTGGAATAAATAGCAAAAGGCATAAAAGCAGGAGCTTTTATGAACAAACAAGTTAGAGGATATAAAATATGCATGAAATTTTTAATCTGAAACATGAACCTTTCAATAATTTAATGATTATGGCTGGCCAAGTTGGTTGTCTCCTGGTTTCTAGGAATGTTTCACTTTCTTCTCTCTCTGTATGTGTGTAAATTCTTTTGACGGAAAATATGAACTTGTACTTAAGTATAAGAGAATGATACAGACGGTGTTCAGTGTCTGAAAAGCCTGGGGACACACTTCTCAGTCCAAAATGTATGGACAGGTGAGGGAGGCCATGAGGTCATCTGGTGGAAACACCTTGTTGTAAGCTAGAGAAATCCTGGTATAGAAAGAAGACACACAGGTAATAGAAAATAATCAGAAAACATCACTCCTCCTGACCCATGAAGCTGATGACCCTAGATGTCCCTGAGTTGTAGCACTTTCAGATTTTGGGTATGGTGGTGTCTCTGTTGGGCAGATTGAGGAAGGTGTCTGGGATGTTTACTTTCTGGTGGTCTCTCAGACTCAACTTCCTGTAGGTGAACAGTACAACTTCCATGTTTCCAGGAAGGGGACATAGGGACCAAACCCTGAGGGAGTGGTCTCTGGATCAGCCACCTTTGGATAATGACCACAGGAGGGACATGCAATGGGAACACACAGGAGCATTTTATTTCCAGCACGCTGGGACATCCACCTGCTTCATCTCAAATCTCCGCCCCTCTCTGATGTTTCCTTTACACCACCAACGTTGAATTGTGTTTCCAGTGCGTTCCTGGGATGCATGCAGAATTTGCTGGAGACCTCAAGCAGATGGAGACGTTGTATGATCTCCATGACCACCCTCTGGAAAGCCTGTGGCTAATATTCCACCATGGCCCTGGAGTCTTGAGTGGCTTCTTGGTGACCTGCCTTCTGTGACTTCCTGGGGCTGAGATTAAAGA
The DNA here is from genome assembly GCA_028551405.1 of Uromys caudimaculatus. Lineage (NCBI taxonomy): Eukaryota > Metazoa > Chordata > Mammalia > Rodentia > Muridae > Uromys > Uromys caudimaculatus. The sequence continues at coordinate 78,801,072 of CM052708.1, read as the reverse complement.
CTTGGAAATGGCCCAAGCATGTCAAAGCTTGGTCCTGTGCTCGGTGCCTCTGTAGTGATTTGTTCTTGCAAAACCAGCCTTTATATCTTTTTACAAAACTTGTCCACGACACATTCGTGCTCCAGCAGTGTTGAAAAACAGATAGTCCTACTCAGCTTATTCCACCCAGGACTACAGGCAACTCTCCTTCTAGATGAGTTTTTGGAATTTCATTTGCTTAGGCCGTATGAAGGGAATAAATTTGAATTAGTGTGTGACTGTTTGGGAGGAGGAAGTTATTCTTTGAGGGGTTAAGTGATGTCTGTGTTAGTTTATGATGTGCTCAGACATCTTCAATACCATGTTGCTGTCTTGGTTTTTTCAGTTTATAAAAAATTTGTATTAAGTAATGTTAATATACATGTCTGGGGATTTTTTAAAGTGTGTGTGTATGCATGTGTATGTGTGTGTGTGTGCACATCAATTCCTTTGCATTGTGATAAACGTTTCTCTTTGCAAGGCAACATGTGGAAGAAATACGTATCAATAACAATGTAGGGACAGACTCGAAAACCAAAGAATGCCCTTGCCATATTTGATGACTCTCGTGGTATTTCTTCCTCACAATTAAAGCAGAATCAAGACATCAGGAATAAAACTGGTACTGTAGACTCAGTTAACATTTGGGAGCAGGCAAGAGGGCGTGCGAACTATGAGAATCTTTGTACATTAAAATTTTTATTATTGGATTCTTATTTCTAAATGGTGCTGAATGGAACTGTTTCTAAACTCATGCATGTTAATATGCTATAGCTTCCGCTTCCATGACACTTAGTTAGTCTGCTCTTTATTACCTCTTATAGGCATTGATTGTTTGACAATTGGAGCTTTTAAACTAATGGACGGCTCTCGCCAAGTAGTATGCCGTCATTACTAGCCAGCAGGGAATGCGGAATGCGAGTTCGGAGGGTTTGAACCAGTCTCAGAACACATTCTTTTACAAAGACCAATACCCATAATTTGTGTTTATTTTCAATTTTCTCAGATTTGAATACATTAGGGCAGAGATTTATACAATTTGTCTTCTTTTCACATGTATAGTCAGCTTCCAGAATATCATTAATCAGGCTAACTCTGTATCCTCTGAAAATGACTACCCCCCTCACACACACACACACACACACACACACACACACACACACACACACACACACACAAAGGAAACTTTGTATCTGTCTCTGTCTCTCTGTCTCTCTGTCTCTGTCTCTCTGTCTCTCTCTGTCTCTCTGTCTCTGTCTCTGTCTCTCTCTGTCTCTCTCTCTCTCTCTCTCTCTCACACACACACACACACACACACACACACACACACACACACACACACACATACACTTCTTGCTCCTGTCAATGTACTGCAATCCTGAAATACTTTGCAGTAGTCCCCTGCCTATGCATGACTCAGAGATCCAGGTGCCTTCTTTATTATAGGTACGACATCTGGACATATGTAACTTTTGGAGTTGCTGTATGGAAAAAAGCCAGTATGGGAACTCACACCTCTCAAGTAGGACGTGGCAAAGAATACTTATCTCAAAACTCATTGACCAAGCCAATCACATGCCCTTATCAACTGCAGGGAATGTTGGGAAGTGTAGTTGCATTCATAGACACCCAAATGAGCACTCCTCTTCCACCATCTCTTTATAACACAGGTAGCACATGCTGACAGAGAGAGAATGGGAGACTGGTGGAGTCTTCTAAAGAACCTTGCATTCAGAGTATGGTCACAGCTATTTGAAATGGATTAAGGAGGGGCTAAAAATATTGCAGGGTATATTAATGTTGATGGACTTCTGTGTATCTGCACCATTAGTATAGTTACAAAAGCCTGCTGTTGATCTAAGTCTGTATACCACACGAAGGTTTTTTTTTCCCTTTTTGAGTCTTGATGTACATAGTCTGGCATATTCTGTCTTGTGAATCTAAAAGCATCTCTAGCAAACAGCATCTGCAGCAGACGGGATAGATATATTCTGAGGCTCCCAGAGTACCCTGTGAGAACAGATCTCTTTGTTAAGGTTACAGTGAAGAATAACTTCCAGAGACAAAAAGTGCCTACATTTTCTCTTCTAGTCAGAGAAATGCCTGGTTAGTATTGTTCCCTTTCTTCTGAGCCTTCTTTCAAAGAGGGCGTTCAGGCACACAGTGAATTTACCTTTTATAATATTTCTTATTTCAATGGTTATTTTAAAAAATGCTTTGGCTGTTATATTAAGTTAAAGCTTCAGTGATCTCCTACCTGATTTCTGGGTAATAGTTGAAAAAGTCTTAAGGCATATGATAGTATTATAATTTCTAGGTTTGATTTTCTTGACCCATGGCATCTTATTTCTATATTATAACTCACAGTTTATTACAATCCAGGTAACTTGTCCACTCAAACCTATACAGGGACCCTAATAAACATAAGATGTTGTATGAGGTAAGTATATTGTGACAAATGCCTGCCTTTCTAAAATTTATTGGTAAGTTGTAATTCTGGAACCCAACCCATAAAAAGTAAGATGGAGTGCACTGGGGGTTGTGCACTTGGAGTTGTGCCTGTCGGGTTTGCGGGTAGATACTGTCACGCTTAGCTCCAGTGTGTTAATCCATTCATCAAATCTCAATGACCTGCCATTTTCCCATCAGAGTAAGTGGATTCAGCTATGATAGTCCTAAGCAATGGGAGAGTATAGAATCCCAGCAAATTATCTTCATTATGACTTTGCTGAAGGGGCATGTGTACATGCAGTGTATTTGTGTGTACAGGTACACACATGGAGGCCAGAAATGACCTTTGCTTGTCTTCTTTGATTGTGGTCTAACTTATTTTTTGAGACAGGTTCTCTCAATGAATCTGGAGCTTGTCGGTTAAGCCAGACTGGCTAGCCAGTGAGCTGCAGGGATGTGCTTGTGTTTTCCCCTCTGTATTGAGAGTCCAGACCTGCACTACTGTGCACGGCTTTTAGGGGGAGTCCTGGGAGTTTGAACTCAGATCCTCATACCTGTTGTAGGCATTTTTCTGTTTGAGCCATTTCCCCAGCTCCCTTAGCATAATGTTCAATAATATTAGCTTTGTTTGAACAACAAAGAATTTACTGTGTGTAGAAAATGAAATAAGGTTTTTCTATATCTTCTTTATATGGTAGGTAGTTTTCTGCTACTTCAGTAAAATACCCAAGCTAGTGAACGAAGAAAGAGGAAAGGTTTATTTTGGCTCACAGTTTGAATGTTGCAATCTGTGCATGATTGGCTTCATTGCTTTTGAGCCCATGCTGAGGGAGAAAGTAATGATGGGAGCACGTGACAAAAGAAGCATCTTATGTCATGGTGACAAGAAAGGGCAGAGGAAGAGAAAAGACACAGGTCCCACTTCCCATTTCAACTCTATGTTCCCAACCACCCAGTTTCCTCCTGCTGGGCCCACCTCTCAAAAGTTGTACTTTCTAATGATACTGCAGTTTGGAGACCCAGCCTTTAACACTCGGGTCTTTGGGATGCAAACACCTAAATTACCGCATCTTGTAGATAAGAGCTTGCTTTTTTCCTGTTCATTCTCCTTTATAATCTGTAGCACCTACTCGCATCTTGGTGCCTCACCACAGGTATACTAGTGGTAATAGCATCTGTTGAGCTACCACTCCCTCCTCCCCCTCCCCCTCCTCTTCCTCCTCCTCCCCTTCTTCCTCCTCCCCCTTCCCCTCCCCCTCCCGCTCCCCTTCCTCCTCCTCCTCCTCCTCCTCCTCTTCTTCAATCAGAGAGAAAGTCTGATGTTTAAGACAGTAATTAGTGATAAAAACCATACTAGTATAATTTGTTACCTTAGCGACTGGAAGCAGGCACTATATCCTTCTGTGACGTACATCCTGTAGCCCTGATTGTCTCTTTCTCTAATTAACATCATGTGAGTAACATAAAGTAATTCACCAGAGCAACTGGATCACAAGGATATTAAGCACTAGAACATTCTAAATTGCAGTCATCGTCATGATAATGAGGGCACATATCCAGTGTCTATCTTTTAATTGCTTCTTAACTCTTCTAAGTGGGAATGGCAAAGTTAGCATGGTATGGGAACAAGGGCTGATTTATTTCTTAAATTACACTTTGTGCAGAAACCTTTTCTTAATATATTGGAAATGGTCTGAGTCACTTTGAAGAAGAACTTAGCTAGATAATGTTAAATACAGGTCACTATTATTAATATGCAACACTATAGTCATAGATTTGCTTCATAGTCAGGGGTTCAACTACTCACAGTGCCTTGTTACCAAAACCCAACCTTAGCCTTCCATAGCATCTGCTCATTAGAGGTTCAAATCCAAAGATAGACCAAGGAAGTCTATTTGCTGGCCTGTGAAGCAGCTCACACAGGATGGTTAGTTGTATAAATTGGTTTTCTGATTTGTGTGCAGAGGCTGTGTGCTGATCTTCAGTTGTTGAAGTTCTTGAATGCAATTCATTCAGTTGTTCCAAATGATGATTTTATATTTGGCTATTATCTCAGAAGGCGCTTATAAAAATCCCTGTGTACTAAGATCAAAAACTCAGGTGACAGCAGATGCTGATGAGAATGTGGAGAAAGAGGAACACTCCTCCACTGTTGGTGGGACTGCAAGTTGGTACAACCACTCTGGAAATCAGTTTGGCGGACCCTCAGAAAAATGGACATAATACTACCTGAGGACCCAGCTATACCACTCCTGGGCATATACCCAGAAGATGCCCCAACATGTAATAAAGACACATGCTCCACTATGTTCATAACCGCTATATTTATAATAGCCAGAAGCTGGAAGCAACCCAGATGTCCCTCATCAGAGGAATGGATACAGAAAATGTGGTACATCTACACAATGGAGTACTACTCAGCTCTTAAAAACAATGACTTCATGAAATTTGCAGGCAAATGGATGGAACTTGAAAATATCATCCTGAGTGAGGTAACTCAGTCACAAAAGAACAAACATGGTATGTACTCACTGATAAGTGGATATTAGCCCAAAAGTTCGGAATATCCAAGATTCACTTCACAGCAACCATTGGACTGAATGTGAGGTCCCAGATGGAGGAGTTGGAGAAGGGACTGAAGGAGCTGAGGGAGTTTGCAACCCCATGGAGGGAGCAACAGTATCAACTGGCCTGACCCCTCAGTGCTCCCAGAGACTGGACCATGAACCAAAGAATACACATGGAGGGACCCATGGTGCTGGCCACATATGTGACAGAGGAGGGCCTTGTTGACCATCAGGGGGAGGAGAGGCCCTTGGGTCTGAGGGTGTTAGAGGCCCCAGTATAGGAGAATGCCAAGTAGGGAAGACAGGAGTGAGTGAGTGCATGGGTGGGGGAATACCCTCATAGAGGCAAGGGGAGGTGGGAGGGGATGTGTTTCCAAAGGGGAGACCTGGAAAGGGGGAAACATTTGAAATATAAATAAAGTATCAAAAAAATCCCTGTGTATAGGCTAGTTTAGTGGCTCAGTGGGTAAAGGTGCTTGCTACTGGACTGCAAATTGAGTTCAATCCCAGAGACCTACATGGTAGAAGGCAATAACTGACTTCCATAATTTGTTCTCTAACCTCTATATGTAATGGGTATACTCTCATGCTGATTCCCTCTCTGTCTCTTCTGTCTCCCTCATACACACACATATACACAGAAATACACACATACACACACATCACAAAAATGTAATAAAATTTTTCTAGTTGTCTAGTAGACAATTTTTGGGGTCTCAGCCAGGTGAGCAATCACACACCCTCACAGGAACTTCTTCTATCAGATGTATGGGCTCCAAGAATCATCTTTGAAGGCAGCCTTGGAACAGAGAGGCATACACATAGCAACATCCTGGGTATTTCTTTTTGTTCTTTTGCTCCATGATGGTTCTGAAAAGAAGGAGGTCCTTTTGTGAGCAAAATATTAACAGCCCAAAATAGTAGTGGGGCATCTTGGCCTCTGGATAATGAATGTGAGGCACTCAGTCTCCTATTGCTCACAGCATTCCCTGGAAAAGAATGTAATTTGAGTCAGATGCTCTTGCTTGAAGTATGGCTGACAAGTTTGACTAAAACCTGTACTAAGGAGAGTTAGGGGCTCTTAGTGAGAGCAGCGAGAAGAGTTGCTACATAGACCAAAGTAACCTTCTTCACATCAGCCTTTCCTTCTGCCTCAGCAGGGTTTTCTCCTTAGATGTCAATCATGTCTTTTCCTCCTAAATCAAGGCACGAGTTTACTTTTCAGATAACCTTACCTACTCTCTGATCAGAAGAAAAAAAGTTCACTTACCAACATAGGTGCAACCTATCTCACAGTGGCATATACACAAGCCCTTCATGGGTACTGATGCTCAGATAGGTGGCACGAAGATTGTGTCAAAATTGTGTGTGAATGTGTGTGTATGTCTGTACGCATGTTCATGTGTTCACTTGCGTATGAGTACGTGAAAGTCAAGGGTTGATGTTGGGTGACCTAAGAATGATAGAAGCCCTGGAGGATTAAGTACAGAGCTGGCTCACTTTCCCAGTCTTCTTAGATGATCTGTTTGCTAAGATGAGAATGGACGTTCCAAATGGGGGCTGAGCATCCAGATGAGAGGGGTGGCGCTGACCTAGGCTAGTTTCGCAGGACAGTTAGTTAACAGGCTTATCTTGACTAGATGTAGGATTATGAGTAAGGTACATCTTCTCCAGAGAACATTAATTGCAGGGTATGGGAAACTGCTTTAATTATAAGTTTAAACTTGCTTCAAATGTGGCTAGCACCATTGTGTGCGCTAAGGCACCCAGAAACAATAAAAGTGGGGAAAGAAGAAAGCTAGCCTGACTCTCGAATCCCCTCTCCCTCCTTCCTGCCTGCCACATAGAAGCTCCTCTGCCATACCCTTTCCTCAGTGATGTCTTACCCAAGCGCATAAGAGGGCTAAGTCACCCTAAATGGAGCCATCTAAAACCATACAACAAAGAAGGTCTTCCTTAATTTTCAGGTCCTGTGACACAGCAATGAAAAAGTCCTAATATAGACCTTGTATTCTCAAACCATGTCCCTCCTCTTGTTCATCCACCAGCTCTCCCAGCTCAATGATTGTCTCAACTTGTTTAAGCCTTAGTAGAAGCTTAGGAAACTTCCAGTATACAACCACGTTTGAGCCACAATAAAGGCAATAGATATTTGAACCCAATACCATGATTATGTACTATGGGTACATAATATGTGCCTCTTGATTTTTCTTCATTTACTCAAGTTAACTCCATTATAACAGGGGTGGTTGCTTACTCATTCAATAGGTAGGGTAGCAGAATTTGTAGTATAGCAACAGGGCCAGGATTTGAATTCACTACGTTGGAGTAAAATATTCTACCATGAGGATCTCAAGATTGAATGCTAAGTGCCCAGCAGAAGGCAGCAGCCCAAGGTCTGTCTAAGCAGCTGGTTAAGGAGGCCATTAATAGTCAGACATGAGTGCTCTCAGGCTGCAGATTCCAGATGGCAGAAGAGGGATATTCATTATCTGCTTTCTTAAAGGAACTCTGACACTTGGGGAATTATAAATGAGTTAATGTAATGTTAATACTCAGACATATCCTGGAACAGATCATTTACAAATCAATTTTCACCCATGAAGAGAAAATGAGATTGTCGAGCAGCAACCAAATGGCACTAGGCTTTTGAGAGAGACTGGGCTTAGAAGCTCTATGTGTCACTTACGCAAGGCTCTGCATGCCTGGAGAATTGGATGTTGGCTCGGTTCATTTGGGACTAATCTTCCTATTAATTTTTATTTTCTAATCTACGTTATAAAAAGCTGGCTATTATCCCAGAGCTAGAAAGGCTTGGGAAACAAGCTGGAGAGGGGAGAACCCAAACAGGCCGAGAGCTGCCTGTTGGCACAGTGCCCACTGCTCCTGTACGTGGTATCACTTCCTATTCCATCTTCAGAGAGATCTGAAGGAGTGTCACCCACTCAGCTCTACAGAAAATGAAGCTGAGTCATAAGTCTGTCAGTGTGCCTTAGAAAGCAAGCATGGTGCCTCCCTGTGTGCTCAGCTCCCGAGCTCTGGTTCTTAGGGCCAGATAGGCTGGGGTCTAGCATCTTGAATGGCACACAGCATGAAATCCACACTCAAGGAAGCTCTGCAGAGGAATCAGGCAGCTCAGGGATTCATCCCTAGCTATTTAGAAATATGAAAACGTCTCTCAGAGTTGTCTGTTGCTCATGTCTATTAGGGCATTGGGTATGGGCTTTGTAGTAGGAAAGTCGGGAGGGCTTTGGGGAAGGCGAGGTGCTTATGTCTACTAGTCAGAGAGTGTCAGCCTTCAAAATTCATCCTTTAGGGATTTCCAGTGTTGTGAATTCCATAAAGGAAAGGAAGAAGCAAGATAGCCCACTGAGAAGGGCTCCCTGCCTTGCAGGTGGCGTAGAGCTTGTTACCATGGATACCCATTGTCAAGTCCTTACCTCTCCTAGCTCTGCTGGGTACTGTGATAGCAGCTTGGCACAAGGCCATGAAGGAAGTCAGTTACCCCATCTTACAGATGGGAAGATTGATTCAAACCCAAGCAATATATAAACACCCAATAATCTTGTACATGACTATCCTGTCATTCCATGTGTCTGTCTGTCTCTTTACTTTCTCTGGAGATGCCTGGTCTATGGTCACTTACTGAAAGAGCCCTCAACTGGGTATTCAGGATCTCTACTCCCGGCTAGGTTTCATGATTTGCACATGTGAGGTTCAGAGGTGAGTCAGGGTGGAATGATGTATGGGTCCACCTCTCTGGGAGGTTACAAAAGACTGTGTCTGTGGCATGCGCACACAGGAAGCAACTAAAAGATTTTAAAGGCAGAGTAGAATTGCCAGGGCAAACCATACGTTTGCTGCCCACAAAGCAGGTGCTTGAGTAGTGTCTTGAGGTTCTGTTTTGTGTCTTACCGAGCAGGAAGAAGTTACAGCCATCGTCCAAAAGCACCATGGCTCAGTCTGAGCTACATACTGGGTCTCTTGGGAGGGCTGAAAGAATCCCAGTGCTTGGACCCTGTCCAGGAACAAAATTTAATTGTGCTGAGGTTCAGCCCATGTGGAGATGTACTGCCTTGGGATATCTTGCTGGGGGAGAGTAGGTTCCTGTCACACCGAAAGAACAAAGAAGGAATCTAGACAGGGCACAGGAAAACGAGGGCTTACAGGCTGTCCTCTGTCGGCTGCTTGCTTGTGTAAATAAAGTTTTATTGGAATACAGTCACACCCCTTTGTTTATGCCTTGCACTTGGCTGCCTTCACTAAAATAGCCAAATTGTATGTTGCAACATAGACTGTTTGGTCTGCAAAACCTAAAATATTTACTCTCTAGATTGCCAGCCCCTAAACTAGGGAGTGATGAGTTTCAAGGCTCTGGGTGGCAGAAAAGGGCTGGGCTGTCTTTCAGAGGACGACTGAGTTTCCCCTGGTGGAGATGCTGTGTCAGAAGCTACAGCTGTCTGCAGCCTTCCCATCAGGGAGGGCACACAAGCAGAACCTTCCCATGCTCCACTAATCAGACCTGTAGCACCTATAGCTGGACCTGAACAACACCCTGTCAGAACTGAAAGTAGCCACACTCCATGTCGGTGACAGTTTCTCTAGGCCAGTGGAATAAACAACTGGACCTCAGTTCTCTTCACCTGACGGCGAGAATGCAGAGCATCAACCTCTTCAGTTACCTTATCCCTCTTCGTTGGAACCCACTCCTGCATCCAGAATAGTGGCAGATGCCACCAAGTGATGTGAGTTTGGCCACCCTGCTTCCCTGTCTTCAGTTCACATGGATCCTTCCGAATAGCTTCCCTGGCATCATAGAGATGCACAAAACTGACCAAAGAACAGTGTCTGTGCAATACAGGAGACCAAGTAGGTGCTGAAGCTGTCATCTAGTCCATCAGCCACCAAGTTATCCTTGATGTCACGGTGCTGGGGCTGGGAGTGCCATGGTATATGGACACAGATACAGCTCTTCTAGCATGGAACTGGTCCCATAGGGACTTGTGTACTGATTAAAAGATAGCACATGTGCGTACACACACACACACACACACACACACACACACACACACACACACACACACACACACACACAGTGAGCTCCATGATGCTTAGATGACTAGCAGCGTGAAGAATGTTTCACTTGACACCTTGCTCAACCACAGCCCAGTTGAATATATTCATTGTTCATTCTCCAATGAGATGAAGGCTCTGAGAAGCCTTGCAAGGACTGGCCCTAGTTAAACTCAATGAGGGGCCAGAGAGATGGCTCCATGCATAAATACATATGCCAGTGATGGTGGTGACTGAGTTGGCTCTCTGATACCCACAATGGTTCTCAAACCTTCTGGTGCTGCAACCCCTTTCTTAATACAGTTCCTCGTGTTGTGGTGACCCCCAACCATAACATTATTTCTGTTGCTACTTCATGACTATAATTTTGCTACTGTTATGAATTGCATCCCAGCTCCTTGAGGAATAATTCTTCTTATGATAAGGAAGCCTTCTCAAATCAATACAAATGGACACATGGGCTTGGGCAGATTAAGATTAACACGCAGTTGTCTTTGATAAAAGATGATTCAGCAGTGAGCAAAGTGTGGTTACATTTCCGTCCTCTCTTCCTTTGCATCTTGAACTGTGAGGTTTACCCAATTACGTGGCAGTTTAGAAGCTGTCTCCAGGCTGTGTGAGCCACGGCTGTGCTGTCACTTAGGGAGCAGGCCATGGCTTTGGTTTGGGGAGTGGGACTATCAGTCCCATGGGAGCAGGGAGGCGAGAGTTTCAGCATGAGAACACGGGGACAGTCTGAGAAGTGTGTGAGTCTATGGGAGATGCCTAGAAAGCAAAGTCCTCGTAAGAAGCTCCATGACCCTGGTGAGTAAGGTATTTCTGTCTCAGGAGAAAGATATGAATACTTGTATTTATGGTACTTAACAAGTAAACTATGCTTTAAAAAAAGAAGGAGTGTTAACTTAAATTCTGGTCTATACAGTTTATAAACTTGGGACTAGAAAGATGGTTCCTTGGGTAAGGTTCTTGCCATGTAAGCACAAGGAGCAGAGTTCAGGTATCCAGAATGCATGTCAAAGCCAGGCAGATGCGATAGCTCACCTGTAATACCAGCACTCCTGAGGCCAAGATGTCAGGGGCAACCTAGCTAGCTAGACTAATAAAACCCCCAAGCTGTGGGTTCATTGAAAGATCTTGCTTTAGTAAATAAGGTTGACAATGATCAAGAAAGACACCAGATGTCAACCTCCAGCCTCTACCTAAATGTACAAACATACGCCCACACATGTGAATATGCATAAAAATAAAAAAAATGAATCCATAATTTTAAAAATAATTGAAAGACTTTGTGGCTGTGGTTTTGAGGTATCCATTTCATTCATTCTTAGTTAGTGAAATGTAGGTTTTGTTTTGTTTTGTTTTGTTTTGTTTTGTTGGCTTGCTTACTTTTGCATTCAATCCAGTGAATACTGAGAAATGAATACACCTGTGTGGCCCACACTATAGAAAAGTAAGGATTCCCAATAACCCCACCCCTGCCTCACAATTCCACAGTAACCTTGCCTGCTCTGGAACGTTCAATGAGTGGACTCTCCCATGTGTACCCATAATGCACCTGAGCTTTATTCATGCTCTTAATGTATCAGAAATTGCTTTCAAACAGTAACCCATCCTATCACATGACCACATCATAGGTTCGGTGTTTATCCCGTCATCCCTCAGGGTACCTTGGCTATTTCTATGTTGGGGCTGTTATGAAAGGGTTTTTTTTGAACATCCACACAAGTATTTTTCTTGTGGGCATATGTTCTCATTTCTCTAAGGCTGGAACCACTGGGTCATAGGGTGGTATGTGTTTTACTGTGTAAAAAGGCACAAAACATTTTACCAAAATATTCATGGCATTTTATATTCTCACAAGCAACTGCATGAGATTTCTGGTTACTGTGTATCGGAGGCAGCATTTCAATGCCAGAGTGCTTTCTTTTAGCTATCCCTTGGGTATGAAATGGCATGTGATCGGGATTTTATTTCTCACTTCCCTGATGGCTAATGATGTTGAACATATTTTAGTCTGCACATTGGCTGTTTATATGCCATCTTTTATAACATGTGCCCATATCGTGACTGGAATTTTAAGTGGCTGATGTGAGTTCAGTATGTATGGTGCAAGTCACTGGTGAGGTTTCCGAACAGCTCTTGCTTAACAGTGGCTTCCTTGCCTATTTTATAATGGTGATTTAATTAATAGAAATTTTGAATTTTTATAAAGTCCCCCAAATTACTTTTGATTAGTGCTTCTGCATCCAGGAAATCAGTGCCTAATCGAAGGCATATAGATTTAATTTAATATGTGTTATATAGCTTGCAAGTGAAGTGGCCTCCTAAGAGGCCCCAATCATTGAGAAATGACTAGGCCACAGTGGCTAATCAGTATTAACTCAATCATTGGTGTGTAATTTGATGACATTATTGGGACAGGGAGACATGGGAGATGGGTTTCAAATGGAGGAAGTAGGTCATCAAAGTCACTGATGAGATGCCTTAAAGCATATAGTTTGTCACTGGTCCCTTCCTGTGTATCTCCTAGAAGACAGGAGAGGAACAATTTGTGTAGACCAAGCTCTCATGTCACTGCGCTGTCTTTCTTCAGTCAGAAAACAGTGGGACATGGACTGAAGTCTCTGAAAGCATCAGACAAATGCCCTACAGATGGTTTTCTGAGGGATCTATCAGAGTGATGGAATGTGCCTAACAGATTACGTTTATGGAAGAAGGCTTGTGATGTTATTTTTCTACCTTTAGTCTTTGTTATAATGCACGGTGTTTTGGAAACTCCAATTATCATCCTTCAGATAGACCTCACTGACTACAGTAGTACACTTGATAGGTAGGGAGATGTATGGATGTCAACCAGGTTAAGTTGCTAGGTATTTTTTACAAGACTAATCCCCAATATAAATCAGTGTAAGTCCTGGCTCTGGGTCTAAACTAACCTTCCCAGTGACATATTTTAGAGATTTCAGAGGTGCTATCGCAACTCCTCAACCAGAAGAGCTAAGTGCACCCAGTGATTGCCCTGGGTCGGAACCCTAGGTACCTTGCACCTAGGGCCCCCTGGACTCTGTCTGATGTCCAGTCATTTCATTGACGATTTTGTTTGGTGTCTTTTCACTGTAATGAATCTTCTCAAGGAATAAGCTTCTGATTTCATTGTTTTTCTCTATTAATTCCCCATTTCCTCTTTTACTGATTTCTGTTCTGCAAATTAAAAGAAATGATATCTCATGTGAATCTCCCTTACTTTAGATTGGATGTGCTCATCACTCTTAGCTTCCTGGAATAGATGCTTAGATGGTTGTTTTAGGCCTTGTTTTCCTATTTAGTATGCATATTTTTCAGTGCTATGATTCCCCTATTAACTGTTACATTTTCTTAATGCTTTAAAAATTGTCCAAAAGGTTTTTTTTTTTTTTTTGTCTGTGTGTTTCATTTAGAAGTGTATTGTTTAATCCCCAATTTTTTGGCAGTCTTTCAGCTGTCTGTTTTGTTTGTTTGTTTTTTGTCTTTGTTTTGTTTTTTGAGACAGTGTAGCTCTGTGTAGCCCTCGCTGCCCTTGAAGTCACACTGTAGACCATGCTGTCCTTGAACTCAGAGATCCTCCTGCCTGGGTGCTGAGATTAAAGGTGTGAGCCACCACCACCCTGCTCAGCTGTCTTTTATTTTTACTTTAATCCACTGTGCACAAGGGACATGTTTTGTGTGGCTTGTGTTCCTTTAAGCTTGGAAAGCATATATTATGTCCCCAAATGTAGTCTATCCTGGTGAATGTTGCAGCAAACACCCTCACCTGTAAGGCAAGCAAATATATTGTGTTCTTCTTGGATGACACATCTATTATACAAATGTCAATTCAATTCCGCCCATGCTGTTGCTCACTTTGTCTGTATTGTTACTTTGCTTTTGCAGGTGAAGCCCCATGGGAAATGACAAAGTCCCGATGAGTGTGGCATAGTGGTGGGTTTATGTTTCTCTTTGCAGTTCTACTGGTCTTTGCTGTGTGTGTTTCAACCGCCTGTTGTTAGTTGAGTGCTTGTGGAGCGCATTGAGAGTTGTTACATGTCTTCTCCGAGCGTTTCCTTCCTCATGATTAAGTTGTGCCTCCGTGGCATCCTTTCCTAAACTTGGTTTTCTTTCTCTCAAGTCTTCATTGTCTGAAGTTAATGCAGCAAATCCAGCTTCCTTCTCATGGGTGCTTCTGTGGCATATTCTCTTTCCCATTACTTCTGAAATATGCCTGTGTTTATGCTTAAAGTGGACTTCTGTAGCATGAAATCTAGTCAAGTCCTGCTTTAGCCCGCTATACTGATTTCTTTTTTTCTGATGCGGCATGGTCTCTCCTGCATTTATAGCTGCATTGTTTTTATTGTGCTTGTTCCTAATTTTATGTTTTTCTTTCTCTATCTTCTCTAGTTTTAACTGAATATCTCATGTGACTTAGTTTTCTCTCTTGGCTTATGTTACATTTTACTTTTAAATCATTCTGGTAGTTTCCCTAGAGTTTATATCATCATCTTACAACTTTCAATTTTAATTGTGAAACTTCAATTTTAAAAAGTACAATTTTTTTTATTTCTTGATAATTTCATATGATGTATGTATTCCAATCATATTCACCCATACTTCTCCCAGCTCTGCCCAGCTCTTCCCACCACAGCTCCCTTTTAACTTTGTATTTTTCTTTGTTTTTTCCTACTGCCCAATTAGTACTGCCCATGTGTGCCTGAAAATGTTCAATTTGAACTTTGAGGCCCCTTTAAATAACCATTTATTACTCTATCGGAACTAAAAATACCTCACGAGTGAGTAGCTTAGTGCAGATGTACCACTGTAAAAGACTATCTGAGATCAGATGATTAGTAGACAAAAAAAATATATTTTCCCCACGTTTTGGAGGCTAGATGGCCAAATGAAAGGTGCCAGTATGTCTGGTGCTGTGTGATGTCTGCTCTCTTCTTCCAAGCTGAGGCTATAGCCTCTGTCGAAGAGAAACACTATTTTCACGTAGAAGGAGGCAGAACAGCAAATGGGATGAACTCTCCTATCAAGCCCTTCTATGTGGGTACGAAATCTCCTGGGGGGGCCCTCGTGATACAGATGTCTGTTGTTGTCATCACACTGACCATAACTGAACTTTGAGGCAGGCATCTTCAAACCACAGCATAGAGCATTCTCCTCCCCTTCCCCATAAATCCCTGTTCTCTCACAGCTGAAGCAATTCCTTCTCCGTATCCACAGACCATTATCTCCAATAACTTGTTGTGGTCATTATTTTGAACATGCTTTTACGTGTTAGATCAGTTAAGGTTTACAGAGAACAGTTTGTAACTTCGTTTATTCTTTCTGTGACCTGTACTTTCTGTTCTGCATACTTTACTTTTCCTTCTGTGAAAAGCCTTGGACTTTTTGCAAGGCAGGTGTACTGATGACAAATCCCCTCCCACTTCCACGTGACCTGGTCTCCCCATTTCGTGCTCATGTGTGAAGGATAAGTACGTTTGGATATATAATTCCACCTTGATGGTTTTGAGTTTCTTTGGATACTTTAAGCAGTATACTCTGCTTGCCTCTTGCACTTTCCTGGTTTATAAGAGAAATATGATGTAATAGTCTTGGTTCCTGTATTAGTTATTATTGCAGTGTTTCTCCACCTTCCTAATGCTGTGGCCCTTTAATACGGTTTCCATTATGGTGACCCCCAGCCATAAAATTATAATTTTGCTACTGTTATGAATTGTAATGTGAATATTTTTTGGAGATAGAGGTTCATCAAAGGGGTCATGACACACAGACTGAGAACCACTGCTCTAAAGGACCAGAACTACTAGAATGAATCTGTATCTTAAGTCTAATGCCGTAACCACTTGACCATTCTGGGAGCTATGAATCTGTATCTTAAAAGGGGACTTCTTACAGTGGCTTGCGGGTTGTAGCTTAGCTACTCCAACAATGGCTCTTTCCCAGTGAAAAGAGCAAGAGTGTGATTGTTGTTCAGTCCACAACACTGCATGCCTCAGCTGGTCTTTAGTATATGTTGGAATCCCAAAGAAGCCGGTTCTAATACCAACAGGACAGATGAACTTGCCAGGGAGAATGAAGGCAAGCAGGCCAAATGCAAAAGTCTCTGTCTTTTATGTCTATTATGTGAGCTGTCAGCAGAAACTGTGGCTCAAATTCACAGGGGTCCCCTCAAAAGATTTAATTAAGATAGTTCTCTCACAGGTGCGGATGCTTGGCTTTTACTTGATTCCAGACAGAATTTACTTGACAACCAAGGTTGACCAATGCAGTTCTGTAGAGATCCCCCCCCCCCCCATAGCATCTCTCAAGCATTATCCTTGATCTTTTGTAGTTTGAATCTGGAAAGTGCCAGCATAGACCTTTATATTTATTGTGCTTTGTGTTCTCTGAGATTCACGGGCCTGTGTTTTAGTGTTCACCGTGAATTTTAGAAAACACTCAGCCTTTAACACTTCAGGTGTTCCCTCAATGCTTTCTACATCCTTCCCTTCCCTTCTGCAGACACACACTTCACGTTTGCAGTTGTCCCATATATCTAGAATATTGGAGTCTAGTGTGCCCCTTGGTTTTCAGGTGAAGGAATTTCCACTGACATGCCTTCAAGAACACTGGTTGTTTCTTTAGCTGTGTACCATCATCCATCCAAAGCTTTCTTGCCCTTAGGTCTGTTTCAGTGTCATAATTTTAGCATTTTATATAGACGAGCCATTACTCTGCCCACTTATTTTTTTTTCCTGTTAATACCCTTCTCATTATAATTCTTTTACAATCCTGATATGTAAATTCCAACCAGACATGCCCCTTGGGTATCTTTATGTTGTACAATAGATAACAGCACACATTCTGACTGTACGAAGATCACCAGTGTTTGAATCCCACTCTGTTTATTAGCATTATAGTTTTTGACAGGGTGAATACACTCTGTGTACTCAGTTTCCTCATTTGCAAAGTTCAGATTCTTTTTTTTGGGGTTTTTTTTTTTTTTTTTTTTTTTTTTTTGGTTTTTTGAGACAGGGTTTTTCTGTGTAGCCCTAGCTGTCCTGGAACTCACTCTGTAGACCAGGCTGGCCTTGAACTCAGAAATCCACCTGCCTCTGCCTCCCAAGTGCTGGGATCAAAGGCATGAGCCACAACTGCCCAGCTGACGATGATGACAAAGCGTCCTATGGGAAGCACTAGTACCTTGTATCAGAGGGTCCTTTTCTATGCTGCTCCTTCTGGTAGAGACACCTCTAGATCTTCTCTCAGTTGATATTCTTTTCTCATCGTGTCTCTTGGCAAGCTTGCCATAACAGTGACATCTTCCCTAAGCATTCTGTATAAAATAGTCTGTATAAACTAATAAATAAATAAACAAAAGAATGAATTCTGTAAAACAAATTCTATTCTTCCTCTTCTACTCTGTACTTCCATTTACCCCCACAACTGTGATCTGACATAGCATATATTTTCTTATTTTTTTAAGCCACATTCAACTTAAATGTATTAGCTACCTTAGGATGTGTTCTATCTTCAAGAATAAAATGTTTTTTAAAGCAATTTTCTGTGTATGAAGATAATGGCTTTCTTCAAGAATATTGAATAACACTGGGAAATATTTCTATAATGGTGTGGCACCCTTGCAAATGTAGCAAAGGCTTAAAGACTGGTTCCATGAGCAGATGGGCATCCCAAGGGTGAGCAGCAGCACACTCTGTGTGCCCAGGGCTGCCTTGAAGCCTCAGCCCTAATCCCTAAACCCCTGGCCTCTAACATCTTCGGAATTTCTCTTTCAGTATGAATACTTCAATGCTGTGCTGATCAACGAGAGGGACAAAGACGGGAACTTTTTGGAATTGGGAAAGGAATTCATCTTAGCTCCCAATGACCATTTTAATAATTTGCCTGTGAACATCAGTCTGAGTGATGTCCAAGTGCCAACAAACATGTACAACAAAGGTAAGACTCTCTGTCCTGCTCCCATTAGAGGGTGAAGAGGTTAGGGATTGAGAAGCACACGCTTAGTACATCAAGTGTCTTCCGGGTGGGCTCACCATGTGCTTGTTCTGCCTGGAGATTCTGAGCTGCTATTTCCCTCCTTCATGTTAATGTGTAGTACAGAAATTGGCAGGCTTTTTCTGTAAGTATCTTTGGCTCTGCCTGCCTTGTAGTCTCTGTTCCAACTGGTTAGCTATTTCTGTAAGTTGGGAGCATGGCTGTGTTCCTTTAACATGTTTCTCTGCAAATTTACCTCACCAGATTAAACATGCTTACTAACCCAGTTTGTCTCTTCCTTTTCCTGCTTTCTTTCCTTGAGGGTATTTAAGGGTTGAGAGCTTCTGGGGTTGATGTGGGACCAGCTGCAGGCGTCCTCTTTCCTTACAGCATAGAGAAGTGTGGGCATAACAAGGGTCTGTGTGTCCAGGGTTGACTCCTTCAAGTCCACTGTTCACATGGACATGAAGTTATTTGCCCGACCTTGCCATCAGCCCATTTGAATTGGTAATTCGGGGCCAAGGGCTGGCATCCAGGTACACTGGCTAATCACACTGCTTCTAGTGGTGATCCCAGATGGGCCACCCCTTCTCCGGGGGGCGCGGCTCCTCCCCTCTGTGATGGGAATAATAATTGTGGCCAAGCCGGCTATGGTGGAACACTCTTGTAGTTCTAGCACTTTGGAAGGAGAAGAAGCAGAAATGTATACTCCAGTTTAAGGCCAGCCTGGGCTCCATATTCAAGGGGATACAATGATGTATGTGTGGATCTATGTGTGTGCAAGCCATGCTCAAAACCTACAATAGCTAAGCAGTTGTAACAAAGACCTCAAGGCAGGCAGAGGCAGTTTGGGAATTGGCAGATATATTGAATTACTCTGAATACTAGTAAGGGACTTGGTCAATCATAAGCTCCCAATTCTATACCCCAAGGACATTTATTCTGTCCCTGGTCTTATGGCTGGACACTCAATGATGCCCTTTTCTGGTTTGCCTGACACTCAGTCTTCAGAGTCAGGGCAGGCAACTCTTATTTCGTTAACTATTTTGGCTGTTACTAGAGATTCCAGAGTGAACTGTCAAAGAGCTTGCAGTGTGTCTTGGAACCGCTGTGGTAATGGGATAACGGGAGGACTGTATCAACAAGATCACAAGCATCTCCGCAAAGCCAGAGCACAGTCAAGCCAGGGGAGCACACCCTCCCTTGCTCCTATTGTTAGGAAATGAAAAGATATTATTTTTCATTCCCCCTTTGGAAACTGATAGTAGTCTTAACTGCCTCAGAGGAGTTGTGTCTGGCCCTGTCTGGGCTTGCTAGGACACAAAGTGAGCCTCGCCTTGGCGTTCAGCATTGACCAGTTGAGGTTAGTCCTCCAGGATGGTGGTAATAGCTGCTGAAGACTTAAATGAAACTGCTTTTCTGTGCCATATAGTGAGTGGAAAAAGTCATTTCTAGCAATAAATATGTTCAGAAAAGAAGGTGACACATGAAGATGATTTTATAGAGTAATTTCAGACATGAAACAATCCAGAATGATCTTTTAAAACATGGCAGTGACTTCAAGGTTGCTTGAACCATTAGCACCATGATAGAGATTTAATTGCATCCTGGGATTAAAAGGCACAATTGCACCTTTCGATGGTAGCAATGTTTAAAGGACTCACATTGTTGTCGGTCACACAGGCTTTACAATGGCATCATGAAGATTGCTCGGCAGTATCCTAACAGTCTGAGAGTTTGACTATCGGCATTTAATAACTAGATTTAAGTCATCCTTGGCAGTCCTCATGGGATCTGCCTGTCATTTCCTATCCAGGTTCAACTGTCACCCTGCCAGGCTGTGGGAAGCGAACTGGGGTCAGCCAGGGGCTATATCTTGTCTCAGCCAGGCAGGGAGTAACTGCCCATAGGAGAGAGAGAGGACTTTAAAAAAATTCTTGACTCTACTCTAATTCAAACCAGCCTCCCAAAGTCTCTTTTCAAGCTGTAGAAATATATATATCATGTTTAGAAGTCTCCAGCATAGATCTAGTTTCTGACGACATGTACAAAAGACACATGCTCTGAGCGTGGTCACTGACTCTGATGTCCCTGGGGTGGAAATCTTGCTTTCAGAAAAGGAAACCAGCCCAGGGTTCTCCTCTGGCAGTTTGGACCCTGTGAGCACACAGCAATGTTTGATCCTTCTTAGTTGCTTCTGTGTGCTTGGTTGTTGGGTGGAATTTCCAGCTGTAGATCAAAGCACCAGATAACCCTCAAACTTCTCCACTGTGCTTTCTGCTTCTACAGCAACCAGACCAATGCTTCCCCCGGTGGTTGCTGCTCTGTGTTGCTATCATCTCAGGTACAGACGATACTGCAGTTTCACAAGCCGAGACAGAAGTGCGAGTCCTACAGAGGCTGAAAAGATCTGGTTTTTCTTGCCTCTTTAGACAACCCTTTGAGGATCCATGGGCTTCCGATGCAGCAGTCTTTATAAATTATTCTTAGCAGATGGTTAGGGGCTGTGAGTCTGACTCCTGGAGATGAGAAAGACTAGGCTGAGGTTTTTAGAGCTGTAAGTGACACTCCCAGAAGTGAAGAACAGGGCAGGCACTTCAGGGAGACCACCAGTGATCTGGCAGAGGACTGAACACTCTTGGTGGCATACCTTAAGGGCATATCCAACCTTTGACATTGCAACACAAGGTAACTTACAAGACCCACATCCACAATTGACTTATAAAGGCAATCACAAATAAATCGCACAGTGTTTCAATACGTTTCTGTTTTGTGTGAGCTACACTCATAGGCATCTTGGAGTACCTGAGGCCCAGGGGCCACTATTAGGACACACCTTAAGAAGCTGAAATCATGTGATATTTATATACACATGCCACATATAGATGTATACATATCTGTACATGTTAGGCATTATATGAGGAGTGGTGCACAAACTGTGCGTGGTCCATGTATAAATGTGTATATGTGAAAGAAAATGCCCTGTTCTCCAAATTGACTTCCGTTGTTTCCATTTCTCTCATCTGTGTGCCCACGTGATAATAGGTAATTCCTATTACCCTTGCCTTCCCAGTTCCTGCTTCTCCAAATGCCTTCCCTTCAAAGGCAGCTCCAATGCAACTCCAATACAGCCTCCTTTGCTCCTCTAGACCTGGGCAGCATATATACTTTGCTCTAGGTAGTGTATGTGCCTTGTGCTATCTCTCTTTGTCTTAGGCATGTGTTGCTTCTGTTCATTCATTCTGTCCTTGGACTTCTCTGAAGACGGGAAGCCAACAGAATCAGTCTAGTGTCCCTTTGTCTTGAGCCTCCTCTCAGGTTATTTGCTGAGCTCTGCTTACCTAGTCAACCAACGCTATGCTGTCCCATGGGCTTTGCAAACAATGGGGACATACTTCAGTGGATTCAAATGGAAAAGAAACAAAAGACATTGGGTGGCTCACAACCTTTCTACTAAAGAGGGAAGGCAGCTTCGTATATGGCTGGCTGGAATAGGAGCTGCTGGGGGCCTTGAGAATCTACCAGTTGAGAATCTTGTGTATCATGGCTTATCCCACCACCACATCTGTGACTATATACAAGTGTGTGCCTCATTTGCTCCATCCATGAGTGGTATTGGATAAGTAATGGTATGCCTGATGCTGATGAGGCTTTGTTAATAATTAAGCATAGGCAAGGATGCCTGGCACATGATGGCCATATAGTATGACTACTATGGCTTAAATATATGTGTCCTTCAAAATTCATAGTTAATACTTCATCACAATGGTTAATAGCATTAGAGGGTAGGTCTTTTAGGAGTGCAGAGGTAGTAAACTCTAAAATCAAGGAAGTTTTTACTCAAACGGACTGAGGAATTAAGCACAGGGGGTTGGGCTCCAGAAGTTTCTGGTATAGTCCAAGAAATAGATCTATGGAGTCTCGGAAGTCTAGTCAGGCCATGGGAGGATAGGAAAGCCATCAGAAACTCATGGAAACTATGAGGTTAGGCATCATATAGTTGATAACTTGGCCAAGAAGAGTTGAGAAGTGTACCCTGGGATATGCTCACTCTGAAGAAGACTGAGAAGGAAGAAGAATCTGGATTCTGCTTGGAGAGCCTACAGGGAAGAGGAAAGTGCATGGCTTGGAACTGGGGGCTATGGTGGGGCGCCTAGGGCCTAGAGTCCCAATGCACAAGTATATTGAGAATGGTGAACTTATGAGGTAGGAACTCCAGTGCAATACCATGGATATGATACACTGACAAATTCTTGCTGCAAGGAACACATGAGGGAAGAGGACACCTGAAACAGGCTTGCACTTAATCCACACATGGAAAAGGAGAAGGCACAGCAAGTACCTAATTTTGCTGCTTCCTCCCATTGGTCAGTCATGGAGGGGGATGGCAGAGGGGTACTTACTACCTTAGCAGAGGTGATGGGGATGTGTGACCCGAAAGGTGTATCTTAGGATATGCATGTACTAGACCTCCCAGAAGAGGACCAATCAGGCCAAGAATGGTCTGCCAGGCTAGGCTGTGCTTAGGCGACCTGCAAAATGGAAGTAGCTTCTGAAAGAGCCATCACCATTGTTTCCGAGTCTGAGGAAGAGGTTCGTCTGCTACAACACAGGGCGTTCTTCTAGACAGCTCAGACAGAGCCAAGGTCTAACGAGGCAGACTCTGGGCTCCTGCTAAGAAGATGCGTGTGTGTTGTGGGGTAGGCAGGCTCTCTGGTTCTGCATCTGTCATATGTCTCAACCTATTTTTCAAATGTTGAGTTTGATAAAATGCAAAATGCATTTTGCCAAGCACTTTCCCCCTTAATTACATGTGTATATTTTGAAGAAAATTTAATCCATATGTTTCTGATTTGTTTACACAGAAATCATTAAAATGTTGTTTAGGAAGAGCCATTTGATGTGCAAGAAACCTTCCCAAACCCTTTAAAAAGCTGTTTAAAGTTCCTTGCTTTCTTTTTTTTCTCTGCATATGTGGGTGGGGGAAACACAGGGGAAGAAGGGAGTTGTGCTAAGCACCAGGGACTGACCTGGTAATGTTAGAAATAAATTCCAAGTCTAATGGTTTGTTTCTCCTTGGGATTCTGAACTGAAGCCCATGGGGGCTTGGCTCCTGCTTTCCTGCCTGTCTACTGGCTCCTCTAGAGTACGTAAGTAAAGGCTAGAGAATCAAATTCTGGGTCAATATCAGAGACTTCAGACTAAAGCAAAGCTTTGCCTCTAAAGAAAAACAAAGCGTCCCTCTTCCCAGTCCGGTAGCTGTCAGGTCACCATAGTCCTTAGGAAGGCCCCGGGAACTACCTCTGACAAAACCTGTTTCAAGTGGAGGAGTTCAACTTCTGATGTTATGTGCATGCACACAGACATAGGGTGGCATGTGTGTACACATCCATTTACACATTTGTATTTTTTGGAAGTGACATTAATGGAAGAAGGCTATCACAGGGCCCTTTGCATATCTCAGCACTACAGGCTTGCGTTTGACTTGAGCTTGAGTGGATAGGAGGGTGGATGCATGCATATATGTCAACTTCCCTTGGAGACTCATGGTCCCTACGGCCCTTGCTGTCCATACGGCATGGTCAGTACATGAGCGTGATTCCTCCTGGTGTGTCTGTGACAGCAGGTCCTTGGGTTATAGGCTACAAAGGAGACTACCCTCTTCCAGGGGAATCTTTCCATCTCTTCTTTCTAGCAATGGGTCTAAGGATACTGCATGAGCTAAAACTTGGTGAGATCACTCTAGCTACCAGTTGTGACAGGTAGAAAATGAGTTTATGTCCTTGTCCAAGCCTTCTGTGACACTATTCCTATATCATTAGGCTATGCCCACTCTAGCCACTGCCCTGTGCTATGGTAGGGGATCGTTTCTAAAATCACTAAAGAGGTTTGGATGATAGTGGGATTTGACTGTCAGCACTGTTCATGAGCAGTGGTTTGGGGGACTAGGAAAAACTCTCAGGGCCTCTATTTCCTGGTCTACAAGGCTGACGTCATTTGTAGCATTGGAGTAGGTGGAGTTGTGACATTCAACACAGTGCCTAGCACACAGAGACACCTGGTATTTTTTGTTTGTGTGTTTGTTTTAGAGTTATTCCTCTTACTCTTGCCCAATAGTAGCTTTATTTTATAATTAACCTTTTTATGCAATATATTTTGATCATGTTTTCCCCTTCCTCCGATCCTCCCAGATCCTCCCCACTTTTATACTGACTCAACTTGATGTTCTCTTTGTCTCTTCTTTCAAAACAGAAGAAAAACCAAGAAATAAACAAACAAATAAAAAAGAAAGAAATGAAAAGAAAAACCCACAAACCCAAAACCAAAAAAGATTAAAAAAAAAAAAAAAAACCCAGTAAGAACCCCCCCAACCAAAAAAACAAACAAAGAAACAACAACAACAACAGCAAAAACAGCCAAAGCAACCAAATGAAACAAAAGATTCACAAAAATGTTGTTGAGTATATTTTGTGTTGGCCAACTACTCTTGAGAACGGGGCCTGCCCTAGAGTATTGATATACCCAGTGACACACTATGGAAGAAAACTGATTTTTTTTTCTTGCCAATGGGAATCAATTATAGATAATTTATTGGTTACAGGTGGGACACATGTATCTACTTCCTCCTCTCAGTGCTGAAATCCTGTGTAGCTTGAACATGTGCAGGTCTTGTATGTGCTTCAAAAGTCTCTGAGTTCGTATGTGCACTAGTCCTGTTGTACGTGGAAGACACGGTTCCCTTGGAGTCACCTACCTGCTTTGACTGTCACAATCTTTACACCCCCCCCCCCTTCCTTGCAGATTCCTGAACCTCAGGAGTTAGGTGGGGGAACAGAGTGATGAAGACATCCCATTAAGAATGAGTGCTCCGAAGTCTCTCTGTCTCTGTACATTGTCCAGTTGTAGGTCTCTATGTTAATTCACATCTACTGCAAGAGGAAGCTACTCTGATGTGGACAGACTGAGGCACTGATTTATGGGTATAAAATTATGTCATTAGGAGTAAATTTATTGCTATATTCTTTTAGCAAAAGTAATAGTATTAGGTTTTCTCCTAAGCCCATGGCCTACTCAGTCCCAAATTCTGGCTACTTTAGCAGTGTTAGGCATTAGTACCATTTCATGGAGTTGGCCTTAAATCCAATCCAAAATATGGTTGCTGACTCCCATACCATCTGGGTTACAATTGCACCAGTATATCTTGTAGGCAGGTTGCCGTTGTAGGTCAAAGGATTTGTAGCTGGTTGATACTGATGATTACCATTTTTTCCTCCAGCAGCTACAGAGTCCCTTCCAGTATACCATGAAGGCTAGTTAGTGGGTGTGATGCTTTTTCAAGTCTACACTCCAATATTGACTCTAGATACTTGAAGAAGGCACGTGCCCCTACATTACCCTGTCTAAACCCAAAGAGGATGCTCACTTCCCAGCACAGATGGAGCTTTCTGTCATCACGGTCGGAAGGCTAAAGTATAAACACTTGTGACGTGTGAGTCTAGACACTGTCCTTTTTAACAGGATACCTTTTCTATCCTGGCTTGGTCATGCTAGATTCCAGGACTCCAGTCTTCCTAAATAGCCTTTACTTCAAGTCCTCATCTATCTGGGTTGCTTTTTCCCTTCCCTTTGACTCTGTATAGAACTATCTTTTCCTAAGAGCCTGGCCTCAGTTACTTCTTTGCCTATGGCTGTTGCCTTCTTCCCAGAGTTATCCTCTGACCCCTCATCTATGTGCTCCAAAGGTTCTGAGCATCATCTTATATTCAGGTTCTTTTACATGAGTATCATTCCTTGAACCTGGAGAATAGAGCTGTCCCTTCATCTCTTTGGGGATGTATTCAAGGACCCAGAATGATCGGCGTTTTCTACAGATATCACTGGATTAAACAGAATCATCCTGTGAGTAGTCCTCTGGTGTTTTTGCCTCCCTGTTGGTCCTTGGTGCCATCTGTATGTGTTTTAATGTTCTTTGACTGCTTAGGAAGCTAGCAGTTTGTAAGTGTGTGCCTAGTATGGTGGTACTGCTCTCTGGATTGTTTAGTTCATCTTCTTAATCTCCCTTTTTTGGAAATATGGAAATCAAATGTAGTTTTGCTGCTGGATGTAAGCCAGGCCTAGGCTAGAGAAACTCTCAGAGGAGGTCAGGGTAGGGAAGAGTCATGGCCGCACCAGAACAATGATTGACAGTGTTTTCGTCCATTCTTCTGCCCTGACCCTGGCATTCATGAAACATGACAGTAACTATAGAGAGTAGTTGGTTTATTTTACTTCTTTAAAAATGACTTTAAAATTCAGTTATTCCTTGATAACCACATTCTTGGGCACTTGCCATCTGGACTGTTTTGAACTGGAGGAGAGAAATGGAGATTCCTTTAATGTCCTGGAAATGGCAGCTGTGGGTGTTCCAGCTGTGGTAATGGGTGGGAAAGTAGATTAAGAATCCTCTCCCTGATTCAGTTCAATGTGTTACCACATTAGCCCTTGTGCCCATGAAAGAGAGAATGCTTTGCTAAGGAAATACAGGTTGGCCTCAGATTTAAGAAGCAATGGAGAGAGGCAGGAAGACCTTTGGATGTGTCCCAGGCTTTCTTGGTAGTGATGTTCACAGTGTTTAGCCCTGGGGCTTGCTCTTGGCCTGTGAGTATGTGCGATATTCTCTTCCTGTGACTCAGTGCACCATTATCACAGAGGGCTCAGATCCTACTCTTGTTTCTGTGTACAATAGGCATTATGGCGGCACCTAGCTCTGGGAGTAGTTGTGGGGGTTAGTGTGCCTTAAGCACTGGGCCCTGTGGTGTAGCGTGGTAAAGGTTTGTATCAGTCATGATTGTTAGTGTCATTGTAAGAAGGGTGACAGTGAAGTCCCTGGTGATATAACTTATGCCTGGGGATATCTGTGATGGATCCAAGTAGCATTTTTCCCTCCTCTATCTTAGAAACTTATCACTTCAGTTATACTTCATGAAACGTCGAGAATAGAAAGTAACACGAGGCCAGAGCTGCAGGTGTTAAAGGCTGATGTCCCTTCCTTTGGTGGCCATGTTCCCTCTGCACGTGTGACCTGCTCTCACTCATCTTCCTTGAACTTAGAGAAGCTCTTTATGTGGAAGTCAACATGACTGTCATCACTGTCATTGTCAATCACATGGTGCATGGTTTAAAGAAGTAATGATCGCTCTCTTCTTGTTTGGGACTCAGGCCTCTCACAAGGGTCTGGGGATTCTAGCTGTTGTATGTGGGACTAGTCTCAACAGGGACATAAAAGAAGTCTTTTCTCACGTTCTCATTTTGTTCACAAATACAAACTAATGGAAACTTATGTCCAAAACACAATGTCTACCAACTGTCTTTGTGGATATGGCCACCAGTAATTTTCTTCCTTTAAGTAGCACAAGATGTTTATTGTGTGCCAGGCACGTGATTTAGTGCAATGTTATCCTCCATACTACTCAGTATGTAGGAACTATTGTTCTTAGTTTGCAGATGAGAAAGCCGAGGTTAAGAGACTTGCTATGAACCACTCAGTAAAGTAGGCAAGCCATGTGAATCCAGATGCGTCCAGAACCCATGAGCACACCGCTTCTCTGTCCTGTGCCCTGTCGGCCACCATTTCTACTCCCCCAAGGCTCTGCCTAAGTATTCAGATAACTGTGTCCTAGAAGTTTACATGCACATTTCACATGTGCAGAAGAGTTAAGTCTCTGTTTTTGTCAAACTGTGCTATTTTCTTCCCAGCATGTGACAATCCATCAGAAATGAAAACTACCCATATTTTACATAAACACTTCCAATCTCTTCCCTTTATCACCTAGTGTTACAGCAGAAAGCATGCTAAATATGTAAAACAAGTTTTGCACAGAGTTTTGATAAGTACCAACGATTCACACATGCTGGAGATGAAGCATTTCCACATTTAATACTGCAAACCTCCATATCCAAATACACAGTCAATGAGTGGGGAAGGAAGAAATGATTTACAATGCAAAAGGAGGCATTCTGCATAGCCACAAATCGAAGTACAATGTGTTTAGGAGGTGGAACAGTTTGAATGTGAAATGTCCTGCACAGGCTTATGTGTTTGAGCATTTGCTTCCCTGTTATCAGGACATTTGGGAGAGATTATTGAACCACTGAATATGGATACTAGTGGGAAGTTACATAGGTGAAGAGCTAGGGAGAGGAGGCTGTAGGTTGGCTCTGCTTCTGACCCAGACTCTCTATTTCCTGGTACATCAAGAATCCTAGCTGCAGACTTTTGCCTGTGTGTCTGCCATGTCTGTCTTGCAAGGATGAACTGTATACTCTTATTACATGGTAGCCCGGTTCCCTATCTACAATTGCTTTATCCAGATATTTTATCATATCATCATCATCAATGACAATACAAAGAATACAGAAAATGTATCTTGAGAAAATGTTATCTTGAGTCATTATTGTGATAAATCTGACCATGTGGTTCAGAGGACTTTGGAACTGGCTTACGGGAGGAATGTGGAAGAGTTTGGCAGTATAAGTTAGTAAAGCCAAAGACTACCATAGGCAGAACTAAATGGGCCATTCCAGTAGGATTTTTTGAAACCAGAATACTTACAGAAATATAGACAATAAGATTTTAGAGAAGGAGAGTTGTATCAGGTATCATGGGTAAAAGCCATTCATGTTACATTCTGTTAAAGTATTTGGCTATATCTAGCCATATCCTGAAAATGTGAAGGACTGATTCCCTGCATGGGACTCTCAAGTAGATATGTATTAATATTTCCTAAGTTGCTTTAACTAGGTGTGTGTGTGTGTGTGTGTGTGTGTGTGTGTGTGTGTGTGTGTGTGTGTGTGTGGTCTATATCTATATCTATATTATGATGCTGGGCTGAAGTTTCCATAAGAGTCAGGAGAAAGAGGCTAAAGCAGTGATTCTCAACCTGTGGACTGCAGCCCCTTTGGGGTTCTAACGGCCCTTTCACAGGAGTCACCTAAGACCATCAGGAAACAGAGATTTACATTATGATTCATAACAGCAGCAAAATTACAGTTATGAAGTAGCAACAAAAATGATTTTATGGCTAGGGGCCATCACAACTTGAGGGACCGGTTAAAGGCTCACAGCATTAGGGAGTTTGGGACCCACCAGCCTAAAGGTACAAAAAGTTACATTTGCCTTCTGTTTGTCTTGTATGAACACATATTAATGTTTAATAATTAAGAGGACAAAACAAAATATCATATATGTACATTCGTTTTTAAGAAACACATCTACATAAAAATCAAACACCCCTGCATATAAATTGTAGCCGTCTTCTGACAGAAGTTCTTTCTGCGTCATCGTGGGAATCACAATGGGTCCATTTGTGCAGAACTATCCAGTAAGATGTAGATGGCAGAGTCAGTATGAATGCAACTTTGGCAGGATGTATGATGTGTCGTGTTGTGGTAGCAACAGTCATTTAAGACAGATGATGCTGGCCTGGGAGAAGAGAAGTTTCACTCTATGGTATGTCTGTTGGTTAGCATCATAGGCAGGGGCTGCTTTCCTCAACTATGAAGAACGTTTTATATTTGGAATATAATAGGTCAAAAATTCCAAGGTCAGACTGGAAACTCAAACAGATCTGAAGTGTGGTTTTCTGGTCTCAAAAAGCAGTCTTGTCTGTGTATCCCAGGACATGGAGTCAGGAGGCTTACTAGGGGATCTTTTGAAATGCAGCTCTTAGGTGTTAAAGGATTCTTTGGATATAAAATCATCCCAATGGTGGCCCAGGACTAGTGTGGTCAATGATAAGCACAGGCCAGTCCCCTCTTTCTTACCCCATTGTCAGGCATGATCCTGGCGCCTAGGCTGCATCAGGGACATGCTTTACAGAAGTCTGGGCCATAGCTCCCATGTAGGCTGAAGAGTTCCTGGTAGGTCTTGAGAGCAGGATGCACAGTCTCAGAGCCACGCTTTCTTCAATATGGCATTTGAATGCCCATGGCTTAGGTTAGGCTAATACAGAAGACTTGTTGGTCTCCCTCAGTTATTCTGCCATCCCTTGCCACACAGTGTAAACGTCTTTGTTTTCTAATCACTAAAGGGCCGCTGCTCTAGTCTCTCTTCATTCTGAACTGGAAATGTTATTTGTGTATATCTCTGATCTAGTTTCTTTTCTTCCTCTCATTTCATGGCAAGAGGACAACTCCTGAGAGGGTTTGCCTCAACATCTCTGAGCGCTGCTTCACATTTAGAAATCTGTGTATCCCGTATGGGTAAAGATGCCACATGTTGCTATTTGAAACTTCACCACGGTGGATTCATCCACGTCTTTAGAGATACAGTGCTATAGAAAAATTGAAGACATGTAGCTCTACATGATGAAACTCAGACTGGAGTGGAGTCCCGGTTCATATCTGGCCTCTTCCATTAGTGTAATGAAGCAACAGTTGAGCCCCCATGGCACTTTTTTCTCTTGTGTCAGGTTTATCCAAGCACATGGGCTAGCTATAAGGACCTTCAGCCACATCTAACCTTCAGAGAGTTTCCTGAGGTACACTTTCATCTTCTCTCCTGAGGAATGAGCAGATGTAAATGCCTCAGGAACTTGGATAAAGGGCTAATGAGGAAAGTCATTGGGGTATGTCTTAGGATTTCCATTGCTGTGAAGAGATACTATAACTAAGGCACTTCTTATAAAGATCAACATATAATTGGGGCTGGCTTACAGCTTCAGAGATTCAGTCTATTATCATCAAGGTAGGAAGCATGGCAGCGTCCGGGAGACATGGTGCTGGAGAAGGATCTGAGAGTTCTACATCTTGATCCAAAGGGAGCTAGGAGATAACTGACTTTTCTGCACTGGGTGGAGCTTCAGCACCAGGAGCCCTCAAAGCCCACCTACACATTGACACGCTTCCTCCATCAAGGCCATACCTCTTACTAATAGCACTTCCCATAGGCCAAGCATATAAAAAACCACCACAGGGCAGTTATGATGTACCAGCACTAGGGAGACAGTGGGAGGCTCCCTCCCCTGGTGTGGGAGCCTGGGAGAAGGCTAGACTCTCCATGTTCCTGTAGGATTGTTGGTGATAACTTGCCTTGATACAAACCAGGCTGCAGAGAAATCTACACGCTGTTGTTCCTGCACCATCTCTGTTCCCTTGGATATCAAGAACAGGTCGCCACACTTTCTGTGATTTTTACAAGACATAATTGTGCTAGTTGGTATTCAACAGAATGAGTTTTATTATGACATATTCATATATGTGAGCAAAGTATCTGGCGCATAGACATACATACATACATACAAACACACACACACACACACACACACACACACACACACATCTTTTCTCCCCACAAGTAGTTTCTTTTATATGTATATAAATAGCTAAATATAGAATCTTCACATGAAAGGTAACATGATATTTTGGATTTTCCCTCTCTTTACTCGCTGCTGTTTCTAACTCCCCCTTGTCTTTAAGTACTATTCTCCCCCCACTCCCATATTACCCACCTTCTACTTTCATGTCATATGTACTTTTAAAAGTCTAGATTTTTGCATGTGAGAGATAGCATTCAACATTTGTGAATGCTTTGCTCACCCAGCGGACCTTTGCTTCCCTCCATCTTACCCTGTGAGTATTCTCTTGCCATGGGCACCATCTGACGTGGGATCCTTTCTACTCTTCACGTACTGAAAGTGGATGTCCCCTTCATGTCATATCTGTGGGTAACAAATGAGTCAGCCTTTATGAAGTTTAATCTCTCATTAGCCAATTTGTTTCTCTGTTATGGATTAAGATAGGACCATCCCCAAAATTCATATGTTGAATCCCAGAGCTTCAGAATACAACCATAGAGGAAAGATCTTTAAAAGAATAATTAAGTTAAAAAGAGGCCTTTAGTATAGGACTCTAATCCAATTTGGCTGATCTTTATAAAATGAGGGCAAGGTACTGAAGGAAAGAATACTTAAACACAGACTTGGGTCTACAAAGCAACCAGAAACCAGCTTTTTCAGAACTTGGATTGTCTTCAAAACTGGAAGAAAATACATTTTTAATATTTAGTATTTAGTAGTATTTAATATTTAGTATATTTGTTTAAGACATCCAGTCTGTGGCATTTCGTTATGACAGTCTAAGCTGACTTCTTTCTTGCAAAGAGGAATAAGCAGGTCTGCCAATTGCTCGTAGCTGTTAGTGCTCTGCATATGAACCAAGAACCTCCACATGTCACTGGGAGTCACCCAGGCCTTATGCAGTTCCTTGCTGATACTGAAAGAATGTTTTCCCGGGTCTGTGTGTTACCATGGCTGACTCTCAGGGATGAGGAGCTCCTGAAGCCAGGGCTGGCCTGTTCAGAAATGGAAGTTCGGCTGGGATGGTGCTTTACATCTAGAAGCAAAGTATAGGGTTAGTTAACAGCCACAGCAGCCAAGGACCTCAGAGATGTCCTCTATCAACCCTGTCCCTACCCACAAGATAAGGCTTTGGATAATTGTTGTTGCTCAGCACCTTCAGGCAGGATTGAAGCCTGTGTTGTTGTTTAGACATCACACTGTAGCCTTCCTTCAGCTACAGCTGAATGGAGCTGAGCAAGGGTATCCTTAGTAGTGGGCAAGCATGTGTTCCCTTCCATCAGGGATTCTGGCTCTCCTATCAGGGAGTCTAGAGCCTCACTGTGGCTAGGATTCTATAGACTTCATGCTTCTATAGATTTAGCCCCTACTCAATCCATGAACCTTCAGTGCTCCTGGAGGAACTCTTTAGTCCTCCCCCCCTTAGACAGCCCTGCATTGCCAATTTAAGCTGCTCCTTTTTCTAATAAACAGCTCAGTTGTAGGAGGCCAACAGCACACCTTAGTTTGTGCCAAGGAGAGTCTTATCTTCTGTTTCCAGGCCCATGGCCCACATTTCTGTATCATGGCTGGTTAAGTTAGCAAGAGTTGTTTCCTAGATACAGTCTCTGGAGGGAAATGGTTCACATTAGAACAGGTGTTAAAAATCTAAGTCAAAGGTCCTGGTGGCAATGGATGGAGATCAAGGTTGGATTTTAAATGGATAGTGACTGTTAGCTTGGCCGACGAGAAGTCCAAGTGTATGTCAGCACTGAATGGCTTAAGCCAAGGCTACCCGGGCCAGGGCAGTATTAGCCAAGAAGGGTAACAGAGAGCACAAGGGAATTTATCATATCTTATATGTCTGCATTAAAAATACCAACACAGAGGCAGATTACAGTGCTTTGTAAATTTAAATAACTGGCTGGAAGGAGGACGCTTTGTTCATGATGCTTCTTGTATCCTACACAGACCTTTAGGAGGATAAAGTCCATTACCTGGGCAACAGCTGATGCTTTTCTCTATTTGTGTGTCTATCTGTATATGTGCATTGTGCCACAGTACTTATGTAGATGTCAGAGAACAACTTTGGGTATTGGTTTAAGGCAAGGTCTCTTCTTTGTTACTTGATGTATTGTCGACCTAGTTGGCTCAGGAGCTTGTGGGATGTCTCCTGTCTCTGCCTCACATCTCACATAGGAGCATGGGGATTACAGATGCCTGCAACCATGCCTGGATTTAGATGGGCCCTAGGGACTTGAACTCAGGTCCTCACACTTGTGCAGCAAGTGATTTGCCCTGGAACCACCTCTCCAACCCAGCGTCTGACTCTTTCAAGTGCCCTAGTGTAGCTATCCCAGGCTTTTCTTGTGTTAGGAGAGTCAGAGGATCTGTGTTGGCTCATCTCATCCCGAGATCCTTGGGGTCCAGTGTCTGGCCCAGCAAGTGTTCAATCTTAGAAGCTGAGTCAGATCCTTTGCAGGGAGAGCCCAGCACCCTGCACTTCCATCTTGCAGGTACCTCTGATACATTGCAACACCTGAAGGTCATGCTTTAAAACCGTGCCTTATAATAGGTTAATTCTGAATAGCATTTAAAGGAATAAACAAGTAGGTACTCTTCCCCTGTCATACTTCATCCATTCTTTGTTGCTATCTTGCTTCTGGTGTCCTGAAAATTCCATTCTATAGAAACATGGGTTTTTCATTATAACAGTATTCATATTTAGCCTTTGGACCTTATGGGAATTTAGGCTAAAATATTTTTCCTGCTCTGCTAATTCCTTTATTTCCTATGGGTTACTAAGCTTTTACACCCCCCCCCCCCATCGTCTTCATTTACAATAATGTCTATTATTGGAGGAAAGGAATATTAATAACTCCAAATTATATAAATTATAGGATTTTTTTTTGGACCATTGGATGTCTACTAAAAGAAAATATGTAATGACAGACTGTCCTGAGTTGGTGATGTGGCCTGAGCCAGGTTTCCTATCAGCCCGCTGCTAAGCTAAAAGTAGAAGCTATGTGGTAGACAGGTCACCTGTCAGGAGCTGAGTAATGTCTGGCATGACGAGGGTCTCTGATGGTCAATTTGTCAGTGTCAGCCCCGAATCTATTCTCATCTGGAGAACAGATGAAGTGGCCACCAGGTCTCAAAGGAAAAGGGGCCGAGAGGTTACTGGATGGAAAATGAGAACTTTAAGTCCTCGGGGACCTTTGGATGATTTCTTGATTTCTTTGCTGAAAGCTATTCACACCTGAGTGTTTATGGTCACACCTTATGCATCCCATTGAAAACTGCAGGCTTCCTTACAAATCATTCTAGTGCAGATGACATACACTTTAAAACACCTGGCCCAGGGCTGGAGGCTCAGTAGTTAAAAGCACACATTGGTCTTACAGAAAGCCCAAGTTTGAGTATTGGCACCCTTGTTGGGAAGCTGTAACTCTGGCTGTAGGGGAGTCCAACACCTCTGATTCCACAGGCTGCTGCACTCATATGTAACCCCTGACTGTATGCCACATACTCACATACATAGTTTTAAAATCTTTAAAACCAAAATAGTATTCATCTCTACATCCGACCCTATGGTATGCGCCTGTCTCTTTCTGCACTCTGGATTTTCTACCGTGAATCTGTTGTTTTTATTTGTTTGCTTGTTTTTGTTTTTTAAACAGTCTCACTGGTGTGTATGTGGCATGCCCATGATTATATCAAGCCACTTCCTGCATGTTTATTCATGGAGAGGTGCCCATAAACAGTCTTGGAACAACTGGGTGCCCCCTTACAAGGGGTTACCCATGAATGTCTGATGCAAACCCCACCAGAAAGCATCTATGCCAGACGTGGGGTGAGAGAAAGTGTCCTTCACTGGTGGCCATAGATCCCATTGTCACTGTAAATTCCAAGGCGTGCTTTGTGCTTTGTTGCTACTCAGTGAGCCAGGTTCTGGTGAATGGCTAGTGTGCAGATTGCTCCTAAACCAAGACAAGCAGGGCCGAAAAACACTGAATGTGAATGGGCGAGCAGAGAGCTCTTGGAGAGCAAGGTAAGGGGCAGGCCTATCTTAGTTAGTTGCTGTGAAAAGACACTGTGACTAAAGCAACTCTTATAAAGGATGACATTTAAGTGGTGCTGGCTTACAGTTTCAGAGGTTCAGCCCATTAACATCATGGCAGGCAGCATGGTAGCATCTACGCAGGCAGTCTTGGTGCTATAGAAGGAGCTGAGAGTTCTGCATCTTGATCAGACTTGAACATATATATGAGACCTCAAAGACCACCCCACAGTGACATACTTCCTCTAACAAGTCCGCAGCTCCTAATAGTGTCATTCCCTGTGGGTCAAGCATATTCAAACCATCACAAGGCCCTAGACATTGTGGGAAGGGGGTTTCCTCTGTCTCTTCCCTCTGACAGACTGACTGAAAGCTCTTCAGTTATTACTGTCATTGCCAATATTATTAGAGCTGTTGTCATACCTGTGTCAATATTGCTAGAGCTCTCATTGTACTGAATATTCACAGGTGCCTAGAAAGTCTAAGAATCTACCTCTTTCTCCTGTGAGATGTGAGGGCAGTTCACTGTAGCAGGCGGAGCAGTAATGCAGGTGCCCAGCACACTGACCCATAGAAACAAATGTATGGTAGGTATTATGACTGTTAGTGCCAGTGACCCTCCTCTAAGCTTTGTTAGTAACATTTGAATGTGAAGAGGCTATACAGAGATGAGGGAAGAGGGGGGAAGGGGGCATAGAAGGGACAGGCACAATGATACAGAAAGCAGAGACTTCTGGTATATTGTATTAGGTTATTTAAAAGCAGCTGTAGATGTGGAAGAGAAGGGGGAAGGATTGAAGGAGCCAGAGAGGTCAAGTACACCATGAGAAAACCTGAAGAATCAATTAACTGGGGCCCATGGGGTATCACCCCTGAGACGGAACCAACAACCAGAGAGCATGCATGAGACGGACCTAAACCCCCCTACACATGTGTAACAGGTGTGCAGCTTGGTCTTCATGTGAGACCCTACCAGCAGGAGCAGGGGCTGTCTTTGACTCTGTTGCCTGCCTTTTGATCCCTTTCCACTAACTGGGCTGCCCCTAATTGTGTAGGCTCAGTAGGAGAAGATGCACCTAGTCCTACTGTAACTGCGTTTGTTAAGGTGGGTTGACATCCATGGGAGGCCTCCCCTTCTCTGAGGTGAAAAGAGGGAGAGATGGCAGGAGGGGAGGAGAGAAGAGGGACTGGGAGGAGAGGAGAGGAGGGAGGGGAAACTGTGACTGGGATGGAAAGTAAATAAATGAATCAATGAACAATAAAAGAGCAGCTGTAGAGAGACGGAATGAGGAAAGAAAGAGGCTTGGTCTGACCTTAGGTGGGACCATGATTATATTGAGGAGCATTTTGTTACTCACATGCTCCAATGACCAAAATGCCTACAGAAGGAGCTGGGTTATGCCCCTTATAGGAGTGGAAATGACTTCTATGCAGTCCACAAGGGAATCTGGGAAGTGTAGTCTTTCAGCAGAAAACTGTCACATCAGATTTCAAAGGGTCTCTGTGCTGGCCTTGTGAGGGATCAGGGTCAGCTAGGCTAGAAGTACAGAAGGCAAGAGTGAAGAGACCCCTTGTATACTGGGGGGGAAGGTGAGCCCTGATGCCCTAGGATGTGGCACCTCTGGGACCTCAGAGTATGGCAGCCCTGTGCCCCAGAGTGTGGCACTATCCCAATTATTTTCATTCCATGCTATGGATTCTGGGGGGAGTGCTATTGGCCCACCTATCCTTATATGGCCTTGTGTGAACACCAACCCTTCAAAAGAGTCACTTACTAAGCCGACAGCCACTAAACAGTGTGTGTCATGGCTGTATCCAAAATGTAATAGCAAGAATTACATTTTGAGTACCTAATTATGCAAGGTGTTCAGAAACTAGAGGCTTCATGCTTGTTTATAGGCAGCTTGGCATGATTAAGTGATGTTTTGAACTTAGCTCTTTGTCAGACATAAGGCCCTTTTCTCTGTGGTAGCCAGGACCCCCATAAACTCCAAGATAATGCTGATCTCTGACCACAGTAGCACAGATATGAACTGTCTCCCTGACACACCTACACACATGGCTGTGGGAGACCTTGCTCTGGCCTTTGTTCCCAGCCTGAACCAAGACTTGACTGTGGTATCCCTGTTGGTTGCTCACAACACTTTCCTTCTCTAGACCATACCTTGGACTCTGAGCATGTGTGCCATGGTCACTGTCTTTTTTCCACCACAGTGGGCAAGTTATGTGATGGTCCTTTGGTCATTTGGGAGTTGAACCCTGGGCACATTCTGGCCTCTGGTCTCAGACCTGCTGAGAGCAGTTTAATTTGTATCACCTGCTTGGGGCTCTCCTGCTTTTTAAAGAACTTGCCGGTCTTGTGACAGTCTACCCCGTGAACTGTTCCCAAGCACCCTAGATTGTTTGTTTGGAGGCAATATTTGTGACGTTAAATATCGTGGACACTAACCTTAGCTCATTAATCAATTTTAAACAACTGTGGGCATACTTGCATTCCTGGGACCTGTACTGGCTGGTTTTGTGTGTCAACTTGACACAAGCTGAAGTTATCACAGAGAAAGGAGTTTCAGTTGAGAAAATGCCTCCATGAGATCCAGCTGTAAGGCATTTTCTCAATTAGTGATCAAGGTGGGAGGGCCTCTTGTGGGTGGTAGCATCTGTGGATTGGTAGTCTTGGGGTCTATAAGACAGCAGGCTGAGCAAGCCAGGAGAAGCAAGCAAGCCAGTAAGTTACATCCCTCCATGGCCTCTGGATCAGCTCCTGCTTCCTGACCTGCTTGAGTCCCAGTCCTGACTTCCTTTGGTGATGAACAGCAATGTGGATGTGTAAGCTGAATAAACCCTTTCCTCCCCAACTTACTTCTTGGTCATGATGGTTTGTGCAGGAATAGAAACCCTGACTAAGACAGGACCCTTAGCAGGCACTTGCATTTGGTCTATTTGCTTTGCTCAGGGGGCCTCCTCTCCCTTTAGGCATCCTTTCCTGGAGTCCTCATTCGCCTCAAAGGAAGTTCATTAACATGTGATCTGAGGTTAATGATGAAAGAGATCTGGTGCCCATGCTCCTGCCTCTTCCACTGCCCTTCCTAACTCTGAGGGGAGGAAGCAGAGAATGAAAGTTCCTGCATATTCATCTCTGTTATCACAAAGAAAGCCAACATCTTCATTATCAGACTTCACCATTTCTCCAAGGAATCTCTTCTCTTCTTACACTACTTCCTGTCCATTGTCTTCAGCCAACAGACAAAGACACAGAGAATTCTTGGTGTGCTCGGTCTGATTCTATCCAAAACATATTTTGTGTATGTGTGTGTGTGTGTGTGTGTGTGTGTGTATAAATAGTGTCAGGGCTTCTCTGGTCAAGTAAGGAAATTTGCAATGTTAGGCTAATAGATTAGAGAGCACAGATAACAGGGTGTCTTAGAGCCAGTGTTACAAACAGCTGGTGAGTGAGCTCTGCTGCTGTGTAGAATGAAGAAATGACCACCCACGTTACCTGGAAGGAAAAAGAGGGTGGTGCTTGTTTGCTGGTAGGTGGGAGTATAATGACTGACAGCCCACTCTGCATCCTCCCCACCCCCCCAACCCCCAAGGTGGTCAGTGTCCGCTTTGAGCAGGCACTTCTAAGAGAACTGCATCTCCTCCTTTAAGTTTAAGCGGGTGGGACCAGACAATTGGGTATATTGATTGTCCCAATCATCCTTTGTCCTTGCCCCGTGAGGCAGAGCTAGAGTCTTGACAGTATCCTGTTACCAAAACATCTTCACAAGCAGCCTCAAACCTTGGTCAGCTGACTGGTTACTGGTAAGTTTTCAAATAGAATAAAAAACACAAGTGATCCTGAAGCTACTGATGCGTGATGATAAGCCCCTAATGTGAAACTAGCTGTAATTTACCACTGTCTTCCCCTGACATACTGTGGGGACTTTGATTTTGAGGCTCTTTTCAGATTTACAAAGACCATTTTTCACCTGTTCATGCTATGTCACATTAAGATAATTTGAAGAATTGTCTAACCTAGCTATTGTTCAGTAATATGTATTTTTAAACAACTGGAAGCCATTGTAGTGGGTTGAGTAATGTTCTCTACATAGTCCTTGGGTGCTCAGGACCTCAGGCTGTGATTGCTTTTGTCTTCTTAGGCTGTGATAACAAAGGTAGCAGAGACAGGGTAGCTTAAATATCAGTTCTCCTGGTTCTAGAGGCTGGAAGTCCAAGGTCAGTATGCGAGCAGGGTCAAGTTCTGGTGAGGGCTGTCTCTGTGGCAGGTGACTGTTTTCTTGCTGTGATTACAAGCAGCAGGAAACACAAAAGAACCAGCTCTCACCTATTTTCTTGTGAGGCACTAATCCCATGGGAAGGCTCCACTCTCATAAGCTGATCAGCTCTCAGCTCTAAGAACCCTCACACTGTGGTCAGGGTTTCAGTGTATGAATTTGTTGTGGATGTACAAGCATCCGTCCGATGAGTGATCTACTTTTGAAATGGAGATTTTACAAATGGAATAATTTAAATATTTTGAAAGGACATCTTAATTGGATTGAGGAGAGTACCTAAATAAAATGACAAGATAAAGAAAAGATATGTAGGGACACATGCAGAACATAGCCACATAAAGGTGGAACTTTCTAGGAACCAAGGAACACCAATTTTTTTAGCAATGAGATATAAGGAGAGATAAGGAGAAAGACTTGCCAAGATTCTGACTCAGAAACTTCAGGGCAAGCCAGCTGTGCTGGTTTTATGGTTTTAAGTGTCAACTTAAGACACTCTAGAATTAACTGTGAATAAAGTCTTAATGAGGAATTATCTAGTTCAGGTTGGCTTGCAGCCTTATCTATGGAGGAGTTTGTAGATTGTAAGTTGAAGTAGGAAGATCTTCTTTTTGGGCAGCATCACCCCTAGGCAGGGAGGTCAGGGGAGAAAGCAAGGAAGGATTAAGTAGGCTTACATGCATTTATTTCTCTCTGCTCTTGACTCTGGATGTGGTGTGACTTGCTACTGAAGTTCCTGCCTTGACTTCCCCTCAGTTATGAACTGTAACCTGAAATTATAAATTAAACAAACCTTTCTCCCTAAAATGCTTTTTATTATTATTATTTTTTTTTTTTTTTTGGTTTTTCGAGACAGGGTTTCTCTGTGTAGCCCTGGCTGTCCTGGAAGTCACTCTGTAGACCAGGCTGGCCTCGAACTCAGAAATCCACCTGCCTCTGCCTCCCAAGTGCTGGGATTAAAGGTGTGCCACCACCACTGCCCAGCCCTTTTTATTCTTTTTTTCCCCTTCCTTCAATTCATCTCATGTGGGCCCCCAAGGCAAGATCATTACTACTATTATTACTACTACACTTCTCCTCTTCTTCCTCCTCCTCTTCTTCTTCCTCCTATTCCTCCTCTTTCTGCTCCTCCTTCTTTTCCTTCTTCTTCTACCCACTGAATCCACTTACTGCTGCCTTTTATCTGAGTGGATACAGGACTATCTTTTGGAGCATGGGTAGCTTCTCAGGAACAAGATCCCTGAGAAAAACTGGCCCTTCCTTCCCCTATCAGGCATCAGCTGCTAATAGGTCTTCTGCTTGGAGTGAAACTTCATGAGCCCCCTCCCCTTCCATGCTGGGATTTTGTCTGGCTTGATGTGTCAGGTTTTGTGCAAGCAGTCACAGCCACTGCAAGTTCGCATGTGCAATAGCAGTGCCCTGTCCAGCTTTCTGTCAGGATATTTTGTTACAGCAACGGGAATGAAACTAGAACATCACTTGTCCTCAATGCTAATTAAAGAGACAAGTGATAGTGGAGAGCAGAGAAAGTTTTATTTAATGAGGCCACAGTAGAAAAAAAAAAAAAAAGACTGGATATAGAGGTCTTAAGTCCATCTTCAGTCTCCTGACCTGAGAGGTGTCTGTTTAAATAGAGGACACAAGGTATGCATAGCTAAGCCATACTTGACACTATGGTCCTAGCCATCAGTGTCTGGGTGCCAGTCTCTCGTGCAAAGTGATATAAGTTGCTGGGGTGTGTACAGTATGTGCCTGGGAGACAATATGTACCCTTGACTGGTCTTAGGCACCAGTTTTTCCTGCCTCCTAGTAGGAGATGGGGAAATAGTTTCTCAGGGTCCACTATCTCAATAGTCTGATAGCCTACAGACTGTGGGGAGAGCACAAGTACCCCTTGAGAATGTCTTCCTGCTTGCCGGAACAATTATACTCATAACAGTTGTCAATTAGATTAGGGTGATTTAAATTTCCTTTTCGATCATTTTTTACATTCTTAGATATGGAGACAGTTTTGTTAATTAAAATAAGTCATTTTGAGGGAAAGATTGAAATTAGTCGTAGAGGTGATTTCCAACCCCTGCCTTCCACCATATGAACTCAACGTCAGTTAAGCTAAAGGAAACTGACAACAGATCCTTTGCACATCCCACGCCCTGCTCTTAAGGCCTGGAGTTTGGGCTCCGTCACTGTTCTTGAAGGTGGCTGGTAAGACAGCATAGCCTGGGATTTGGTGGTCTAGTCTGTCTGAGGTCACAAACTCAGGAGTAGTGCTTGGCTCAAGACATCAAAAAGAACTTTTTTTTAAATTTTGAATACCGTCTGCATTTTTTTTATCAAAAGATCTTTCTTATGTTTCTTTTTGGCACAATTAAGTGGATTTGATCATTCGCATTTGTGGGCCCTTAACATATTCATCCCAAATGTCTTCCTGCATCTGCTATCTATTTCAATATTGTTTTTCCTAATAGTTTGGAGATATTTTCAACATTCGGACTTTTTTTTTTTTTTTTCTTGCTTTAACGACAATATCTGGAGAGAGTTAAAGGTCTAGAAAGCTAATTTTTTATTCCACTCATCTACAATAACCAGTTGTTTTGAAGGCAAAGAGAGCCCTTTCCCTGCCTTCCCCATTCCTTTCCTTCATAAATAAGCTTTATGTTACTCAAGATTAGATGGTGCCTCTGGTATGGTTTTTACTAATCCTGCATGTTAATTAACTGTGTCCTATGCATAATTTGGTTGTAAGAGATAAGATCTCTCCATATGTATGGTAAATGACTAATAATGAGTTTTAGAGAGGAAATATCTCTTGTAACAAGTTTCCTTTTAGTCTTGAACTGGCCCTTGTTTTCCTGTCTCTATCCTTCCTCCTTGTGGCTGTCTGTTTCTCCCACTTCTTATTTTACATGATCAAACCATTCTCTTTTATTTATTCCTTTAATCCTTATCCTGACTTCATCATGAGCTGGTCTTACTTTGGGAGATGCTTTGAGTAACACAGCCTCTGGTCTTATAAAAAGTCAGTATGTTCTTCCCTTTTGAAAAAAAAGAAAAGCAAAAAACAAGATTTATTTACTTTTTTATTTAATAAGTATGGGTGTTTTACCTGCATGTATACCATGTAGTGCACCACATGTGTGCCTAGTGCCCTCAGAAGACAGAAGAGTCACATCCCCTGGCACTGGAGTTACCCCATTTGTGAGCTGCAATTTGGGTGCTGGGAACCAGACTTGGGTTTTCGGGGTGGGCAGCCACTAACCACAGAATCATCTGTCCAATATGCTTCTTTCCTTTCTAAGGATGCTAAGCATACTCAGTCTATAAATGAGCTACAACTTCAGTACCCCCAGTCCATTATTTTCTATTATGGATAAATACATTGAGATAGCAATGTAGAGAGCATAAATCTGCACCTTAATTAACATACAAAAAGCTGTTAAAAATAAACAGATCATAAGACAAAATCCTGGAGGGGTAAATTAAAAAGCTGGATTGGTTTCTAGTCCCATCCTGGTGACTCTTATTTATAATTAGTGTCTACGATAAAATTAGCCATCAAATCTGTTAGGTCTCCAAAATCTTGGCCTGAGGTTTCATTTACATTGTATTTCTGGCAGTTTGAATAATGTTCCAAACTAGTCACATTGATTAAATAGACCAATTTTGTGATTTAAATGTTTTAACATCTGTATTGCTCAAAGATCTTCCTCAATCAGTACATTTCTACAGATACAAAAATAATAAAAAGAAAAAAAGTTTGCCCCAAATTTTAAGAATCTATTAGAAATCCTTGACTGGAAAGCACATTCCTGCGTAAGTAAGCATCGCCCACAAGAATGCCCAAATGGCTGTGACCTTGAAGACTGTGGGAGCAGGACTGCCACTGGAAAGGCCTTGCTTTTTTGTCAAATCCCCCTCCCCCACCCCCCCACCCCCACCCCCCGCAGCTGGCTTCTCCCTCTCGGTGCAATCCTGTTAAATATGTATGGCCTGCTTAGTTTTATTTTCGCAGAAATAACATTTCCTCTCTTCCTTGTTACTTGTAACACATAATCAGCTGACTTGTGCCGTTCCAGCCTACCAGGCGCTTCTTCCTCTCCTGTCGGATTTGTTTGCTTCTCTGCATCCCAAGAGATCTTTATTTTGCATTAAATTTTTCTGATGACTTGGATGAAAGTCGTTCTGTTTGCCGTATATTTTGAATGCTTGATTCTCCCTCCCGCCCTCCCTTCTTCCTTCCCTCCCCCTCTCCTACTTCCCTCCTTCCCCCCCTTCTTCCTTTACTCCCTCCAGTCCCCCTTTTCTTTCTTTCCACTTTTTTTCAATGGTTCTGAGGCTGGACCCTAAGGCCTTGCATACCCCAGCCCAATTCTTGACCTCTGAACTGTAGAGCCAATTTCTTTAATCACTTCTCATACAAACAGAAGATAACATGCTTTCGAGTCCTGCAGTAATGTTGTGACCCTATGAGAGTAAAGAGTGGAGTATGGGATCAACTCTAGGATAAAGAATAGGAAGATAGAAAGCAGTATGGATGTGTGCACGTGTGTGTGTGTGTGTGTGTGTGTGTGCGCAAATGAATGTATGAAACACCAGGCAGTCTTCTTAGTTCTTTGAAAAACGTTTTTTGAAGATGTTTTAAGAAGTTTCTTAAATTGAAAAGAATCCCAGTTTGAAAAAGTAGAGAATGCATTGACATAATCACAAGAGAAACTCCCTTGAGCATCTTCTACTTTAGCAACTTGGTAGATTAATTACTGTTT
This sequence comes from Uromys caudimaculatus, assembly GCA_028551405.1. Taxonomy (NCBI): domain Eukaryota; kingdom Metazoa; phylum Chordata; class Mammalia; order Rodentia; family Muridae; genus Uromys; species Uromys caudimaculatus. Next base: position 78,756,558 of record CM052708.1, on the reverse strand, counting down.
GCTTTTCTTTTCTCATGAGCAAAGCAATCCGGTATCTGGGACATGCTGAATGCCCAGAGCTGGTAAAATGGCCTGTGCCATTTCAAAAGGCCATGGTCTTAGCTGTGGAGATTACTCAAGTGTTAATTAAGAAGGACACACACACACATACTTTTTAATTTAATTCTTCCTGATTAAGTTGACAACTGTTTATCATCAACATGATAGAGATGCACGTGTGTACGCCTACCCACACATGCATATTTCCATTGTCCATACAAGAGGGTGGCTTGTACTTGTCACTTGGGTTTGCCTAGGAAGAATAGATTTGATTTATACTAATTTTTGTGATATTAATAGTTAGAGTCATTATTATTATTATTATTATTATTATTATTATTATTATTATTTGAATATGAAGTATCCTCCTAAAAGGCTCATGTGTTGAAGACTTGACTCACAATGGAAGCAGTGTTCAGAGGTGGAGCTTCTGTGTAGTGGGTGAGCCATGAGGGTTCTTCTGCCTTCATTGATGTATCAACTCAAAGATGAGTTCTGGTTTGAGTAGACCCATGGGAGGTGGTTGGTGGGGCCTGATGGAGGCGATGGTTGTTAGAGGTGTGCTTTGAAGTGTTTATTTTGGCTCTGGGTACTTCCTGACAGTCTCTCTGCCTTCTTGGTTACTACTCTGAGGTGATCAGCTTCTGCTATACATTCATATTGCTGTGATATTCTGGTTCATTTCAAGCCAAAAAAGCAACGGATGTGCCCATCCCTGGATGGGTTGAAAGCTTAGAGACCATGAAGTGAAATACATAATTCCTTAATTCAGGTTTTTTTCTCAGTCATTTTTCTATAACCTCCAAAAGTTTGACTAGCATGCCCCATTTCTCAGGGGTCTGTTTTTGGATGACATTTTATTCAGTCATTATGACTGTAAATCACTTAATGAAATTAAACCTATCAGTGAACCATTTATATGTCAAGGGAAGCTGATTGTCAGGTCCTTGTCTTGTCACTCAGGAGTTAGGTGTTACTATACGTGTACTATAGACAGTCAATACATGGAATCATTTGGCTTCATTTAATGTTGCTCAACACTATTGTTCTAGAAGCCAAACTCTAGCTGATAAAAGGATCTGTAGGTGAATTAGGTCCAGGGGAAAGATAGCTAGAGTATCCTTGTTAGTAGTTCTTGGCCAACATTATGGGAAGTTGGCATCAATGCTAGTGAATATCATGGTCGTTGGCAGTGTTCACACTTCCAGTGGTACAGTTCAAAAGGTTTATGGCCCATAGATCCTCACATGAAATTGGGCAACAGAAACAAGCACTTTCAGTGCTCTGCTCAATGTGAACCGAGACCCCTGGTGCCAAGTCCATAAAACTACCTCAGCAGGATGCTGGCTTCCTTCCCAGAGCTGCAAGGAGCATGTCTTTCCCGAGATCCACTCACAGAAGCCACCGTCCGCTTGGATCCCTTTCCTTCGTCTACCCCTTTCTCTGCTTACACACTCCTACAGGGACAGAGCCATAACTTCCTCTCTGTAGGAGATCACATCATCTTGTTCTCCAGTGCTTTGTCAATCTTAGACCAGGAAGACAGAGAAGACGGACGTACACACTGTAAAAGAAAAGTATCTATTTTCTGTATTCAAAGAATGTGCTTGTGGGTTGCCTGCCATCCCACATGTTGGTCTCAACCGTGGTGGGGACTTTTCAAGAGGGATCCTGGAAGGAGTTAGAAATAATGAAAGTACATTTTCCCAGTTCCATCCATTTCTGGAGCACTTGTTACCTCATGTCTAACCATGTATGGTCACCTGAGGGCTTTCTTTTTTTCTTTTTCTTTCTTTTTTTGTTTCTTTTTGCTTCTTTTTTTTTTTTATTGGATATTTTCTTTATTTACATTTCAAATGTTTTCCCCTTTCCAGGTCTCCCCTTCAGAAACTCACTATCCCATCCCCCCTCCACATCTATGAGGGTGCTCCCTTACCCACCCACCCACTCCCGTCTTCCCTCCCTGACATTCCCCTACACTGGTGCATCGAACTCCCTCAGGCCCAAGGGCCACTCCTCCCACTGATGGGGCTCCAACAAGGCCATCCTCTGCTACACTTGAGGGTTTTCTGATCTTTTAGGTTAATGCTATTAGGACAGCTGTGAAAATAGAAATGCAAGATTCCGTTGTCTCCAGCAGGTGTTAAACAACCAAAATGCAGCCCTTTCTTCCCTTGTCTTAGTTAGGGTCACTATTGCTATGATGAAATACCATGACCAAAAAGAAACTTGGGGAGTATACGAGCTGGTTTTGTGTGTCAACTTGACAGAAGCCTAAGTCATCAGAGAGAAAGGAGTCTCAGTTGAGGAAATGCCTCCATGAGATCCAGCTATAAGGTGCTTTTTCATTTACTGATCAATGGGGAGGACCCAGACCATCGTGGGTGGGGCCACCCCTGGGCTTGTGGTCTTGGGTTCTATAAGAAAGCAGGCTGAGCAAGCCAGGGGAGCAAGTCAGTAAGCAGCTCCCCTCCATGGCCTCTGCATCAGTTCCTGTCTCTAGGATCTTGCTCTGTTTAAGTTCCTATGCTGACTTTCTTTGGTGATGAACAACAATATGGAAGTGTAAGCCAAATAAATCCCTTGTTCCCCAATTCGCTTGTTGGTCATGGTAGTTTTGTCAAAGGAATAGACACCTCAAAACAGGGAGGAAAGGCTTCCATACCCTGAATCCCATAGTCCATTGTGGGAAAACAAGACAGGAACTTAAACAGGGCAGGAACTTAGAGACAGGGGCTACAGCAGACAGGTTATAGACAGGTTATACTTACTGGCCTGCTCATCATGGCTTGCTCAGTCTGCTTTCTTATAGATCCCATTGCTATCAGCTCACAACTGCCCCTGCTCACACTAGGCTGGATTCTCCCACATCAATCATTAATTCAGAAAATGCTGGACAAGTTTGCCCACTTATAGCCCGATCTTACGGAAACATTTTCTCAGCTGCAGTTCCCTCCCCTCAGATGACCTAGTCTGCATGGAGATGACAATACTAGACAGCACAGCCCTCCTTCTCTGACTCTACAAAGCCAGAGTCAGAGCTGTGTTTTCTCCTGTGTCAGAGGAAGGAGACTCAGTTTTTGGTTTCTGGATGTTGAAACCAACAGCCAACTTAAATCGAGTCCAATTTCCTTTTGTAATGTCCACAATGTACCCACGTCCTGTCTGTGGCATGCAGGCCCACAGTGGCTGTGCAGTCCTGTTGCTTGGTCCCCACTGCAGTCCTCTATTCCCCGATTCCCTAGCTCAGCACCAGAAGCTTTTGTCCAGCCTGCAGCACTATGTCTTTGCACCAGCAACATCTCTGACAGCTCCTTAATTGCTACATGCGTTTGTACAGTCCCATGGCAATTATGTTTCAGACCCTGTCAAGGTACCTGCTAGCCTCGGGGCTGCGTTTATATTAAATATCAATAAAAAGCTGATAGCATCAGTTTGGATGGCAGGCGCACAGAATCATATTTTCCTGGGAGCCAGGCCTGTCTGGAAGATGGAAGGAAGGTTTGGGTTTCATTCTCTCTTCCAAAGGTTAAATCAAACAAGAGCAGACTTTCTGGGTGAATATCATTCACCCATTGGTTCTTACTAAATGTTGACAGCCATGTAGACTGGACGTTGTCCTCACCTGAGTATGATTCGTCAGAATATCTGTTCTTTCCATAGTAGTTTCTTTTATGTGTCCCCCTCCCCCATATGGCACATAGGATAGATAACACGTCAAATGCCTTATCTTTAAGTGCTTGTTGACTGAATACTCATAAAAGAAGAGGGCAGAGGCCAAGGGCTAAATGGGCTTCAAGCTTCAGAACATACTGCATCTCCTATGCCCTCACAGTCCTCTGTAAATCAGAACTCTCGTCCCTCTAGATGTGTGGTGTACCCTTGTATGAACTCAGATCCCTGAGGCTCCACAAAATCACATAGTCGTCTTAGGAAACACAATGGAGGTGATAAATATAGGGCAGCTGGTACCTGTCTGTACCAGGATAAGCACCATGTGGTATCCACCCATAGAACCTCCACGGAGGCCCCCAGCATGCAGACTGATCACTCTCGGACTTTCTTCTCTAATCATTCCTGGTTTTAGGTGTGTCTTAGGGTTTCCATTGCTGGAAAGAGACACCAAGACCAAGGCCAGTCTCATGAAGAACCACATTTAATTGGGCCTTGTTTAGAGGTTCAGAGTTTGTGTCCATTATTATCAAGGTGGAGGCATGGCAGCCTCCAGGCAGGCATGGCTCGGGAGGAGCTGAGAGTTCTACATCTTCATCTGAAAGCTAACAGGAGAAGACTAGCTTCCAGGCAGCTAGGAGGAGGGTGTCAAAACCCACCTCCACAGTGACACACTTCCTCCTAATAGTCCTTCTCCCTGGGTCAAGCATATTCAAACTACCACAAGGTACTAGAATAATTCTGCTTCTTTCTAGAAGAGTGGCCTATATGCATTCCTAGAATGGTGACAAGGGAAAATTCATCTTTAGTCTTAACATCAGTAACAGTCCAACTTCAGGGGATGTATTAGTCAGAGTCACAGAACTTATAGGTAGTCTCTATATAATAAGGGAATTTGTTAATGACTTATAGTCTCTGGTCAAACTCCCCAACAATGGTCAGCAGTAGCTGTGAATGAAAACCTGAGGATCTAGCAGTCGCTTAGTCCCACAAGACTCGCAGGCGAAGAAGATTGAATCTTCCTCCTTCCAATGTCCTTATGTAGGTCTTCAGCAGCAGGTGTGGCCCAGATTAGAGGCGTTCCTACCACCACACCTGAAACTTGTGTCTTCCAGGCTCAAGATCTAGATCACAGGTGAGCCTTCTAATTCTGGATTGTAATTCACTCCAGATATACTCGAGTTGACAATCAGAAATACCACTACAACCCACCCCTTGTCAACTTGACACATATAATATCGCCTATCCACAAGTGTAGAATGATCATGTCTCTTAAGAGACGGCAAGAACCTGATACTTCCCTCAACCCTACCTACTGTCCATGAGGTTGCTGCCCAGTGGCAACCTTGAGTGTCTGCTCCATTCCTTAGCGGTCTCTGGTGCTATTGAGCTAAGACCTGACTGCAGATCCCAATCTGCAAGACTGCTTGGGGTCCCCACTTTTCCATTCTCCATCCCAGATTTCTTTTGATTCCTAAACTCCAGGTATATCAACTTGCTTTGGCTCTGATAGACTATTCTGCACCTTTTCTCCCAGCCCAGGCCTCTTCACCGTATAGATTGTAAATTCTCCCCCTGGGCTCTGCGCTTTATTGAATTGAAGACCGCATCTTGTTTTCTCCTTCATTTTATCCCTAAGTCCCATTACATGGTGGCACACAGTGGGTCTTCAGGAAATATTTTCTGAGTGAATAAATAAATGTATATTTTCTCCAGTATGGCCCTTCTGTGTTTTTCAGAATATTGAAAACTAATTAATTTGCATCCTTCTGAGAAGGTTGCCAAAGTAATGGGTTGGCACAATTTATAAGGGCAAATTGTTTTGATTGGGTTTATGAAATTTAGTCCATGCTCAGCGAGGCTCCATAACCTTCAGACCTATGCCAAGGCAGAGGACTGAGTCAGAAGAGCATGACAGAAGAAAGAACTGTATACCTCATGCAGTCAGGAATCGGAGAAAGACAAGAACAGGCTAGAGGTAGAGAATCCTCTCACATACTAACGTGACACTGGTAGCCTGCTTCCTCCAACTAGGCCCACCTCTAAGCACCTCTAAAAGTCCAAGCACCTCTCAAAAGTCCATAGTCTCTGCAGAGAAACTATTAGCTCTAAGCCACAGAGAAGAAAAAGAAGTCATCTGCAACTCAAGGGAGACTGTTAATTCTAAGCCAGTTTACAAATAAAAAACAGATTTTGTGGTGTGTGTGTGTTAAAAAAGAGCAGACATTTTTATTTTAAAGATGAAGAATGAGGACATAGATAGGCTGCATGGGAGCACAGTAAGATTGAGACCCAGCAGAACAAACACTTCTGTAATCCTGTTGCTCCATGTCTGGAATCCTGAATACGTGGTATCATGGTATGAGCTGTCAAGGGAATGCACAGCCCTGCTCATACACTGCTGGCTACAAAACACATGGCTTCTCCCCTGGGCTACCTCTGCTCACTGCCTGTGGCTTTCCTTGGCATGCATTTCACATTCCTGGCATCTTCAACTTCCTGCCTTCGTCACTGCCTCTTTGACTTCATCTCCACAGCTCCTTCTCTTGGGGATTGCTTGCAAGGTCCATGACCCTGTAACACATTTCCTAGCTTCCCAGGATTGCCTTTGAAAACCAGATAGAAGCATCTATGCACCCATAAATCTTGTGATTCTGCAGGTCTGCATACAAAACAAGCATCTCAGGTAGGGTGGAGAGCTGCTGCCTGCTCAAAAAGTAGCCAGCCGCCCTTGGACCACAGTTATTAGCAGCCTCTGTGTACCTGAATGGATGAGCACAGGGGAAACTTGTGCATATGTCCCTGAAGTAGTACAAAAGGGAAATCTTTCCATGATACTTTTTCCTCATGAAAAATATTTTACACAAGTTTATACTTTATACCCCAGAGCCTATCATGAATGGCGTCTTTCTGATTTCTGAGGTGTGCTCAAGGCATATTATCCACTGTCTTGGTGCAATGTATTCTGCTTCTTTTCTGTAGTCCCATCCCTTTCAGCTACATCTTTCACAACTTTAAATGCGTTCTTTTCTGGCCAAATTGCTTGATTTTTTTTTTTTTAAGCTCAATCCTCTGTTCTTGGTTCTAAATATTCACTCTAAATCTGTCTAAAAACAGCTAGTAATAACCATGCTATAGACTGTCTTGAAATTATCTGTGCAAGATTGATTTGTCCTCAGATTTCAAATTCATATTCTTGAAAAGTCTCAAGATACTGACAAAATATACAGAGGCTCTTTGTACAAAATAATATATATGTCCCCTGGTACAATTCTCTGTAGAATCCTAATTACCACCTGAAATGCAGTCGGTTGTTGTTGTTGTTGTTGTTGTTGTTGTTGTTGTTGAGACAGGCTCTCATGTAGCCCATGTGGGCTCTAACTGGATATGTAGTTAAGGATGACTTCAAATACCCCGTTCCTGCCCTCATTTGCCAGGTCCACAAATTCCAGGCATATTCCATTGTGTCTGGCCATTAGCACATTCTTCACTGGCCATATTTCTATAAGCATTCTGGTCTTTTGAACTCCTCCTAGACTTACCCATAAAGCCATCTAAGATCTCTCCACCTTTCTTCTCCAAGGTTTTCTCAACACCCAACACTCAGGACTTCTGAACCACACGGTAACCTAGTCACAGTGAAGGGCCACCTTCTCTAGTAGCAGTTTTCAGCATCATTTGGACTTCTCATTTCCATGACAGAATACCTGACATAAGCATGCTCTGGAAAAGTTACTTTGGCTCATGGTTGTAGATGTTGAGTCTTTGTCCAGCTAGATATATTGCTTTGGGCCTGAGGTGAGGCTGGACATAATGATGAGAAATATGGTAGAACAAAGCAGTTTACCTCATGATATAGGAGCAAACAGACAGAGGTAAGAAGACCATCTAGCTACAAGACATACTTCAGGAGTTCTACTATACGTGACTAGTCCCTACTCCAAAGGTCTCAGCACCCACCAAGACCTGGGATCAAGCTTTGAACACCTAAGTCTTTAGGGGCAGTGGCACATGTGGAGTGTGTAGGGGAGTGTGATACTTTATATTCAAACCTTAATAAGTAGTAATAGTTTCTATCAATGAGATAATAGTTAAAAAAGAGAAACTCTGGGTGAGACTATCCAGGAGTCAGGGCTGTATCTGGTGAGGTGTGGAAAGGAATGGGACTTGGAAAGGTGTCCTGGGTCTAATTATAATGCCTGAGAGTCCAAGTAGGAGGCCATGATGGGTTAGTGGGGCTACTGATGGTCTAGTACAAGGAGGCCATTTTTAGCTATGAGTGTCAGTGCAAAGTTTCAAGCATGACTCAACTTCAGAGGAGCTACTGGGAAGTTTGCAGGGCTGGTATTACTCTACTATTTACTGCAAGAAAAAGAGACCTGTTCATGTGGGCTTTATGTCCAGCACACAGTTGTCTTCCTTCCCAATGAGAGCAAACACTCAGAAAGGAAGTTGACAGCTTTTCTTTCTGCTAGAGTTGCAAAGAGAATTGGTTAATAGAGACATGTCACACACAAAACTATGTGTTCTAACTTCGTAGATACCAGCCTGAGTATAGTGCATCAAATACCACTTTAGAATTGGAAAGCATTCTAAGATGTGCTTATCTGGCAAAGATATGCAACTTTTGACAAAGTGGTACAAAACTGCCATCTATAAAGTTTCCACTTGAGAACCACACAATGGCATTACAAAAAATGCAACACGTGTGTGTGTGTGTGTGTGTGTGTGTGTGTGTGTGTATTATATATCATAATGCTTTAAATAGGTTTACAATTTTGGGTTAGGCTGAATGCATAGCTATTGTTCACTGTATGTGGCCCAGTGGCAATGGTTGTTCATATCTGTATGTCTAGGGCATTTTAGCAGGGGTTTTATGCCTTGTAATGACCCCTCCATAGACCCAAACTCTGTTTAGGTAGCTAACTGGCCTTGCATACCATGTTGCATGAGGAACTGAGGTGGATACATTGGGGAACTCTGGAGAGGAGCTTGGACTTGTTCCCCAGCCCTGCCTCCTTTATCTGGCCAATCCCCTTTGACTACTCTGTTTTTTCCCAACAGTAAGTACAAAGATTACATGCCAGAATACCAAAGTCTTACTGGAGTGTCTCCATAGGGACCACCTGATTCAGTTATTTGTTGTTGATAGCTGCAGCAGGATAGGCTATGCCAAGCAGTACTTTACCTGGTTTGTGAGATGCATGTATGAAGGTTTCTCCCACAGGTCAGATAAATGGAGGCCGTTGTCTATAACCATCTCTCCCACTTTCTGGCCATTTATAGGGGCTAACTTTGTTAACCTCTGCCATTGGTAATGGAGCATGGCCTGTATTAGGACAATGACTTCCACAGCTTTCTACAAAATAGTGATAAAAAGAGAAGTCTGTAATTCAATGGAAAGGTTCTGCATAGTTTGTGGCACGATAAATGTTAATTACCACCATCATCGTCAGTTTGATGGCTATCATTATTTTCTCTCACGAAGTTTTGTGAGTGTCTTTTCCCCAGATCATAAGGATACGGAAACATATAATAGTTTTTCCATACAACTTAAAATAAGTTAAGGGAGTGTTGTACAGGACTATACTACAAGAAAAACAATCCCCAGCTTGGAGAATTCAACTATGCCTGCTTGTAAAATATCATCCAAGTGAGGGTTATTGACTGTTTATGCCCCTTCAAAGGACAGGGGGGTTCAGGAGACCCTTATCTGGCCATCCTACACCACCTGTTGTATATGACTCTGCCCTAATTGTAGATGTTCTCCAGGAGGGACTAGAGTATAGAGGCCAGGGAAGACTGAGGGCCTATCTATGTAACTATGGGAAACCCATCATCCTTGATGGGGAGTCTTCTTGTGTGGCCTTTTGAAGGATAGTACATCCAGCCCACAATAAACCCTTACTTGCTCTGTAAGAAACCCAACTCATTGGGTTTCCCAGAATGAACATTGGTGGATTTGTGTCTCTGTTTGTCATTGGGACCTTAGGAAGAGGGGCAGATTTAATCAATGTCAGCTCCTGGGAAGAAATTTTAGCAACAGAAGAAAGGCATAGGCTAATCATTGAAATGAAAATCCATTGGGGATTTAATCCCCTGAATTTATACACTGAGACAACAGACAAGAAGAATCTAGAGCATTCCTGGGAATTTGCCAAGCTATGGCTTCCCAACCCCATCCAGAGTGGTTCAGCATGGGACCACAGATCCTCCTTGTCCCTCTTGCCCCAGGACTGCCAGCAATTGCCTCCATCTTTGTGAAAAGTAGCCGACATTGAATATCTAGCCTATCATGAAATTTAGCAGGAGGGCAAATGTTTGGCAAATAAGCCTGCTCTGTAATTCAGCCCACATGCAATAGTATGCTCTGTGAGATAGAAGTAATAGATAGTTAGTATCAGGCTCTCTATTATTTAATCCATGATCTAGTAAATGAATGGGGGAGATGCTAGTCACTTGTTCAAAGAGAGGCATGAAATTTTCACCCATTCTCCTGAAGTTGGTTCAACACTGGCCCTGGAGAACAGCTATGTGGGCTCAGGCTCCAGGCTCCTCATTTTAGTGTAATTGTATATCTGGGCAGTGCTTGGCTTCAAAGAGTTTTATTTATGCAAACCCAGGAACCCTGTCTACCACCAAGTCCACGGTAAGATACACCTTCCTGAAGAGCAGCTCTGAACCAAACTTGTGGCATCTGAGCTGAGACTCTTCCCTTCCAACAATGGTTTTAGAAAAAAGCAATTTCTATGTAACTCTATATCCGTTCACGTTCACTCAGATTCCCTAAAAATGGACCCAGATTTTGTGATAGGAAATGACAAGTGGAAATAATTCAGTTCTGCTAATTCATCGTAGAATAAATGGTATTGGCGGAGGAAAATCAAGTATGTACCAGACTACTGAGGTCTGGAGAGGAAATTCAAGCACTGAGATAGCCTTGAAGATTCTGATTGCTTGTCCTGGGACGAGGAAGCGGTTATGCATGCTATAGATTTCAGAAAGAAAGAGATTTGATTTTGGACTGCGAATCTAGGCAGGACAAGCTCTGGTGATGGAGGCAGGGCTCACCTGCTAGAGAATGTGTAGTTGGTTGGGGATTTACTACCCCTGCCCTCTCCTCCCCACCCCCACCCCTGCCTGCACTGACCCCAGCAGGATCCCGTTTCTTGTTTTACTTGTTTTTTTTTTTTTTTTTTTTTTTTTTCAGACCACTGCTTTTGAACTTTGTCCTCATTCTTCTACAAACCTCTTGCTGAACTGGTGTTTAGGGGTCTTCTCAGTATTCAGGCGTCAACTTCAGGGCCCCCTCCTTTCTTCCCACCCAAAGAAACTTTCTGACCTATCCCATTCTATTTTCTGCTTACCTTGCTTATTTCTGTTTGAAGTTCTCAGCACCGCCTCCTCATGAGATAGAACTGTCTGGATTGTTGTTGCCAGTGCCAAAATCCCTAACTGAACGTCAAGTGAAGGAAAAGTTGCTTTGGCTTATGTTTTAGAGGTCCCTGTTTTGTGGCTCTGTTGTCTTTTGGGCTAGGGTGAGGCAGACTATTGCTGTGATGGTGAAGAAGGCAAGAAGGAACAAAGGTGGCCTCTTCACAACAGCCAGGAGCAAAGCAGGAGAGACAGAATAGCCCAGGCAAGACATGGCCATCCAGGATATGCCCCCACTAACCTACTTCTTTCAACTGGACCCCTGTCTCAAAGTTTCCAAAACATCTTAAAGAGTGCCATCAGATGGGGACTCGGCCTTCAGTGCATGAACCTTTGGGGGGGGTCTCATCATATCCAAATCATCACAAATCCCAATATGGTAAGTGGTTGAGAAATATTTGTTATATGCATAAATGAGAAGTGTCAAGAATTCCTTGCCTAGAGAATTTAAGGCATAGACTGATCCAGACTTACATTAAGTCTGTGGACAGCTGAACTAAAGTGGGTGCTATTGGAGAGTCACCACAGTCCTGGGATAGTTAGGCAGCCAAAGGACATACGGTGTGCTTCTGTTCCTGAGATCATCACATGAGTTTCCTCAGCAGCATTTCCAGAAGAGCTCCTCACATCCCTCTTCCATATATGAAGGTACCTGCCACTCAGGGAAGTGAAGTCCCAAGGCTCAGGCTGTTAGCTCACCAGCGTTAAGCGGGAGCTCAATTCTGGGACTCCCCTCCAGAGCAGGCGCTCCAGACTCTTGGGCTGCTTTGCAGTGGTGTTGCCCAGCAACCCTGATATGGAGAAGGGATGAAAGCTGGAGCTCTTCCCTGGCTGGGTTTGTGTATTTTCTAATGGACAGGATAAGGATCATCCTCTGTTGCTGATGTGTTGTTCATGGACCATTTGCTGTCCAAGCACTTGATAGACCAGGGGACTGAAAGGCTGCTTGTTGTTGGCATGTCTGATATATTGCCAAGACAAGTCAGGGATGTGGCAGATGCTCTTTAGATACAAAGAATAGATTTGCCACAAAGGTGGCAGCCCTCTCTCCAGGCATCTGTTCTGATAAAAGCTGAACATTCTTGACATGTTGGGGGTGATTCTTTCTTGTCAGGGAGGATGCTGGGCTGATACTATTTCTGGACTTTGTATAGAGGGACGTGCACAGTATGGTTGTCTGGGGCAAATGGGAACAGTGGGAAAACTACCTGGTTATTTGGAAAGATTTTATTGCACAGAAAATAGTGTGTTTGGTATATATATTTGACATGTAGGGAAATTAGGAATGAGGAGGTAGCTCACATGCTAAAGCACTTTCTGTGCATGTGTGTGAGGACTAGAGTTTAGATCCCCAGCATCAGGGTAAATGCTGTGTGGGCATGGTGGCCTGCTTAATATGCTAGCTCTAAGGCAGGATTCTCAGAACAAGCTGGCCAGTGTATGCAGTGAGGTGTAATTTGACATGAAAATTAGGATTGCTGCTTAAGTAAAGGCCCTCTACCACAAACAGTCCTGTTCTTACTAAACTCAGATTTCACAAATCATATGTACAGGGGCTGGAGAGATGGCTCAGTGGTTAAGGGTATTGGCTGCCCTTCCAGAGGTCCTAGGTTCAGTGCACATCACACACATAGTGGCCCACAACCATCTGTAATTGCAGTTCTAGGGGATCCAATACCCCTTTTTGGCTTCCTTGGGCATCAGGCACATATTTAGTGCACATAAATACATGGAAGAAAAATGATCTGCACATATAAAAATATATACAAACCAGGAAATAGGAGTATATTGTAGAGACTAATTCAGAGTGTGTATACCATGTGTAATAATGTCCTCTAAACCTTCTGAGCCCTAGTCTCTCATACCTGCAGAAGTGAGTTTATTAGGTCTGGATTTGGTGTCCGCCTGTGTCCTTATGAGGAAATGAGGAGGTTATTTGACACAGAGACTCAGAAGACTGGCCCATGTAAATATGGAGACAGCACTTATCATGCTGAGTCTGCAAGCCAAGGAATCTGGAATTATTGCAAAGGCAAAGCACATGGAGTTTAGGAGAGGGACATGGCACAGGACAGACTCTTTATCATGGGCTCCTGAGGAAGTCAGTGCTGGCTTCTAGAATCAAATGAACAAATTTCTATTGGTTGGGCCATCAGGTCTAGAGTACCTCATTAAAGTGGGCAGTGGATATCACGAGTAAGAAGACCCCTATGAAGATAGGCATAAACTATCCTAAGTGAGGCAAAGGGGACTGTAGACAAAATTTAGAAACCAAAGACAAGTAAGGAAAAGCTTAGCTTGTCACATGGGAGGATGCTGAGAATCTCACAAATGACCACAAGATAGCTATTCTCCATAGCTCCCACAGAAGGACTATGAGACTAAAATACTGGTCCAGCCTCAGAGTGATATCTACCTCTTCCTCATTGGCTGATGGAAGGGGCTGGGGCCTTGAGGAGGGAAGCTGGTCTGCTTCAATTTACTCCTGACTTACTTCACTCCTGCTGTAGGTCACTGATGCTGGGAAACCATCTTAACCTCTCTCTCTCTCTCTCTCTCTCTCTCTCTCTCTCTCTCTCTCTCTGTGTGTGTGTGTGTGTGTGTGTGTGTGTGTGTGTGTGTGTGTGTGTGTGTTGGCTTGGAATTTAAATTCATTGTGCAAATTTTGTATCTATGTCTGTCTCTTTAATGTAATGATGGGCAGCTCTTTCAGGCTTTCCCATCTATTAAAATTGCTTGCTAGAGGATCAATCTTCTGGAATCAGTCCATTCACTGCAGTGATTTTACTGAGGAAAGTGTTATCTCAAATATTGAATCGCACGAATATGTGCAATCCAGTCCCTATTTTAAGCAGGTCGTAATTCCTAGGTCCTCTTTTCTGTGCCCTTGGGAATTTAAATCTCCTTTTTCTTAAAAAAAAAAAAAATCACAATTCAGAGCAAGATTTATTGTCCAACTGTACTGGTTGGTTTTGTGTGTTGACTTGACACAAGCTGGAGTTATCACAGAGAAAGGAGCTTCAGTTGAGAAAATGCCTCCATGAGATCCAGCTGTGAGGCATTTTCTCAATTAGTGATCAAGGGGGGAGGGCCCCTTGTGGGTGGCACCATCTGTGGACTGGTAGTCTTGGGCTCTATAAGAGAGCAGGCTGAACAAGCCAGGGGAAGCAAGCAAGCCAGTAAGCAGCATCCCTTCATGGCCTCTGCATCAGCTCCTGCTTCCTGACCTGTTTGAGTTCCAGTCCTGACTTCCTTCTGTGATGAACAGCAGCGTGGAAGTGTAAGCTCAATAAACCCTTTCCTCCCCAACTTGCTTCTTGGTCATGATGCTTGTGCAGGAATAGAAACCCTGACTAAGACACCAACCAAATAAGTTAGATGGAGCGGTCTTCAGACAAGGCGGTTACTTTTTACCTCTGATAGTGTTCTCTGTTCTGTGGGTGGAAATCCTGGAGTTCTAGGACCACCTGGAAGGATGGGCATTCCTCTTCCACCCACAAAGGAGTCATGATTACACAACTGAATCAGTCTCAAAGCAAACATGGTCCAGCCGAAAACCACTGGGTTCTGCAACATGTCAAGGCAATGATCTAGTGAAATGGAATTTTTTTTGTCTGACTGTGGTAAGGTTTTATGAGTCTGATATAATTAATCCATTGATGGAGGTGAAAGCCATGGGGTTTTCGGAGTCATTATTTGCATGTTTGTGGGCTCATGTAAGTAGCTTTTGCAGCCAGGAGTGAGTCACAGTAATTACTATCAAGCTTGGACAGGAATAATAAGTGGCTCTGATCTACAGGATTTCGAGGATAAAGGCTCTCTCAAAAATATTCTATGGTGTAAGATTGAATCAGTCATGTTTACCCCACCAGGTTGTGATGTGGTAGATTAAAGTTACAGGAGTTACAACGTGCACTTTTGAGATGAAAGCCAGAGTCCCAGTGACCTGTGCGATCTGAAAGAGTACCACAAGGTGGAGGTGAGACAGTCAGGCAGGAGCCAGGCCTGCCAGCTTGTCCATTGTCAACTGTAACCTCTGTCTAGGAAACATATTAAGAGTGGCCAGCTGAGGAAGGAGAGGAAGCTGGCACAGGGTGGGCAGGCATGGAGGAGAGGTGAAGTATGGTTCCAGTTTCATCTCTTGTTGCTGTGATAAAAATAAATGCCATGTTAACAACAATTGAGGGGAGAAGGGGTTTATTTCAGCTCACAATTCCATGTCATGGTGCATCTTAGCAGGGGGCCAAGGTGTCACATGAACAACTGAGTGCAAGATCCTGACAAAATCGCACCATGCAACAGGTCTCGCCTGGGAGGTTTATTAAAGTCTGCTCTGGGGGTCTGGGGATTGGGGAGGAAGGGAAGAAGGGGTTGGGGAAGGAGAAATGTGACCTTTTATCAGGGCAGTGGCATATGTGCAGGAAGACATGCGACAAGGGTCACAATAGAAATAAATGTGTTGCCACTGGGCAGCTAGTGATGATGTTTCTTACTGTAGCAGAGTCCCTGGGAGGGGGCGTGGCTAGGAAGATGCCTGATTATCATCATTGTTTAGGGATCCCTTTTAGACTGGCCAGGGAGGTACCTGATTGCTAACAGTGGGAACTTGAAGCAGTCACAAGCAGAGAGAGAAAATGAATTCATGCGAACCTACTACTCAGCTCAATTTCTCTACTCTTTATTTATTTATTTATTTTTTATTGGATATTATCTTTATTTACATTTCAAATGTTATCCCCTTTCCTGGTTTCTGCCTCTCCTGGAACCCCCCATTCCATCCCCCCTCCCCCCTGCTTCTATGAGTTCCCCACCTACCCACCCATTCCTGCCTCCCTGCCCTTGATTCCTCTACACTGGGGCATCTATCAAACCTTCATAGGACCAAGGACCTCTTCTCCCACTGATGCCTGACAAGGCCATTCTCTGCTATATATGCGGCTGGAGGCATGTACTCCTTTGTTGGTGATTTAGTCCCTGGGACCTCTGGGGAGTCTGGCTGGTTGATATTGTTGTTCTTCCTATGGGGTTGCAAACCCCTTCAGCTCCTTCAGTCCTTTCTCTAACTCTTCCATTGGGGACCCAGTGCTCAGTCCAATGGTTCGATGCGAGCATCTGCCTCTGTATTTGTAAGGCTCTGGCAAAGCCTCTCAGGAGACAACTATATCAGGCTCCTTTCAGCAAGCATTTCTTGGCATCCACAATAGGGTCAGGGTTTGGTGACTGTATATGGGATGAATTCCCAGGTGGGGCAGTCTCTGGATGGCTTTTCCTTCAGTCTCTGCTCTATACTTTGTCTCCATATTTGCTCCTGTGAGTATTTTCTTCAGCTTTCTAAGACGGAATGAAGCACCCACACTTTGGTCTTCCTTCTTCTTGAGCTTCACATGGTCTATAAATTGTATCTTGGGTATTTGGAGCTTTTGGGCTAATATCCTCTTATCAGTGAGTGTATACCATGTATGTTCTCTTGTGATTGAGTTACCTCACTCAGGATGATATTTTCTAGGTCCATCCATTTGACTAAGAATTTTGTGAATTCATCATTTTTAATAGTGGAATAGTACTCCATTGTGTAAATGTACCATATTTTCTGTATCCATTCCTCTACTGAAGGACATCTGGGTTCTTTCTAGCTTCTGGCTATTAAAAAAGACAACATTTTTAACAAACGGTGCTGGTTCAATTGGCACTCAGCATGTAGAAAGATGCAAATCGACCCATTCTTATCTCCTTGTACAAAGCTCAAGTTCAAGTGGATCAAGGACCTCCACATAAAACCAGATACACTGAAACTTATAGAGAGAAAGTGGGGAAGAACCTTGAACACATGGGCACAGGGGGAAATTTCCTGAACAGAATACCAATGGCTTATGCTCTAAGATCAAGAATGAACAAATGGGACCTCATAAAATTGCAAAGCTTCTGTAAGGCAAAGGACACTGCCATAGGACAAAACAGCAACCAACAGATTGGGAAAAGAGCTTTACCAATCCTACATCCGATAAAGGGCTAATATCCAATACATACAAAGAACTCAAGAAGTTAGATTTCAAAAAAATCAAATAACCCTATTTAAAAATGGAGTACAGAGCTAAACAAAGAATTTTGAACTGAGAAATATCAAGTGGCTGAGAAGCACCTACAGAAATGTTCAACATCCTTAGTCATCGGAGAAATGCAAATCAAAACAACCATGAGATTCTACCTCATACCAATCAGAATGGCTAAGATCAAAAACTCAGGTGACAGCATATGCTGGCAAGGATGTGGAGAAAGAGGAACACTCCTCCATTGCTGGTGGGATTGCAAGCTGGTACAACCACTCTGGAAATCAGTCTGGCAGTTCCTCTGAAAATTGGACATAGTACTACCTGAGGACCCAGCTATACCACTCCTGGGCATATATCCAAAAGATTCCCCAATATGTAACAAGAACACATGCTCCACTATGTTCACTTTCTCTACTCTTAAATAGCATAGGACGCAAACCCAAGAAATGGCTCCACCTACCATGGACTGGGTCTTCCCATATCAATTTAATCACAACACTCTCCCACATATATTCCCACAGGCCAATTTGAACCAGACAATACCTCACCCTTTTCAGGATATTCTAGTGTATCTGCTTGGTGATTAAAAGTAAATGCCACAGGTTCCCTGGGCCAATAATGAGCTTCTTTGTCAGTACAGTTCATGTTAGGAGTGTTTTTAGGACGCCCCCCCCCCATTGGTACACTAAGCAACTCAAAGCCAGGAAGATAAAATCTGTCCTCATCCCTCCCACCTCTGAAGTACCAGGAATCCTAGAAAAGAGCATGCCACTGTGGGAGTGCTATAAGTCAGAATCCCACAGATGACTCTGGAGACCAGTGTGAACTTTGGGTGCATGGGACAGCTCTGCGGATACTTTCTCCCATTAGCTGGATGTATTGAACTTTTCAAATGGGCCTCTGGTATGGGCCTTGTTATCACTATTTTGTGCGTAAGGAAAACACAGGCTAGAGGATTGCCTCCCAGTGGTTGATGCAGTTTGGAAAATGTCTCACCTCTTGCCACAGTTCCAGTCCTGTACAGCTGTTCAGTGTCATGGGAGTCTAGACTAGAGAGATGTTATAGAAGCAGAAGCAGGGAAGCTTCAAGTTTCCCCATGGGAGGGGAACGGGGAGCAGGACATCTCCAGTGTTTCCTGGTCTGTATGCTCACCATGTTGCTACTTTTACCTATTCATACTGAAATATGAGGCCAAAGAGCAATTCCTTTCAGAACTGATTGAGGCGGCATGTTGCCCCATTTTGAAGTATTGTCTTCAGGGGTAAAGAAGAATAGACACAGTGGACAGCCACAGAACAAACTCTACAACCCATCATCTTTGGCCAAAAAGTCAGACTTTCTTTCTCTTCCTTTTGCTTTGCTTTTGCCTTTTAAATATGTGAAGAAAACACAAGGAATTGTCTTCAGACTTTCAAGGGGGAGGAAAATAAGATTTGTTAATAGATCTATAGGACAGAAAAGCAATTGTCTTTTAGAAAGAGTCTCACTGTGGAGCTCAGACTGGTTGGGTAGCCCAGGCTGGCCTTGAACCTCTGACCTTCTTGCCTCTAGCATCTAAGTCCTAATCATGTGTTTTCTGAAGAACAACCTTTGTTTTATCCATCATTTGTCTACCCATCCACCTATTGACCCATCCTCCCAGCTGTGTGTCATCTTATCTTTTCATCCAGCCATGTGAGCATCCACAGGTCCCAGGACTTCTTCCCTTACAGGCCTCACACTCCACTTAGCAGAAAGGGAGCATCTATGATGCAGTCCCAGTGGGAGTAGAGCTGTGTTGGCTGAGGTGACTACAGGAAGAGAAAGTACATGCTTCCTTTTGAAGGCTGAGTTCTGGAAATCAGGAAGCTGATGCCAACAGTACCAGCTTCTAAGGGCCATGCTTTCTGTCAAATCAAAATTGACTAATACAAGGATGTGCACTTTCAGTCAGGCACCAGAGTGGAGGCCCCTGGCTGGCTCAGACAGCAGGGTAGGAGCAGCATCCCAAGTGCTTGACATCTCTGGGTATCAGCGTTTTAAAATCTGCAGTGGGGGCCACCTGTATGAGTGAGCCCTGAAGTCTGGCACCTGTGACCTGGCTCCCTCTGCTTCCTTTTTTTTTTTTTTTTTTTTTTCCCCAAGACAAGATATTTCTCTGTGTAGCCCTGGCTGTCCTGGAACTCACTCTGTAGACCAGGCTGGCCTCGAACTCAGAAATCCACCTGCCTCTGCCTCCCAAGTGCTGGGATTAAAGGCGTGCGCCACCACTGCCCGGCTCCCTCTGCTTCCTAATGTCGCTCTGTTCTCTTTATTTTCAGATCCTGCCATTGTCAACGGAGTGTATTGGTCTGAATCTCTAAACAAAGTTTTTGTGGATAACTTTGATCGGGATCCATCTCTCATATGGCAGTACTTTGGAAGTGCGAAGGGCTTTTTCAGACAGTACCCAGGTGAGTGTGCCTCAGGTGACAACCCCAGCCTCCATGAATGGTGTTATGTTCCCGTTCAGATTCATGCTTAAGAATTTTCTCCTTTCCATTAGAGGAAAATGAAAGATTGGATCCTTTTTTCAATGTACAGAATAGGATCAAAAAGGAGAAGGTGCCAGTACGTATGTACACACACACACACACACACACACACACACACACACACACACACACACACACACACACACACACACACACACACACAGTGTCTGGCTTCAGCACCTTTCTCAGGAAGTTAATTCGTTGAACAACCAATGAAAGCAAAGAACTGGGCTGCAAGATGTACCATATTTAATCATCCAGACAAGAATTTGGTGTTCTTATTATTT
The DNA here is from genome assembly GCA_028551405.1 of Uromys caudimaculatus. Taxonomy (NCBI): domain Eukaryota; kingdom Metazoa; phylum Chordata; class Mammalia; order Rodentia; family Muridae; genus Uromys; species Uromys caudimaculatus. The sequence goes on along the minus strand of CM052708.1, from coordinate 78,736,562 downwards.
CTTCCACTGTTGCTGCTTTTATGATCATTGTTGTCAGGGTTAATAGATGAAGTCATATGGGGCAAAATTAAATTCTGACTGAAACGTTGGAAGTAATATAGAACGTGCACTTGAGTTCCCTGACTATAGAGGTGACTTCCCATGGAGGCAGAGGTTGATACAGCCAATGCACGGCAGATGGTGGCACCCCTCTAGAGAAGCCCCCAACAACAACCCCAGGTCAGCACGTTCCCAGCATTTGTCTGTCACACTCACGGAACAGGTGTTCCTTCTGGGGCTTTCCTAGGTCTTGACTTTGCAGTCAGGTTTTCATTCTAGCTTCGTTTAAATTTTAATTAAAAAGGGAAGTTTTAATTTTGCTTACAAGTTGTGAAACCAGGACTTGAGGCTGCAATTGTTCCAGCATCACAGATGTAGGAATTAACAAGCTCAACCTAAAGGAAGGGAGAAAAAACATTGCACCATCTTGGAGCAATTAGGCAGAGGCTTTTATGTTTTCATTAAGTAAGACTAGGCACCTGATGTCTTTCGATGTTGCTGGGGAGAACCACCATCCGCTGCCTGAGGAGCTGTTTGCCCTGTACACAGCATCTGTGGTCTGAGACTTGCCTGCAGGGGCATCTGCCTCACCAGATTATTCAATGGTTCCCAAGGGTCCTGTTCAGCAGGGCAACACACTTCCTCGTGGAGCTCACAGCCATTTAAGCAATAAGCATCCTGTTACAGGCAATGCTATCATAAACAGTGGACCAACCATTAAAGTTTCAATGTCACCAAATTGCAGTCTGCCTCGATGTGCTCAACAGAGTAACTTTGATGCACATGGATAAGGCTGGAGTATGTGGGGCATGCAAGCCTGCCTAGCAGCGAACTGGATAGCTGGCTATCTGACCAAGGTGGCTTAGGGATGAGAGTGGAAAATATCAGTAGAAGCCACAAGTCATCAGTTGTCTCTACCAACAAGAAGTCCTTCAAGGAGAGTTGCAAGGACATTGGAAAACAAAGAAATTCATCATGAAGGACTCACTTAATTGGGAGGTTTATTTATAGATGAGGTGTTTCTTAGATTAGTTTAGTCAAAATGCTTGCAGTTGTTTTATGATATTCTCAGCAGGATTTTGAGTCGATAGAATGTCTATATCTTTTCCACATTAATGAATGCATGGTTACAGTCTTATGAATATATTTAGTTCATAGAGTCATTAGAATGATGTCATGTGGCCACTTGACTCTGGAACTGGTTCCAGATAGAGCTCCTCTCTTGCCTCCTGGCCCATACAGTGAAGGGAACCACAATGTTGCCCTCCACCTCGCAGGATGTTTCAGTGAGGATCACAGGGGGCATGAGCTCTGACAGTTTGTATAACAGCTTCTAGAATGTGCATGTCTGGAACACCTGACTGTGCAGCCACCTCTCAGATAGTACTACGTTACAGCAGCCCTGATAGAGTAATGCACCGTCATCTCTTTACCTATTAATGACCCCCAGGTACCTGCCTGCCCAGGCAACGTGGGCACTTGTGATTTCTTTTTGATGTCTGTGTGCAATCCCTACGTTGAGATTCCTTCTTGGGTGATTCTAGTTGGTGTCAAGTTGACCAGCACAGGGTCACCCTCTTCTGTGTCTACTTTTTTAGCTGGTATTGCATTCCTTGCTAGTTTTCCCAGCAGACTAATTTGATAGGGATATTTAGAAAGGTACCAGGGTGAACAGTGCTGTGGTGGTGTGGAGAGTCAGAAGCCCCATATGCAAGGCAGTGTTGTCGTTTCAACTCACTTCCGATCCCTTCTTAGAAGTTTTGGGAGAGTGCACAGCAGTAAGATGTCACGGGAAGAAGACTGGCAGAGGCAGAGGGTGATTATCTACAGTGTCTCGAGATTGACACATATCCTACCAACACTCATGATGACTACAAGAAGCATCCACCGAGCCCTTGACTGGGTCAGCACATTTATAAAATTAAAAAAATAATCGGACTGTGCCATTCCAACTATGCTGAGATTTCCACAAATCAGTCTGTCGTATAAGTTAGAAATAAATCACATTATGGCCCCTCATTGTGCCGTATTTTATCAGTTACATTTTATCTTTATACTTAATGACTTTTACTTGGCCCTTTCTTATCTTTCTGCTTTCTGATTCCCAGAGGGAAGACCTTTAAAATAGGTCCCAGTGTAGGTAGAAGCTTGGGTCTAAGGATGATAGAACATAGTATCACTGTGGGGTACAGAGTCCCTGTGTTTGGGGATGTTCTCTTGACCCAGCCTGTTACTACCCTGGCATGGTCAAGAATGCTGGCCATTGGGAGCTGATAAAGAAGCGGTCCGTGCTGCCTCCTACATCAGGAACTCCACCCACAAAAACAACCTTTCTGGTTATTTTCCCATCCTTTAAAATCTGTTTGAAGTCCTTTAGTCATGATTAGCACTGCTAGCTGAGAACAGTGATGTCCTAAGTTGGTTGAAAGCAGTAATTCATTTTATTTTTAAGTGAATGAAAATGAATACATATATTTATTTACTACATGTGTGTGAATGGGAGTATGTGTATGCATGACTGCATGTGTGCACATGTCACGTGTGTGTGTATGTGTGTGTGTGTGTGTGTGTGTGTGTGTGTGTGTGTGTGTGTGTGTGTAAGTTAGAGGACAGTTGGAGGATTAAACTCACACTGTCAAGCTTTGCTGTGAGTTCCTTTACCTGCTGAGTAATCTTGTTGGCCCTGATACAAAATATCATTGCCTTAGTTAGGGGTTTATGGCTGTGAGATTACCAAGACCATGGCAACTCTTGTAAAAGAAAATATTTAATTTGGGCAAGGTTAAAGTTCCAGTGGTTTAGTCCACTACTGTCATGGCTAGAAGCATGGCAGCATACAGGCAGACGTGTGCTGGAGATGGAGCTGAGCGTTCTACATCTTGATCTGCAGGCAGAAGAAGGAGACTGTCACAGTGACATACCTTGACCATATACGACCTCGAAGTTCCACCTTCACAGTGACACACTTTCTCTGTCAAGGCCACACCTCCTCCAATAAGGCTGTATCTCCCAATAGTGCCACGCCCTATCACCGAGCATTCAAACATATGAACCTATGGAGGCCATACCTATTCAAACCGCCTCACTCATTCTTAAAATAATAAGAGAATGTGCCCTTGGTTATGTCCTTGCTGGTTTTCCAACCATGAGACTAAAGTTGTTTGATAAAATTCGTGTATGGGAAATACTCCTTTGGCTTCAATGCCTGAATTCAAAAGACCTGGATTTATTTTGCTGAATAATAAGGGCCATTTCATTTCAGCATGGAAAGGCAGGCCAGATTTCTGAGCACTAAAACAACAGCAGGAAGGAAACAATTGTTGAGTTGGAACCATCAGATCACATGGTTTCTCTGTAGCCCATGCTGTAGACATGACCTCACTAGGGTCTGGTGATGGGGCCAGACACTGCCTAGAGACCTTTGAGTGATGTCAGCAGCCTCAGTGCCTTGCTGGACAATGAGAAATGGTCTTGGCTGTCTTTATTTCTAGCTGCGAAAGGGGCTGGAGATACATCTTCTCTGCATAGATGGCATCTTGCTGAGGTGGCCTCCATTCACCACAGCTTTCTGAAGCATGTGGGTTAAGGCCCTGTTTGCTGCAGGCCTACCACCTGAAGGTACTTCCCAGAGATAAATGAACAGTCAGTGAGGAGCTGCTGGGTTGTGCCTTTTCACCCCATCTATTTGGTCAACCAAGCAGAGCAGCCTTGAAGTACAACAAATAACCATTTGAAGTCTCAAGGTTTCTTATGAGCCTATTTTTCTTCTAGGGATTAAATGGGAACCAGATGAGAATGGAGTCATTGCCTTTGACTGCAGGAACAGAAAATGGTAGGCAGTGCTTACATCTCTTAGTCAATTTTGAGAGAAAATTTGAAGAGAGGCTACAACTCATGGTTACTTAATTCTCCCTCCACTTAGGTACATCCAGGCAGCGACGTCTCCAAAGGATGTCGTCATTTTGGTGGATGTCAGTGGGAGCATGAAAGGACTCCGCCTGACCATCGCCAAACAAACAGTCTCCTCAATACTGGATACTCTGGGTGATGATGACTTCTTCAACATCATCACGGTGAGTGTGCCTGCTCTGTGCTTTCTTTGCACTTTGGGTCATTTGCATCATTGCAATGTGATGTGTAGGGTCTCAAAACACAGGATGAAGGTTGATTATATGCTAGTCACTGAGTCGGGGAGAGAGAATGCAGTGGAATGCCTTGCTTCTTTGAGGTCAGCCAGCCTTTTGGGGAGATGTTGGAGAACAGTTTGAGCAAAGGTGTCCTACAAGCTGCTAAAATTTCTCACATGATAATGAACTTTGAGCCAGCTCAACCCCATGTCTGTGATGCTAACAGCAGGAAGAAGAAAGGACTGAAAGGTGGCTGGTGAGTGGTACGCCCTTCCCTCCTCACAGCCACACCAGGAGTTGGGGCCTGGTTTGGGCAAAGGAAGAGTTCAGATAGTGTCTGTGAAATGTCCAGGGTCCAGACACAGGCAGCTGGAGACCAGAGAGCATGTCAGGGCTGGGCAGCGATATAGGCATGCAAGAGGGATGTATTCTGTTTCCAGTTTGTCATTCCTTCCATTCCGTGGAGTTCTTTGATGTTTTTATCATGTCCCTTAAGACCCCACCCCTTTCAAAGACCTACCTCTCTTTTCAAAGACTGGAGTCACAAGACATGTTCCCCCTGTAGTGTACAATGGGATACTTGGATGTGGTGCACAGGTGTACTTTGCCATATTTACGTTTCGGGCACGTGCTGGTAGCCCGTGACAATGGAGGCAGTGTGGCGAGGAACACGGATGGAGGTTGAGCATTGGAATTGAGACAATGCTCTGGTGGTGACGGAGCTCTGTTGTGTGTGCCTTCCCATACCTTTGGACAGAGTGCGTTGTCATTGAGCTCTATGTTAGGGCAGCCTTCTGCAGAAACAGAACACCAGCCTGTGTTCTCTAGGTTAAGGCAAGGGTGTTGCTTGGTTCCACATTCCCACATTCTGATGAGACCTTCAGACTAAACGGCATAACCACAGAGCAAAGGAACCAACAGCTGCCAGTTTTAAAAAGCCACCGAGATGGGCTTCCAAATAAATAGGTCAAAGAAAAAATTCAAAGCTCTGAAGAAGAGCAATTGGAAAAGGAAGAGACCATTATCTTCCTGGAGTGCAGAGGTTGTTTAAGATACACTCTCTGTCCGAAGGACAATGCCTGACGCATAGTAGGAGTTTAAATACCCATGGGATAAATAATAGTAGCTACTGTCAATAGACTACCCTCTGTGTGCAGCCCACGGCCACAGATTCCCCAGTAGCTCACTAAGTTGACCTTTCACCTCAGCCCCGTGCATATGGCATGAAGGCAGAGAGGCACGGAGTAGCATCAGTCATGGTCTTCAACTGGCAGTCAGGAGAGTGTACACTGAAGCCTCAGGTCTGACCTCACCATGCTCAGCTCTCTTGTGCAGAAGTGGAGAGGATGTAACTAGTCCTCTCAACCATCTTACCACAAAGACATTGAGTTCAGGGCCTCCCCCTTTGCAAGAAGCCTTTCAGGTCAAGGCTATACTGACTATACTGGGAATCCCCTAGTTGCCAGCCCCCATGTGACAATGTAAATGTGGTTGAACCTCACATATCCTGAAGCATTTACAGATAAGTAGCAGCAAATTCAAGACAATCTTTCTTATTAATCTTTAATTATGTCTCAGAGAAGTATCAGGAATTCACAGAAAAAGAGGAGCTAACTAATTACATCTTACATCCTTTATCTGTCAGAATTTATTGTTCTGTTAACAAGACCAATCACTTGAAGTAATCTTTGTAAGTTCATTAAGATATATAGTGTCAAAGCAATAATGAGGAGAGGGTGATTAAGATAATTAAGAGGAGACAGTCAGCTATTCTGGAATAGCTGGGGGAAATATTTTTCTTTACCCTAGGTTACCCCCCTAGAGAATAATGCCCACTGGAGGTTACATTACCCATCACCTTGCATCTGTCCATTCATTTTCAGCACAAATTAAGATGGTCTACAGAGTTATTGTGATGACTGGGAAGCCTGAATATTTTTCCTTGAACCCTTTGTGATATAATCATCATCTCCATTCCACTATTGTTTAAGTGAATGGGTCAGATATAGTAGCAAATTCACATTGGAAGGCAATGAATAAACACTGAATTTCTATGATGATTGCTTTTGAATGAATAAAACATGTCAATCTTTTAGACAACTCAGATTTCTTTGTCCTTTTTTCAATTGATAAAATTATTTTAATTTTTTTCTATATAGGCACCCACATACTTAAAAATTATGCTGCATGTTAGAATGTGTTACCTTTGGATGTCAGATGACAACCTTCAGGAGTTTATTCTCTCCTACCATGTGGGTCCTGGGAATTGGACTTAGTCTTTAGGCTTCACAGCAAGTGTCTTTACCCACTGAGCCACCATGCCGACCCAAGCCCACATGGATTTCCACAAATAGGATCACATTCTACAGAATACCTAAGAATTTGACTCTATTCTCTCATTTAAATTAAATGTATATCTATCTATCTATCTATCTATCTATCTATCTATCTATCTATCTATCTACAAATATAGATGATATCAGATGTTTACCTAAACCTCTTTGTTGGCTATAGATTTGTGTTATTGTTTTTGTGTGAGGCCCTCTCCTTTATTTGAGATTGCTTCAGTGAGAGAGAAGCTTGCCATGGCCTGGAACACACTGAAGATAGAGTGTGTATGTTTATGAGGTTGGATATGTGTTTGGTTGAATAATATCTACACATGAAATTGCCACATCAGAAAGAACTGCAACAGTCCTACCACAGCATCCCCTAAGTATGGTTGTTTGCACACTTACTGACAGTTGGAAGGCCCAGCCAGTGGTAGATGCAGAGGTGGCTAGTTGTCACTTACACTACCTTGAGTTGTGACTCCTGGAGCCCTGTGCATCTCACTGGTTTTGCTTTAGGGACACTTATTTTCCTCCATCATTTCCTCCGTCTTCCACCTTGCACACGTGTCTTCATAATATGGTGTAGGTTTTCCTCAAGTCCGTTTAAAATGGTCACTTGCTGGAGGACACCCCAAGAAGTTGTTGCAGGTGCATACGGGGAGGTGCGTCTGCACTTCTACACAGAATACCCTGCCTGTGTGAGTTGTTCTTGCATAAACCTGCTACTTGAGAGCTACCTTGGCTCCTACTACCTTTGGCTGCCTTTGCTGTATGGCCAGCCTTCCTATGCTTGCCAGGTGGATATTTGAGGAGGCATCTTAGAGAAAGTCAAGAATGCAGGCCTTATTTCCAGCCTTCCTGTTGGTAGGGTTTTTGTTGAAAGCCTTCTTGAATGGTAGGGTTTTTGTTCAGGCAAATCTAATTTATCATTGCCTTTGGTTTTCAGTGTCGTGATGCAGGAAGGCAGGAGAAATAATAGGGAAGATGGTTCCTGGCCATTTGAATCAGCTTTACACTTTATTAAGTTCATTGTCAAGTATATCTTATACGTTACACTGGAATTCTCTTGATCTGGGCCTTTCCAGAGAGTAAATATCAAAGTATAAATAACCTAAATAACTACTGTCTTATCTTTGATGGGCAGAGTATTGAAAAAGCTCTGTCTAGAGCTAATGAGTTAACTGACAGAATTATAAAGAACAGGTTAAACGCGGATTTTGTGTCGTTGGAGTTAAAATTGGAGGTCAAATTATGACAAGAAAAAGCATAGATTTTTTTTCTCATTTACTTTGAAGTCATTCTCCAAGCCATGCATTAAATGAACAACATTATCATAAAAATGAGGGTGTTAATTCCATATGATGCTGGAAGTTGAGAAACGGTTTCACAAAGAAGCCAAGCCAGGCATTAAACGAGCACCGCATTAACTGGGCTGATATTGTGAAATCAATTTAAAGGCCTCCTGCAGGCCCTGTTTGTGCAGGACGGTGTGGAGGAGAGAATCATTTGCTAGTTCACCATAGAAATTTCTGGTACTCTGTTTATAATTCAGGCTTTGTCTTAGAACTAATTCTCCAGTACTCGGGCTGCTGTGGCTTTGCCTTATAAAGCAATCAGGGCTGCACTGAGAAGCCTGGCTTGGTGTTGGCTTTCTGTGCTCGGTGGTGCTGACCTACTAATTAAACCCAGTTGTGTTTCTAATTTCAGAAGATACTTTTGTGAAAAAGAAGACCCAGGGAGGCCTTGTGTTAGTGAAAATAATGTGGACTCCTCTGCTTCACTCCATAATTCCTACATTTTCATCCCAAAGGAGATTTAATTAGAAATACAGCAGCAAAACTATAAACTCATTTAATTGAATCTTCTTTGCATCAGCTTCCTACATTCCAGGAACAAGGCAGCATTTTCATATTACGGGCTGTTGGTGGAACTTCAAATTCTTTAAGATATACCTATGTATTCCTTTTTTGTTGTTTATTAATCTGTTATTTGACATTGGTAAAGGTTTTTCATTTTTAATTTTATACTTCAGGGTTTTTTTTCCTCCTCGGATTTGTGTTGAGTGAGTTTCTCTACATTTTTGACCTTTTGCTTTCCTTGTCATCATGATCAGTGGGTCTAATACACGTGGTTGTGTGCTCTGTGCTAAATACTCAGCTGTAGAAGACAGACATCTGCCTCACTACCCTGTGTGTGACTGGCTGGTAGGGAAGCCCAGGAACTGATGCTCATGGTACAGTGAGGCCAGCATCTTCTGGGAGGGAGTCTGGTTGGGACACAGAGAGAGCATGCATCAGTGGGAGAGTCCATAAAGATGTGTCGAATGAGGTAGTGACTGGTGGGTATTTGAAGTGATAGAGACATTAGGTGTAAGCCATGGGCTAGGTCAGGGACGGAAGGAGGAAGGAGCTTACTGAGAAGGCAAGCACCATTGTCAGGTGTGATGCTGGCCCTCACTTGAGGAGAGAATTGATAGTATCTGGAACTCATTGGGATGTTTGAGGACATGGAAGAAAATGGCCAGAATGATTATGGTGTAAAAAATCAGACTGCATTGAGAGAAGCAGACCATGTCAGAGAAGTCCAGTCGGCTATGTGCAGAGCATCATATGGAGTCTCAGCTTCTAAAGTGATGTGGGGAGACCTTCCTGGAAGCTTCTTCCCTCCAACTGTATCTTTCCTCATCCCAGTGTCTAGGCAACTGATGGTCTTATCCCAGTAAGTCTAAAAGATGCATTGTTCTCCTCGAGCATGTTGGGCTTCTGACATGAAGTTCAGGTACCTTAGCGTCATCTAGAATCCTCAGGTTGTGCTATGTACAAGCCAACAGGGGATGGGATGCCTATTACATGGCCATATTTATTCTCAGATTTTCCCCCAAGAGTGTTCTGGCCATTCACGGACTGGGGTTAAAGCTTGCCTTTCCTGGTAGCCTTCTTTCTGAGAATTGTGCTTTGCCTATGAATGAAGGGAGGTGGAAAAGGCTTTACAGAGAGTGAACAGAAGGAAGGAGAAGATGTGTGGTGTCATGCTTGTTGCTCCCTGGCCGTGAGTTTGATGGTTGATCGAGATAGGGACATAGTCTCTCAACAAGAGAGGGGAATGTTTAGGACATAATCTAATGTCTGAGGAAGATCATGGTGGCCTGGTTTGAGTTCAGAAGGGCCCTTTTAGTATGAGATCCATGCACTTTTTATCATGAAAAAGAAGAGTAGAGATAAGAATACATTCATTTACAACCAATAGGGTCATTCAGTGGTGATGGTCATAGGCAGACTGAGGTGGTGTTTATGTGCCTGGCACACAGTAGTTAATGCTCAGTGAGCAAGTGGGGGAATGAAGACTTCTATGGCAGACACCTTCTTGAGAGGCACTGCTTCATCTCCTATTGTTAGAGACCTGGGTCCCTGCGAAGGCTCAGAGTGTGGTGTAGAGTAGAAAGCCGGGTTCCTGTCTTGGGCATTCAGTTGGCCACTTGTGCCCTGTGGAGCATCACTTTGTATCCCACAAGTGCATATACAATGTTCTTCCAAGGAAACCAAGAAGTCATGGCCCCTGCTCCCAAGAGCAGTCTGGTCCCACTAGTAGCCCTTCTCCCTTTCTCCTTAGCTCATGTGTCAGTCTGTCACTGTGTCCCCACACATTTCATTCCCATGTCTACCTCCTTTCTCTTCTATACACTGAATATGCACATATGGTGGCCTGCTTCATCTTCCTCCATGCCTAGGCCTTGAGCATGCTCATTCATCCTCACTGTGAGCCTCTGGCAGGGCTTATGACCTCAGCTTTCTCCAACTCAGATCCTGTGGCTAATGGAGCTGCAATGCCTTGTCCCAGTGACTCAACTTTTATGTGGCAGGGTCATGGACTATTTATGTGAACCCAAAGACAAAGCCACAAGGAAATAGGAAGGGAAAAGAAAGCTAACAGTTACTGAGACCAATGGGTCATGTGGATGATTCTAAGCTCTTAAAGTGGTGGCATTCCCTCAGCATGTGGCTGGGTTGCTGGGCTAGTTCTTTTCAGGGCTCCTCAGGTTCTCCTGCCCTACCAAGAGAACTCCCTCAGCATCAGCAGGAAGCACTTGCTACTTTGGTAGAAAAGAGGAGTGGTTAGAGGCTTCTCAATGGTAGAGTACTGGCCATAGGAGAAGCTAAAAACAGAATACAGAAAAGATTACACCTGTGAGTGTGAATTGTGGCATCTTTCTCTTTGGGGTACTGCTGTCAGCTTTGCCACATAAGAATGAAAGAGTTACTTATGGGCTATTGAATACCAAGGCCAGCATCAACTCCGTCTTCAGTTGTAAATTGATATGACCATCTACCACCATTAATTTACAAAACAAAAATCCGGAAAATACTGGAGCTAGGGAAATAGTAGAATGCTTGCTGCTCAAGCATAAAGACCTGATTTCAGATCCCCAGGATGTGAAACCTGGGCCCACAGCATGCACATAATTGCAATCTATAATTTTGGTGCTACTAGAGGGAGGGGGAGAGACAGGCAGATCCCTTGAGTTCATTGGCTACCCAGTCCAGCCAATCAATGATCTCCAAGTTCAGAGAAAAACTCAATAAGTAAGGTGAAGAGTGAGAGGAAGACACTTAATGTTGACCTCTGGTGTCACCATTCATACACACACATGGGCACACATATACATGTGTACACGTCCACAAGAACATATGTATAGACATTTCTCACATATACACACACAATGAAACAGCAAGGGCGTCCAGGGAGCATCTGTAAATCTGTACCAGCTGAAAGGTATCCAAACGGAGAGGCTGGAGCTGAAGAAGCATCTGCGTGCAGGGAGAGCATCGTTTCCTGTCCCTTGGGGGCTTGATGAGCTTTCGTGCTCAGGGGGCTTTCTTGCCTCAGCAGCTGGGCACCTCTCCTCTCTCCATGTGGCCACCTCCATACCCCACAGCGACACAGACCAGATTGCTGGGTCTGGCTCAATCCCGATGTAGTCAGGAGAAGTTAGGAAACTGCAAGCTTGGATGATACCCCTAACAAGCTGGCTGGTGTTCAGAGTAGTAGACGCCTCTACCGTGGGCGCAATGTGCTCAGTGATAGTGGGCCTGGTTCTGATTACCACATATGTACTTCCCTGATGGGGACAAAATTCCCTGCTCTTCTTTGCTTTTAAACCCCTCCCCCAGCCCCTCCCCCAGCATCTGTTAGCCTCTGTTTTAGCAAAGTGCATTCACTCAGATCTGTCACACACACACACCCACATCTCCACAGGTCCACTGTGGTGGTTACCATAGATGATTAGGCATAAGTGGACTCAGTGAAGTTTAGCAGCTGCAGCCACCCAATGTCTGTAGCAGCACAGGACTTGGTACAGGCATCCTAACTCTAATCTCAGACTCCACAACTACAGGCATTGCCTTTGCAAGTATGTGTTAGGAAGAGTTTTGGTAGAACTTTTCAAATTGCCTGGTGGGCTATGAGCAAGAACAAGACTGGGGAGATGGCACCATCGGTAGCATGTGCTTGCCCTTTAAGCCTCCGGACCTATGTTCAAATCTCCAGATCCATGCGAAGCTTGCTATGTAACACACTTCTGTCTTCCCAGTGTTCCTAGGGAAAGGCAGATGGTAGAGACAGGGGCATCTCCTCAAGCTCCACTGCCAGCTAGGGTAGGGTTTGCAGTAATGACCAACAGGATCTCAACCCTGATAAAAAGGGAGGACCGGCATGCAAGGTTGCCTGATCTCTGTGCACCCACACACATACATAAACACATTATTTTAAAAAGCAGGACCCTTGAGAACATTTAGATCTCTGAGTTACACTAGAGCTGAATAAAGGTTCAAATGTTGCATCAATGTGGATTTATCTAATAACCTGAGGGAAGGATCCAGAAGGAGGTCAGGTGGAGTCTTGCTCCTGTGGTTCAGAGGGCATTGGTGGCAGACCCATGCTGGCCCCACCTTCTTGTTCTCTTCTTTGCCTGTGCTTTTCATCTTTTTGTCACCTGCTGGTTATGAAGTAGCCACTGCACTAGGACAGCAGCAGCACCCTAAGGAGGAAGGGAAGGGTAGGTATATCGAGGTGAATTTTCTTACAGTGACAGAAGAAAACACAGAAGAAACTTCCCTTTTGCCCCATTGGTTACCTACTGTTCGCTAACTAAGCCTGGCAACAAAGGGGCTCTGGAAACTGATATCTAATAGAGCCCAGCTAGAGAGTTGTGATTGGCTAAGACCACTTACGCTGCAAGGATTTGGTTCTCCTGAATCAAGTCATTCATCACTAAGGGAGGTGAAGAAGGGAATAGATATCTCCATAGCAGCTTCCAGTTTCTCTCCAAAGTGCAGGAGAGCCTTGATGAAGACCTCCATGTTGATGTATGTAGGTGTTTCCTGAGTCCAGAGATAACATTCCCTCCTGGGGGTCAAATGCCATGCTCTGCCCCTCAGCCATTAACTTCAGCAGAACACACATATCTTAGGGTTTCCATTGTTGTGTGAAAAGACACCAGGGCCAAGGCAACTCTTATAAAGGCAAACATTTAACTGGGGCTGGCTTAAACTTTCAGAGGTTCAGTCCATTATCATCATGGCAGAAAACATGGCAGCGTGCGGGCAGGCATGGTGCTGGAGGAGCTAAGAGTTCTATATCTTGTTCCAAAGGCAAATAGGAGAAGACTGTCTCATGGCAGCTAGGAGGAGGGTCTCAAAGCACACCCCCACAGTGACACAGGTCTTCCAACAAGGCCACACTTACTCCAACAAAGCCACACCAAATAATGCCAATTCCTAGGCCAAGCATATTAAAGTACCACAGTACATCTATCTTTTATTTAACATAACAAGAATATGCGCAGTATAAACATAGTCTAAAGAATCATCACAAAATGAACACATTTGTTTAATCTGGCTGACCATCTCCAGAAATAGAACATTGCCACAGTTCTCTGGAACCCAGCTCCAGAACTAGTCCCTCTCACTCTCCCCTTTAGCAAAGATATCCACTACCCTTCAAAAAGTTGCCCAGCAAGGAAAAACAGTCCTGGGTTAGATTCCTCACACATGGGGGGAGGGAGTTGGGATGGTACACATCCATTTTTTTCCTCTAGACTTCAGGGGACAAATAAAAATTTCCAGAAATAAAGGCTTAAGGGGGACAAAGGTGAGCCTAACGGGAAGCAAAGGAGGTTCCAGGGTGCAGAGGACTTCAAAATCCCAAAACTCCATGGCTTTGAGGTCAGACTGTTTGGGCATGAACCTGGACAGTGCTCCCTGCAAGGCTTTGAGGTCAGACTGTTAGGGCATGAACCTGGACACTGCTCCCTGCTTAGTCACTGATGCTTTTCAGAGTTTGTTTTCCCTCAGTTTCCCTGTCTGTAAGGGTGTGGTATTTGAAGTACTTGAGGCTGAGTCAAACTACAAATGAAGTTTATTCTGAGTCTGGATGAAGGGAGGGCTCCATAGTAACTAACTGCCCAGAGCGGTGTCTCCCCCCTTGGGCAGCTTCTCTGCCTGTGGTGCTCTGCATCCACTGTCATAGCAGCTGTACTATATCCCTGTACATCTCCACAGTGAGTGTACAAGCCCATCCTTTATTTCACCCTGTGACTTGCTTGGCTTTCCCATGGTACTCACTGATCACAGTCTAAAAGGTCAAATCCTCAGTCAGACTCTGTTCTAGAGAGGTTGTGAGAGACGCTTCCAGTCTCTTCCCGCAGCAGCTGGGGTTATTTGGCTGTTAAGTGGGAAATGTCACAGTGCTTTCACTGAATGGATGGATTGTGGCACTTCCTGTGAGCTTAGACCTGTGCCCAGATCTACTTAGTTCAGAGCTACAATATGTTGGCTGCACAACTGCTCTTACCTACTCACATCACCAGGGGGCCATGTAGAGCAACCAACTAAAGATGGGTTTTCCCTGTGAGCTGGGGGTTCCTAGTGAAGGAACTAGGCATTCTATGCAATATACAGAAAAGAGACTTGACTAAGTACCTCTCCTCTATGTGAGGTTCTTTCCCAGTGGGTATAGGACTGAGCCAATCCAGAGGATGAGCATGGGTCAGCCAGGGAAAGCAGAAATCAGGCAGAGGCACTCCTGGCACAGTTCTCAGTCGTGAAGGTCAGAAGGAAAAGATGAGACATGTGACGGACTAGCAGGGAATGTAGAATGACCAGAGCATACCTTTGTTGTAGAGTAATGGGTATGAGCTGGTCCAAATGTCCAGAGCCCATCAAAGCCCTTGGAAAGGTCATGTACAGAGGATAAAAACTAAGGGTTATATCCTGAATTGCTGAGGATCCAAAGTGTTGGAGAAGACAGATATTGGCAAAGCCATATAGATAGTACCACTCTATAGGAAGAGTAAAGACGGCCTTCCCCACTCTTCCCAAGAGTTACTGAGAACATCAAGTCCCTCCTTCCCTCTAGTATGTCTCCTCATGTTGGACCAAAACAGGTATCTCTTAATTCTGTGAAGCTGAGGCTGGAGCTGTACCACCCTCTATGCCTGCTCCATCATCTCTCAGGCACACATGGGAGGGTGTGTAACTGCTCTCTTGGCAGTACTGAAGGATGGCCAGTTATCAGTATGTACCCTACTGTACTTCAACATGGGCTCTTTAGGCTTCTTTCAAAGAAGTTTGTCTTTAGCACTTGATTGCAACTGTCTAGGTGAATGGAGCCTGTGATTGTGCCCTTCCCATGTGGCTATATACCCTCTGACTCTTAACTAGTGCCCTTTGGGGTCCTCATTCAATATTTCCTCTTGGTTCTTTCTCCCTTTTGCAGTATAACGAAGAACTTCACTACGTGGAACCTTGTCTGAATGGAACACTGGTTCAAGCAGACAGGACCAACAAGGAGGTAGGGGCTGCCTCTGGGCAGGAGCACCAGAGGTCTGGGGCCATACCCCTGTCTCTGTGATTGTGATTGTTCATAATAGTTCTGAGTTCTTAAAATCTCCTTGAATGTGATATGTTCACCGTGGCTGTCGGAGTTCACTCCAGGTTGTGGAATGTTTACTGAGAAGCACATACAAAATCATGACAGGAAAATAATTACATTTTATTCCATTGCCTGCTTCTCCTGCATCCATTGGATTGGCTTTGTTTGCCTCCTGCCAACAGCAGACATTGTGTGTGCTCAGTGTCTCTGTTGGCACACAGAGAGAAGATGGTTTTTGATGATATCTCGCTGAAAATTGAATCCACTTCTTACTTCTCTTTTCTCACTTGTTACGATGGATTGAGTCGTCTTTGGGGTATCTCTTGTGATAACTTGTCTCCATTAGAGTGTAAGCTTCACCAGAGAGGGGTGATCTGTGGACTGCTATATCCTAAATGTTTCAAGAATGGTTTATTCCATAAATTCTGTGGAATATAATGAAGATGTGTTGAGGGAAACCTTAGGAAATGGGATTGAAGGTTCTATTCAATTATCAGCCCTGTAGAAAATTCCCTATAGCAGATTTCTATGATGATACATCTCTTCCCTTGTGGGACTTTTTGATTTGCCAACCCAAATACCATGCCTCCATCATTGATTGCTCTTCCATAGCACCTGTGACAACTCAGACCAGTAAAGGGTTAGCTGCAGCCTTGTCACGACTCATGGGACTCATAGACGCCATTACCCATGTTATTTTTCAAGACTTTACTTAATACTTTCTCTCTTCCTCTGGTGATCAGATTCCTATGAGGGGACAGAGGGTGATGACCAAGGCGGCCTTCTGTGGCACACTGGATAAATGCTACAGAGCAAAGCTCTGGCCCTTATTGGTAGAGAAATTGGTACTATCTTAAAGGAAGGCAGGAGGAGCTCTTTGCTTGCTAATCTCTGAGGGAGAGAGTCACAGGAGACGGGGAGAGATTCATTCCATCTGGCACACAAGAGAACTAACAGCTGAGTTTCAGTTTGGGAGACAAAAATCACACACACACACACACACACACACACACACACACACACACACACTCACACTTCCTGTTTACAAGGACAGAGTAGTTCAAAGAATAAGTGCTTTCTGAGCATGCTCATTCGTATGAAAATGAAAAACCTACAAGTTTCTCTAAGCACATTCCCTCTGCCCATTGCCTGGATGAGGAATCCACCCTCTTCTGATACTCCAGTGTTTGTCTCAAACAGGCGCCAACAAAGAAAGTTTCCAATTTTAAAGTGAAGGCTGTTTAAATGATCAAAGCCATCCTCTGGTAGCTTCCATAAAGAATGGAGAGCATTGTGAAATTTGAAGGTATCAAGTCATATATGGGACTGGGTGAGGAAATAAGCCAGAAATTTATTAAAATTGTCTTTGAATTTATGGTTACATAAACAAAACAAAAACCCCTAGAATAGTTCTGAATAGGAGCGTGTGTGTCTGTGTGTGTATGTGTGTCTGTGTGTGTGTGTGTCCAAACGTCTGCTTCTGTAGTGTGGAAGAGCTATGTGTCAATCAGATTTACTCCCTCAGAATGCTGAAACTCTGTAAAACTCTAGTAAACACATACATAATGAAAGTGGAAGATATTCAAGAGAAGGCAAACTAACCAGGGGCTTTCAGACTTGAAGGTATTGAGATGGTTGAACTGGTTTTCTTACTGAAACAATGGGAGAAAGGATTCATTGCTTTCGTGAAACACCAGTGTAACAGTGGGTCTCCTGGGAAGTTGTGGGGGGCAGAAGGAAGGGTAGCACTTTCAAGTTCTAAATGAAAAGATGATCAAGTGCAGGTTGCAAAGGAAAGAGAAAAGGATGCAAGCAGAAGCAAGGTGATGATAAAGAACAGAAATCAATTAAATTAGAGAAGAAAACAGTTAATAAAGAAGTCAACAAAACTCAAAACTGCCTCCTTAAAAAGAGTCCATAAAATTGATAACTCTCTGGCAAAACCAACAAAGAGAGAGAGAGAGAGAGAGAGAGAGAGAGAGAGAGAGAGAGAGAGAGAGAGAGAGAGAGAAATCAGGAATATTGGGAATGAAATAAGAGATATCAGTAGAGATCCTGTAGCCATTAAGAAAACAAGAAAATGATAAAGTGAGTTGGAGCGATTACTCAGTAGTTAAAAGCACTGACTGCTCTTCCAGAGGTCCTGAGTTCAATTTCCAGGAACATCATGGTGGCTCACAACCATTTATAATAAGATCTGATTCTGATGTGTGTGAACAAAGAGTACAAATATACATTAAATACATAAATAAATATTGTAAAAGATAACAAAAGAACACCATAGACAACTTTGAGGTTATAAATTCAATAACTTATCAAAAGTGATCCAAATGTACCAAAATCAGTCGAATGAAATAGACAGTTTAATAGTCTTATAACTATCAAGAGAAACTTAGTTGAAATGTAAAAGCCCTCCCCTCAAACAAATTTCCAGGTCCAGATGATTTTACTAGTAATTTGCACAAAACACTTTAAGAAGGATTAATGCCAATTTTAGATAATATCCTTTAAAAAAAAAAATAGAAAGGGTATGTTCTAGTTTCAGCTCTAGAACAAACTCAATTTAGGGGGAGAAATGATTTATTTTGAGAAGTTGGAGTAGGAACTTCACTGACAGATCCGTGTTTAGCCCAGGAATGGTTTCGAACTCACTGTGTGCTGGGCTATTCATTCTACACCATTTAACAATCAAGACTATCCCCCACAAACATGCCCAAAGGCCAATCTGACCTGGGCAAACCCTCAATTGAGACTCCCTTCTCAGGTAACTCTAGGCTGACAAGCTGACACTTAGAGCCAAATGGAACATACTTTGACATCACCCTCTCCTTTTTATTTTTTGGGGGGTGGGGATGAGGGTGGGGGGATTTCTCTGGTAAAATAAATAACAGTAGAGCAAAAGAAAACAATAGCACACCACCTAAGGAGGCTTCACTCTGAATATCCAAAATTGTCTCAACATCAGTGTTGAATCAATCAGTAGGCTAATGATGAGAAGACATGGGACCTGCTAATCTAGCATCTGACTGGGGGAAGCATTTGGTCAAACTTTTGTTTGTTTGTTTGTTTTTGTTTTGTTTTTAAAGAACACCTTAGCAAGATGAGATATTCTTTCCTCGTGATGAAAAGGCCATTTATAAAAACCCCAGTTAACAATGACCTTGGTGAAAGTTTGACAGCTTGACTTTGTTTAAAACCTTGTTTTATTTAGTGTGTATGGGTGTTTTGTGTGCATGTATTTCTGTGCACCACAAAGATCAGAAGAGGGCATCAGAACCCCTGGTCCTGGAGTTACAGATGGTTTTGAGCCACCACGTGGGTGCTGGCAACGGAGCCCAAGTCCTCTAGGAAACCAGCCAGCATGTACAATTCCCAGAATTCAGGTTAAAGTTGGAAAGCCAAGTGTGGTATTGTGCACTTTATAATCCCAGCACTGGGGTGGCTGAGCTGTCGGGCTATTTATTTTATGCAAAAATCACAGGAAGCCAGTTTGATCAAAGCCAACCAACATTTCCACCATCTTCTTGCCTTGTTTTAAGAGACTTTAAAATCCCCACATTCCTTTTCTCGTGTTCTTTAAGTAATTTTATCAAATGCTGTTTTCATTTAAATGACCTTGTTCTGAGTTTCAGGCCCCCTTGAT
>CM052708.1:78591879-78716992 GCA_028551405.1 Uromys caudimaculatus | reverse complement strand
ATCAAGGGGGCCTGAAACTCAGAACAAGGTCATTTAAATGAAAACAGCATTTGATAAAATTACTTAAAGAACACGAGAAAAGGAATGTGGGGATTTTAAAGTCTCTTAAAACAAGGCAAGAAGATGGTGGAAATGTTGGTTGGCTTTGATCAAACTGGCTTCCTGTGATTTTTGCATAAAATAAATAGCCCGACAGCTCGGCATCCCGGGACAGGGGTCTGGAGGTTCTCTTAGCTGGTTGGTTTCGTCTTCTAAAGGTGTGGTTTTCTGTCTGGAGGACATTTGCCTTTGCTGTTTTATGTACTGAATAACTGGCTGATATTTTCTTTAAGGAAAAAGAAACCATGACAAATTGGGTGAGTCTGGAGTTCAAATGTAGAATTCAAACAAGAAAATTCACATTGTAATCTACTTCAGACCTTGTGAACCATTCATCAGGCCTTGAAATGAACCTCCCGTGGTCTCTGTGGGGAGCAAAGGGGGAAAGGAAGGAGGAGGGGGGTGATATGGTTTTTCTCTGGTTTTATAATGAAGATGTCCTGAAATCCACCAAATTTCATGGTTCCGTTTAAGATTCATTTGTGAATTGGTTATTGCAAAATCAGCCAATCTTGGAGACCCACATGACCCCCATCTTCTCTGGCAGCTCTCAGCTTTTCCCCTGGCATCAGGAGACACAAAAGCTCCTTGACCTAACAAAAGGACCCAGCAGAGTTGCTAGGTTTCCCAGTTTCTTCAGTCCTAGCTTCATTGAAGAGGGCAGCCAGGATGCTGAAACTTCCGGCATCCCTTGGCTCTAGGAATCTGCAGTGTGCCAGAGTGCTGTAGACCATTGTTTTGAGAGTGAGGGGCCATGTGAATAAGTAGCTGTTCTGCATATAAATGAATGTCGCCTGCTCGAATACAAAAGGAGACAAAGTTT
This sequence comes from Uromys caudimaculatus, assembly GCA_028551405.1. Classification (NCBI taxonomy): domain Eukaryota; kingdom Metazoa; phylum Chordata; class Mammalia; order Rodentia; family Muridae; genus Uromys; species Uromys caudimaculatus. The sequence goes on along the minus strand of CM052708.1, from coordinate 78,716,070 downwards.
ACTGAGAGAATAAATGATAACTCACTTTCATTAAATTCATTAATTATTTCATTAAATTCGAAACTAGTAAAAGGTCTAAGAATTGTATTGCTTTTTAAACATCATGAGTACCTAGAAATAAAAAGAAAACATAAAAAGGAAAATTAGGAACAATTTAAGTACAATTGTATAGAACTTAAAGATCTGGTCACTTAATATTCAATGTATATAATCTAGTAAAAACAGCAACAAACAAGAATAGCGTACACACAGAGAGACAGACACAGAGAGAGATGGAGAATAACAACAGTGTATACTTAATAGTAAACTACTATGTGAAATGGTAGTTTCTGTTTTGCTTGCTTTAAGCTGTAAGAGAGAAGAGGGAAAGAGGAAAGGGTAGAGAAAGGGGCATAATTTAAGAAGTCCATCTGATATATTTCTGCATAATTAGAGTATATTGAGCACACATTTGTCATTGGAAATAAGAATTTTAACAGTAATTTTACATTATTGAAAATCATACAAAGATTTAAAACAAACTTTTTGTAGAAGGGTAACTACTGACCCATTCAATTCTCTCCAGGTCTAAGGACAATTTCTAACTTCCAGATAGATTCTCCTTTTCTCACGCGGCAAGTTTTTGCTTGTGAAGAGATATGTCCACATACTATTAAATGCACATTACCAGGTTGCCTGAAATTACTTAATAAAAGGCGGCTCACGTGATACACAGTACAAAAGAAATCCTGGTTGCTGCAAGATATCCTCGCAGAGAAGGTAGAAAATGGTGACCTGGGGGCTGTTTCTGTAAGAGACTTTTCCCAGAAATTCTTCAAAGGTTACCTTTTTATATGTAATTATCTATTTGTATGCATTTATTTAAAAGTAGCCAAAATGCCATTAGGGGACTGTCTATGTTAGGCTGTATGCCAAAATATAGTTTGGCTTAAAACTCTTGTCAGTCTAGGGCAGTTCTGATGTCATTGTATTTATCTCTACATCGGTGTACTGGAATTAGTGTTTTGTTTTTTTTGTATGAGTCTAGATTAGATGCCAGAAAGCTTCTTGTTAAAGACTCACTGGTAGATATTTTGGTTTATGTGTCCATAGAGCCTCTGGGTTTTATAATGACTGGGTTTTACAATTGTAGCACAACAGCGACACAGACAATACATAATGAGTGGTCCTTACTGAGTTTCAATAAAACTTTATTTACACAGATGGACCATGTAAGACTCTGGCGAACCTTAGCTTACCGGAGACCGCCCGAATAAACACTGTGAAGTCGGGTATTGATGCAAAAAGCAAGAGGAATTTATTGTTCTAGCATGCTGGGGTTGCCCTGCACACAAAGGAGGGAGAGAACAACCATGCACAGCCTGTTCGGGTAGCCTTTTTACAGCTTTTAGAGCAGCAGCCATTAGGCACAATGTGATTGGCAGAACAGTGTGACTTTTAAACTGATTGGTCTTTAGGGGATGAGGTAGTAGGGGCTTAATCAGCCCCTCCCTTCCAGCCTACATACTGTCTAACCTGTCTTTTCCAGGGTGGGAGGGGTACCTACATGCTCAGGGGTCTGGTGGAATTTTCCAAAGTTCCTGAGCTAACCTCTTCAATAGTAGACAAACATGGCCCATGGATGATAGTATGCTCATCCTTGGTGTAAACTGTAAATGAGACTAGAAGATGTGTTAGCATATGCAGATTTTTGCATAATTCAGCTTTAAACCTTTCTATTTGTAGCACATGGAAGCTGTAAGCCTCCTTTCAGTTCACCCCTTAGCAAACGAAGGTTTAGGGGCAATTCTACCTTGGATGGAGTTTCCACCTTGAATAAACTCACCAGTTAATTGATTTTTTAAAAATTTCACTGCTCATCTGTATTTATCTGGGAGGCAAAACATAAGGATAGGCATCGTACACAGCATATCAACCAATATAGAAAACATGTTAGAGTCCCATGATTATGATCATTATTGTTACCAATGTATGCATCGCTAGTTCTAGCCCCAACATATTTGGTCCGCTCATTACTTGGAAGATTAAAACATGAAGATGCTGACTGACGTGTGCAAATAAACATTGTAGATACAGAAAGACACCAGTCATACGTATCTTAAGAAGCCCGATATCCTGCACCCATTGCCTTGCTATCTTTCTTACACAGTTTAATGTTGTTTCATTCTTCTCCAGTCTTGACGTATGAAGAAGTAAAGCCCAATTCTGAATTATGGGCAAACAGTAGGACATGTTTGAATATGGCATGATGAGAGGCGTTTTGTACGATATTCCTACGGCACTGTGGTATCCACATTAGGAAAGAGCGTAGCTGTGTGTAACATAAAGGAAGATGTGACACGTGCTCATTACTTCCACCTGGGTGGAAATCTATTGAGCCCTTTATTTTAGATTTATCTGCACATGGAAAGGTTTGCTGAAAGTCTCACCCTCTCCCTCTACCCCCTGCTCTTTCCACTTCACCCCTCCCTCCCTCCCTCCCTCCCTCCCTCCCTCCCTCCCTCTGTCTTTCCCCCTCCCTTCCCCTCTATCACTCTCCCCCCTACCTTTCTTCCTGTGTGTGTGTGTGTGTGTGTGTGTGTGTGTGTGTGTGTGTGTGTGTGTGTGTGTGTGAACAAACATGCATGGCTGTCTCACTGCTACCTGCTGTTAACTGGTAGTTCACTTAAACCTATCAAGTTTCTAGTCAAGGATGGACTATGGCACTGTGGAGACTACCCCTTAAAGATTCTTTTCTGGTCTCCATGCTTCCAGAGACTGTGGCCGGCTTTGAATTGTGGCAGTCAGTCACTTCATGGCCTTCTACATTGATACCCTGTCAACATATAAGCTATCATGTCGCTACCTCAAACTCTCTGGAGCTTTGGGGAAGCATTAATGAAACTAATCAGACACTAGTGAGCAATTCTGATTAAAGCTCATGGGCAGATAGATACCAGAGGACGATGTCCAACACCCTCTACTGTTCTTCACATTATTCCCTTGAGACAGAGTCTCACTGAATCTGGATCACACAATGGTTTTGGCTGTTATTTGTTTTTTGTTTTTGTTGTTTTGTGGCTAGGCTAGCATCCAGCAAGCTCCAACAATCCTTTTGCTTCTCCCAGGGCTGGAGATGCAAACCCACATGGCCAGGCCCAGCTTTTATATGTGAACTAAAGATTCAAACTCAAGGCCTCACGAATGCACAGCAAACAGTCTTAATCACTGAACTATTTCCCCAACCGAACTTGGATATTCTTTTCTTTTTAAAACTTAGTTTTACATATATGGGGGGGGGGGGGATGCACATGTGAGTTGTGGGTAACCATGGCAACCAAAAGAAGGTTCAGGATCTACTGGAGCTGGAATTACAAGCAGTTGTAAACAGCCCAGTGTGGGTGCTGAACTCAGATCTTCTGGAAGGTCAGCATATTTTCTGAAGTGTTGGGCCATTGCTCTATCCCCATTGTTAGATATTTTAAATGGAACCATCCATCCACCTTGTGGGCTAGAAGGGGCTGTAACTTGATGAGCATTTACCTAATAATAACAGGGATTTTACTTTAGACTGTGGTACTGAAAGACCTGACCCCCTTATGAGGAAAGTTAGACCCCTAGCACACTTGGAGCCAGAAACAGAAATAGGACTAAAATTGCCTGCTTGGCCAAACCCCACCTGGCTGCATTCTTTTCCCTAAGAAACGGGTGACCTTGTCCTGGCCCCAGGGCCAGAGGCACAATGGTCCAGGAACTAGCTAACCACAAAAATGTTTGTACAACTGCCTTGTGACTAACTTAGAACATTCTGTACTTCCCCATAACGCAAATTCTTTCTGTTCCCCACCCCTTGCTTTGTGGTTTTTTCCTTTAAATGCCCCTGACTTCAGCTGCTCAGGGTCGAACTCCTCTGCCCCTACGTGGGTTATGAGCTCGACCCCAGTGCACTGGTCTCCCAAATAAACCTTGTGTGATTGCAGCAAGGACGGTTTTTCGTGAGTTCTTGGGGGTCGCGCCGTCCCAAGACTTGAGTGAGGGTCTCCCCAGCTCGGGGGTCTTTCAGTACAGTCTCAGGTGTATGTCCTTGGCCATCAGCAAACACAGCATTCTCTAGGTAAAGCAAGACTACACTATAATCCAGTCTGAGGATCACACCGGAGACTTATTAACAGAATGCTGTACTATGTAGGGAAGCTCTGGGACTTACTAGTTAATATCTAATATCTGAAAAATAAACTGACTTACATAAAAATTCATGTTAGTGTCATGGCGGTATCACTGACGGGAAGATAGAGTACAATGACTGGGATGTTCCTCATGCATCTTAAAATCCAGACACCAGGTTAAATCAACACCCTGATTTCTGTGCAGGTATTGCTGTCCTTGGATATTGGATTGGAGACTAACTAGAGATCTGGAATGTGTTGGATTAACAGCAATACAGCCCTCCCACCTGCCTCAACTTGGGGTGTGACTGCAGACTTTGCAAAGCCTTACCACACCTCACTACCCATTTGCTCATCACTTCCTGTGTGGAAGGCGATCAAGCTCTGGATCTCATTTTATATTATGCAAACTAAATCCAGGGTGCTATGCTCAGGATAAAAACAAAAACCTACAATAAACACAACCATTAGAAGGATTCATATTAAATTGCATTTCTTTTCAGATCAGAGAATGGTCAAACATTCCACACAGGTGCAGCCTTAGTGTCCTGCATTTGGATTAGACAGACCCCCACACAACATAACCTTTCATGGAAGATGACCTCACATAGAACATAGCAATAGGCTGCATGTGATTAGGGTCTGCCTTCTACTAAGAGAACCATAGGTGTTCACAGGCCTCTGGTTTCCTTTCTGTATGCTTCATGTGAATAAGTTAACGAATTAATAATGATAAGTTTAAAAATCTTGGCAGGCAAAACAATGTATCTTCTTCCATATCCAGAGTCCCTCATCAGTGCTGGAAAGTAGCCTCAGGGCCTGTCTTCTAGATTTAATTACTCTGCAGGATTAAGCCTATTGACAAACCTGGTTGAGATGAGCTATGAAAATTACTGGAGGCCTTATGAAGGCATGGTTTCACTCTGTGCTGTTCCTCTGGCCTGAGTCTGGGTGCCAATTCATCTGAACATTAACTGCTCTGCCATCACATGGCACAGTGGAGGTGGTGAGGTGGGGGTGTGCAGCATTTCTGTCTCAGCTGTGATCACTGAGCCTGGGGAGGACCCAGATGCCAGACCCAGATCCTGTGCTCTGCAGGCCAACAGCCCTGGCAACCTCATCCAGCTGGCCCTGGTACAGTTCCCCAATGGACAGTCCTTTAGCCTCCCCAGACATGTTAGGATTGGCAGTTTATGCTGAAGGCATTTCCTAGGAAGGGGTCTGTTGTCCTGCCACAGAGATGCCCATGTGACGTGTAGCTTATCACACATCCTGAGAGAGGGACAGTGAGAGACAGATTGCTCTCTTGGGTAGAAGTCTGTACATAATGGAAATAATGCTAAAGGCATCTGTGCATGGTACAGAGGGTCTTTCCTATCTTTACAGAGGGAAGATGCTCTTTTGTTGTGAATTTGTAAAAATATTTGCCTGGAGTGAAGCAGCTTTCTTGGGCATTTGCTTCAAAAATCTCAGTGGGTTGAGCTAGATTAACCTCATTTAACAGCCAGCTGGGTCTGGAAGGAAGCATCCAGCATGGATCAGCATGCCCTATTCAGAGCTGAATTCTCATTATCATTCTACTTAGGGGGCAGAAGCCCAAAGCCTGGCTGCTCCTCAAGGACCCATTTGGGATAAAGGGGGTGACGGGCCCCAGAGAGCAAATTTACAAATGGATCCTCTTCCTTCTTTCTCAGCAGTGTGATGAGCCGCCTGCTCTCTGTCTCCCTGTGGGTATGTGGTTGGAGGGAGGGGGGAGCTACAGGCAGAAGAAGCAGGTCTTCCATCGAGCAGTTTGCCACCAGCAGCTCAGACTGACATTCAGAGTGTGGTGGCTTGAATAGGAATGGCCCCCATAGACTTATGTGCTTGAAAGCTTGGTTATAAGGAGTGGCATTATTAGGAGTTGTGGCCTTGATGGAGTAGGGGTGGCCTTGTTGGAGGTAGTGGGTCACTGCGGTGGGCTTTGAGGTCTAAGAAACTCAAGTGTGGCCATTGTGTCTCAGTCTCCTTCTGCTGTCTGTAGATAGAAATGTAGAACTCTCGGCTCCCTTTCCAGCACCAATTCTGCCTTCATGCTGTCATGCTTCCCGCCATGATGATAATGGACTAACCCTCTGAAACTGCTTTAAACCAGCTGCAATCAGTTTTTCTTTATAAGAGTTGCCATGGTTATGGTGTCTTTTCACAACAGGAGAAATGCTAACAAAGACAGAACATCTCAGAGGTTGCTTCTTCTGAACCTGTGCTTGATCACTCTGCCCAGATAATTTACTCTGCATTGCTTATACGTCCCCAGTGAAATCTAGTGTTTTGTTGGACTCTGTCTTATGTGGTATTCACATCATGTCCTTGGATTCTTATATAACCCTGGGAGCTGATACCTCAAACAGCACATTTTCATGTAAGTGTATTGTAAAGGATTCAGCATGGTCTCATTTGATTGTATGTGTTTGTATGTTTTGACTTAAATTTTATTTTCTGGTTTCTCATTCTGATCATCAAAGTTATGGATGCTGAGAGCATTAGTAATCTCACTGAGACCCAGCTTTAGCTCAGGGGGCTTCTAAGAGATTGGGCAAAGCCAAAGGAGGTCTTTCTATTATTCCCAGACTCCTACTTAGGGGAGTTATTTTGTCTCACCATCCCACTCCCAGGAAGTGATAGGCTATGCATCATACTGGCATCTCTGTGCCAGACAATGGCCTCTTCCTCAGGAACACCTTCAACATCATCTACCAATCCCAACTTGGTTGGGCCAGAGGTTCCCATTATGAAGTGTAGAGCTTTTAAGAGTCATTGGGTACTTTTAGGAAGCTTCTTGGGCTGGCAGCGGTTTACTCACCAACATACTGTTAGATACCACAACTCATATTGTCAGCACTCCTCATCCCTGGCAGCTCCACCTGCATCTATGTGAACTCAGGCATATTATGAGCACGATACTCCAGTCTCTTGGCATCACTGTCCATCAAATCCGTAAGAACTGGAATTAAATAACTGACTCTTTGGCGGGTTCAAAGTAGTGCTTCTGTGGTCAGGAGCTGTTTTCTACATGTGTTCCTTTTGCCCTGATCTCGTATACAAACTAATTTTAAAACTACTACATTGAGTGAATTCTGGAGAATTCAGTTGCTGTTTGAAGGGAAATCTGGCTCTCTCTCGTCACAACCCTAGAAACTGAGGCTAGGCATCCATGAATACTGGTAAACGTTTGTGTAGAAACAGAGACCAAAACTCTGTGATTGGAGACGACATCTTCTTACAACCCTGTCTTTATGTAGCCTAACTTAAGCCTCTGTAGACATCAGGATGGCCACATAATTTTCAGTGCTACCACAGTCTGGTTATAGTTAGTGACTTCCAAACACATGTTGAGGCTTAGGTCTTAACTTATGAGCACATAAGTCTGAAGAGGGCTTAAGGTCTTTCTAGCAGTACTGGATGTACAGAGACAGTTTCCTTTTGTGAGCCAGTGGGTTGTGACAGACTGAACTCAACTCCTTCATCTGCCTGCTTGCTTGCTTCTTCACAGAGATGAGCCTGAATCCCCTGCCAGAAGCTAAGCAGACAGGGTCCACGCTCTTGGATCTCTGGAATCATGAGACAAAATAAATCTCTTTCCTTTAGAAATTACTCGGGAACCAGTGTTTTGCTAGAGCAACAAAACATGGACCAGGTCTAAAACAGAGCAGCAGTGCTTCTTGTCTATCGAGTGTAAAGATGTTGAAGATGTCAGCAGAGCATTACTAACTAAGTGTAGGACCCTTCAGAGCATGGGACACATGTGACTATACAGGTTGCACGACCAAGAAAGCTAACTCCAGATTTGCACTGAGTTTAATTAGCTCTGATAATAAATATTCCCTTTTCGGCATATCTATTGGGAGCTTCTAAAAGTATTGAAATGGTGCCACTAAGATCAAGAACCCTCTATTATGGCAGGGATTCTCCAAGGTATATGGGCTGAGTTTTAGATGCCTCATCTTCGTGATCATTTTGAAAGGAGGTACTTGGCTTCTTCCCATCTTGTGAAAGTCTATCTTTCCACTAGAGGAGGCAGTTCCTTCTTAGCTCAAACCCTGTGAGGAGCCTGGATCAGAAACTCTAAAACATACCCACCTCTCAGCCTAGGAGTTCAAGCTACAGTTGAAGAAGAACTATGCCTGCCGTTGTCTGGATGCTTTGTCTGAATGTGGTGGCTTTAGTGGGTGGTCCCCTTTGTTCTGTTTGGTGTCAAGATCACTGAGTGTGTGGAAAGAAGTGGTCACTGCAGGGGCAGAAAAGATTCAATATGCTTTGTCTTAATTTGTCAGTCAGTTTCATTTGCAGTGCAGGCAAAATCTATTAGGGAGCCAGGCTGGGAGCTGGCCTGCCTGCCTGCCCAGTTCTTGGCTCTCCTTTTTGATGGCTCTAAAAGGAAAATGGTTCTGTTCTTGCCTCTCTCTAGGTGGGACTGGTGAGTTCTCCCAACACCACCGCCCTCCCATAAAACATTGTTATTCTTCTGTTTGCCGCCACTACCAGGTTCTCCACACCCACCTATCCAGTTCTTTGCTTTCTTTTAAAGGCTAGCTCATCTAACTTCCCCTTGGAAGTCATTTTAATTCCCAGCAAATGCCCAGACTCTTGTTCCCTCTCTGCTGGTCCTCAGAACCGGTAATTCTTCTGGAAGGCAAGGTCATCTCTTCTTCCGTTACCTCACCACCCCAAGACCAAGGGATATGCATCTAATGATGACTTTAGGGTTAAGATTCTAAAATATGGAACACAAAGAAAGACAACTTGAAGACAAGGTTTATCCACAGCAACGAAGATTTTTTTTTTTAGATGTACTTATTTATTTTATGTATATGAGTACACTGTAGCTGTCTTCAGACACACCAGAAGAAGGCATTGGATCCCATTACAAATGGTTGTGAGCCATCATGTAGTTGCTGGGAATTGAACTCAGGACCTCTAGAAGAGCAGTCAGTGCTCTTAATCGCTGAACCATCTCTGTAGTTTTTGTTTGTTTGTTTGGTTTGGTTTTTGATTTTTTAAAATGATGCTTTTATACAATGAGAAATCTCATTCGTGATATGAATTTAACAAAATGAAGAGAACTGTATGTTGTGTGCATTCTTGCTTATCAAAAACGGCAATTACTCATTTTTGTTTGTATTTGGAGGGGCATTCATTTTTTTCTTAAAGTATATCTTATGTAAGTGTCTCTTAAAACCAACCTTAAGTTGAAATAATCTTTCTAGGCATTTATAAGTTCATTTAGAGTATTTTTTATGACTAGGCAATTTTCCATCCTTATTGTTGAATAGATAGCATGCTTGTTTTTTGTTATCGATATAAATAGTGCTGTGATAGGCATCGTCCATATAAACATTTGGATATTTGCTTGACTGTTTCCTTTGGGTAAAACCATGGAATTGAAATTGGGCCAAATAATATTTAAATTTTGAATACATGTAAGCCTTTATATTCTTGTTAATTAAAAAAAAAAACTAATTTGAGAGAGATTTATCTTTCTCAGGCTGAGCACTGTTGGGGTTTGAGTATATGATTATTAGCAAGACTGACAAAGGCATTTTGTATGTGTGTGATAGGCATTAGGCTTAGTGACAAAGGCAAGTCCCCAAAAGGTGGTACTTACATGGTTCCATTCATATGCTATGCACAAAATCTGATGCCAGCAATGGAGGCTAGAGAGATAACTTAGGGGCTAAGGGCACTTAGTGGTATTATTCAGGACTGAAGGTTAATTCTCAGCATCCACACTGGGTAGCTCACAAGCATCTGTAATTACAGCTCAAGGGGATATAATGCCCTCTTCTGGCCTATGTGTGTACTGCGCATATTTGTGTATACACATACACAGTCACACACAGCCACATAAATAAAAATAAATACTTCAAAGAATCTTTCAGTGACGCAGAGCTGAAGATCTCCATGCTGGTGCTGAAAGGTATAGTTTCTGCTTCCCCTGGCTGCTTGCTGGGAGGAGCATGAGTCTTACTGAAAAGTATCATAGTATTGGCTCACTTTTACAACAAAGTAACATGACTTCTACATGCAGACAGAGGCACACACAGATATACACAAGCACACACAGAGAGACACACACAGACACACATGAGAGAGTGTGGGGGACAGCATCTATTGTAGCAGTGAGTTTAGCTATACCACTTTGTGCTCCAGCAGGTTGTTTCTTTCCAGCCACCCACCTAAATGCTCTTTTGATCCACAAATGAATCACATACACACACACACACACACACACACACACACATACACACTAGCTTATTTTTGAAATGTTGTGATTAGCTTAAAGGCTGGGCAGTTCTAATCCTCTGCCTGCTACCCCAGGCCCAGCCTGCTACCCCAGGCCCAATTGGGGAAGTGGCAAATCTAAAGGTCCCTCCCTGTCTCCCTTTGCCCAGCCATTAGCTATTGGCTCTTTATTAATCTATCAAAAACCAACTGGGGATAAGGACCTTCAGAGTTTGGTCATGCAGATTCTTGATTAAGTCAAAGCTTTAGAACCAGTTCCCAGCAATCTATCATATAAATGTGTTGTTTGATGTTCTTTGCTATGGAAAGGGTGTCCTGTGAGTGGGGTTAAAGAGAGCAGAACCATGACACTGAGGTCACCTGAGTGCAATTTGGGCCCTGATACTTGCTAGTGATCTAGAACACTACATTTCACTTATTTGGTCTGTTTTGTTACCTAAAAAAAAAAATGGGTTAAATAGTTGGGAAGATGTTATAGACTGAATTGTGCCCCCTTGACTCTCAGTCTCAGTCCTCTAGCTCATCTGTATTTGCAGACAGAGTTTCTGAAGTACGACTTAAGGCAGAATGCAGCTACCAAGAAAGGCTCTGATCCAATCTGACTGCTGTCCTTAGAATCTAAGTGAAAGACCTCCTCGGGTGTATACATACAGAACAAAGCAAGTGGCCTTTATTAGGCAAAGAGAAGCTCTCAGGAGGATCCACCCCTGCCAACACTTGGCTCCTGGCCTCCAGACCTGTGAGAAGAGACTTCTCTTTTCCTGGGAGGCAGGGAGCCTGCTTTCTAAGGCTCATGTCAGTGAGTATATATTGTGATGTTTCTTTGAAATTTGGAAATGATGATTTTCTTTCTAAAGTTCCTTGAGCTTCAATTAAGAAGCAAATAGAGAGCTGTTAATTAGGATCCTAAAATCTACTACATTCTAGACTGAAAAAGAAAAATCCTCTATGATCTCTGAGGAAGAGTCAGCAATGTGGCTTGTTGGTTGATTGGACCCCTCATATACTCCACAGCTGTGCATTGCTGGGGCAGGCACTCTGTTCAGAGAAGGGTCCCCAGCATCTACTCCAGCTGGTAACACAGGTCAGATATTTGGGAATTGCTTTGAATTGACTATCTCCTGTCTAGACACAAGAAAGAACTCCATGGGCAACACACACAGAGGATGAGAGGAAATGTCACAAGTCTGTCTCTACTGTCGGAACCAAGATGTCAGATCTCAGCACAGTGAAGACTGAGTGAACCTAACAAGGTCTTTTAAGAACACATCGTGCTTATAAATTTATGTTTCACTAACCAGGTAGACTGATGAGCTGCAAAGAGATGTTTTACTTCAGAAAGACAACTGGGATGTGTAAAAACTGTATCTTTAATCTTCCAATTGAGAATTTAAACAAAACAAAACTTCTATTGATAAATCTTATGATTCTTTCTTGGAGAAATTTCTTCTGTTTCAGTTTCTTGCTCATGATTGAGTCTTAGTTTTCTCAGTGGGTACATGCAAGTTGTCTGTAAAGCTTCCCGATGCCCGTGCCTTCATATCCTGTGGTTGAAAATTGATCCTTCTATAACTTTGATATCACTGCTGATTCGTTTTTGAGCATGGAAATGGCCTTGGGCCTCTGCTGCTGTCTTCCTTGAGGTCTGTATGTGTGCTTATTCCTGTGGCTCACCTGCTGCTGACATGAAGGTCCCTTAACCCCTAAACCTGACATTCTTTCTTAGTTCTGAGTCTTGAGGTCTTCTCATCTTCACACAACCATTTTGAGCTAGTGATTTGTTTAATGAAAGCTCCGAGTGCCTGAAGATTCCTGCTTAGTTGGCTTCTGTCTGCCTCCCGACCCCCATGGCACACAATGTCCTTCCTTTCTGTACTTTGCCATTAGTCACTTATATACCCCATTCTCTCCTATCCTAGGGTTTTGGCATGTGTATTCTTCTATGTTCTATACTCATGGCCTGGCTGGCATTCCTGTCTTTGCCTACTTAACTTGGACTAGTTACTACTCCTTCAGTATCCCTACTATATTGTTAACAAGGTACTTTAGGCCTCTCCTTGAGGGAAACTGTCACTCTGACATGTGTTACTAGAGAACTGTCTCCACTGGTAAGTGAGGTCAGTGGGACAAGGTCAGGTCTACTCTTGCTCAGATGATCAAGCTCATTACTCAGAATTGGGTGGATTCATAAGAAACCTTTGAGAGTACTAGGCATGTAGCTTGATAGAATGTGTGCGCAGCAAGTGCAAAGCCCTGGGCTGCAGCCCCAGCTCCAAATCGAAATAGTAAATAAAGTAGAAATGTATGGCTCAATGAATGGATGTGATCCAGAAACTAGCTGAGGATATTGGGGGTGCATTATATTAAGGGAAAAAACTCTAAGGACAGCTATGGGTTTAATAAGGCTGGTACTCTACCTCACCTAGAGGGTGGGTCTTCATAAGTGTTCTCATGTTCCCCTGAAGGCCCTGGAGGGAATTGGATCCTTGTGAGGGTCCGTGCAAGGGCAGATAGAGCATGCTCCCTGGCTGCTCCATGACCAACAGCTCCAACCTTCACTTTCCTGGTCTCCTGCTTTCTTTCCTTTGAGTGGATGTCTGTCGCAGCCTACTCTTCCTTGCCCTTTTCCTTGACTCTCTGCTGGAATAAGACTCGTACCACATTCTGTAGTTCTCATGAGCCTCTATGATTTGTATGCTGCTCCTTTCCTTCTCTGTCTCTTTGCTTGACCTCTGCTGTTTTCAATGATTGCTCTTCTTTCCTCTTCACTGTTGAGTATGTGCCCAGGAGGATAAGGCTCAGTGTCCTTGAGAATACTCGAGTTTGCTTTTTCTGTTGCTGTGATAAAACACTGGCCAAAACCAATTTTGGTGGAAGAAAAGGTTACTTTCAGTTTCCAAGCTACAATCATCAAGGGAAGCTAGGAGAAGAATTTGGAGTCAGGAGCTGAGACAAGATCACGAGGTGAGGGGAACGCTGCTTACTGGCTTGCTCCACATGGCTTGCTCGGCTTGCTCTCATGTACAGCCCATGCCCACCTACAAGGCTGGCATTACCTCTGGTGGGATGGCCTTACTCACATCAAGCAAGGAACGTTCCACAGGTGTGCCAACAGGCCAATCTGATGGAAGCAGCTTCTCTACTGTGGTTTTCTTCTTCCCACATAACTCTAGTTTGTGTTAAGTTAAAAAAAAAAATTAGCAGTGGGGATTTCAAGAACTCTTTTGAAAAATGCCTGACCCCAGGTTGAGGGTAAAGCTGAAGGAGAAGAAACTGGAACACCTTGTCCATTGTGATGGCAGAGGCCATGAGAGGGCTGGAGAACAATTCTAGAATGAACAGATGACCAAGCCAGCTCAGTCAGTCAACAGGTTCTCCAGGGCAGGAATGATGCTTGAAAAGAAAAAAGACAATTAGACAACACTGTAGCATGACCCCAGCCAGCTCTAAGACTGAAGGGAGTTTTTTTCCCAGTCTGCTTTTATATTACTTTATGTACATGCAAAATGATAAGATCAGTTCTGGGTCAAGGAACATGCAAGGCAATAAACAAATCAGGTAAAGGAGGATGTGGAGAAAGAGGAACTCCTCCATTGTTGGTGGGATTGCAAACTGGTACAACCACTCTGAAAATCAGTTTGGCAGACCCTCAGAAAAATGGACATAATACTACCTGAGGATCCAGCTATACCATTCCTGGGCATATACCCAGAAGATGATCCAACACATAATAAAGACACATGCTCCACTATGTTCATAGCCGCCATATTTATAATAGCCAGAAGCTGGAAACAACCCAGATGTCCCTCAGCAGAGGAATGGATACAGAAAATGTGGTACATTTACACAATGGAGTTCTACTCAGCTATTAAAAACAATGACTTCATGAAATTTGCAGGCAAATGGATGGAACTTGAAAATATCATCCTGAGCGAGGTAACTCACTCACAAAAGAACGAACATGGTATGTACTCACTGATAAGTGGATATTAGCCCAAAAGTTCGGAATACCCAAGTTTCACTTTATAGTAACCGCTGGTCTGAGAGTGAGGTCCCAGATAGAGGAATTGGAGAAGGGACTGAAGGAACTGAGGGAGCTTGCAGCCCCATGGAGGGAGTAACAGTGTCAACTGGCCTGACACCCCCCCCCCCCGTCCTCCTGGAGGCTGGACCACCAACCAAAGAATACACATGGAGGGACCCATGGTTCAGACCACATATGTGGCAGAGGAGGACCTTGTTGGCCATCAGGGTGAGGAGAGGCCCTTGGGCCTGAAGGTATTAGAGGCCCCAGTATAGGGGAATGCCAAGGGAGTGGGTGGGTGGGTGGGGGAATACCCTCATAGAGGCAGGGGGAGAGGGGAGAGGATAGGGTGTTTCCAAAGTGGAGACCTAGAAAGGGGGAAACATTTGAAATGTAAATAAAGTATCAAAAATTAAAATAAAAAAAAATCAGTTAAACACCTCTCTAGGGGCTAGTCAGGATGACCAAGACAAAAGGAATGCCACACAAATCTCAGCTGAGCCTGCTCTGAGCTTTACATTAGCTCAAATGTAAATGTTCTTAATCTGGGCCTATCTCCTGAGGACTGGCCCAGAGTCAGATTCCTGCCTTGAGTTTACTCCTTTTGTCATGGCCAGATGTCAACTTCCCAACAAGTGTCTAGAAGCAAGTGGCCCCAAAAAGCTCTCCACAAACAGACCACAAAGGGTTAAAGACAGGAGACACTGAATACCAGTCCCAAACCATGCCACACTTGCAGCCGATTGAAACACATTGTATACACGGATAAGCAATGACTTTTTTCCTATATTTCTCATTTATCTGAAACTTGGTGCTGCTTTGGTGAATCTGTATTTTAACTGGCAACCCTCACACTTGTCAGCTTTTCCTATAGCTAGGGACATATGAGTCTGTTTGAGAGTAGCTATGTTGGCATGAGCCTGCTGTGGTAATGTAAAATGAAGCAGAGGTGGGAGAGACCCAGTACCCAGGTGTGGCTGAGTTCCTTCGCCAAAGCCGAGCTCTTACCATCCCATCATAGGAAATGACAACTTTCCTTTCCTGTATGTAGCCTTGGAAGGGGAGAAAGCCTTGCTTGCTCTTAAAATGTCAACTGGAGAGCTTAAAAACAAAGGCCCGAGCACAGAGCCTTCTAACATTGGGATCTATAGTCACCCTACTGAGACTTCGTATTTATTACACACTTACTGATTCTGTATTAAGTGCTTTCTTCATTAAATTTCTACAATAACTCCTGTGGTATGCACAAGACATGAATTTACTTCATATTTAGTGATCATTTAGTTCTGTGAAGTTGCTCTGATGGCATTACCAGGCAAATGTCTTAGACTCAAGACGTGATGATGTTCACTGGATTAATGATTGGAAAAATAAAATGCTGAAAATCAAAATATTCATCAATCAGGGACTAGTCAAATAATGTTGATAGACCCTTAAAACTACATTGCTGAGCAGGGGTTTTGCTTATTCTCAGACTTGAGTAGGAATGCATAAAATGGATACAATTAAGTTTAATACTCATATATAATTATGTCTGGCAAAATACAGAGATCATTGTAATAAACACATTTTAATTAAATATAAGTTTTATAAAACTCCACAAATCTATAAAGTGAACATACAAAAAAAAACCCTAATTTAATTATCTCCCGTGGTTACAAGCATCCACACATACATCTTGGTGTCTTGGTGCCCTTCAGCCTTGCATGCCAGCCTATGGTTCCTAATGTGGGTGCCCACATGCCTGAGAGGTGATGTGTCTGTGTGGATGAGCCCACTGGTAATGCACAATACTGTGTCTGCTTTGCATTCTCTCTGGGCACCGACCATAAACACACATTTCTCCAGAGTCAAAGCATCTCCCAAGCTTGGCATCATGGCTGGAATTAATTGAAACCCTGAGACGTCTGTCTTCCCCAATCCACTCCAGCTCATGAAAGCATTCTTATTTCAAGGAACACAATTTCCATCAAATCAAAGCCCTCATATAGTTTATAAAGAATGGACTTGGACCTTATGAGATGCCAGGAAGATATGAAGGGCAAGGTCTGCTCTTTCACACACCCACTGCCATACTGTACTGGAACACAACACAGATCTCCTGTCAAGAGGCCTCTGGGCTGTGGCTTTCTTCACAGCATCTGGACCCTGAGGTGGCCTCACATGTAGCATGACATCAGATCTTCTTAGAGCCTTTGGTGAACTGGGTAATGACTAATTTGTCTCCTCTAGTACAACAGGGGCTGATGTGGATATGCTGGTCCACTTGAGAGACATCCTAGTTGAAACTCTCCTGTACTGGGGTGACTGCCATCATCTTACAGGGAATAATTAGTGCTCTTGCCATGGAGGTGAGGCTGAAGCTGAACTGATGAACCCGCTATGAAGCAGCACGTGCTGTTCCTGTCCAGGAGATCCATCTTGTGTCTAATTTGGCATTGGCTTTAAACAGCTGCTGCCTTTAGACACTTTAATTTGTTATTCACAATGAGAAGGAGACCCTAGATGGGTTCAGGGCAGTTCTATCAAAATTGGTGTCCCTCCTCCGCCAAATTGCAAACAGCTGAGCTGACTGCTTTCCGTGACCATTCCCTTTTCAGTTTTGAGAAACACCATGCCTCTACTTTTCCCAGTGGAATCAGACGGTAACCTGATTGACTAGAGTCTGGGTCTGGTGGTGGCTTTACCACACATGTGTGCCTTTCTACTGTAAAATCTACTAACAGTGTCTGGCCCCATATTCCTCAGGTATGTGGCTAAAATGGCTATGGCTAGGGGATTTCTCAACCTAAACGGGTGCCTAAGAGAATCAGCCTAGTGTTGAAGTTGGGCGATAGGTGTGTATTGTCAGGACAGAGAACCCATGTTTACAGTAAATAACCTACTCCTAGTAGTAACTAAATCAGATTAGAAGTTAGGTGTGGGAAGCCCCTGTCTCTGATAGATGGGCTTCTGTGGTTTGGATTTGGACTGTAGAGCCCTGTGAAAACTTGCATGGAGATCTCATAGTAAGACAGCCATGATGACTGATAGTCTATTTATCTATTTGGCTGAAGGACTGCCAAAAGCCACATTTCTGTTAACAAGGAATGTGGTTTCATATCCTAAAATATTCACTTCTATACTTCTGTTGTTCTAGAACTACTTCTGCTACCAAAATCTATACCAGTGAGAGTTGTCTAGAAGAACAAAGCTTTTGTAAATTTTTGCTTCCTGTTCTCACTGCTTTAAGTTCTGCTGGTCTAGCTTTGATTCCAGAATGGAGAACACCCCTGCCAGGAGACACAATAAGCATTCAGTTGAACTGGAAGCTTAGACTTCCCATGGCCACTTTGGCCTTCTGATACCTCTAAGCTAGGCTCAGAAAAGAATAACGTTATTAGGAGGACGGACTGATGCAGATTGCCATGGGAAAATTGAATTAACTCTCCACAATGGAGGCAAGAAAATTTTATATCTGAAGCACAGAAGATTTTTTAGTGCATTTCTTGATGCTACTATGGCCTGTGATTAAAGTCAATGAGAAACTTCTACTGCCTAATCTGGGAAGGATAACAAAATGCAGAGACTCATCAGGGATGAAGGTCCTGGCCACTCTTCCATGACAAGAGCAAAGACCTACTGAGATTCTCGCTGAAGTTAGAAGAAATATAGAGTGGGTAGTAGAGGAGAGTGGTTATAAACACCAGCTAAGGCCATATGACCAGTTGGAAAAATGAGAATTATAATTGGCATTAATGTTTCTGCTCTATGTTATACAGATATTTGTGTTTTCTTTACTTAATTTCTTTATCATGTGATATAGCATTAGTTAAGAGAATATTAGTGATTATTATGTTTAAGTTTGAGAAACTGAAAAAAGCCACCTATTCCAAATTTATAATGTGTTTGTGGTTGGGCAAAGTATATATATATCAGGCTCTTATGACCTGGTTAAATATGTGTTTACAATTGCATATGGGATAGTTATTTCAGGTGTAAGTATGCTGTGGTTATTGTTTTCATTTGGAAATTCATTATGACATAAGGAGAAATGATTATGTGTCAAGTTGACAAGGGGTAGACTTGTGTGTCTATTCTTGGTTGTTAATTTGACTACATTTGGAATTAACTAAAACCTAAGCCATTGGGTACTATGAGGGATTTATACATATATTTGTGTATATATGTATATATATATTTGAGTATATATATATGTATATATATATTTGTGTATATATGTATATATATATATATATATACGTACATATATATATATATATTCATTCTAAAAGTTCTGTTCCTCTAGAGAACCCTAGTCCAGTTATCCAGCACTCTTAAGAAAAAAACATGTACCTTTTTCACCAGTGGGAGTTGAAGGGAACAATTGCCTGAGGAGTTTCCCTAATCCTTTAGGAAAACTGGGTAAACTGAGATTTGTGACATTAAATCAGAAATGAATTTCAAGACTATCCAGTATGAAACAGAATTGAAGGTTTTATTAAAGATATTATATAAATTTAAGTATGAGAGTACTCAGAAAGACACAGCCTAGTATGGGTATAGACTTCCCAAGAGAGACTATCAATTTCTTTATTAGACATATATACCTCCTTGCTGCTGTCAAGACACAGCCTAAATAGTTGCTAAGAAACCTTTCCCAATTTCTTCTTCTTCTTCTTTTTTTTTTTTTTTTTTTGGTTTTTCGAGACAGGGTTTCGCTGTGTAGCCCTGGCTGTCCTGGAACTCACTCTGTAGACCAGGCTGGCCTCGAACTCAGAAATCTGCCTGCCTCTGCCTCCCAAGTGCTGGGATTAAAGGCGTGCACCACCACTGCCCAGCTTCTTCTATCTTATTAAGTGAGATTATAGGGTAGCTTCAAAGGTGTCCTGGATGGAATTACAATCTTTTAGGAAAAAAACTGAGAGCTTTCTAGGATCACATAGTTTAATATATGTCCTTTCCCTTAAATGGGGTTCCTGATAAAACTGCCCTAAGATTGTGGGTCTACAACCTGGAAGGGAGAGAGGCTGGGCACAGTTGCTGATTGTGCTTGAACTGTTGCAGCTTTGCTACAGACAGGCTCCACTGAGACTCCAGCGTGAGGGTCTCCTTTTCCCTTCCATCCTTATAATTTCCCTGCTTTTATCTCCTGCCTCACCTTGAGCCACCTGACTGTCATAATGCATGGGAACTACTAGAGCCAAGCACACTGAGGGACAGTGGTGTCCTGGAGCTGCTCACCTGTGCCCCTAGGGTATTGGACATGCTCTGTGTGACTGAAACAGTAAGCACAAGCTTTCTGGATCTTTATCTATCATTGCCCCATGGGAACTGGCTTATAAATCATATTGCCAAACATGAAATTAGAGTTTTAGGACAAGGGAAGCAAAGTCTGGAGCCATACACCCGAGCATCACACATGGATCACCACACAGGACACTTGGCATGGAATCATAGGATCATGGCTATAGACTTAGCCTAAGGTCCTTGTACAACACGTGATACATACTACTCCTTACCATGTTTCTGAGGGTTCTCTAGAGGAAGAGAACCAATAGAATGGATACACACACACACACACACACACACACACACACACACACACACACACACACACACATATATATAAAACCTCAGTTCATGAGGGTGGATTTATCCTCAGTCCCAGGTGGGTGACAAAGACCTTCAGGATTCCTGGAGAGTTCCTGGTCCTCAGTTCAGGTTGAAGTGGTGAAAAAGCTGGATTCTGGTATCAGTGCAGGTGGCAGCAGTGGTAACAGGGTAGACGAACTGGACAGTAATATGTGAATGGGCCTGATGAACTTGTCAGAATGACAGGAAGGCAACATGAAGCCAACCAGGGATAAGGCAAAGGTTTGTGAGGTTCTGAGACTTCTTTTTTTCTAGCTACTACTTGAAGATAGTACCTCAAGAAGTAGGGTGTATCTCCACACTTTTAATAACCTGATCAAGAAAGTTCTGGAGGTTTACCTGGGGCTCACTTTTGGGTTGATTCTATATCTAATCAAGTTGGCAACCAATATTAACCACCAAGCCAGAGATTCATGTCAGGAACATGTTGAGAAAGTATCCTGCTGTAGAGATGGGGTTCCCTTCATGCTGTGTCATTGTGGGCCAAATATTCTTTATTCTTTAGGTTGAGTCCCCATTGGCCTAATGCAAAATAGTAATGTAGCATGTCCTTCTTTGGGGGACATCAGGAGGATGGAGTGAAGTAGCATACAGAAACCCCACACTTTCTTTCATATAGTTTCAGTCACTTTGCCTGTGCTGGCAAAGAGTTGCTAAGAGTTGCACCATTGCAAGAGTTGCTAAAGCAATTTCTGAAACTGTCTCATGGTTTAAGTACACAATAATCCTGTTTTCCTATTGCTATGATAAAACACTCTGGCGCAAACATCTTAAAGGAGAAATTTTTATTCTGGCTTATAATTCCAGAATACAGCTCATCGTGCTTGGGAAGTGAAGGCAGCAAGAACTGGAAGCAGCTGATCATGGTGCATTCTCAGTCAGGAAGCAGAGAGCTATGAGCACATGCTGCTACTCAGTTCTTTCTCTGTTCGTGTAATTCAAATCCCAGTGACATCCACAGCACGTAGCTCTCTCCAGCTCAGTTAATACCTAGAGGTCCACCTCCTAGGTAATTATAGATTCTGGGAGCTTGACAGCTAATACTGACCATCCCCAGGTGTGAAAGCAAGGAACACAGTACTTAATGACCCACTAGTTCTTAGCCCAAAGTATTGTCCATCTCTTACTGTAGCCTATCTTAGTCACTGTTTCAATTGCTGTGACCAAACACTGGGACCAAAAAGCAAGTTGGGAAAGAAAGAGTTTATTTGGCTTATGATTCCACAATGTTGTCCATCATTGAAGGAAATCAGGACAGGATCTCAAGCCGCAGAAACCTAGAGGCAGAGGGTGCTGCTTACTGGCTTGTTCCCTATGACTTGCTCAGCCTGCTTTCTTATAGAACCTAGGACCACAAGCCCAGGGATGGTACCACTCACAGTGGACTGGATAGTCCCCAATCAATCCCTAGTTAAGAAAATTCCCTACAGATGGATCTTATGAAGGCATTTGCTCAACTGAGGTACCCTGCTTTCAGATGATTCTAGCTTATGTCAAGTTGATATAAAGCTAACCAGGACAGAGCTGCTGGTTCTCCAGGACTCTGGATGGGGTACAGCTTTGCCTCTAGTTGGCCACTTCACTTTTGACTTCTTGGCCTGGAGAGAATGGACTTGGGCACTTATTATAATTACATGGCATGCTGGCTAGTTTTATATCAAGTTTACAAGTTATGGTCATTTTGGAAGGGGGAATCTCAGTTGAGAAAATGCCCCCCAGATCATTGGCCTGTGGGCAAGTCTGTGATGCATTTTCTTAACTGATGATTGGCATGGGAAGGCCCAGATCACTGTGGATGGTACCACCCCTGGGCTGGGGTCCTGAGTACTATAAGAAATCAGGCTGAGCAAAGTGATGGTCTCTCCCCTGCCCTTGTTTCCCTCAGTGATAGACTTGCAAGCTGTAAAGTGAAATGAACCCTTTACTTCTTGTGCTGGCTAGTGTTATGTCGACTTGACACACAGAGTTATCTGAAAGAAAGGAACTTTAATTGAGAAAATGCCTCCATAATATCCAGCTGTAAGTCATTTTCTTAATTACTTATTGATGGAGGATGGCCCAGCCCATTTTGGATGGTGTCATCCCTGGGCTCGTAGCCCTGAGTTCTATAAGAAAGCAAGCTGAGCAAGCCATACAGAGCAAGCCAGTAAGCAGCACCCCTCCATGGCTTCTACACCAGCTTCCACCTTCAGGATCCTGCCTTGCTTGAATTCCTGTTCTGGCTTCCTTCAATGATGAACAGTGCTGTGGATGTATTAGCCAAATAAACCCCTTCATCCCTGACTTGCTATTTGGTCATGGTGTTTCCTCGAAGCAGTAGAAACCTTAACTACAGAACACACTTCCCAAGTTACTTTTGGTCATGGCATTTTATTACACCAATAGAAACTAAGACACATGGACAGGGAAGCATGGGAGTGCCGCTGTCAGAGAGAGAGAGAGAATTATCAGTATGATTCTAACAAATCAAATGCAGGTGAGGGAGAGCCCATTGTCCCAGAGCCCTCCACTGTCTGGGATATGGTGACTGTATAAAGGAGATAAGCAGGCTCCCTGGTGCCTGCTGGCACTGGGCACAGGGAGCCATGCAGGTTTATCTCTCTAGGCAGTAAGCTGTGCTAATTGCTTTGGAAGCCAGGCCCTTTCCTGGGCAGCAGCATATGTCACATGAATTGTCTGAAGCAAAGATAAAATGGCACCTTACTCTTCCTTTATTGACGTTTAATAATATGACAGGTCTGTCGCTAATTCCCACAAACTATTTATTTTAATTTAGAAAAAGCATGGGGACTGTCCAGCTTCTGTTCACAATTGTTGAACAGTTCCCAGCCTGACAATTTAAAACCTTCTTTCTGCTGTAGCTAGGCTCCTGGGGACCTTTGGAGATTGTGGGTCAGTGAAATTAACCATGTTTGTATTCATTTAAAGCAACCTGGCCATTGAAGGGTAGGGTGTTTTTTCCAAGGTGTATTATTGTATTATAAAGCTGCAAATCAGGTAGTTGGTAACATTTCAGGTGTGTGTGTGTATGCTAATGTTTGTATCTTCCTTATCTGCTCTCCCTTTAAGACAGGATCTCTTATTAAAACCTGTAGCTCACCAAATGACTAGATTAGCTGGCCAATCAGCTCCTGAGGGCCTCCTGTCTCGGCTTCCCCTCTATAGCTAAACCCAGGTCCTCATGCTTGTGTTGCAAGTATGCTAAGAACTAAGTCACCTCCATAGCCACCAACTTTCTGGCTTTCTTTTTTAAACTTTAAATATTGATAATAATCCTCCCCAACTCACTCTGGCTTTCCCTCCATTTGTACAAGATTTGGAAACTTTTATAGAACTCTAAATTGAGCTTTTGTGTGTGGAAGGATGCCTATAGCCATGGCATGGTTGTGAGAACAGCTAGAGAACATGGAAATAGACTGGCAGCATCCTAAAACAGGAAACTGATGATTGGACTTCACAGAACTCCCGCCTATAGAACTCACTCCAAATCACTTCTTCCTCTGAGCATCCTCAGCAGGGCGATGAATGGGTCCTAGATAAGTTACTCTGGTAGCTCATGGATAAGCACCCTTGAGGGGTCCCTGTAGGTGTCAGACAGAGAAATGAATCTCACAAAGAATGAAAATTCAGGTCAGATTGACTTTGTTAACATGGATCAGATTTCCAGGAGTCTAATGCCAGGCAGCTCATTGTCAACACATGTAAAACACAGTACAACTTGGGAAAAGCTTTTCAGGCAACCATAAGTCCAATTCTACGTGTAAATAAAGTTTACAGTGTGATGACATAGAAACTCCTTTACAAAGTACATGTGATTGTGAGAGCGGGCCCTATAGCTAAAAGAATCTAGTGTGGTCTCTGACTAATGGTATAGAAGTCTGCATGCCATAAAGTACTTGTGACATCTCCTCTAAGAATGGATAATGGTCTAGTGGTGGAAGAGTCTGGAATGATCATTCCCGGGAATGAGGGTGAGGTCTGTCCCTTCAGATAACAAAAGGTCACCAGGTTAATAACCACCTCCACTCAGCTTTCTGGGTGGAATGCTGGTATTTGATTTTATCTCCTCCACTGAGGAGATATCACTATGTGATTAATATTCCTGGTTCTCTTAGTATTTCCTGTGGATACAAAGCCCTTGTGTCTTCTACACACCCTTTCTTTCTTAGTGACAGCAGCTCTGTTGTACTGTTATATAATGGTCACT
This sequence comes from Uromys caudimaculatus, assembly GCA_028551405.1. Classification (NCBI taxonomy): domain Eukaryota; kingdom Metazoa; phylum Chordata; class Mammalia; order Rodentia; family Muridae; genus Uromys; species Uromys caudimaculatus. The sequence goes on along the minus strand of CM052708.1, from coordinate 78,691,778 downwards.
TCCTATCATGAGCCATGAGACACAGTCTTTTAGGGATTCAGAAATGAAAACAGTCTCACATTGCTTTCTTGTACTATAGTTCTCTCTGATGAGGCATTCACTAGCCTAGTACTCTGAGTATTACGTGGTCAAGCCCTGTTGTCATGTGCCAGTTTTTTCCCCTCCACCATGGACTTCTCTTCTTGGTTGCTTGCTTCATTCATGTGAGTACTATTCCTGCAATGGCCAGGTAGCTGGTGGATCCCAGGTTTCCTCCTCGACTTCCCAGCAGCCTTACTGGGTGACAGCCCTCTCCTGAATTACAATAAAAGCTCTGGGTCAAGGCCCATGTGTGACAGTGGGTGGTGCTCATAAATGAACCCATTTCTTGGTCTGAGAAACTGCACTGGTCAGTTTAGTAGTCAGCTGGAGACAACCTAGAACCATCTGGGAGGAAAGTCTTACTGAGGGCTCAACTAGATCAGACTGGTGTATGGGCATATCTATGTGTGATTGTCTTAATTGTTAACTGATATAGGACGACCCAGCCCACTGTGAGTAGCACTATTCCCTAGGCAGAGGTTCCTAAGTAGTATAAGATTAGAGAAAGCAGATAAACAAGCAAAAAAGGAAAGAAGCTCATGACTGTGGATGTGATGTGACTTGCTGCTTGAGTTCTTGCCTGGCATTCCCCTCAGTGGTGGACTGTAACCTGGAAGTGTAAGACAAAGAAACCTTTTCTCCGCTAACTTGCTCTTTGTTAGGATATTTTATCACACTAACAGAAATGAAACTAGGACATACAATAAGAAAGTAGTCTCATTCAAGCCACATATAATGTGCTGGCATAAGAGAGTCAGAAGAAATAAAATGGGGCCTGGGTCCCCATCTGTATCATTGAGATGTCTTTTGGGGAACAGAAGCAATAGAAGGAACGGGGATTCCTTAGATTGGCTTAAGGAATACAGTGTGAGCCATCCAACATTAGCTGTTTTCACACTGCAGAATCAAAGAGCCAGGTTGGTACTCATCCCATGAGTCTAGGTACCTTGGTAGTCCCACAACATCTCTGGAGGCTACGGGAGCCAAGGAGAGCCACTGGCCTGCAGTCTAGGTTAGACGCCTAGGAAGCTTACTGAACTGGGGAAGGAGCTGAGAAGGCAAGCAGGGAGGAAGCAGAGCTTCCCTCAGACCTCCTTTTACCTGGGATGTTACTAGAAGTTTCCACCCACACTTCAGGTGGGTCTTCTTACTTCAAATAACCTGACCAAGAAAATCCCTCACGGGTATACCCAGCAGCACCTCCCTTAGTGGACTCCACATCCTGTCAATTTGACATCCAAGACTACCTCACCATTCCTCATTGATAGGATGAGCCAAAATGGCTACTCTGATTCTCTTATCGTCACATTAGCACTGATCTATGAAACCCTCTGTAGTAATGCAGTGTTCTTTCATGAGCACTGACAATGAGGTAGTCTCTAGCCACAAGGGGGATAATGAGCACTTGAGAATGTGGTATGAGCTATAGAAGAGCAGGGTGTTTAATGGTGGGTAATTTTAATTCAGCTTAGATGTCAATAGCTATAGGTCACCCATGGCTACCAAAGTGGGTAGAGCAGCAATCAGTAGGCATACCCCCTGGGAAATAGTTTCCCGGAAGGCACCTCTGTGTACAGAGGTGGGATGACAGTTAAATGCAGCTCTAGGAACGGTGAGATCTGTTTTACGTTAAGGATAGGAAAGAAGGGAACGGTATGGGATGAGGGAGAAAAGAAAGAAACAAAGAGCATCCTGTATCTATGGCACTATTTGGGAGCTCTCTCTCAGAGGAAATATTTTTTTTTACCTAATGTATGAATCATGTTTATAACAGGAAAAAAAAAACTAAACAAAACTAACTGACCTTGTTACAAAGAACACCGAGCCCACCTCTGTGCAGTGTTTGTTCCATTTGACTCTCCTTGTCCAACAATAAAAGCAGCCTGAAGCAGCATGTGCCACATAGCTGCACATGGATCAAGTGAAGAATGAAATGGTAACCATGCAGTAGAACCGTGTGTGCCTGGGCACTGCTGGGCATGGGATGGCTATGACACCAGGTGGACTCATAAAGCAGAGCCTAACCATAACGATAGAGCCCAGGGCCCAGTTAAAGACCAACTTCTCGGTACAGAGCTTGGGGTGTAGCATAGTTGGAGGGTGCTTGCCTAGCATGTGCAAGCTAGGATGCATCCTCAGCACAGCCCTCCAAAATAAATAAGTCAAGTCCAGACCCAAGCATGCTGTGTGACACATGGTTCCTCATGTGTCATGCTTCCTCCAGGAGGCAGAGTCCTGCATCTATTGAAGAACTAATCAGTTTTGAGTGGAGGTAGAGTTTAATTAGATAGTTGCTTATCTGGAGTGCTGAATGCATGCTAGATCTGAGTGTACAGAGTAGCAATCTGAGGTTGGAAACTGCTGATTACCAGAGACCCTGGGGGAAAGCTGCTTACTGTGTTGTTCCTACAGCTTGTTCAGGTGCTTACTCATACCACCCAGGACCACCTGCCTAGGGGTGGCACCACCCACAGTGGGCTTGGCTCAACTTGATACATACTTGAGATACCTGGAAAGAGGAAACGTCAGTTGAGAAAAATGCCTCCATTAGAATGGCCTGTGGACATGTCTGAGTCTGAGGGGACTTTATTGATTAATAACTGGTGTGGTAGGGCCCAGCCCACTGTGGGTGATGCCACCCCTAGGCAGGTGGTCCTGGGCTATGAGAAAGCATCTAAATAAGTCATAGGAACAACACCATAAGCAGCCTTCCTCCAGAATCCCTGCTTCAGGACCCTGCCTTGAGCTTCCGTCCTGTCTTCTTTCAGTGATTGTTTTTGACCTGGGAGACCCTGTGGACTGGTCTGAGAAGCAAATGGCCTGAAGAAGCCTCCTAAGATAAGAAGGGATGACATCAATACTGAGTCCCCAGAAGCAATTGGGAGTATGGCAGGGGAGCCGGGGAATGAGCTGATAGTAGGTTCCATGAAGAGGGAACACTTGCAGAATTCTAATGGATTTTTCTGCATTGTTGTTTCAGCACTTCAGGGAACATTTGGACAAACTTTTCGCCAAAGGGATTGGAATGCTGGATATCGCGCTGAATGAGGCCTTCAACATACTGAGTGACGTAAGTACACCTTTTACCCACTTTTCTCAGGATCAGCACTCGACAGAGTTTGTAGAAAGTTGAGGTCAGTATTATTTTCTGTCCTGGGGTGCTCTGAGAACAACAGGCACAAACTGCAGTGCCACCACATCTGGATCAGGGTGTCAGCTCTGCAGAGCAAGGCTGTTGTCATTTTGCATGTGAACAAATTGAGGGTCAGAGTGGTGGGTCCCTCAGCAATGCGCAGCTGGAAGTCAAGGTGGCGGGTCCCTCAGGAATGCACAGCTTGGAGGGTCAGGGCAATGGGTCCCTCAGAAGTGCACAGCTGGAGGGTCAGGGTGGCGGGTCCCTCAGCAGTGCACAGCTGGAGGGTCAGGGTGGTGGGTCCCTCAGCAGTGCACAGCTGGAGGGTCAGGGTGGTGGGTCCCTCAGCAGTGCACAGCTGGAGGGTCAGGGTGGTGGGTCCCTCAGCAGTGCACAGCTGGAGGGTCAGGGTGGCGGGTCCATCAGCAGTGCACATCAGAAAATGCCTCTATGAGATCCAGTGGTAAGACATTTTCTCAATTAGTGATCGAGGGAGAAGGGCCTCTTGTGGGTAGGACCATCTGTGGGCTGGTAGTCTTGGGGTCTATAAGAAAGCCAGCTGAGCAAGCCAGGGGAAGCAAGAAAGCCAATAAGAAACATTCCTCCATGGCCTCTACATAAGTTCCTGCTTCCTGACCTGCTTGAGTTCCAGTCCTGAGTTCCATTAGTGATGAACAGCAGCATGGAGTGTAAGCTCAATAAACCCTTTCCTCCCCAACTTGCTTCTTGGTCATGATGTTTATGCAGGAATAGAAACCCTGACTAAGACAACAGGGAAGAAGGTGTCTACTCAAGTTCTTTACTATATTACCCAAAGCCACCTCCTCTTGCCTCATTCCCAGGGGCTATTGGCTACAGGTGATTAGAGTTCACATTCTGAAGCTGGGATGCACCAGTAAAGTGTTTGCCAGCATACACAAAGCCCTGGGTTCACAACCCAGTAATATGTAAACTGGGCATGGGGGCAGATACCTATACAACTGTAATCTTAGCAGCTGGGCAATAGAGGCAGATGAATCAGAAGTTCAAGGTCATCTTCAGCTACACAGTGAGTTCAATGCTATCTTCAGCTCTAGGAGTCAGTCTCTTTATCGCCCTCTGTCCCTCTGTCCATCTGTCTGTCGGTGTCCCCCTCTGTTTCTCTCTGTGCATTTCTCTCTGTGTTTCTCTCTGTGTTTCTCTCTGTGTTTCTCTCTGTGTTTCTCTCTCTCTCTCTCTCTCTCTCTCTCTCTCTCTCTCTCTCTCTCTCTCTCTCTCTCTCTCATACACACACACACACACACACACAGAATTCATGTTTAGAGAGAGAGTACATCTCTGTTGATCACATGTTAATAACTTAGAAACCACTGACTTGGGCAGAGGGCAAGCTGCTCCTTCACATGGATTTGGAACCAGACAGATGACTTCTCAGGGCTTGGAGCTCTCAATCTTTGAAGTCCTGAATGTATTGGTCCCTTTCTAAGAAGTAATAGTGAAAAGACTTGTCATGACTTGGGAATTCAGTCTTTTCATCTTAAGAACTACTCTGAGCTGCAAGTGCTTGTTGGAAGTCTTCCCTGTGGCTCATCTTTGCTTTTCCGTTTTGGTGGTAGAAGGACATGAGTTAGGGGACTGTTATGTACTTGGGTTTGTGGCCCTAGGTTGGCTGAGCAGGGAACCTGTGTGTGATGTTAATAATAGATTCTCAACCTCACTCTTGTTTTCTCACCTAGGAAGGCAGATGTGTGGTGTTTCCTGGAGACACAAACAGAAATGCCTATTCATTCTACACAGGGTGCGTGCAACTCAGAGAAAGCATTCCATCCAGGTCCAACTTGCTAAACAAGTTTTTATTTGTGTTATTTATAGCTACACACATGACTCAAGGGAGATACTCCCAGGAAGTCCCATCACCACATGGTGACAGCTCATGAGAACTATGCCCCCAGTGAGCTCCCGTCACCTTTCCCAGACTTGGCTGCCAGTGCATTGTCCTGCTTCTTTTGTTGCTAGGGCTTCAGACCAAATTATTCTATAGGCCACCTGGAGAAAACTTAAGATATGCCTAATAAAAAGAGAGGTACTCAGGTAAAGAGGGGACAGACTGCTAAGAGTCTAAATGAAATCATTTTATTTTAGCTCCAGGATGTACCAGATAGGATTACAGTTGATAAGATAAAGCAAGAGTTGTAAAAGAAGTTAGGGTGTTTACATTTTTTTTAAAAAATGAAGTTTACGATCTTGTTTGTGACATTTCCAGAAAGTATCTAGGATAAGAGTAAAGCCATACTTGACTTTCCTATCAGCTTAGGCCTTAAGCATGGTTCACTGCTATTTTATTAGCCTTATTAGAAAATATTTTTATATAAAGTCCATAGTAGCTCGCTATCAGCCCCTTCATAATGAATCTTTGTTTTTTTTTTTTTTTTGGTTTTTCGAGACAGGGTTTCTCTGTATAGCCCTGGCTGTCCTGGAACTCACTCTGTAGACCAGGCTAGCCTCGAACTCAGAAATCCACCTGTCTCTGCCTCCCAAGTGCTGGGATTAAAGGCGTGCGCCACTACTGCCTGGCTCATAGTGAATCTTATCAACTATGTTAGAGTTCTTGATTCTCAGCTAGTGAGAAGCTTTACCTAGCCTAGTCTTAGGGGCTCCTTCTTTTTCCACGTTCTATAACTCCCAGCCTTTCTATCCTGTCTCAAAGCAGCTCTCGCTTCCACTCTGAGGCGTGGCCTCACCTCTTGCATGATCTTTCATTTATCCCCTCTCCTTTTTATTTTGCCTATATCGCTTATTTATTTATTGTTTGTTTGTTTGTTTGTCACCTCTATTCATCAGTTTTGTTTTCAAACGTTCCTGAGCCAGTGTTATGATAAATACGGATCGTCCAGGAGCTTCATCATAGGGTTGTGTGCAAGGTGGGGATCCACCCTGATTCTGGATAGTTGCAATACATCTGTATTTTCACTTCATTTCAAAACGTAAATACAGTTTTGCAAAAAGGTCCACAGCACTTGTAAAAATGAAAGGCTAGGAAAGTCCTGTAAGGTAGTGGTATTTCAAAATTTATTCAGTACTCAAACTGTCAGGCTTGGGAATACTTTTTATCATAAACATCATAGTAACATCTTGTAATCTGGGTTCACTAAGCATATGTTTGGGCATAATACCCTTTATATCCTCCAAAATATTGTGTCTACACTGCCAGAGATCACCAAGACCTAGAGAAACACCAATGTGGGTGGCTTTTCCCCACCTCAAATCGTTGTTAACAATTTATCACACTCATGCAAATATGTAAGTATGTACATATTGTTTAAGTCTGTATGTATGCATGATTGTGTATTTGTGGAGGCCAGAGTACCACTTGTGGCAGTCTTTTCTCTCGTTCCTCCATGTGGGTTCTCAGGATTGAACTCCATTAGATTTGGAAGCAAATACCTTTTACCCACTGAGCCATCTCATTGGCTTCTAGTATTTTAAACAGTGAAATTTTCTAAACTATTCTTATGGCTGATCTTTACCTGTTGAAACCCTATGGAGTCTAGCCAGTCAAGACCCCACATGGACTGCTCATCGATCCTAGACAGCAGGAAACAGCCCTAAGGAAGGCTGCCAAATGTCTATGCTGGAAGAGCTAGCCATTGGCACTGCATCCCTCTGAGTGCACATTCATCTTATAGAGAGATATTTCCACCCCATCTCTCACCATTGGGCTTTTTAAACAGCTAAATTCTTATACAAACACAGAGATGCTTAATCTTCCATGAAAATGAGGCTTTATCTATTTTCCACTTCATCAATGTGGCCTTTAAGTGATAAAATTCTCTTCCTGTGCATTATGTCTGCCTCTGTAAGCCTATGTAAAATTTAGGAGCTGTTACACACACACACACACACACACACACACACACACACACACACACACACACACACACACACACACACAGGATTTCCATGCACATGCACACTGAGATTGTGACTGACTGGAGCTTAGAATGGCTCAGAGGTTGCAATAATTAAATGGAATTTATTCTGTCTTGCAATTACCAACATTTCAGTTTTGGTATTTGCTCAGATGACTTAAAGGCTCTTGGCCATTGATACTCATGGCTTTGAAAGAGCATTCAAATAAACTTCTAAGCCCTCTCTAGTTATTGATCTCTACTCCATTCATTAAACTCCACAAAGAACACAGAACCAGTTTGCTACAGTAGTTAACATCTACCTTGTCATGTGACAACTGCAATTATCTTTTTTGTCGATGAATGTGATCTTTGCAGTGATTACCTTTAAAAATTTTTTCTTAGCCAATTAAATAAAATTCAGTGACATTTCAAAGACTGTTAATCACAACCAAATGCTCTAAATGTCAGGATGCATTGAAAGTTTCACTGCTAACTGATGAATCAGGGAGCTAATTGTAGTTCATCATCAGGCCTGTGTCATTGTTATTATTATGGAAAACACTTTCATCACTCTCTCTATTCAAAGAAAAAAATTCTAGACAAATATGAAGAGAAGAGATATTACTCATCAAAGCATTTGAATTTAATTGCGTTTCTCAAAATCCTCTAAGTCCACATTGCTTCAGAGGATATGCAAGGGGCCCTGCCTGAGAGGAAGGCACTGTCTTTGTTAATAAATAGCTCCTGGGGGCCCTTACTTTCAATGCACAGTACTCAGATACCTTCGTTTCCCTCCCTTCCTTCCCCTTTGTTGGGAATGTTTCATCTAGGATGGTTTTGAATGAGTTCCTGGAATAGCCCCAATTCCTGCTCTCCAAAGTCTCTGTGTCCTGAAGCAGGCATGGCTTTTATTCTGAGGCTTGCTGTGGGCTTGTCAAAGACCAGGACAAAGGGGGTAGAAGGTAGCCTCCCTACCCATCACCTCAACAAACAACATCTCCGGAGGGCCAGGCTTGAAGACTGTGCTTTCTTACTGAAGTAAAGAACACTACGCTGAGAGAATCTGAGTGGTGTCTCAGTGAGAAGGACAAGGAAGTTTATTTATTCACATTAGGAGGCTGAGAAGAGGCCCCCTTGGTTAACCAATGGTGAGAGCTGGATGCAGGCAATGGCATCATAGGAAAAGTGAGTGCAAGACTGGGAAGCCATGTTTTGGATCAGGAAGTCAGAGACACTGAAGGCCATGCTCACTCTTACTACTTGCTTTCTCAAGAACTGTCTTCGTCTTTTTCTATTATTGTTACTTACTTTATATCTGATCATAGCCCCCTCCCTCCTCTCTTCCTAGTCCCACTCTTACAAATTTCTCCCCCCACGGCCCCCTCCTCTTCACCCTGGGACATCTGTTCTCTGTCATCATCTTGGTCTCTTTGAGGACAGCAGTCTTGGTGATTGGTGATCTTGGGACTTCCCACTTGGTCCTGCTTCTCACAGATCCATACCACTTCTTCACACAACACTAAAAGTCACGCCTCCAACACAGCAACAATTGGGGAACATTCTCAGACCATAACAGTCACTATCTGCTCAGGAACTCCCCTATCATTCCTGAAAAGCTGCAGAGTGCAGACTCTGCCAGAATGTAGTTGCTATGGCTGCTCTGCCCATGCTCACGTGGCAGCTGTTAGACGGAGGTCCTTTGTCCTTGGGCTACTTAATAACCTTTCTGGGACTCAGCTTTCCTTGGTTCATGCTACTACCCTGGTACATAATGAACATTTAATCTCTGTTATAACAACTATGTAAGGATGTTATTCCCATGTTACAAATAGAGAAATAGATAATCAGGAAAGAGAACATCTCAGGAATCCATCTGGTTCTGGAGTAGAATTGAGGACTTTCCACCGTCACATGATTTTCCCTATGTAGGTGGTTGGTTTGCTATGTCCTAATAAGGCCTCAGAGTTATTCCATCCATCCATCCATCCATCCATCCATCCATCCATCCATCCATCCATCCATCCATCCATCCATCTATTCACCCACACATATACACATACTTGCATACATATATACATACATACATTCATGCATACATACAGTTATTTATAATAAACATATGAGACATGTAAACAAATAAAGGCTAAACATTATTATCTTCTATTTGAATGTCTTATTTGTTCCCTGGGCCACCATGGAGCAAATAGAAAGGTTAAGAGTATTTTTCATTTGTTCGCAGTGGTCTGGTCAAGGCATATAACACATTCTTTGCTGAGGTACCCTTCCTTCTTTAGGCAAGTGCTAGGAAAGGACTTTTCCACTGAGCCTCCATTCAGCCTCCATTTCTTCCCACCCCGCCCACCCCCAAGACATATTTGTTGTTGTTGTTATTGTCGTTGTTGAGACAGGATCTTTAAAAAAAAAAAAAAAACCTCATTCTTAGAGAAGTCTTCCCTGAGAAGTGTGTAAAACTTTCCACTTCCTGTTTCCCTTCTCTGTTTCCTCTTTCTAGAATTATCATCATCAGGCACATAGTATAGTTTTCTATGTATTTTCAAAGAGAATACAAAATTAAGCGGAGGAAGTGATTTGGGCATGTTTCATCCCTAGTAACACTCATGCCTGTGAGCAAGTGAATAAGCAGGAGTTTGTGGTAGAGAGAGTGTTTGCTACTGAAGGTTAAAGACATATTATATATGTCAGTGCCTCAGCATTGCTGTGTAATTGTGGGGTTGTTTTTAAGGACTTGGTGTTACCTTGACTTGTATTATTAATAGCATTCATTGCAGATTTTTTTTCACCTCTACTTCACAGGAAGGATAGACTACTCTGGTAATTATGTCTGCTCACTTGCAGGCCTTACTCAGAAAGGCTGGGAGCTTTGTGTGTGGTACTGAGATCAAACCCAGGGCCTCACACATAGAAGGCAAGAAGTGATCTGCCACTGAGCCACATCTCATGCTCCCATCCCCATTCTGTGACTTTTGTTTGTTTGTTTCTTTGTTTTGAGAACAGAGACTCAACCTGAAACCCAGGCTTGCCTGGAAACATAGACTGAAATGACCTTGAACTTTCTTCAGTCCTCCTGTCCTTCGTCTCCCAACTGCCGGTGTTTCAAGCAGATGCTCCATCTCTGGCTAAGAGTAGGAGCTTTTAAAACATCTAAAGTTGGGATCTGCACACTAGCAAGTACAATCTGGGATTTCCAGCACTTCGCACATACTAGCAACCTAATACAAAGCCTTTATGCTAAAATGTATTTTAAATTCATTGTTCAAAAAGAGTACTTAACTTCCGGATGTTCCTTATCATTTTCCTAACTTGATTCTTGTCTAAAGCCTGTTTTGATTTCTAACATATGAAATGCTCTGTAGCTATTCAACTCCCTCAGATCAGCCTCGTTCAGATTTTGAAAGCGATGTTGCCTCTCTCATAGCCTGCTGCCTTTCATAATGGACTCTATGAAGTTCTTGGCCGACTCTGCAGTGGCTTGTTCTCGGCAGTGAGGGTGGTGCTTTGGGGCAGAAGAACTCAGGTTGACTGCAAGCATGTTTTAGAATTCCCCTCCTTGCCTTGGTCTGCAGTTTGTCGTTCTCAGAGCACAAAGGTGACCCATGGGGAAAGTTACTCCTGTGGATTGCATTGGCAGTATGCAATGAACTCTTGGATTTTGAGAGCTTTCCTAAGCTCAGGACCATCTGCTATGGAAGTCTTGTGGATACACAGACTCTCTGACATGTGCTTTATTTTAAACATTTCTTCCCACAGTTCAACCACACTGGACAAGGAAGCATTTGCAGCCAGGCCATCATGCTCATAACTGATGGGGCAGTGGATACCTACGACACCATCTTTGCAAAATACAATTGGCCAGACAGAAAGGTGAGTTGATACTGACACCATCTGTGCAGTAGTATCCACGAACAGCCTTTATTGCAACCTCCAGATCATCCACAGATAAGTATCCCATGTCAGCTTAATCTCATAATAACCTATGGTTTCTTAGCCTGTGTTTGTGGGTTGACCAAAATCAAATACTATGGCTTTTGTAGATTTTGCAATGAAACTGGTTTTGGAGAGAATGAAGGAGCCTGTGAAGATATGTTTAACGTGTTGTGTGAAAAGATTTATTGTGAAGTACCTCCTCTTGTTGGGCAGTATTTCCCTTTAATTGGTTTTCCTTGAAGCCAGAGCTACCCGGTGGGTTCTGAATCTGTAAAAAGTCAGGTTAACTGTAGTGGCCTCGAAGCCATCACCTCAAATATGCTTGCTTCACAGGCCTTTCTGTGACTCACGCTACCTCTCTCTTCTCTCTGTTCCTGGGCACAGTTCCCTGCACTTGTCAAAGCTTGTTGGTCCTCTGTTGTAATTGCTTCTTATTTTCCAAATAGAACCAAGGAATTATGTTTCAATCTTTTGAACCTTATGGTGAGGTTCCTCAAAATTGGGAGTCACTTTGGATTCTCTGTGGAAAGGTTTAAGATTGTGGCTATTTGAACAGTATCCCACACCCAAATCTCTGGGAGTGTCTTCATAACCTATGGTTTTAAACAAGTTTCATGAATGGGGACATGACAATGAACTGGAAACTGAGAGTCACCCAGCCACTTATGTGGTAGGATTTCAGCAGGGAACAAAGTCAGGCAGAGCAGGTGCTCTGGGCATCTTCTTGTTCCCTGTGTTATCTTGGCTGTTTGTATAGTAACATGAGATAGCCAGGCCATGTCCACCTTCCTTTCTCTGTTTTTGTATGTTTAGTTTATAGGGCATGAACTAACTAAGCACATTTGTCAAAAAGGAATGGAAGGTGGCCATACTTTCTGCCATGCCTGGGGAGCATGCGTATTGTGGGACTACAACAGGAAGTTGTTTCATCTTACAGTTGTCATTCTTGACCAATGCAGGTCTCTGATCCATGTAAGATCTTACTTCTTACCTAACCAGTAAATCTGGTGATGAAAGCTGCATGTGTTCTGTACAGCATAGCCCCCTAAAGGGATTGCCTGGTACCTAACCTTTAGAATAGCCACCACCTCTGAAACTAGAGGGAAACTAGCAGTGCTTGGGTTACTGGGAGTATCTAGGATGCTGGCATGGCACCTGTAAGGATAGCCAGGAGTAAGTGTGACCCATGAGAGGCAAGGAGTTTAGAGCCTAAGCCTCAAATGACACGGAAGTTCCCTCTTGGACTTAACACAGATCTTAGATGCTAGAATCTAAGATCTAATTTGAGTGGTGTCTTTTCAGGACAGACAGAGGTCATATTCTCACCTAATGAGCATATGTGATGTGAAGAGAGGCGGACGATGGACAGCCCTCTGCCCCTGTAGGACCCAGTACAGTAAGAGTTTGAATAAACAGTCTTGTATGGATGGGACTTAGTGGTTGAGAGTGCCAGCTAAAGGGCTAGCAGCAGAAAGTGAGAGCAGGGTTCTAGATGTTTTACAGGCAAAATAGAAAGTTCTCAGATGGCCTGATATCATACAGCATAGCGAAGGATATTCTGCATCATTTGGGGACCAGAAAAAAGAAGAAAGTGGTGGAACTTTTATAAGCGTCCCCATTTATGGATACTGTCCATGATGTATGTGCTGTACTCTCTATAAATCTCTAACATTTGGGGATCGTGGACAGATAACAGTTACCCAGAGTTGTTGCCACTGAAACATTCTGACCTTGCTTATAGGGAGAGATAATGGCTAAAAGATGTGAAGCCCTAAGTCGTCAAATGAGATACAGATTTCTCATATCTTTTCCTAATGAGCAATCCTGACTGTCAGCCTGGCGTTTTGATGATGTGCTGTAGTGAGGGTCCTTTAAATGAGGCAGCTTCTTTACTTAGAAAATGTCAAGCAGGAGCAGAAATTATTTCTGTAGTAAGTAGGTCTTTTATTATTTGAAATTAATAGTGCACCCCTCCCTGCCCTTCAACCCCAGGATGGAGAATTCCATGACATTCATATGCACATACAATCTCTGCTTTATGAACGTCCTCACGAGGGTACAGGTGATAAACTTACATCGCACCCCAATATGATTTAGCACCTCAGTAAAGTGAGATGATGTGGAAGGTCTAAGCAGTCATCTTTCTCCATTATTTTGAACACTAGCTATTTAGTAAAGGGCTGTGTCTGACAAACAGTAATTGGCAATCTTTGAGACTATAAAAACAGGAAGTGCAGTCAGGAGAGAGAAAGATGATCAGAAGAATGGAACGTGATTCCCATGAAACTGTAGTTCTCAGACCCAACTAAGCCGCAGCCCTACCTGGAGGGCTGCTTTCTATACATGGCCCAACCTGGGGCTTCTTACTCATTATGTGGGTGGGGCCTGAGAGTAATGACACCAAGTAGGTCACTGGATGAAGCCGATGCCATTGATAGAAATACCACATATAAGAGATAGCTCAAGGATCAGGGTCTTCACCACTTCTGTCCTCCTGTTTAGCTATGCAAGGACCTGATGCCTTAGTCCAATACACTAGACAGATGTGTCTCTTGCCCTATACCCTGCCAATCTGTCAATCATTGATCAACACATACAGAGATGAGCCCTAAACTCCAGACTCTCTAGGGCTTGTCTTACAGAGGTAGAGGTCCAGTCTTATAATTGTTTCTGTTTCTATTGGTGTCTTTAAACACACACACACACATACACACACACACACACACACACACACACACACACACACACACACACACACACACACACACACGGTTAGGGTGTGTGTGTATAAAGAAATAGATTCCCTATTTTGAATAATACTGCCAGAAAGATCTGGCAAAGAAAGGTAACTTCCTGACTCCCGCCCCTTTAGAGTTTATGTCCCGTATAATCTCTTCACTTTTAGTGTGAGCGGATCCAGTGACTTGTTTCTAACCAGTAGAATCTTATAATCATAAGGAGTGTTTTTATGACACTTCAATTAAGGTGGGCTAATCAAATGATATCGTGGATAGGGTTCACTTAACCAAAGAGGCCTAGAGATTCCATGTAGAGCCACAAGAAAAGGAAGTCCCTCCACTAGTGTGAGTGACCTTGGCAGTGGGTTCTTACCACGTTAGGCTTTGGGATGAAAAGCCAGTCCGTTCTCTACCTCACCTACACCCTTAGGAAACAGTGTCAGCAAGGCTGTGTTCAGATTCCCAAGCCCCAGAAGCATGAGATCAGAAACGTTGGTTGTTCCGAAGCACCCTGCGTTTGGCAATTTGTTTTACAGCAAGAGAGAAACCAGTCTAAGAAGCAAGGAGAGCTGCAAAGGAGGGAAAACCGCGGATCAGAACTATGCTATCCAACAACCCGTATTTATTCTCATAAAATAGCAATGATTTATTATTTCATGTGATCCCTGGATTTTCTAACTTGCCATATTTGTGCTGCACATGGTGTCAGGGGAGGTCAGTAGAAAAGCTGCTCATGGTGGGAGCTTGGCAGGTGGCCTTAGGACTTCCCACGATGGCCTCTCCACACAGCATCTAGTCTTCCAGGACATCCCTGGGTCCATTCCTTAGTATAGTTAACTGGACTTGTGTACAGTAGGGCAGAGAAGGGAGAAGAAAGGTGTGGTGAAGACTTGGGGAGCCCTTGTGATCGTCACCGGTAAGAGCTGTTTAGTACCCACCTAGACCCTCCTGGCTCAAGACAGCTGCATAATGAAACATCTTAAAGCACATTAGAGAGAAGAATACATGATTGGAGAAGCTGTGAAGGCTTCCTTATGATTGCCTACTCAATGTGTCCCTTGCCAGCATTTATTTCCAAGCAGAGAAGTGAGGAGCTATTTATTCATTTATGAGACAACCGTTTACTTTTGCTTAATGCTCTCTGGGTAGTGGCTTAACACCAGCTCCAACACATTTGGAATAAAACATGAACTCTGCAACATGAGAGATGCTTGTTCCAGGAGCTGCTCAGAACCAACGCTGTATACATTTAAATTAGGAAAACGGCCACGTCTGCCACCATCGTGCATCTGATCTTCTAACTTAAAGTGATTATTTGGTGTTACTTGTTAGTTCCCTGAAGTGCAAAAGATAGAGGGATCCTGGCTGGACAGGTAGGGAGTGACAGGTTAAATGGGACACAGAGAGATTGGCAGCCTAGCACCCACAAGTTTAATATGGCTTACTGCCTGCTTTGGCAGACTATAGACAATGGATAACATGTACTTTTTCAAATGAAAACAAACAAAAAGACAAACAAACAACAACAGTGGGTTAGGGAGATGGCTCAGCAAGTAAGAGTTCAAATCCCCAGCATCTCTGTTTTCAAACAATGCTGGCTGTGTATGCCTGTCACCCCAGCAAATAGGAGAGTGTCTGGGGAATAAAGCAAATACAGCAGGACACCCAATGTCCTCCTTTGATTTCCATATGCACATGTATAGGAATGAACGCTTGTACACTCATCTGCACACATACACCACACACAAGCACACATACATATACCCAAAGATAAATAAAACTTAAATAAAAACAAGAATACTTCATGACGACAAGCATATGAAGATCAAATTTCTAAGTCTATAGGCAGGGTTATTTTAGTATGGACATGCCCATTTGCTCCCATGTTGCCTATGGCTGATGCCTGGATTTGATTGTGACAGAAACTGACTGGCCCATGGAGCTGGAAATAACTAGTGCACGGTCCTTTAAGATTGCTTGTGAATACCTGCTTTGAAGGGTCTTCAGGGAAATTAGAGGACGCCTTGTGTAACTGAGCATCGTTGAGATGCCCTGAGCATGGTGTGCTAAGCTGGAAGCCTCTGAGAATGGTAGTGGCAGTCTGCTTCTCTCTTTCCTGGGCTGTTTTCTTCTCAGATAAATTGTGAAGCCACAGAATAAAATGGATAGGAGTGAGACCCTAAGTGGAATATGTATGCTTTTCCTAGCTAGAGATCTTGCCCCAGGATGCTCAGGACCTTAAAGGTTTTCAGCAGTGTAGTATGTCCTCATCCTTGTATCTCCTTCAAAGCTGCCTCAGACCTAGTCTACCATGATTGGTACAGGAATGCTCAGAGATGGTAAACCCAGGCCTTGTACTAGAACCAGAGCCTGGAAGGATGGCTGTGGAAATCATTACACAGGATGGCTCCTTCCTTGGATGTCAATGGTCATATGTGTGGGTACATGGCAGGAGACCATAGATCTCAGGTCAGTGGAGTGGCAGGAAGAATATACTAAAAAGAATCAGATTTCATCTTTGGCAAGACTTGGGAAACCAGAGATTCCCTTGATGGTTTGGATTTTGTCAACAAAATGGCATGATCTGGGTCCAGTCTGAGAGCTTGGAAGTTCAAGACCAGGGTCCAGCAGAAGTGGGAAGAGTTGGCTCCCAGTGTGGAGACTGCCATCTAGAATCCTCACATGGCAGAGCATCAGGAGGAGGCCACTGAGCTCTCTCAGGGCTTTGCGTGGGAATTCCACCCTACACTTTTCCAAAAAGTACTGGTCATCTGCTTATGCTCCTAGAACCATCAGACCATGAACCAAGACTTCAACCCAGGAACTGGACAGATTCAAAAGGTCAGTTTACAACCCTTCCCAGATACAAACAGAGTAGGATCACTCTAATCCATGTTACAAGGGAAGGACTGATCTACTTATGAGCTGGCAAACTTCATCAAACTTCATTTGTCTTTTCATTACCCTTTAGGGGTTAATATTTTACTTGTACATTAAATAACAGATTACCCATTAACTTACTCTTGGTGTGGTTAGAAGAAGCACAATTCCTGGGTGTTAAATGTGGAGAATGACCCAGCTTCCCTCTTGGATGTCACTGAGCAATCCATCCTCATAGGACTCTGCATGGAACAACAGAAGTGGTTCTTGAATTCTCTATTAACTTCCTCCTCATTCCCCAGACCCTGAATTTCCTTCAATAAATAATCAGTTTTAACCTGATCTCTTGTGGCCTCAATTCTTAAGATGACACTGCTACCTGGAGGCAAATTTTTACTGAGTGCAGAATGTTAGGCAGTTCTAAACCTTTCTGGTGCCACTGTGTGAGATGAGAACACTGTTAAACATTTTTCTTTTTTAGAAGACACTGAGGCTCCAGGAGGCTATATAACTGGTATTCCACAGTAAGCAATTGATGGTGTTTATCAATGGCTCCTCGGTCAGGGGCTAAGGTTGATCCTTAAGGAGCATGCAGATATCTGGAGGAAAAAGCAAAGTGAAATGACGGGATCCACACTGTGCTCATCCTGTGGCCTCAGGACAAGAAGTCTGTCATTTGTCTTCGCTAGCCCCAGATGCTAAACAATTTGCAGGACAGCAGGACTCTGAGGTGCTAGAACCTCAGGACTGTAGGCAAGTGCAAAAGAGGAGAAAAGTCATTTGTTCTCTGGAGAAGGCTATGTGCTTACATGAGATCCCTCTTCAGAAGGGAATTCAAAGGCCAGTGATGAACCACTTGTGTGGGTTTTGCTGTTCCATTATCTCAAGAACAAATTGGGAGGTGGGAGCTTCCAGGTTCTTTAAGAGCTTCTGAAGAGGCTAGGGGTTGTTGGTCAGTATCTTAGTTAGGGTTTAATGCTGTGAATAGACACCATGACCAAGGCAACTCTTATAAAGAACATTTAATTGGGGCTGGCTTACGGGTTCAGAGGTTTAGTTCGTCGTCATCAAGGTGGGAGCAGGGTAGCATCTAGGCAGGCATGATGCAGGCAGAACTGAGAGTTCTACATCTTCATCTGAAGGCTGTTTGTGGAAGATTGACTTCCAGGAAGCTAGGAGTAGGGTATTAAAGCCCACGCCTATAGTAACACACCTACTCCAACATGGCCATACATACTCCAAAAAGGCCACACCTCCAATAATGCCACTCCCTGGGCCTAGCATATACAAACCATCACAGTTAGGGTGACTACTTTTCTAACTTGCACAAGGCCCTAGGTTCAGTCCTTACACCAGAAATGAAAGAAGACAAGGAGAGAGAGACAGAGACAGAGACAGAGACACAGATAGAAACAGAGACAGACAGACAGACAGACAGACAGACAGACACACACACAGAGAGAGAGAGAGAGAGAGAGAGAGAGAGAGAGAGAGATCTATTCTGTTGGGACTGAGGGTTTCCTTGGTGACCTGGTGGAGACCACAGGAAGGGATCCAAAGCTAGTTTTAGAGTTGTGTAGAGGAAAGGCTTTGATTTCAGGAGGACCCTGGAACATGTCTTCCAAGCACCTCAGAAGCATTGTTGAAGTCACCCAAACTTAAAGCTGGTGCCCCCTAGACCTCTGAAGGGGCTGCATGGGGGCATGCCCGTATAGGGCTCCTTCCCTTGCTGCAATCAGTCTTGTCCCTGTGGCATTCAGGACAATCAAAAGCTTAGCTCTGCCTCAGATCCCCTCAGGAGTCCTGTAAAGCTGTGTGCCTATATCTCATCTTTCCATGAAGGCTTCACTACTCTGGGGGAGCACAGTTTCTGAACAAAGTTAGGGCCCATTCTTTTTATTATTTTCCTTTTGAGATTATAATATCACATCATTCCCCTCTTCTTCTGTCGTCTCCCTCCAAACTGTCCTTACTCTTTTTTCAGACTGCATGGCCTCTTTTTTCTTTAGTTGTTGATGTGGATTCCTAAGTACATAAGCACAGCTTGCTTAGCACGTGTCATATTGTTCATATGTATGTTTCAGGGCTGACTGTTTGATACTGGATAACCAGTTGATGTGTTCCTCTCAGGGATGGACTATTTCTTTGCTCCCAGCATTCCTTAGTTGCCAGAAGTTCTTTATGTAGAACTGACCTCTCCCGTCCATGTTAGCATGTCTACTGTTGTCCTTGTCCAGATCATTCTTAGGCAGTCCTGTTGCTGTGGCATTATGGGTATAGCTTCTGACATTCCCAGGAGACACAAATCTTACAGAAAACTCTGTGTTCCTTTGGCTCCTATGATCATTTTTGCCACCCCTTCTCAATGAGCCTTGAGCTTTGGGGAAAGGAGCAGATGTATCCATTAGGATTGGGCTCTACAACTCTGCATTTTCATTGGTTGTGGTTTTCTGTAATGGTCTCTATCTGCTGCCAAGTTTCCTTGATGCAAGGTGAGGACTATACTTGCCTTTGAGTGTAAGGACCAATATTTAGAATTTAGTAGGGATTATGCTGGTTTAGTAAAACCACAGTTTTTGGTTTTCCTTCAAGATCTATGACTGGTTAGGTTTTCAGTGCCAGGCTTGCTTCCCCTCTTGTTGAGCAGGACTTAAGTCTAACTCGAGAGCTCTTGGTTATCCCTAAAGGGCTAATTCTTGTAGGAACTCAATCTTCCAATAATTGAGAGCCATTTGGAAGGAATTTTTTGTTTTATCTTTTTCTTTCTAATTTCCATTATTCCCATGCCTGGCTTTTTACCTTTCTTTGAGCCGGTTAAAAGGAGATAGAATTTTCCGAAAATCACAAGTAACCCAAGGAGTTAAGATCAGTGTGTGTGTGTGTGTGTGTGTGTGTGTGTGTGTTCCTAATAATCACTCCTATACTAGATGTGTCTGTTTGTATTCCGTAGAAACAGATTACTGTGGGACCTAGAGGGACTATTGGCAAAGGAATAGATGACAGAAAGTATGGAAGACAGTCTGTCATACAATAACTGGTTACTGGGGCCCCTTGTGCCTCAGGGTCTTTTAACGGAACTCAGAACATTTGGAGTTGATACAAACCTACAAAGAACTCACAGAAAACTGAAGCAGATCACAAATACCACTTGAAATATGATAAATCTTCTGAACAAGACAATTATCACTCTAGAGTGGAAAGGGGCAAGGTGGCCATCCTTGAAGATGGGCCAGGAAGAAAAACCTCTAGGGGGGATCCTGGGTAAGTGTAAGGAGCCATGATGTGGGACCAGCAAAAGCTGGGCATGTGTGCGAGTCCACTGAAGAATGCGTGGCTGGGAGTCACTAGAACTGTCATGCAAGAGGCTGTCAGGGCCACAGGCGCTAGCACCTCTGAGCTTTAGTGGGCATAACAAAAAGCTGGGATGCTCCCTTGATACATGAGTAGTGGTTGGGGTGCTATGGAGTATTGCGAATAGGAAATGCACATGAATTTACAGTTTTGAGTTTTGTGGCTGCTAGGAAACAAAGACTAGGGTTACATGCAGTTTGGGGGAGGGGGACTTCATTGCCAACTTTCATTAACCTTAATGGGTGGCAGGAGTCAAGGTGGTAGACCCTATTTTTCACAAATACTTCAGAGGGCTGCTGTCTCTCATTGGTCTTTTACCTCGGGCTCTGTTGAGAAGATCTCTCTTTACTCCCCCCCCCCTTCCTTCTACTCATTCTTTCTCCCCTGATTGCAGTCACACTGTGGTCTGGAAGTTTGGGGCTAAGTATATGTCTCTGCTGTATTTTTTTCAAGGGTGATCAATCCTAAGGCTGTCTCAAAAAAGTAGCCAGAACATTCATTACTCGTGGCCAGTCAGCAGAATGACAGGAAACACATTTGCCATCACCACAGCTAGCGTCCATATGGGCCTTCCTCACAGCTGAAGGCAAAGTCGAAATGGTTCATTGTCTCCCAGTTTAGTTTTAATTACTTCTGCTGGTATTAGACATCTTGTGACTCCAGCAAGAAGAACACGACAAGACATGTTAGGGAGGAGACTCACTGAGGTGTGGCTGCGGCAAGTCATTGAAAGAATCACTAGGACTTGGGGGCTCCAGGCAGCCCTGTGCTGCTTTTCTGCTGCCTCAGCTGCTGTGTCTCTCTCTGAGCTTGTTGGCCTTGGCTTCCATCCAGGTCTTGCTTATGAGGGGTAGCAAACATTCCCACCAGGTGACTCCACCACCTTGCAATGAGAAACTATCTGAGTAGCCTCTACCCACTGTGCTAGGAAAGTCTTAACCCCTCTGCTTACTGTACTTCATTGTCCAATGTTTTGCTTTGCTCTGTGTGAAGCTCTCTTATTGAAACCCCTTCTTTTTATTTATTTATTATTTTTAAAACAAGGTCTCATTATGGAGGCCTGGCCAGCCTGGACTGTGATTGAAACTCTTATTTAACAAGCAAAAGATCTTGTCTCAGATCCCGAAGGATGACCTGATTCTCATAGGCTCTTACCCACTCAGATTAAGCAGTAACCCATGGCCTTTGCCCTGTCACTGTGTCACCTTGGGGTCACTAAGGCAGTGATAAATGGGCGCTTGTAAGAATGGGTTGTTGGGTTCCTCAGCCTGCAGCCAGAGCCCTGCTCTCTGAGTACTAGTTTTCTGAGTGTTGGCCACACTTTGAGAGTTATGAGGGTGTTAGTGACCCTGCCGAGACTCAGTGAAGAGCATCTGTCCAAGCTGGAACTTGATGAGAAAGAAGTTCCACGGGAAGAACTGGTCCCTTACCTGGACCAATTATATCTGCTACAGAAAGAACTCGTGGGAACGGGTCTCTGGCACTCAGAGGAGGAAACAGTGAAGCTAGGTTGCAGCTTTTTGGGAAAAGATGGCTGATTTGAGGTTGATTTTGCCAGTGTTGGGAAAACCTCCACCTAGGATCGTCACTGTTGGTGGAATAAATACTGCCCCTGCCCAGGGGAAGAAGCAGCCTTGTTGGAAGGGAAGGCATTGGGAACAAGGGCCTTTCCTTTCTGTTGGCTGTGATAAAAACAGGGACCAAAACAGCTCAGGAAAGGAGCGGGTTCCTTTGGCTTATACATCCAGGTTATAGTCTATCATTGAGAGAAATTAAGGCAGGAACTCAAGACAGGCTTTTCACTACTTTGTATAATATTACTTCAGACTCAAGCTCAATGCCAAGAAGTACGGAAGGAGCCATGCAGGTTAATGCTTGCTATCTGGCTTGCAGATTGGCTTATACTCAGCTCGTTTGCATATGTAGTTCATGACCACCCCTGGTGTCAACCAAGTTAGGCTGGGCCCTCCTACATTAATTAACAATTAGTGTCTAAGATAATACCCCACAGAGCAACAGGTCAATGTGGTCCAGATAATCCCTCTATTGAGACGTCCTTCTTAGGTGACTCTGGATCAATGAGTCTCAACCTTCCTAATTCCTTGACCCCTTAATACAGTTCCTTATATTGTGTTGACCCCCAACCATAAAATTATTATCATTGCTACTTCATAACTATAATTTTGCTACTCTTATGAGTTGTAATGTAAATATCTGTTATGTTAGGATATCTGATATGTGACCCCTGGGAAAGGCTAGTTTAACCCCCAAAGGGGTTGTGACTCAGGTTGAGAACTGCTACTCTAGACTGTGTTGGTTATCAGCTAAAGCAAAAGTACCCAGCAGGAAGTCAATGGGAAGGATAACTTCCCCTTCTTCCTGCACTGGTATAGCCTACCTGTAGTGGTCAAGACCCTGGCCAGGAGCAGCTGGCAGAACAGAAGTCTGGTCTGCAGAGTCTTGAGCCAGCCTTATAAAGTACTGTCTCTTTAGTACTGAGATGTATTCATTTATTAGCCGGCATACCCAAAATAATTAAAACCTGTCAAGTAAGTTCTGTGTCCTTTGATCATCACTGACAGGGCTTTTTTGTTTTTTTGTTTTTGTTTTTGTTTTTGTTTTTTATCTTGGACTGGGGACAGACAAATACTACTTAATGGAATGAGGTGGCGTCCGCATACTAACATTTTTCTCCATCTTGAAATGGGCTAATTACCCACACCATGCAGTGTTGCTAAGAATCAAACAGGATAGTATGCTAAACCTGGAAAGGGAGCTTCTGTGGACCTACACCTTCCTTCTTCTAGATGGTAGCATACTGCCAAGACTCTGCAAAGCAAACTGGCCACGCCCTATCTTGTGTGTTCATTGTTGCACCCAGTGAGCTATTGTTGCCTTCCTTACAGAACCACCCAAGGAGGAACAGAACTGGAAGGGCAAAGTCCTCATCGCCCAGCCTGTTCCCAGTGACATTCCTGGTGCCAAGTTAGTAAGCTCCCCTTCCCCCACACCATTTATACCTTCACTAAGTTGCAACTAAACCCCCTCCCCTCTTCGCTGAGGGATGCCTCCTTTGTGGCCTGTTCTCCATGCATTAGCCAGAGAGATATTTTCTTCTAAAATTTCCCAGGTTTAGGTCTAATTGGTATACTATAAACAACATGTGACTAATACATGCAATTGGCATATTTGGACATTTGTATATACTCATCTTGACCACAATCTAGGCAAAAAGCAAACATATTTATCACCACCAGAGCTCCCATGACACATCTCCTCTCTCCAGATGTGTGCGACACCACACATCTCCAGCATCCCTCAGGAGCTCATCCTTTGCTATTCTTTCAAGTGTGTGTGAGCATGTATGTGTCCATATGTGTGTGTAGAGGGGGTAGTCTTGTCTGCCATAGTATGTGTGTAGAGATAAAGTGACAACTATTGGAAATTGGTTCTATCTTTCCAACATGTGGAACCTGAGGATTGAACTTGGGGTTTCAGGCAAGGCCCACGACCTGCTAAGCCACCTTGCTGGCCTGTGGAACTTCCTCATATGATTGTTTTGAACAACTCTCCGTCCCTCTCCACCACACCTTACCAGCAATGGGTCACAGTCTACACAGCCTCTTCCGATAGATACCTTGACTCTTTTAGTTAGATTGTGTGAGAGAAAACACATGGTCTCTCCCATGTCCACCTGTATTGTGG
Organism: Uromys caudimaculatus; assembly: GCA_028551405.1. Lineage (NCBI taxonomy): Eukaryota > Metazoa > Chordata > Mammalia > Rodentia > Muridae > Uromys > Uromys caudimaculatus. The sequence goes on along the minus strand of CM052708.1, from coordinate 78,668,055 downwards.
AAAATGCAGTAGCATCCTCTTTGTATGCATGATGCACTGTCTCTCTCCATTCTTTCGGATTTAGGAGATTTAGGTTGTTCTCATATGCTGATCGCTGTGAATAATGTAATATACATAGGAGTGTTTTAGAAATCTTGATTTCAATTGTTATGATTCTATTCCCAGAAATGGGATTGCTGTCCATGGGTGGTTTTGTTTTAATGCTTAAAAACCCTCCATACTATTTTCCATAAGGAATGTACCAGGTCACACCCTATCACTGCACCAGGGGTCCCTTTTCTTGCCAGCTCTCGTTATATCACCACATAACAAGGGTGATGGGGAGAGCCTTGAGTCTCACTTCCTCCTGAGACTGCAGTGCTGAGCATCTTTTCAGACACTATGGGTCATTCATACATCTCCTCTGGGATACTGTCTACACAAGTCCTTTGTTCTTTTCTAAATCAGGTTGTTTTTGCTTTTATTTTGCTGTTGAGTTTACAGAGCTCTTTCTGTATTTGGGAAATTAACCCCATATTGGGCATGCAGTCTGGATACAGTTTATTTATGGTTTGGATTTGTCTTGACAAAGCATGAGCAACAAAACCGCCACAACAAAACTAGACAAGTGGGGCTCCATCAAACCGAACACGGTCCATGCAGCACAGGAAACGACCAACAGAATGCAAAGCCCACGGGATAGGGACGTCTTCTGGAAACTGGAAACAGATGGTGCCCTTGCTCTTCCCTCGGGCCTCCATTGATGGCTCACTCTGGTCCGTGAAGACCTGATCCCATTCTTCTTAGCTGCTGTCCCTCGTGCCGTGTACCCTCTGCTCAACTCTCCGCTTCCAGCTATGATGGGACATTTGTATCTCCTATTTCCTCTGCTTCACCCTTGTCCCCAGCTTCTGCACTCCTCAGGGTTTCAAGGCCTGTCTCACACACCCCTTTTCTCTGATTTTCCTGCCGACTCCATGACTTAAGGTTGCCCTAGTCTTCCATACAGATTTCTTTTCTGTGCCTCGCTTTTCATCTTATAACAGACAAAGAGCTTGGGAGGTGAATTGTGCTTGTGAATCTCATCCGTGAGAAGCAGAATGCTATGAGAGTAGGACAAGTCTGTTATGCCCGTCTCATGAGCAGCATGTTACCTGGCATTGATCACACGTCTTAGAGCCTTCCTGAATGCTAGCCAACCACTTGTAGAGCCCTGTGCAAGCATCACCTTGCTGCTCCTGGCAGGATGCTTTCTGTATCGATACGGATAGTGTACTGCTTTAGAGCTAAAGAAACAAAGTTAAACAAGAACCAAGCACCAGGCAAGTTCTAGAACTTACCTGCAAAGCCCTTATCTGTGGCCTAGTCCCCAGCACCCTCTACTGGTCTGAGACCCCCAGGTGGAAAGAAAGCATAGCGAGCCTAGTACTTCCCCTTTGTTTGAGTTGCCTTGGGGCGGGGCACATAGGGAGTACCCAGGGACTCAGGAAGAGTTTCACAATGTCTCCAGTTCCAGATGGTGGTGAACTATCTTTCAGAGAGCCTACTCTGGTAGGAAGATGTGACTTTCCTTGGGAATGTTGTCCTCTAGCACCTTGGCCTTCTCCATAGCACTGATTGCAATGGCACCCGGTATCTGGCGCTGTTCTCCCTGAAGTGTTTGTCTTCTCCAACAGACAGAGCAGTTTCTAGTTTTTTCTTCTAAGCTTAGAACCTGGTAAAATGCCCTACACACAGTAGGCACTTGGTAAACACTTGTGGACAGAGGAAGAATAACTGGATTTAGGTCAAGGCAAGCTTCCCACCTCTGCCTGTGAATCATGGTCTGGACTCCTTATTAATGCTGTGTGTGTACCAATGGGATGATTTACTCTTTAAACTTGATCCCAGCAGTCCAACAGGAAGGATTCTAAATCCCCGAACCTGGCATAATCCTTGCCCAGTACAAGGTCTTCAGCACAAATGACACATTAGCTTACTTAGCATTTTTTTTGGGGGAACACAATTTTGGGAACCCCAATAGCCTCCATAACCCAAACCATGCATGTCTTCACACATCTAAGCATTAATCAGTTGCTTCATGATGCCAGATGATTTTGGCCACAATCTCTTGTCCACCAAACTACCCTTATGTTATTCAGTCTTATGAACAGTGGGAAGAAACCAGGCTTCCAGGGCAGGGTAAGGGTATGGAGCTCTACAGCCCAGCACTTCAAGCCTGACCCCTCTCAGACTCTCCTTAGAGCCCAGAGCCTCTCACGAGACCCTCCTCAGCCCTTCCCAGGATTGTCCCATTCAAACTGAAGTTGCTATATTGTTCACTCATGCACAAAGTAAAAAAAGATTTTGTTCTTCTTGTTCCTCAGGGATTCCTCTCTAGGAAAGAACACAGCTGAGGGTGGTGACTAATGGGCCTCTTTGGGGGACTTGCACGAGCTGCATGTTAACTGTCAGGCATGAATTCTGTGGCCTGACATGCTTACTTGGAACGCAGAGAGGCCCATGTGGAAATCGGTGCTGGAATTTGAACTGAAAGCTAGATGCGGAGGGGGTGGATTAACTAAATGGCCGGAAGCTTCCCGGGGACCAGGCAGAGCTCTGGAGCAAATTTCCCAAGTTCCCTCTGCTTTGGGGAAGGTGGACCAAGCTGGGGGTGAGCATCTGGAGCCTGTGGCTTCAGAAGCCTAGATCTGGGGGACTTTCAACTCTTGCTTCTATGATTTTGACCCACACAACCCACGGAAACTCTGAGGCTTTTAAGATTTGGATCACTCCAGTTTTGCTTTCCCATGACTTATTTTGTACCTCAGTGGGACAGGATAAAATGTGATGTTTTAGAATTTCAAAGGAGGACTGTTCCAGATCAGGACTCCAAAGGGGAGGATGTGTGCATGAGCCAAGCGGTACTTACCGAAATCTGTTTCCTCTGCGTAGAGTAATTATCTTATTCCATCCACAGCAGCGCTTCTTTCTTTCTTTTCCTCTCAATATAGGAAACAACCCTGTAGGAGCTTTTCTTCTCATACAGTTCAGGCTCCCTTGAAAAAGAAGGAGAAAAATGCATGAAACATTTGACAGTTGACTACCAGACACATGAGGAAAATGGAATGAGCTGCAGTCTGGGATAGAGGTCTGTGAGCTGCCTCTTGTAGACAGGATACTTGGTGACGCTCTGTCGATGTCCATAAGATTGAGTGGTGGAGGAAAAGAGCTACCACTGCAGGGGAATGGCTGTACAGCTTGCCTCAGTGTTTTATAAGTTAATGTTCTGAACTGTGTGTTTTAATATGCATTTATTCAAATATACACCCATCTACACCTTCAACAAAGCACCTTTTGACTACTCCTTCTCTTTATACTGTATACTTTCACGATCTGGGCTGTCTTCCTCATGACAATAAATAGCTTGGTGGAACATGTAATTGCACTCTGAAGACTCCAGAAAGGGTAATGATTTCTTATTATTGCTGTAAATAGGAAACCCAGCAGAGTAACCAAGAGTTACCCTTACATCTGAAAAACAGAAAAGCTGAGCTTGGTGTTCAACTTTGCCCTCAACTCTGTGATCTTAAACCAGCTGCTCAGTCTCTCTGACTTTCAATCTTCAAAACAGCCTTGCTAGCGCCCATCTCTCTTTGTTGTGAGGCCCAACAACAGCACGGGCAGGATCTTTCTGTACTTGAAACCAGGAAGGAAAAACGGACAAGAGTCTTGAAAGAAAACAAGGGAAACAAGGCAGGATTTCCAGAAACCTCCATGGAATCTGAGGACAGAGAAAGTAGAAGTGTTTAAGGTGAGCTCTTGAAGAACTTTCTGGAAGGATTCTTCTCTGTCCTTGCTGTGGTTTAGCCTACAGTTTAAAATTTACAGCTAAGCAGTCTTTGTTCTTAGATGGCATTTGGGACCTCCCCTGTGTGCAGGAATCTCTGAGCCTCAGAAGCTGGAAGCCACAGGGTATGTGTGGGGGTGGGGGTGGGAGGTAGAGAGGATAGTTTGTCTTAGAGACAGTGTGGAACTTGTTAGTGGCTTAAGTCTCATTTGGGATATGAGAGGACTGTGTGAACCAAGGTGTCTACCTCTTGCATCTCTCAAAGCTATCTGCTACAGTACTTGGCCTTCAAGGCAGCAAGACTTTGATCAACCTGTGACGGAAGGTTTGTATGAAACCCTTTCTTGGCTTTCCTTTTTTAAACACAAATGGGATCTGGAATTGATCCCAGATAAGACATCTGCCTCTTAATTTCACTTCAGAGGGGCAGGATGACAAGAGAGGTGATGAAGACAACTAAATGCAGTTATGATTTATGCCCCCTGTGATAAATCAATGGATGATTTCTCCTCAAAATGTGGTCACTGTTGGATAACTCATACCAGCTGACGGATCTGTGAGAGGCATAAGGTGCGGAGGCTGAGTTCTTTCCTCCACATGTGCACACCAGCCCTGGAACCAGCACCCCAAGTATGGAGTCTGATGTGTGAGTGAGGGGCATCCCCCTGCAGCTGAGAAGATGGCCACATCCCCATCATCCTCTACTCCTTGCATCTGTTTTGTTTCTTGTGGTTGATGGCATGAGCCAAAGCAGCTTGTTTTTCTTGTCTCCAGTTTGCATTGGCCTCCTCTGTGTCTGATGACATATAGTCTTTCCATTCATCGGAGTTGGCTTGAGATAGCCCAGTTATCACCACAATCACCCTGAACAATCAGGGAACAGAAAGTTATCTTCACTCTTTCATGAACACCAGCTGGCTACCCAGCATGGGGTCCTACATAGCAAAAGGACTTCATCCCAGGGGCCAACTGAAGAGCTAACAAGTGACATCCTGTAGCACTTCCTGGGAAAGATCTCTGAAGAGTGGCCAGGGAACAGAGTCTGCCCATTCAAGAAGCCCAGGGTGGCCTTAGTGCCTCAAATTGGCCATCCTTTCCCCAAGTACTTCCTCATGTCCCAAGGGAGAACTCAGAAATCCAGATCTGCATGTTCTGACATTATCCATCCTTTGAAATCTCAAAAAATCTGATGACCTCTGCCATTTGTTCCCCTTCAAGTATGAGATCCTAACTTAACTGGAGCTTGATAGATTCCATCTAAAGGTCAAACTTAAACGCTCCCATGCTCTGTGGACATTACATAATTTGTTGATGTCTCAAGAGAGTCTAATTGCACCTATGGAATATTTTGGGCAGGTGGCATGCCCACATCATCTGGATCCTTCTTCACCAGAAGAGGCACATTCTAAGCTTCCTGCACACACAGATGCTATTTGTGCCCTGCATTGTCCTCTGGTTGGAAGATGTCTGTGTCTGTCTTGACACAACTGAGATATTTCTTGAAAAGCATCAAGAGAAGACCATTTCTTGGGCCTACAGTAAGAGAGGAGGATGCTTGTCAGTAACAGAAGATACAGAGAAAAGTGCTCCCTCCAGGAGGCCAGTGAAGTGGAAGAAACTTCTAGACCAGGTGCTAGAAGGTAAAAGCAGCATGAGATAAGTGATCTCTGGAGGTGGAGGTAGCAGCATGGTCTAGAACTCCTGGAGCTTCTGCTGTAACCTCTGTTGTTGGGTCCAGGTGGCCTTCCCCATCCAGGCAACATAAAGAAAATACTCACCTAGTTAAGGTATATCTCTTCTGGTCCCTACATTACCAATAAACCTGTAGCTGTGGTTCTCTAGGACAATGGGGACATCTAATAATATATGAGGGTGATCTAAGCTGACTCTTCTCTAGAGATGCCTCAAGGGGAAGACATATCCTCCACCTTCACATGAGCCAGGGGTACTAATTAGAAAGCATTGCCATGGAAACAGTCTGTCCTGCTTGTTCCCCATCACCTACGGAATCCTAAATTAAAAGGGAGTTTGATAGATTCCACTTAATGCCAAAATGAAATGGTCACATACTTTGCTGGATATTACATAATTAGGTGACTTCTCAGAGGAGTTCTAATTACTCCTATGGAATAAGTTCAAGGTAATGAAATGCATTCATCTCTCTGACCCTCCTTTAGCACAGTCCTTTGGGGCTTGCCTCCTTGTTCAACAAGAAGTTTTATTTATAGTCACAGACTTTGGGAATGAAACACCAAGTTACTTTTTATGAGGTACTTATTTTTAATTCCAAGAAATTCCATTTTTCTTAGCTTCAGATACTGGATAAATGGCCAAGTGTAAAGTAGCTTTACTAATCCAGAAATGTAATGGTTTTCCCCCAAAAGAATTAATAAGACATAATACTACAAGGACTGCCAGCAATAGGAAGAGATGATGGAAGCCAAAGGGGACGAGTTCACTGACATTGGATTTCTAAACTGCAGCAGTAGTACTCAGTTGAGTTGGATGAAGGAGCGAGTAGATGAGTTCCTGAGAAAGTCAGTGGACAGGTGGAGGGGAAGAATCATGGATGGATACTTGAATATTTAGAGAGAACAGGATGCAGATGGAAGAGACAAAACTCAGGAAAATATACCTTTGGGAATATTACTCTGTTTTCCACTACTAGATAAAATGGGCTAAAAAGTTGAGATATTTTTCCTTATTTTTAGAAAAGAGGAACTTGAGATTCCTTTAAGTCCTCAATAGACAGAAACCTTCAGTGGATAACATGAATGATTGAGGGAAAGTTGACTTTGAAGGAGTCAGAGATAACTTTCATAAAAAAAAAAAAAAAAAAAAAACAAGTAAGAGAGTAGAAAATAAAATGGATTCTTTATAATAAGTCCTTGGTACCCAGAGTTAGAACAAAATTGTGCTTGAATGTTCCTTTGAAGTAGCTTTTTCCATAATGCATTAGTGAGTGGAAACTGGGCCAAATAAATGCCATTTAGAGAAGTATTCAAGGGGCACTGCCGCCTCGGTTGCTACATGTCTCTATGCAGAAGCTCTGTGTGGGATTGCTTCATCACAAGCTGACACAGTAGGGAAAAAAGTGCATGTGTCTTCCGTGTCCCTCCCTTCACATGAGGATTCGTATATCTCTTGTGATGGCTGCAGGTATCAAAGGCAGTTTTGTTCTAAATTTCCCTACTGTCCAAACGTGTGCCCCAAGACAAACACAGGAAGGCCTCGAAAGTTGTGAAACTAAGTTTTCTAGAATAGAAGGTCAATCTTATTTTGTGCCATGTGATTCAGAGGTGGTCTGGTAGTATGAAGGCTATCAGAGCCGAGTTATCCCCAACAGGGGCTCCTTAGACACCTCTGTCTGGCTCTGTCCTAGCTCGGCAGAATCAGCCCCTGTGCGTTGAGATTGAAATCCAAGACCACAACCATGGTCAGATGTCTGGATCTAGAGGTGGATTTATCTCTCATCAGAAGAGCAGTTTCTGGAGCTAAGGAGGTGGCTCATCAAGTATTTGCTCTCGAATAAAGAGAGCCTGAGATGGGCCCCACACCCACGCAAAAAGCTGCACAAGTAACCTCAGCTGTAAGTGGAGATACGTGGCTCTCCAGGAACCACTTGCCAGCCAGTCTATCAGAATCAGTGAATGCCATGTTCTGAGAGACTCTGCCTCAACAAATAAGCTTGAGGATACCTGACATCCACCTCTGGTCTCCATGCATGAACATGCATGGATATACACATCCGGATGCGCACGCCCACACGTGATCATATGAATGTGTACACGTGGACCACATGCTGCTTATGAACTCTTGTCACTCCAAGGCTCGTTCACTCCTGGTTTTAGCAGAGGCAAGCCACAGGTCTAGGTCTCTCTCTTGAGTCCTTTCTCTGCTTTCAGGCTGGTATAGCTTATTTGTTATGTGGAAATAGCCTCAGAAGTCCTGGTAACATTCATCCATGAGTTATTCATACAAAAGGCCCTTCATTGACCAACATTTTCAAACGTGAGGTTGGAACCTTCGAACCCCAGAATTTGATGTTCCTGTAGAGGAGTGAATGATATCCTAGTTCTGAACCTGCATGGCTTGAGGAGGAGCCACATGGCTCAGCTTGGCTTGACTGAGAAACCAGTTCTCCCCACCTCCTAATCTTAGGTCATGGCACTTGTTTTCCATTCAAGAATTTCCAATTAATTTTTAATACTGAGTTCAAGCCTAACACATTGGGTGCCATCTGTAGTAATTGCCAATTAATCATGCTCAAATCAGCCCCGAGACAGTGGTGGGTGTGTTCCTTGCTACCCATCCCAATGTTCTGGGTTCCCGAATGAAAGACGCATACACTGAGCCTTCTATTTTAATATGCCTTAAACAGCTCAATGGCTGGGTCACTCCCAAACCTCCATATGGCTAACACTCACCTCCAATATTCCTTAGTTATTACTTACTAAATTCTATATTCCATTGTTGTTGCCCTAGCCCCAGTTTGGGGCAGGCTGGGGCCTCTCTTCCCCAGCTCTTACATGTTAGCTGTCTCTCTGTCCTTTACTTCTCCGGTGTGGCAGCTACTCCTTTCCCAGCTTGGTGGCTAACCCTCTTCTTGCTTCTTCCTCAGTCCTTTTCCTGGGAATCTTAAAGGTCCCGCCTCTGTCTCCCTGCCCAGCCATTGGCCACCAGCAACTTTATTTACCAATCAAAACCACCTGGGTGTAGGGACCCTCAGACTCTCATGTGTAAACGTATGGATTCCTGTGTAATTTGGGGGACCAAATTAACATAAGTAGCATTCGACCAAATCCACAACAGGTAGGATTTGGTTTTTAAAACAGAATCATGCCATCTGCCAGTCAGTTTTGATTTGAGCTAGTTAGAAACATCAATAGTGGCGGTCCGTTGTGGAAGGTAGAAGGGATGAGAAAAAGGGTCCGGTGCCAGTGGCACCTGCAGTGGCCTTTCTACCCTCGGTGGTAGATGAGGCTATTTCATTTTATTTCTGCTCCTTCCTGTCCCTTTATTCCTAACAGGCACTGGATCCTGAAAACAGGTGCCCTGGTTGTCACCCACAGATCACTTTAGCTGATTTAAACACAGATGAAACAGTCTGGTTTGTTAAAAACACGTATTTGAACCACACACTTGAAGAGCGAAGTGAAGCAGATGGGCAATAAAGAAAACACCCCCTTTCTCAAAAGCCCAGAGGACGGTTTGATTTGGTTGTGTTTAAGGAACACTTTGAGTTTAAGACCAAATATCAACATACTTTATGAAACAATGAAAAAAAAATCAAAGTCCCCTGAACACAGGAGGGAATGGCTAAAATGTTAGTAACCAATGAGATTCTATAGAAGGATGTTGTTAATGACATAGGCAGCCTCTCAGATTCTCTTTCTGTTCTCACAGTGACCCAATAGCATGTGATCAAGGGGGAAAACCCCAGACTTTACTCTTCAAGTCTTGCTCCCCAGCAGAGTCTGGGCACGAGGAGTACTGCCACCAGTTAGGATGCTGGGTCTCATGCCCCAGGACTGAAGAACAGCATAGTTAATGGAAGCAAAGGCTCTACGGTTGGGCATGGAGGTCTCCTAGGCCTTTCTCTGTGTTTCATTACAGTGACAGCATCCCAGGCAGTGTTGACACAGGCGTATTGCTCAGATGGTGAATGCACCCGAGCTCACTCTTGACATTTGCTTTGCAGCAAGGGGGCGGTTCACAATCCTTTCAATTAAAAACCAATTCATTCCTCCAGTGTTTGCGATTGTAAATCTCTTCACCAGCCTGCAAGGAGGGCTGTAGCAGTGGATGGGTTTGTCATTTCAGGCACTTAGCAGTAGGAATGAGGACCTTAAAAAAAAAAAAGACTCAAGCAACTGTCTGGGGAGACAAGAGGACTGTAGGCAAAGAAGCAGTAGATGTGAGCCTCGTGTACAGGGAAGAGAGGCGAGGCAATCTGCATTCTGCATGAGAGTTGATAGAACTTGGCCTGAAGAGTGAAATAGCCAAGAGAAAGTTAGTTGCCACGCCTTTTCACCCTGTTCTAGTGGCCCATTAAACATCTACAGGTCCAAATGAACCGGGAGGGCTTATTTAAGTTTCTCTTGGCAATAGAACAGATGGGAAATCACTCAGTCCTGAGCTCCGACATTATTCCAATAGGAGCCCCATACAGCCTGCAAGGCATGGAGGGGGAGCACCTTACATGCAGCCTCTCAGGTATCACCTCGGATCTCTTTTGTTGTTTTACAGCTTTTGAAACCAGAGCATTTATATCCTGATTGATCATTGAAATCCTCACTATGGGCTAGATGCTGCAACAACTACCCTCTTGGGGTTGGGTGGTGCTCCCCTGCGGAACCCACATCTACGTCTGCAGCAGACAATCTTAGAGTGCCTCGCTCACCCCATCTTGGTAGCTGCTAGCTTTGGCATTCCAGTTATGCTTTCTCTTGGCTCTTTAAAGGGACTATCCTTTGGCAAGGCGTACCCCTTGGGAAGGGGACAGAGCTCCAGCAGCAGCAACTCACTCACTGCAATACTTTCTGGAGGAGAACATTCCCTCTTTCAAGCCTCTGGCAGAAGAGGAGGCAGTTCAGCCGTTTGGTTCGAGCTGTTTCCTTTCTGCTCCCAGTTGCAGGCTCTCTCCTTGAAGCATCGGCTTAAGCCTCTCGATTCCTTGCAGGTCCTATGATCCCAAGCATAAGACAGCTTGAGGAGTCCACGCAGGCATGCCTTTCTGCCTGCAGTGCCCAGCCTTGCTCACATGCCTTTGCTTTGTTTCATGGTGACCGCACTGCTTACCCCCTGAGCAGTGTCTGTTAACGGAGATGTTTGGCCTTGGTTAAACCCAAGCTCCATGAGGGTAGGATCAGGATCTGTGCTCACAGCACAGACACACGGGCTGCCCTGCTCAGAAAAGACCCGAGGCTGGCTGAATGTCCTACCTCTTTCATCTTGAAATCATTGCACCAGACTCTGCAAATCACCTCGCCAGTCCTTGGTTGGGCCATGCCTGCTCCTGCTAGATCTCTAACACACGGCATGTGCTTGGGTGACATTGTGGAAATGAATGCTAGAGTGACAAAGGGCCATCTTATCAGTGCATAAAGTGCCAAATGCCTAACATCACATCATGACATTTGACAAATGAAGCCAGAATGGAATTAAAGTGATACACACACTATAATGAAAGGAAAAGAAATGGATGTAAACCTCAGTGTGTGTATGTGTGTAGGCTGTTCTAAAGTGCAATGCTTGAGAACACAAATATGGTAATTTTATTGAAGCCACTAGATTGGAAAAAAATGCCCTTCAAATGATAGAGGAATTTTAAACCAGTGACTGGGGTTCTTCTGAATTCATCCTAAATTTCCCAAATTTAGAATTAATCCCAAAATCCCAAGAGTGGAATTAATTCACTTTTTCTCGTGTTCATCCAGGACCAAGGAACACAGGTGCAATGAAATGTCAGTTTAGATTTGTCTGGCTTACAGCTGGGGAAGCCTTGCCCCCCCCCCCCCCGCCGCCACCTTTCCCCCAGAAAGCACGAACATGGGACTACTATGGGGATTGTAACCCTTCCTGCTTATGCGCAGTGTGCCAGTAAGTTTTCTGTCACTGGTCTGATCTGGACGCCTTTTCCTATGTTTCTCCCATGCCCACCCAAAACATGAGTGCCCTGATTGGGAAGTTGGCAGGTTTTCCAGGCTGTGTTGGCATAAGCTGTTAATAAATTAGGTGCGCAGAAGTGTGATGCCGGGGCATTTCCCCTTGGAGTTCATAGGCCTTCCAGAACATTCATGACTCATTACAGCTTCTACAGCAGTTTATGCCCTAATAAATCAGAGAAGCTTTGCTGAGATGGGACGGATCATCATGAATCTTTCTGTTGGCATTTTCCTTCTATAGGCACAAATAATGGAGCAAAACCGCCCCATCTGGATGTTCTGTAAGAGAACTCACAGCGGGTAGCTGTTTTCTCAAGCATCACAAAGGTCACTGTAGGTGTCAGGAGTGAGGGCACAGCTAGGGCTGTGAGCGACAGTGCGGAATGAAGCCATTTCCAGGCCTTTACCACTGTGATTACAGGCATTAGCTGTACTGTCAGGGTCCTGTTCTCCCTTCCTGTGATGGGTTATAGTCTCCCCTGGTTTCTTACATTTAATTTGCAGACTTGTTTGTTGTCTTGCAAGCTGTGCAAGCAGACTCACCTAGAAAGGGGTGCGAACCTCTTTAATTTGCATTTTGTTCCATTTTCTGGTGAGGCTTGCTCTATGCTGAGCATAGTGACTCAGTAGAATAAGGGGGGCTCTCCAGATGTGGCCTCGGGATCTTCTTTCCTGCTGGTCCTCACCTGTGCAAAGGGAATGGTGATGAAAACCAGTAAACATAGAAATTATGCATGGGGTGATATTGGCCAGAAATGGATTATTTTGGCTAGGAAATCAACCTTTCCCTAGTGTAGGCTTAGTGGTCATTAAAAAAATAAAGGTTGAAGAAAGGCACAAATCATCTAAAATACAACACCTAGGGATGAGTCAGAAATCCATGTTGTAATGCAGATTCACAAGAGGAGCCATCCCCCATCTTAAAAGCAAATAGATATTGGTCTTGTTTGTTTGTTCGTTCATTTGTTTTTGATGGACTAGCTGAGGACTTACTTCACACATTTTATAGCCAGTCAAGTCTAAGATGCTGTCTTTGGCTTTCCTTCCTTTCCTCACTTACTGGTCCAGACTCTTGCTCTTTTGAGAGTCATGGGACAGCTCTGGAGGCTTTTGGGATGCTGCTTCCTACACACAGAGAGACTTTGGGGGAGCTCCCGGAAAGTGGAGAGCATCTGCCCCTGAGCCAAGCCTTTTTCTATTCTGTAAGGCTTTGAAGTTGCTTCCTCAATAATCACTTTGCTGTAGCGAAGGCAGAGGAGAGAGCAAGTAAGGTAGGGTGTGATTTATCAGAAGTGACAAGGAGACCAAGTGCCTGCCTGTGCCCTCAGCTCCCTTCTCTATTTATATAACACCTGACCTTCCAGTTTCCCCCAGCAGATAGCCTGCTGAGGTTCAGGGACTCTCTGGTAATTCAGCTGCTCCAGTAGGCATGCATAGGAGACCCTTAGACTCTCTCCCAGCTGTAGGAGCTAAAGTCTGCAGAGGGAGGGGCTGTAGTCACCTCATGACAGAAACATCGTGAAAATGGAGACAGAAAGCCAAGTGCTGCTTGCAGATAGGGAATTGCCAAGACCTAGTACCCCAAGACTCAGGGAAGCAGTAAAATCCAGGAGGACTTAGTAATGTGGCACCATTGCATTTGTCTGTAGGCAACTGCTGTAATGTAAGTCAGAGAGACTTGAGGGGGGTCTCCAAGGGACAGGAATGGGCTCACCACGATGTCTGGGCTCTGCCATGGGAAAAATGAATCTGGCATCCAGAGAGGTTTTCCAAGCAGACTGAAAGTTCTCTCCTTGTCCTGAATGATGTGAATCCCTTCACTGTAGGGCATAGTGTTTGAATACCAAGAAACCTCATTTGGTACAGGATGTCTAGTACATGGCTGCTTTTCTAAGGTTTCCATTGAAGCTGGCAGAGCTAGCTCAGGTAATTAACACCTGGGAGAAGCCATGAGAGTCAGTCAATGCTGCTTTTATTGGTGGGAGTGTCTTAATCAGGCTGGCTGCTCTGCAGTTCCTGGGAGGGGAGTTTAAAGAGAAGGAGAGATGCTATGTGTCCTGGGGCAAGGGCCAGCTGAGAAAACAACCCTTGGCTCAGGGTCTGGTGTGTGTTTGCAACCTACCACACAAGTTCTAACCCCAATTCCACCTTTTCTTTCAGAGGTTCCTGGGCAGACCTCAGACCTCCTCCCTATATCCACATTGTTCTTCCCTAAAGTGCACTGATGGTATCTCTGGCTTCATCTCAAGGGTTGTTTCTAGAATAAAAACTAAAGACCAAATACACTTTGGTCTTTGGTGTTTGGGACTAGTCTGTGTTATCCAGTCCTGGTTGTTGTTTAACTCCGGGTAAAATTACCATCTGGTCAGGACTGAAACTGTGTCTTTGGGGCAACTTGCTTAGCACTATTAGCCTACCAGATAAGATATTTTCTTGCTGGGAGACCCTGGGCATGATGAACTAGGCTTTACTGTATAGCATAGAGTTGGCTATATGAGCTCTCTCGCTCTCTCTCTCTCTCTCTCTCTCTCTCTCTCTCTCTCTCTCTCTCTCTCCAGGCAGTTGCAGGAATGAGAGAAGAATGCATAGATGCTTGGGCATAGCAAGTTGATAAAAAGCAAATACTCAGTAGATGACAGCAGTGATGATGATGATGATGGTGGTGGTGGTGGTGATGGTGATTATGTTGATGTTGATGTTCATGATAACGACCTCTATATTTTGGAAATCCATAGTCCAAAGCTTACAACTTAGTTTAGGGATTATATTCAAATGTAATTTTGTATCCCAGCTTCTTTAGAGCAAGACATCTATCAGTTACTTTTATTGTTGTGACAAAATACCTGATGCAAAGCAACCTAAGGGAGGTAGGGTTTGTTGTGGCTATAGTTGCAGCATATAGTCATCATGACTGTGGAGCTGTGGAGGCATGAGCATGAGGTAGTTGGTCACAGTACTTCCACAGTCAAGAAGTGTAGGCTTAGATTTTTCAAAACCAACTTTAATTGCAGATCTTTAATACTTAAACCGCCCTTCTAGCCCATTACCCACCCGAGGTAGGGGAAAAGAAAGGTCAATGTAAAACAGGTTTGTGACCTGTTTAGACATAGTTCTTTGGTGCGATTCCAATCTTTAGTCATCAGCAGTCCAGTCCACTAGCAAAAACCAAACATGAATCAGCAGTGGCAGCTCAATCCAGAAGAAACCATAATGAAACCCTGCCTATTGGCACAAGTCCACAGAAGCAAAGCAACTGAAATATCACAGGAAGTTCTTCTATGAGTTACTGTCTACGAAGTCATGACAAGTGAAGATCAGCTACGTGGTGCAAGGCGAACCAATGCAAGAACCTCATCACATTGTCCATGGTGGTACATTCACACTCTTTCTAATTGTCATGCAACCTTTCATATGTTTGCTTTACCAAAACATCCTCTTACCTTTCTGCTTCAGCAAGACATTCTTTCACTTGTCTTCTTCAGCCAAACATCGCACAACGTAACTGAGTCTCCAAGGAAACCAGAAATTACTTCAAAGACACAAATGGAGTTGAATGGTAATGCTCAGCTCACTTTCTACTCTCTAATTGGTCTGATAGTTGGGGTAGGTCTTCCCTCTTCCACTCACTTAGTCTAGAAAACTACTAACAGCTATGCCTAGGGGTCAGTATAAACTATCAGTGGGTGACTGAGTTTGGCAAGGCAGGGAAGCACTCTAACCAGTTAGGAGTTTCCCCTTTGCAATGGTACACATTACAGAGGCCTGTCCTTAACAGCTGCAAGATTAGTGATATGTCTGTGTGATTTAGAATCTATTTCATAAATGCTAAAAATTGGGAAAGTTAGGCCATATCCATATTCGTGAAAGATTTACATGCTTCGAGGTATTAAAGATGGAAACAGAAGAGGTTATTGCGTCCGTCTAGGGATGCTATGTGTAGCCTAATGGGTTAAGGCATGTTTCTGCATTGTAGAACCTCTGAGCACCTCCAGCATGCTTGCAAAGCCCACGAAACAAGCATGTCAGTCTTTCCAAACTTAACCTGATCATCTCTTTTTCAGAGAGCAACTTGTGTATCTAGTCAAAGCACAGAATGGGCTTTGAAAAATTAGATCTTTCTCACAGTACTTTTAAAATTTTTTTTTTTCTGTTCAAATTCTGAAGATGTATATGTCTCAGCAATTCCAATGATTTAATGAGTCTCATTCCCTGCCTCGAACTTTTCACATTTTATCAAAAATGAAACTTCTTAAAGGTCATATTTAAATGATTCTTCTTTGGAACAACTTTGAAAACTGACAACATTTGCTAAAATACTATGCTTTACCATTGATGATACATATTTAGAATCCCAGCTTCTGTGATAAATCATGATTTGGTCCACTGTCTGGCTAGAGAGATTCTTCCTACTTCCTCTAGGGAGTATAGACTGTCTCCCTATACCGGTCTACACAGAGAACCTATTGGGGGAAGGAACTCGGTTCTTTCCACCCACCTTGGACTCTAGTCACCCCTTGGCTACCTGAGAGGAAAAGGGAAAACACACACATCTCCTGTGATGAGTGAGAAATCCAAAAAGTTTTGTTAGTTTCTTTGTTGTGATTAATAAATAATTCTACATATATGACATTTGTCAGCTGTCATCCCTGAAGACTGTTAAAACTTGTTTTTTTTTTTTTCTCTTAGCAATTATGTACTATGTTAAAAAAGAAAAAATAACTGTCTTTTCCAACCAGCTCTATCTCAGAGTAGGGACTGGGTCCTTAGTATCTTTTGTTTGGCTGAATGATAAGAGAGTGTTCTTCCTTTAAAGAGGTCCCACAAGTGCTGGCCATACACATTCCTTCTTTTAAGTCACTGCATTCAAATAGATGAAGGAGTCTTGAAGGTTAATAGTAAGAAGGGGAAGATGGAGGTTTGAAGAAAGGAATGACTTCACTTGTTTTTCCAGGAGAGTCATGCAGAGGATTGACCAGAAGAGAGTTGAAGGGTACCCAATAAGAGGAAGAGACATTTGAAATGTTTTATTATACATTTAAAGGGGAACTGGCTAATACAGCTATATTTCACTCCAGCCATACATAGATTTTTAGAAATGGAGACTTGCATTAACTTAGATTTGGGTCTCCAATTAGATGGGAGGATCACTGAAAAATGGAATTGAATATGGATTCAAAGGGAGTGAGGGTCAGAGTCTGCAGTTGGCAAGGATGTAGAAGGATGAGGGGGAGGTTATATTAGAGCTCTCTAGAGGAATGGAATTGGCATATGTAGATGTATATGTATATGATGTATATGTATATGCATATGTATATGGCAAAGGGCTCATTGGATTGACTTACGTGATACAGGCTGAGTAGTTCCACAGTTGCCATTTTTTATTATTTATTTATTTTTTGATACTTTATTTACATTTCCAATGTTTCCCCCTTTCCAGGTCTCTTCTTTGGAAACCCCCTATCCCGTCCCCCTCCCCCACCTCTATGAGGGTATTCCACCTCCCACCCACCTGCCCACCTGCTCCCATATTCCCACCTTGACATTCCCCTTTACTGGGGCCTCTAACACCCTCAGGCCCAAGGGCCTCTTCTCCCCCTGATGGCCAAAAAGGCCCTCCTCTGCCACATATGTGGTCCGAGCCATGGGTCCCTCGATATGTATTCTTTGGTTGGTGGTCCAGCCTCCAGGAGGACGGGGGGGCAGGGGGAGGAGGGTCAGGCCAGTTGACACTGTTGCTCCCTCCATGGGAGCTACAAACTTCCTCAGCTCCTTCAGTCCCTTCTCCAACTCCTCCATCTGGGACCTCACTCTCAGTCCAGGGGTTACTGTAAAGTGAAACTTGGGTATTATGAACTTTTGGGTTATATCCACTTATCAGTGAGTACATACCATGTTCGTTCTTTTATGACTGAGTTACCTCGCTCAGGATGATATTTTCAAGTTCTATCCATTTGCCTGCAAATTTCATGAAGTCATTGTTTTTCATAGCTGAGTAGAACTCCATTGTGTAAATGTACCACATTTTCTGTATCCATTCCTCTGCTGAGGGACATCTGGGTTGTTTTTAGCTTCTGGCTATTATAAATATGGCTGCTATGAACATAGAGGAGCATGTGTCTTTATTACATGTTGGACCATCTTTTGGGTATATGCCCAGGAGTGGTATAGCTGGGTCCTCAGGTAGTATTATGTCCATTTTTCTGAGGGTCCACCAAACTGATTTCCAGAGTGGTTGTACCAGCTTGTAATCCCACCAACATTGGAAGAGTGTTCCTCTTTCTCCACATCCTCGCCAGCATCTGCTATCACCTGCGTTTTTGATCTTAGCCATTCTGACTGGTGTGAGGTGGAATCTCAGACTTGTTTTGATTTGCATTTCCTTGTTGACTACGGATGTTGAACATTTCTTTAGGTGCTTCTCAGCCCTACGAATTTCCTCAGTTGAGAATTCTCTGTTTAGCTCTGTTCTCCAATTTTTTGAGTCGCCATTTGTACACTGGATGGGGTGAAAACCTGGTAGCTGTCCATCAGTGAGGCTGAATGCTTCAGCAGCCTCAAGCTTGTGCTGAAGCCCTGGAGGATTCCTGGGGAGCTGCTGATCTTTAGGCCATGTTAGAAGGTCAGAGAAACTGGGTTCCAGTTCCACAAAGGATGATAGCAGTGAAGGTAGAAATAGGGTGGATGGATTCACACCAGCAAGGAGAAGATGACAGGCAAATATAACCTCTTTCTCCCTCAGTCCCTTTTCTATCTGGGCTACCATGGAAGGGGCTACCCACTTTGGAGGATCAAGGTTTTGAGTTGCAAATTCTTGGGGATACTACTTCCATGTCAGTCTTAGTGTGGCTGCTGTAGGTTTTGCAATTTCACATATGTCCTGTTTAAGATTAGCTGTGAATAACACATGTCAGTTGTCACAGACATTTAGGGGACGTTCTCTCTAGGCTAGGCCCACAATGAGTAACAAAGCCTTGAGTCTTCTACCCAGAGTTAATCCTTCCAGGTAAAACCTTCACTGACCCATCCAGATGTATGTTGATTCCAGATCCAGTCAAGTTGACCACAAATATTAACCATCACAGAGGTAACAGGCCCTAGGAGATCAGCTATATCAAGGACTTAATGGAGGGAACCAAGTTGGAGATCTGATAGCAGAGTTCAGAAAAACCAAGATTTTATATTCAGTACCAACAGTGCCAAAGTTTCAGTTAAAGTCATGGGAGTAGGCAGGTCAGGTAGGTAGGACTGTCACTGGAAGGAATGATGTAAGAGCCTTAGAGGGCAGAATATCATTGTCACCAAAAACAACAACAGAAAGATAATAGAGGAAGCTAGTGAGCCCAGTGCTAAAGCATATACAGGTGATTGGAAGGTATCTTCATCAGGGTTTGTATTCCTGCACAAACATCACGACCAAGTAGCAATTTGAGGAGGAAAGGATGTATTCAGCTTACACTTCCACATTGCTGTTCATCACTAAAGGAATCAGGACTGGAACTCAAGTAGGTCAGGAAGCAGGAACTGATGCAGAGGCCATGGAGGGATGCTCCTGGCTTGCTTCCCCTTGCTTGCTCAGCTTGCTCTCTTATAGAACCCAAGACTACCAGCCCAGGGATGGCACCACCCACAATGAGCCCTCCCACCCTTGATCACTAATTGAGAAAATGCCTTACAGCTGGATCTCATGGAGGCATTTCCTCCAGGGAGGCTCCTTTCTCTGTGATAACTCCAGCTTGTGTCAAGTTGACTCACAAATCCAACCAGTACAGAGGATTAGGAGGTCTTGGTAATAAAAGGGAACATGCGTAGTATACCCTTGACTTTGTTTTTGTTTAATATGAAACCATGTTTGGATTTTCCAGAAAGATGCCCTATTAAGTGTCCAGGATTCATGATATGCAAAGTGTGGGAAACACAGAGCCATCACTAGACAAGAGTGGAAGAGGAAGAGGTCTCCGGGGACAGATAGTGCATAAAAATGAATGTCATATTGAGACATTGAGGATAAGGTGGATTTTGTGAAGCTGGACCAGGAATTGCAAAAGGCACAAACAAGCAACTTTCGAGCAACAGAGGGGGTAGACTTGCCTAGGACAAGGGATCATCGGAGGGGAGCATATGAGATTAAGCAGCTGGGTGTTAAGAAATAACTTGGGGAGGGTTTGGCTTTCCTTGCAATTGAGAACAATGCTTGGCATCTAGGGGAAAAGCAGGCCATAAGTTCCCAGAAGTATCTCTTCCTGGTGTTCATGGCACAGGGGGGGGGGGGGAGGTGAGGCTGTGCAGTATAGTGCTCAGGTAAAGGGAGATGCTAAAATAGACAGATTCCAAGGGACCAGGGTTGTTGAATTGACCATTTGTGGGAACACTACTCCCAGCTCTAGTGTCCCTACAGGTTTCACAGTTCTACATTTCTCCTGCTTGAGATGAGCTGTGAAAAAACCATCTCAGTGGTGGAAAGACATTTCGGAGAGGTTTTCTCTAGGCTGGACCCATGATGAGTAACAAGATAGAGCCTTGAGGTCGGTGCCAGCATAGCAAGGAAGATTTCTCAAGCCTTAACAGCTTCCATCCTAGTGATGATATTCTCTGCCCCACATCAGCCTCATGTTCCCATTGTTATAGACTAGCCTTTGGGTCATTTCATCTCTTCTGTGGTGATAATTGGCAGTGGTTGCATCTCTGAAGCATGTTCCTGGAAGTGCTATGTTTATGTTCTGGTATAACCCCTTTACCTTCCTGAGCTGACTTTCCCAAATCTTTAGTAGTATCTGCCTTGCAGATGATTGTGGACATTGGGCACTAACACAGTAGGAATACCAGGCAGGATGCTTGACTTAAAGCAGGTCCTTGAGAAACAGTAGCACCCTTCTCCTTTCACAAGCAGGTCTTTGCAGTCATAGACATTAGAAATAAAATAGCAAACTCCCTCTGTTGGAAGATTGGAGTTATGGTAAATGATACTTGGAATGTGGGTGCACTGGGGTCATTGCCAGCTTGTACTTACACATGAATGAACACCTCTTCCAACACTCAAGACAGGTCCTGAGTCTTGAGAGCTCCCTGACAGAATCTGACCACATGTATTTAGAATAGTATTGTGAAGTCATGGACATCGGTGTGTGAGAGCAGCGTTGGATTGTTTGCAGTATAAAGACAGCATCTCTATTCTGCTATGTCTAGTGGCCTAGATTGTCTGAACCAACCTTCCTGTGGGCTTGCAAAGATCCCAGGGAGCAGAGGGTCAACCCACTTCTTCAATGAAAAAGCACTTCAGATGTCATGAGCCAAGGAGGATTAGCAGACTATGTTCTATTTTAAATTTCAAATTACCTTCAAGAGGAGTGGCTCTTGTAGACAAGGAAAATAAATTGACCTGGGCTGGGAGTGTGGGTGTCATTGTCCTTGGAATAACTGATGCCCCAAACGATTGAGGTCATGCAATTATATTGGCCCCAGGTTCAAGTTTTATGAGGGATTGCTTTAGTTACAGTGTAGCCTGTCTTGGAAGTTTGGAATGAGTTGGGACATTTTTCCTCTGTTTTTAATCTCAAAGCATGTGTGGTACTTGTGAGACAGGAAGGAGTTGATATACCCATGCCTACGAGTTCAGTACTGCAGCTAAACAAGTAGCCACCGAGAGAACATTTATCTGTTTTACTTTACAATGCTCTCCACCCTTCTCTACCCATCTTCCTTCCTTCTGTCCCCCCTTTTCTACCTACCTTTTGATGTGGTGCCTTCTTGTGATTTGGCCTCCATGTAAGGACAGGGTGAGATGCCCGTCTGAAAATTTTGGGCTTTAGTAACCCTTCAGAGTGGGTAGGTTAGCCATTACAAGTACAGAGTAAGTAGATGACCATTTAATAGTGTTAAATAATCACAATGTTGAAAGATTTATCTTTGGGGCCATGCTTGTTACTTTTACTCTTCTGTCCCTTTCCTAAATCGTATTGCCTTTATCTCTGTCCATTATTCATTATTCCAGTGGGGAAAAATAGTCAGTCTCTGAACCAAAGAGAATGTTAGTATAATGTAGTAACCCTAGAACATGGCTTAACTTATGAAGCCATAAGAGGATGAGGGAGAGAAGGCAGAGGGGAACTGGGAGGCATTTTCATATTAACAGGGAATGCTGAGTTACTCTTAGACCCTTGAGTCATACGTTTATGATGAGAGACAAAAGTTAGAGATGAAAACCTGAGGAAAATATAACTTTTCATATGCATATGGAAATGGTTGGGGGTAGTTGTGGGTGGATTTTATTTTGAAGGTTTCTGTTGAATATAAGGCTCTGCAGCCTAGGACATTAAAGAAAGTCCTAAGGATGTATGCTGGGCAGTGAGACCTTGAAAAGGCTAAGAAAGTCTGCTTTACGCATACCTTTCCAATTTACCTAGCACCTCTCAGTTTATTTGGAAGGCAACTACCTAGAAGAAGGATGAGGTCATGTCATACTGTGTGACTAATTGGTTTTCATGAGTGCATGTGTGCATGCATGTGCACCAGTGTGTGTGTGTGTGTGTGTGTGTGTGCGCGCGTGCATGCATGTGATATTTAAGAGAGATGATATTTTTTTTCCTCCTTTTTTATTTTTGATACTTTATATACATTTCCAATGTTTCCCCTTTTCTGAGTCTCCTCTTTGTATACCCCCCATCCCCTCCCCAACCCGCCTCTAGGAGGGAATTCCACCTCCCCCCCCCCCCCCGTCCACCCATCCCCATTTTCCCGCCTTGGTATTCCCCTTTACTGAGGCCTCTAACATCCTCAGGCCCAAGGGCCTTTCGTCTCTCCCTGATGGCCATCGAGGTCGTCCTCTGCCACATATGTGGTCCAAACCATAAGTCCGTCAGTGTGTATTCTTTGGTTGGTGGTCTGAACTCCAGGAGGACCGGGGGAGGGGGGGAGGTCAGGCCCATTGAAGGAGAGATGATATTTAAAAGGCCTTCTATATATGTGGAAGAAAACATAAGGAAATGTAGTTTGAATTTAAGAAAAGAAAGTGCAAGCACACAAATCTTTGCATGTATGTGCATGCGCACGCGCACACACACACACACACACACACACACACACACACACACACACAAATAATCAACATTAGGGAAAAGTCTATACTTAGTGGGTAGTGTCTTGAGTAATAACTGAAGACTGGTTGAGCCAGCTAAGAAGTGGCCCCAGAGATGGAGAATGGCACACTCGTCGCCTAGGATGATACCTTTCTCCTCTAACTGTTCCTCACTAGTAAAGCCCTTCCTCACTCAGCACTGTCTTCCATTTGATCAGTTGATGCCCTGGGAAGTGGATTCAGGAGGCAGTGCAGACCAATCTTTGAGGCTGTGCTCCGCAGTAGGTTTGTGGTCAGCAAGATGTGAAAACGGTTCACCATTATGTCGGTGAATAGCATTCAATGGAAAGAATATTTCTTGTTTTTAAATAAAATGCCAGACACTCTGTAAATATTTCCTACAGCCAACAACAAAAACAAACAAAAGCCAACCTTTATGTCAATGCCGTATTCACAAATTAATTAAAAACAAAACAAAACAAAACTTGAAGCTCTTAAAAATCCAGGTTCAGTCTCACTGTAGTCTCTCTGACGTTGAACCTATATCATAGAACTGAGCGGACATGTTTGTTGCTGTTAGTTTAACTTAAAAGCCTATATTCCTAAAAGCCAGTAACAATCTACAAAGACACTCTTAGTTTTTCAGCTTGCATTTATGAACAAAAGCTAATCTCTTTATGCAGAGAATGGCTGGTAGGGGGTAGCTGTTGAAAGTTGAAAGTTAGAATTTTAAAGTAACTGAATTTATTTAAAAGCTAAAAGTGGTTTGCTGGGAGGGGAGGGGGCCATCAACTATGTCCCTGGACTAAATGGATAGATATTTCCAAAGATCTGTACTCCCACCCTTTTGGGAAAGGACGAACCGACAACTCCCCAGCTCATTGTTCCCTTCCTATTGTAAGGCTTTGTGCTGTTGACGACACAGATGTTTCTCATTTTTCGGGTGTGTTTATATATTTGCAAGTTTCTGAGGCTGTGTTGATGAATGGAGTTTTTATTGAGTTTCTGTGCAGCTTTCAGATAGTAAAAATATATGTAAGCTCCTTAGCTTGGCCCCACACCCACGCTGGTCCATTCTAAAGGAACTTACTCTACATCTAAGTAGTCTCAGTATTCTCTGGCTTGTGCCTCTACATTCTACTAAAACTAAGACACTTGAAGGCAAAAAAATAGTGTGGGCGTGGGAACATCTATGCACTTAGTTCTAGGATCATAAAAAGCTAATTTGCTGTTGATGGTTGGTGACTGATTTCCATGGCAAGAACTAGCTTATGGCTGGCAAGTTGGCTTCCAGGTAAAGCCCTTGCCACCAAGCCTAATGACCTACCTGAGTTCCATTCCCAGTGCCCACATAGGGGAGGGAAAGTACTAACTAACTCTTGTGGAGAGAGAGAGAGAGAGAGAGAGAGAGAGAGAGAGAGAGAGAGAGAGAGAGAATGAAAATAGAATTTTTTACAGAATCTGAAATAATAATAATAAAAACTATTCCAATAGAGGGAGCCTCCATGTGCAGTCTCCTTATCCCATTGTCTGCAAAGAGAAATGTTCATTTTCAAATTGTACCTAGGGCATCTGGATCCTTAGGGGAATGTTCAGCATTCCAGTGACTTTGTTAAACATTAGAAATGGGGCAGGAGGCCTTGTATAGGCTTGGTAAGCATCCTACCCCTGAGCGCCACCTCTAGTCTTATTTGTTTGATCACTGTCTAATGGCTTCTATTTCTGAAGACATATGGGTATGGGGAGTTCTTGTTTTAAAATGTTTTCTTTCTATTTTAGTATCAAATACTCTCTAAGGTGAGGGGGGAAAGACATGAACTCATACTGCGTCATCACTCACTGTGAGAAAGGAAGGTTGAAGTCCTACTCAGAGGTAACCATGGTAATACTCAGAAGCATGCAAACAGTTGGATTGGCTGGCAGGTTATCTTTTTATAATTAAACACTTTGACCAGAAGTCTGACAGAAAGACACTAAGAAGAGACATGGTTACTACAAGGCTCTGGTTCCTGGTTTCTGAGGGTTTGGTCCATTTATCCTGGGTCCATGGTGTGGGAGGAAACGATGGTAAAGGCAGGAGAGCAGTGTGTGGTGATGTGGGCAGGTGGCAGAGGAGAGCTGTTCACTTCATGGCAGTCGGAAAGCAAAGAGAGAGGGAGGAATACACAGTACATACCAGGGTAGCATCATTCTGGAGCCCTTGAGGGATGTTGGTTCCAGACTCTTAACAGCTGACAAAAGTGAAATGACTCTGGTTCTGAGCTTGAATTTGTAAATCTAGGCTCAGAGAAAGACAGTAACTTGCCCAAGATCCCCAACAGTCAGGAACTTTGAATTTATACCCATATTGGCTTGCTGGTCAAATGTTTCTATTGTTCCATGCTACCTTTTGCTGTTTTATAGAAAAGCAGAATACCACATACACCACAATACCCTGATAGCATCATGATAATAAAGAAAAACTACTTAAATATAATTATGAGAAGGAATTATTGGTAGACAGAATTGTTCTTTATGTCTTCTATTATTAGAGACTTAGTAATGAAATCAATACTGGGGAACAAATTACATGTTCAAAATTAAATATCCAGAATGCTCTCAGATTGCCCTTTCAACATAACCTTCTTTCATCAATAATTCTGGTAAATATAAAAACTCAGGCTTAATCACCCTTTGCAAGGACATCTTTAGGATTATAAGGGTTGGGGTCTGTACCTTCCTTAGGGAGAGGGAGTTAAAACAAAGTGTGTGATTACCACACCGAGATCCACTGTCTTTCTTGGAGCTGGGTCATCGCTGATGGCATCCTTGAAGCTGAGCCATTAATTTTAGTTTCTGAGTTGATTAAACTGTATGACAAAACAGGGCGTGAAAATATGAAAAGCAGAAATTGGATTCTGGTTATCTTGTGCAGGCAACTAGATAAAGGGTCATATAAACAAAGGGTTATATATCATGTCCTCTTCCTTCATTTACACTCTGTCCCTTGCAGCCATTTTCTGACAAGAGTTTAAAAACCAAGAAAAAGAAACAGAAAAAAACATGGGAAATTCATTTCTGGTATGAAACACAGAGCGAGGACTAGTGAGATTCTTCTGTGCCACCTGACATGGCCAGCTTCAAGTTGCTGGGAGAGAATTTGTATGAGATATAGCTAGAATCCCCACCCTTTAGTTTCTCTGGGCAAGGGCACCAGGAACCAGCTTCTCTGTATGGTCCAGCTCTTTAGGTGATGAAATAAAGATGCAGAAATAGATACAAGGAAGAAGTCCAAACATGGGCTGGAGCAGGGTGAACCAGTGGTTACAGCCATGGGTTAAGAGTCAGTGCACTACAATGTCAACACAGTCAGAATTCAAACGTGGATGGGAGGAGCCTGGGGCTCTGCCTTGGTGGAGGTGCTACTGACAATGAGGGCTGGCTAGATGAGGGAGGATCATTCTCCACTATAAACATGGCTGTGAGTAGGTTCTTCATGCCTGAGATGACCCCACACCCTTGTGCACAGGGACAGTACTAAGTTTTAACCCCCAGGACCTATAAGTGTGGCGTTAGTTGGATGTGATCAAATCCAGATGAGAACATGCTGGATCAGAAGGCCCAGTATCCGCAGAGCTCAGGACAATTTGAAACATAAATGGGGAGGAGATGAAGTTGGGATGGAGATGAGTAGACTAGTGCTGGGAGGAATTACAGAGGGATGTATTGATGGATATCATCAATATATACTATATAAATACATGAAAATTTCAAGGAGTAAATGGAGTCAGTATACCAGCCCTGGGAACCAGGCATTGCTCCTGGAAGGCCCTTTGACAGCAGACTGGTTCTCCCAACAAGAGCAGTTCCAACAATGAATTTATCAAAACTCCAGTCAAAAAAGGTAAGCACCACTTCTTGTTCTTGGACATGGAAAGATCTCCCTCCCATCTGCTTGCTTTTCCCCTTCACCTTAGCTTGTGCCCACTACCTCTGGTGCTGTAACTTTCCTAGAGTACCCTGGACAGGCTAGGAATCTAGAACAACAACACACATGCATCCTTTTTCAGTTGTGGAGGTTAGAAGTCTAAAAGGAAAGTCATCAGGGCTCTGGAGATGGACTGTAGGCCTCACTGCCTTCTGCCTCTGTGGCTGCAGGCTGTCCTGAGCTCTCCTCATTCAGCTCCCACAGCCCAGTCCCAGCCTCTGCCTCCTTTTGATGTGTCTTGGCACTGGGGCCACATAGTTATCCTCCTCCCCTCTCCAAAATTCTGTCATCTTCTAAGGACATTGGTCATTGGCTGAAGGCTCCTCTGATCCAGCATGTCCTCATCTTAACTTGATTAAATCCAGCTGAAGCCACACTCACAGTCCCGGGAGGTGGGGTAGGGGTTAGGACTTCAACATGGATTGGTAAGGCAGGACCATAATTCAACTAATAAGAAATAGCATCTTTATTTATTATTTTTAAAACATACATAAACAAACTTTGATGCTCTCCTCTCCCATTATCTACCATCTCACGTCCCCTCCCACAGAACCCCTTCTTCTTCTCAGAGAGTCTCCTGCATTTTGTGTCTTCTGTGTATGAGTGCAGCTCTCTGCATTTAATTAAGGTTGCTTCCCTTAATAAGCCCGAGGGTCTACTTATTTGAGCAAGGACAACTTACTAGTGACTACACAAAGGAATATGTTCCCAACCCCAGTAACCATTAACTGCCTATAGCTCTTCAGGGAGGAAGGAGGGAGAGCTTCATAAGACTTCCACTGCCAGAGCTAGAGAGAAGGCTCAGAAATTCAGAGCATTGGGCTGCCCTTCTGGAGGACCTTTGTTCAATTCCCAACACCACACATGACAGGTCACAAGTATCTCTAACTCCAGTTCCAGAGGATCTGATACCCTCATACAGACATACGTGCAAGAGAAATACCCATGTACGTAAAAAATGAATCATAAAAAACAAATAGAAAAAAAAGATTGATTCGCACTATGCATGAATGACTGCTGATGGGGCCACCTTTTCCCAGATTTTACGTAAGTACGGCAACTGTGGGTTCATGGGTACAGCATCTATGCCCTGTCCAGAAGAACATGTATTAGTCAGGGTTATCTAGAGACACAGAATTTATGGAATGTCTCTCTATTTTAAGGGGATTTATTGTAAAGACTTACAGTCTGTAATCCAGCTAACCTAACAATGGGCAGCTGTAAATGGGAAGTCCAAGAATCGAGTAGTTGCCCAGTCCCATGAGGCTAGTTGTTTTAGCTGGTCTTCTATATAAATTGGAATCCTGAAGGCATAGGTTCCCATAGACATGCTGGCAAGTAAGTGCAAGCAGGCAAAGAAGAGTGAGTCTTCATTCTTCCAAATGTCCTTATGTAGGCCTTCAGCAGAAGGTGTGGCCCAGATTAAAGGTGTGTACCACCACACCTGGATTTGGAACTTGCTCTGTCCCAGGCTGGCCTTGAATTCAGAGATCTGCTTGCCTCAGTCTCCTGGGATTAAAGGAGTATACTACCTTGCCTGGGCCTAAGCTTTTCATGACCACTATGCCTCAAGATCTGGTTCACAGGTGAACCCTCCATTTCTGGATTGTAGTTCATTCCAGATGTAGTCAAGTTGACAACCAGGAATAGCCATCACAGGGAGTCCTTGCTTTGACCTGGACTAGGTACAATTTGAAATGGCCTGTTTCACTGACTGCTGTATCATCAATTCATCCCTGCCTGGACACTGCAAACAAGAGTAACATTTAGTCAGAGAACATTTAACAGTCACTTCCCTGGCCTCTGCTGCTTTTCCCTTGGTGCATTTTGTGATTTTAGTAGATGTTATAGATATTGAAGAACAGGCCTGCCTCCATTTTAGACTTAAAAACCATTTTGTAGTATAGACAAGACAAATTCATTCCTGTTTGTGATTAAACCTATGGTTTTCAAGGACTGGGCTATGTCCCACCTGTAACCTTAATTACGAATGGTTCTGTACTGCCTGTTCCAGGAATGGCAATCATGTCTTTGTTTCAAAAAGTTAATAGCCATCTTGCAACCATATCTGTTTCAAAAGGGT
Source organism: Uromys caudimaculatus (assembly GCA_028551405.1). Classification (NCBI taxonomy): domain Eukaryota; kingdom Metazoa; phylum Chordata; class Mammalia; order Rodentia; family Muridae; genus Uromys; species Uromys caudimaculatus. The sequence goes on along the minus strand of CM052708.1, from coordinate 78,639,459 downwards.
TGTTATGGTTACCTTGCTATGACTACCTGTTGTTATGACCACCTTGCAATATATCTTTGTTTCAGGAGGTCATTATGACTGACTTGTAATGCTTATGTTCTGCTCTGTTAAACCTGCCTATTTTTGCCAACAAGTCTCCAATTTGGAAACCACATACCCCTGAGCTATAACAACCTTGTTTTCTTCACATCCAATGCTTACCTCTCAAGCCCTACCTCAGGGGGAGGCAGCCCATGTACCCAAATTACAAGGCTTGTTTTAATTAATTGCTTACTTTAATTAATTTGATCATGATGATGTAGGTCAATGGTCTTTCTCCTCCCGTCTTTGGGATTAATAGTATCTGATCAACAGACAGGAGTTCTTCCCTTCCTCATTTCCTGTGATACCAGAAACAAGCATGAAACATTGAAGATCATTATTAAATATTTGTCATGTTCAGAAAAGTCTATACCAGTCGTTTGTGACCCTTTCCTGGGTCAAATGACCTGTGATGGCTTGTATATGTTTGGCCCAGGGAATGGCACTATTAGAAGGTGTGGCCTTGTTGGAGTAGGTGTGGCACTGTGGGCATGGGCTTTAATACTCTAGTCCTAACTGCCTGGAAGTCAGTCTTCTGCTAGCACTCTTCAGATGAAGATGTAGAACTCTCAGCTTCTCCTGAACCATGATGCTCCTGCCTTGATGATAATTGACTGAACCTCTGAACCTGTAAGCCAGCCCCAATTAAATGTTGTTCTTTTTAAGAGTTGCCTTGGTCATGGTGTCTGTTCACAGCAGTAAAACCCTAACTAAGACATGACCCTTTCACAGGGGTCACCTAAGAAAACACAGATATTTATATTATGATTCATAATAGTAGCAAAATTATAGTCATGAAGTAGCAATGAAACTAGTTTTATGGTTAGGGGTCACCACAACATGAGGAATTGTATTGAAGGGTAGCGTCATCAGGAAGGTTGAGAACCACTGATCTACTCTAATAGGGAGAAAGAAGCTCGTGGCTCATGAAACTGGGAAGAGCAGCTGGAGATCCAGTATGATTGGAGTTGGAGATACTAGTAGGCTGGTGTGGATCTCAGCCTATTAACTGAGAATAAAGAGGACTACAAACCCACCTATAAGTTCATACCCTCTGCTTGAAGCAGGCATCCCACCACATGGAGTGCAGGGATCTGCAGACATCTGTTTACCTTCAAATTCAGCAAGACTTGAAGACTCTGACTTTGGTTAAATGTGTACAAACTATCAGAGCCTATGAATACAGCTTGGCAGTTGGGAAATGTAGAAAACGGGAGAAAACCGTTACTCCCCAGAGAGCAGAAGCTTGTGGTGTCACAGGGGACCAGTGAGCAGCTACAAGTACAGAAGGGTGGATGTTGTGAGGGCAGGAGATCGTGGGCAAGCTCTGGAAAGTAAGAAAGAACAAGCATAACCACAGATGGCCAATTTTAAACGAAAAGAAGGAAAACCCATTAACTGAATGAGTAAATCAAGGTCCTTAAAGTTTTTCTTCAGAATGCCAGATAGTAAATGTTGTAGACTTTACAGGCCTCTGTCTCAACTATTACAGCAGCACAGCAGCTGTAAACAATGTGTAAATAGACAGGCAGGGCACACCACTGTTCCAATAAAACTTTATTTGCAAATTTGGCCCCTGGGCAATAGTGCAACAACCCAGGGAATGAATGGATCCAAAAGCTGATTCTTTTCTTTCAGATGCCCAGGCTCTTGAAGTTGAATAGTTCAGTCACCAAGGGCTTGGAGAAAGAACACTTTTGTTGCTGCTGCTGTTGGCCAGCAAGACACACCTGTCTCCTAGTTTCTTATCTCAGAAAATAATGTAATTGAGCACTACAAAATAACCATGGTGGTTTGCTATTATGGTAGACAATTGCAGAAAAGCGTTTGGCTCAAGTCCATCCCTGGTTATTTTATATTTTGAGGAATTTTTGTTTGTTTTTATCTGTTACTGTCACCTTGTTTTCTTTCCTCATCAGGTAAAAGTCATTAGTTTCTGCCCTCTGCTTCTGTACTGGTATGTAGGACTTCTGCATGGGCATTCTTGAACCATTACTCACCAGTCGTCCAATGAAAACAATAACCACCCTGCATCTCCCAACCCTACTCCACACTAGTACCCAATAGCCATCAGCAAGCATTTGCCAGATTACCTAGTGCATTTGTTTCCATGGCAAATTATCTGACAAAAATCTGCTTAGGGAAGAAGTTTACCCTTTGGTTCAGCTTTACAATGCAATCTGTCATAGTGGGGAAGAAATGAAGGCAGGTGTATGAGGTGGCTGATCCCACAGCCTTTGCAGTCAGGAATCAGAGAGGAGCACTCAACAGGCTCTTTCCCCCCTGTTTTATTTAATACATTCAATTCATGGAATGCTATGACCCACATTTAGGGTAGGTCTTTTCTTCTCAATCAAACCTCTCCAAGAAAGCCCTCATAGACATGTTCAGAGGCATGCTGCTTATGCTCACAGTTAGTCAAGATGACAGTGAAGATAAACTACCATGCCTTGCTATCACAAAAATGCTTTTTTTACTGTGGTGTTCTGAATGGTCCTGTTTCTCTTACTAGCCTGTGTTTATCCCAATCTTGCAGTCGAGCAATCCTGTTGCCTAGCTAGACCACAGTTTGCCACAATGCCACCTAGGGCCAAATTTGGCCTAGTGCCTGGTCTTGTTAAATAACATTTTAATGGAATACAGAGATCCTCATTTGTTTGCCTATTGTCTTTGGCTAACTTTTCACTGAGTGGCTGAGTTAAGCAGCTCTGACAGAGATCAAGTGTCCCACAAAGCCTAAAGTATTTACAGAGAAGGTTTGTTGATCTCTGAGCTAAATTCTTCAATAATATTCTGACACACACTTGTCACTAATGTGCATATGGCTGACACTGGGCAGGCAAGATTAGAAGTTGTCAGCCTCCATCAAGATCCATGGTCAAATGTTAATGCAGTATCAAGATTGAGTCAACAAGCCAGTGGGGTATAGAGGAAATCTTCCATAATTCAGTTGAATTTGAAATGTTTTCCCAATTTACATTGCATCAGGTTTCAGACACTATGATGTCAGGCTAGTTCATGACTTCGCTTCCCAAACTGTGTGCCAAGGCACCATGGGGTACAGCAAGAGCCACATGTGCTGTTGCAAGGGAAGCAAAGTTGTAGATTGCACACTGCTTGACATTGCATGAGCTGATGGCTTTGAGGATCAAGTTCTTTCGGCAATATGATCTTGTCAGGAGGGACTTTTGGCAGCTGTGTGATTTTACAAATGAATGTAATGTGGAATAGGAAATGAGGCTTGGTCTGACCTCCTGGCTTTGAAGACTTTGTGCCCAATCTGCAAAGGTCTCTATATGGTTATTTGAGAATGGAATGAATGAAGATGTCGAGATAACTCAGGGCTTGTGCAAGCATGATGACTGGGTTCTATCCCTGGAATGTCCAGCTTTTAAAAGAGCTACATGGGGGCTCATGTGTCAATTTCTCCAGCATGGCTAAGGCAATATTGGATGTTGAGACAAAATGGCCTGGAATCTGCCTGGTTAGCTAGCCTGGAATGTACATACAGCAACATACACAGCATTGTAGGAACGATAGGGGCAACTCTGCCTCTCAACAAGGAGAAGCTACTATGTATTCCTGAAAGTTGTCCTGATTTCCACATGTATGACCTGGTGTGTGAGAGTGTGTTTGTTTACATGTGCACATGCTTGTACACACACACACACACACACACACACACACACACACACACACACACACACACACACACACACTCACAGAGGCTCTCTGCCCCCTCTGTGTATGTGGGCCTGTGCTCACACACATGCCTGTGCCTGCATATGTGTGCATTGTCTGTTCTACACAAGCATACTATAAATAAAATTTAAAACCAGAATGCTATAAAATATTTTAAAATGCTTCCTAGATTGTTGAGACACAACAGCTTAATAAAAGACACTCTATTAGATACTTGTTTTGGCCTTGAGTCATTGGGTGTTGAGGAAAATCTGGAAGCTCTGGTAAGTGATCTTGACATATCAGAATGACAAAAAGAATTCCGCAATACATCCATCCTGACATTCATATGAAACTTTTCTTTTGCTTAGGAAAAAACTTTCAAGTTTTGTTAAAGAAACAAAAATCAGGATAGACATGAAGTTGATCATCTTAGCCCTAAGTGGTTGGTTTGCTGAGAACTTTTGGGATTTAATATCTAAACTAATAGGAGACACCTGACTGCCAATTAGTTGAATGTTCATTGCATGTTAGAGAAACAACACTGCCCAAAAAGGCATGTGTTCACATAAGCTCTAAGAAGCATCAGAACAGAGAAACTTGTTTTCCTAATCACGTGTAGCTGCCCATATCTGGATGAATTTGACTTTGAAATTGTGTATGCATATGTGTGGTGTTTATGTGTGTGCATATCTGTGGTGTTCATGTGTGTACATGTGGAAGCCAAAGATCAATGTTTCCCGTCGTCCTCAGTCACTTCCCACTTTCAATAAAATTATATATATCCCAAATGTTTCCCTGCATTCTGGTCCCCTTACACAGTGTTCCTCCCCCTATCTCCCCTCCCCTTCACCTCTGAGAGAAGGTGTCTCCCTAAATACCCCCCCCCCTACCCTGGTGCATCAAGTCTCTGACACATTCTCTTTTAGTAAGGGAGATAAGGTAGCCCTCTGGTACTTATGTCCTGGGGGGTCTTGGACCAGCCCGTGTATGTTCTTTGGTTGGCGTGGCTCAGTCTCTGGGATCTTCCAGGGATCCAGGTTTGTTGACAGTGTTGGGCTTCCTGTGGGATTGCCATTGCCGCCAGGGTCTTCAATCCTTCCCCTAACTCTGCCATAGGGGTCTTTGACCTCTATCCAGTGTTTGGCTGTGGGTATCTGCATCTGTCTCAGAGTCTCTCAGAGAACAGCCATGATAGACTCCTCTCTGCAAGAACAACATAGCATTTATAATAGTCTTAGGGATTGGTGCCTGCCTATGGAATGGGTTTGGCCAGTCACTGGTAGTCCATTCCTTCAGTCTCTGCTCCATTTTTGTCCCTGCATTTCTTTTAAGACAGAACCAATTTTGGATCTAAAGGTGGTCTCTTTAGTTTCCATATCCCCAGTGTTGGGCATTTCAGCTAAGGTCATTGACTCCCTGCATTGACTCCTGGGAGCCTCGTCCATCCCAGGTCTCTGGGAATTCCTAGAGATTCACCCCAACTCTCCATCCCCAACCCCATGCAGCTGCATATTTCCATTCATTCTCCTGGCCCTCTAGGCCTCTCCTCTGTCTCTCCCCATACCCGATCCTGCCCCTCCATTCTCCTCCTGTTCCTTTTTTCCACCCAGCTTCCTCCTTCCCTCTGCCTCCCATGACTATTTTGCTCCCCCTTCAAAGTGGGATTCAAGCATCCTCACTTGAGCCTCCCTTCTTGTGTAACTTCTTTGGGTCTGTAGGGTATATCATGGGTATTCTGTACTTTACAGCTAATATTCACTTATTAGTGACCACATATCATCACACCTGTTCTTTTGGCTCTGGGTTACCTCACTCAGGATGATCTTTTCTAGTTCCATCCATTTACCTGCTAAATTCATGATGTCCTTGTTTTTAATAGATGAATAGTATTCCTTCCATTGTGTAAATGAACCACATTTTCTATATCCATTTTTTAGTTGATAGGTTGCTTCCAGTTTCTGGCTATTACAAATAAAGCTGCTATGAACATAGTGAAGCACGTGTCCTTGTGGTATAGTGGAACATCTTTTGGGTATATGCCCAGGAGCAGTATAATGGGTCTTCAGTAGAACTATTTCAATTTTCTGAGAAACCACCAGATTGATTTCCAGAGTGATTGTGCAAGTTTGCAATCCCACCAGCAATGGAGGAGTGTTCCCCTTTCTCCACATCCTGGCCAGCATCTGCTGTCGCTTGAAAATTTTATCTTAGCTATTCTGATTTGTGTAAGGTGGAATCTCAGGGTTGTTTTGATTTGTATTTCCCTGATGACTAAGGATGATGTGCATTTTTTTAAGTGCTTCTTGGCTATTTGAGATTTCTCTGTTGAGAATTCTGTTTAACTCTGTACCACATTTCTTAATGTTTTTTTTTTTTTTTTGGAGTCTAACTTCTTGAGTTCTTTATATATTTTGTATATTTGCCCTCTGTCAGATGTAGGGTTGGTGAAGATCTTTTCCAAATCTGTAGGCTGCTGTTTTGTCCTATTGAAAGTGTCCTTTGCTACAGAAGCTTTTCAGTTTCATGAGGTCCCATTTGTCAGGTGTTGACCTCAGACCCTGAGCATTGGTGTTCTGTTCAGGAAATTTTCTCCTGTGCTAATGCATTCAAGGCTATTTCCCACTTTCTCTTTTATTAGATTCAGTTTATCTGGATTTATGCTGAGGCCATTGATCAACTTAAACTTGAGCTTTGTGCAGGGTGATAAATATGGATCTCTTTGCATTCTTCTACATGCAGACAGCCAGTTAGACCAGAACCATTTCTTGAAGATGCTTTCTTTTTTCCATTATATGCTTTTTGGCTTCATTGTCAAAAATCAAGTGGGGGCTTATTTCTGGGTCTTTGAATGTATTCCATTGATCAACCTGTCTGTCCCTGTACCAAATACCACATGATTTTTATCACTATTGCTCTGTAGTATAGAAAATCATCCATTTTGTCTAGAATTCCAAGTTTTGTCACTTATAGGCTTTTATAGTAAGCTCTGATGATTTTTTAAAATTTCCTCAGTTTCTGATTTATGTCTCCCTTTTCATTTCTGATTTTGTTAATTTGGATACTTTCTCTGTGCCTTTTAGTTAATTTGGCTAAGGGTTTGTTGATTTTCTCAAAGAACCAGCTCTTACTTTTGTTGATTCTTTGTATTGTTCTTTTTGTTTCTAATTGATTGATTTCAGCCCTGAGTTTGACTGTTTCCTGTTGTCTACTCACCTTGGATGTGTTTGCTTCTTTTTGTTCTAGAGATTTCATGTGTGCATTAAGTTGCTAGTATGTGTTAAGCTGCTAGTATGCATTAAGTTGCTAGTACGAAATCTCTCCCATTTCTTTATTTATGAAGGCACTTGGTACTATGAATTTTCCTCATAGCACTGCTTTTATTGTGTCCCATAAGTTTGGATATGTTGTGGTTTCATTTTCATTGAATTCTAGAAAGTCTTTAATTTCTTTCTTTATTTCTTCTATGACTAAGTGATCACTGAGTAGAAGAGTTGTTTAGTTTCCATGAGTATCTGGACTCTCTGTTGTTTCTGTTCTTATTGAAGTCCAGCCTTAATCCATAGTGATCTGATAAAATGCAAGGGGATATTTCAATCTCTTTTTATCTGTTGAGGCTTGTTTTGTGTCCATTTATATGGTCAGTTTTGGAGAAGGTTCCATGAGATGCTGAGAAGAAGGTATATTCTTTGGGGGAGGGGGTAAAAGGTTTGTAGATATCTGTTAAATCCATTTGGTTCATAGCATCTGTTAGTTTCATTGTGTCACTGTTTAGTTTGTTTCCATGATATGTCCATTGGTGAGAGTGGGGCATTGAAATCTCCCATTATCATTGTATGGGATTCAATGTGTGTTTTGAGCTTTAGTAAAGTTTCTTTCATGTATGTGATTGCCCTTCCATTTGGGGCATAGAAGTTCAGAATCAAGATTTCATCTTGTTGGGTTTTTCCTTTGATGAGTGTGAAGTATCTTTTCCCATCTCTTTTGATTACTTTTCAATGAAAGTCTGTCTTATTAGATATTAAAATTGCTACTCCAGCTTGTTTCTTGGTTCTGTTTGCTTGGAAAAATTTTTTTACAGCCCTTTACTCTGAGGTAGTGCCTACCTTTGTTGTTGAGGTGTGTTTCTTGTATGCAGCAAAATGATGGATCCTGTTTACATATCCAGTCTGTTACCCTGTGTCGTTTTATTGGTGAATTGAGTCCATTGATGTTGAGAGATATTAATGGCCAATGATTGTTTATTCCTGTTATTTTGTTGTTGGAGCTGGTACTGTGTTAACTCTTCTATTGGGTTTGTTGTGAGATGACTAATTTCTTGTATTTTCTTGGGTATAATTACTTTCCTTGTGTTGGAGTTTTACTTCTAATATCCCCTGTGGGGCTGAATTAGTAGAAAAACATTGTTTAAATTTTGTTTTGTGTCATGGAATATCTTGGTTTCTCCATCTATGGTGATTGAGAGTTTTGCTGGCTATAGTTGTCTGGGCTGGCATCTGTGGTCTCTTTGGATCTGCAAGACATCTGTCCATGATCTTCTGGCTCATAGAGTCTCTGTTGAGAAACCAGGTGTAATTCTGATAGGCATGCCTTTATATGTTACTTGGCCTTTCCCCCTTGCAGCTTTTAATATTCTTTCTTTGTTCTGTACCTTTAGTGTTTTGATTATTATGTGGTGGGAGGATTTTTTTCTGATCCAATTGACATTTTTCTGATCTAACTGATTTAACTTTAGACTTCTTGTATGTTTATAGCCATCTCTTTCTTTAGATTAAGGAAGTTATCTTCTATTATTTTGTTGAAGATGTTTTCTGTCCCTTTGAACTGGGAATCTTCATCCTCTTTTATTCCTATTATTCTTAGGTTTAGTCTTTTCATTGTGTCCCAAGTTTCCTGGATGTTTTGAGTTAGGGACATTTTACATTTGACATTTTCTTTGACTGATGTATCAATTTCTTCAATGATATCATCTAAGCCTGAAATTCTCTCTTCCATATTTTGTATTCTGTTGATGATGCTTCCATCTGTAACTCCTGTTCTCTTTCCTAAGTTGTCCATCTTCAGGTTTGCCTCCATTTGTGATTCTTTATTGTTTGTATTTCCATTTTTAGGTCTTGGACTGTTTTGTTCATTTCCTTTACCTGTTTGATTGTGTTTTCTTATATTTCTTTAAGGAATTTACTTGTTTCCTCTTTAAGGGTGTCTGTTCTACTGTGTTTCTCTCTTTATTTCTTTAAGGGAGTTATTTATATCTTCTTTAAAGACCTCTATAATTTTTGTGAAATGGGATTTAAGGTCACAATTTTGTCTTCAGGTATTAGGATATCCATGACTTGCTGTAGAAGGTGAGCAGGATTCTGATGGTGTCACATTGCATTGGCTTCTGTTGATTATGTTCTTGCCCTTGCCTTTCACCATTTGGTCATTTATGGTATTGGCTGGTCTGTGTGACTGGGGTTGGATCAGGCCTCCCAAGAGGCAGATGGAGCTGTGTGCCCTAGGTTAGAGCAGGTCTCCTGGGAGACAGGCAGGGATGAGGGGTGAGTACCATCACTTTGAAAATACATTTCTTTAGAGTGTGTCTGTGTGTGTGTGTGTGTGTAAATGTGGAGATCAGAAAACAACTTTCAGAAGTCAGTTCTCTCCTTCCATCAGGTGGTTCAGGAAACTCAAACTCAGTTCATAAGGCTTAGCAGCAAATGCCTTTACTCTCTGAGCCATTTCATGGATAGGCCACCCATGAACCTGGAACTTACTGATTTGTCTAGACTAGATGGCCAGTCATCCTGGAGATCCTTCTGACTCTTGCCTCTCCAGACATGGTATTTCACTGATGTGCTACTGCACCTGATCCTTGGCATGGATACTGGAGATCCAAAACAAGTTTTTGATGCTTGTCCCATAAACACGTTAGAAATGAGCCATCTCCCCATCACCAACTACTTTGAAATTTCACCTACTACTTTGGAATCAGCTTTTCCTGTGAAATTCTTGCTAATAGTGGACACCATCATGGGAATATAATTAGTGTTGTGATTTTATGCATACCCCAAACAGATATCTCTGTTCTTCATACTTTGCCCAACAGATGTTCTTTTTAATCCAGGAAGGGTAAAAAAAAATCTGTGAATTTATTCATGTTTGTGTTATAAGCCAGAATACTATCTTACTTGATCATAAGCACTGATTTCCCTCTTCTGGGTTTATGATTCCTCATACTGGATAAACAACATTGTATCAGACAGAAGAGAAGAGTGATCAGGTGAAATCTTAGCAGTCATGCCTCTCTGGCTCTGAGAACATGGAGTTGCCATTCCTTTATTAGGTATTAATTGGTCAGGTAGTCATCATCATACTCTGTGTCTTCCAAAATTGCCATGGTGTGAGCCCTATTAAAAGACATTTCTAAAAACTTTCTTTTTTTTTTTTTTTGGTCCTTCTTAGGGAAGGGCAAGAAGGAAGGAAGGAGGAATGGGAGGAAACAGGAGAGAGGCAAATATATGTACTATTAAGGGCACACACACACACACACACACACACACACACACACACACACACACACACACTTGCTTACTTACAGCTGGCTTAGTACCCTGTACGCCTTCAAACCTCTGCTTCACAGTGGCAGGAAATCAGTCTCCAAGGCTGGCTATAAAATTCGAATGAGGTCATATGCTTCAAACACTGGATATCGTTCCAGACATAAAAAAAGAACATGAGCGCTCTCAGTACTGTGTTTGTTTCTGGTCCAGCCACTGGCCTATGGCTCTGCCCTGCCTTCTTCTAGAACCTCTTCTCCCTAGCTCCTTCACATGGTTTCCAGGATGAGCATCTCTTTCCTCTGTTTCCCACCAGCTTCTTTCCACTCTCCTTTTCTGGTTTCCTTTCCTTCTTTGGCCGCAGGGGCTACATGCAGCTACACTGTTGGGTACTGCTCTCCCTCTGCCCTCATTCCTTATGATGGGTGCCTGGTTAAGGCTTTTGTCTTTCAGGTTCATCTCTTTCTCCTGCAGCTCATGCCTGCCCTCTCTGGCCAGGGGACTAACAGTGTCTCAGACTTTCATGCCCAAACCTGTTCCTCATTTACCTCCCCAGCCGGAGTACCCTGTGACCCTCATTATGTCTGATGATAGCCCTAATCTTTCAAGTCACACAAATCTAAAGCCAAGATCATGCTTTCAGACCTTCTGTGTCTCATACCCATCATCAGGATTCTCATTTAATCCTCAGGCTCTGCCTTCAGAAATACCACCTGTGACACACACACACTCATACATACACACACACTTACATGCACACACTCTTACATAGTCATATGCACACTCACACAATACACACACTCACACACATACTTGAACACTCACATATATACATTCTCACACACAAACCCTCACTCTCACACACTCATATATACTTGCACACACACATGTACATACATATGCACTCATGCACACACACACACACACACACACACACACACACACACACACACACACACACATATGCACTACCTCTAGTGCCCCTGATCCTGTGTGACATCCCTCTCCCTACGCTCAACCTAATAGCTAAAGATTTTCTGTGTGTTTGCTTGTTTAATGAGTAGCAGTTTGTAATTCTTCTCCCTCATGATCTTCTGGTGGCCTCAAACCCAATTCCTGTACAGAATTTCATTTTTCCTTGCCCTGCCTTATCCATCTATGGGATATCTCTTCACCATCTTCTTTGACATTCTCCCTTTTCATTCATGACTCCATCATCCTTCTCAATCCATGGAGAAGCTGAATGCCTTCCTGGGGCCTTTATACTGGTTTTCCTTTCTTCCTGGAAAACTTCTTCCAGACACTCACACAACCAACTTTCTCAGTATCAGTCAATTTTACCTAAAAGGCATTCTCTCCCTGAGGACCACCATGACCTCCTGACCCGCACCAGCACCTCTCCACTTCCTCTAATCCTGCTGTGATGCTAATCTTGGCTGGCTGCTGGACTGGAGACATCTCTTATAGTATTTTTTTATTTATTATTTTCTCCCATACCAGATGTTTTCTTTTTTCATAGTGTTCATTGTTTGGTCTTTTCTTGTAGAATTTTAGCACCACAAGGATAATAATTGTCCTCTGCCATTTACTTGCTGATGGATGCAATGATTCATCAAGGCCCAGTGGCAGTCAGTAAACATGCTCTAAAGAAGACAGCAGCAGCAAACCTATCTAGCATCTCAGTTGTGTGACCAGGCCATTGAAACCACATTCCACAGAGCATGCTATCTGGGCAGTGGTCATTCCACGCAACTTGGGAAAATATAATGTACTGGCAAACCATGGCAAATGGGTTTTTTGTCATTAATTATCCTTTTGAGTTCTAGAATAAAAGGACTAATAATCTTTTTAATTTTTTGAGAATTTCTTGTGATACATTTTGACCATATTCACCTTGTTACAGGAAAATAAAAATTCTTAACCTAATCAGGATGAATCTTCTGGAGACACTTACCTCTCAGAGCAGTATAGCTCATTCAAGGGAGGGGTTGTTTCCCTATCACACTGTGGCTTCTTGCTTTATTTCATGGTGGTACATGACCTACAAATGGCAGGAAAGCATAGATTTCATCTGTTGTACTTTTCTTTCCCTTCCTTCTGTGCTAGTCTACCTTCTCTTATTGTAATGAAATACCTGAGATTGCTATCTTAAAGAGAGAAAAGGTTAGGTCAGCTCATGACTTTGGAGGTTATCATCCACCTTTGGCAAAACCCAAAATGTTAGGCTACTGATGACACTAATGGTAAGAAGAATGCAGTGAAGCAAATTGTACCCGTCATGACCAAGAATGAAAGAGAGAAAGGAAGATGCTGGTCACACAGTCCCCTAAAAGCATCTGCCAGTTACATGAAGACCTCCTTTCAGACTTTAACTCCCTGTTTCCTCACCTCTAAATGTTGGCACTAGGGGACCAAGCTTTTACAGACAGGCCTTTGGGGAAACATTTAACACTCAGACTTTAGCCCACAGATACAATCCTCAGAGAAGTGTGGAAGCATGGATTGTTTTCTCCTGTGGAATAGAGTTTTGAATTCACCTTCTGTGTGCACACTAAAATATTGAAATTTGTGGGCAATTTTGTTTTTCCTGCCACTAGAGCTGATCCAGGGGTGAAAACCCAATGTTCATCCTCCGTTTATCTTTCTTGGATTTTAATTTGATTCTGTAAATGACGTACACCTTACAAAGGTGTGTCTGATAGCTATCTAAAACAGTCATGTCCATTTCTACATATCCTGAGGTCAGACTTGCTTTTCTATCTCCCCTTCTGATAATGCCTTTTAAATAAGCCCTTTCTGGAAAGGAGGGATTAGGGCAGATGCTACAACTAAACCACTTCCTGCCACACAGCTGGGCGCTTGTATTTGAAGGGGGACAGAGAGCTCCTGGGCATTGGTGCCAAACACAGGGTCTTCATGTCCAACCTCAGTCCATATGACCCTTGCCACCTTCTTTCCTTGTCATAGTTAGATAGCTGCCTAAAGAGTGCTAGAACTGAGTTGACCATTGGGTCCTGTCAACATTACTTAGAAGCTCCAGGCTTCAGCTCTGGAAGTAACCCGTTAGCAAACTGGAAGAGTCCTACCTATTGTGGGTTTCAGCTCACCAGTGCTGGTGTGAGCTTGAGCTCCGGTGCTGCATTCCTTCCCTCTCTGCAGATAGATTTGCACATCTCAGCAGCTTTTAGGAGGGGAAGAATACTCTCACCCTACAGATGCCTCAGCCTTTGCAGACCTGCTCAACTGGAGCCAGTTATCTACAGTATCATCTTGGGCTGAGAATTTACCCAGCAGGGGCCTGAAGGGAAAAGTCATTTCCTTTTTGCTTCATCTCATGAAATGACTTTCTTTAATTTAGGCTGATGTGGTAGAGATTCCACTATCAGATATCTGGATTTCATGGACCAGTAAAATATTGAACGAGAGGGGGTGGGGCATGGTATGGGATTGGCATATTTTCATTTAGCTTGTTCAGGAGGAAAAAGAAACAAACAGAACAACTGTGATCCATCATATTATCATCTCACAGAAGAATGAACATCTTAACAAGCAATGAAGCTTGTTAAGTCCAATAGAAGATGCTCCTAGGACCCAAGCACATGTAACTTCATGAGAAACTGCCCGATCTGTCTTTTCCCCTTGGCATGGTGAAGACTTGTTTTCAGGTGGGATGCTCTTCCTGATGGCATTTATCTGTTGTTGTTGTTGTTGTTGTTGTTGTTGTTGTTATTGGTGTTCAAATCAGGGTCTCTCTGTATAGCCTTGCTGTCATGGAACTTGCTCTATAGACCAGGGTGGCCTCAAACTCACAGAGATCTGTCAAACTCTGTCTGGGATTAAAGGCTTGCACCAAAACTCTGCCCTAATGTCATGTTATGGGCTCACAGTTGGTTAAGAAGATTAGACTGCTGTCCAGACTGCTGTTCAGATCTGGTAACCGAACAAACAGTCTTTTTGTGGACAACACACATCAGATACCCCAATTCAAGTACTCCCTTATTTTAGGATATACGTTCTAAGATGCACAGTGAGTGCCTTGATTCACCAAATCTACTTCCCCCCCACTATGCGTATACAGCTATGATCAAGTTTAGCTTATAAATTAGTCTCAGTAAGAGAGTAACAATAATAATGCATAATGAAATAAGATAATTGCATAAGTCATAATAAGACTTAAGTGAATATCCCCACTACCCAAAATATCTTCTTGCATTGTATTTACTCTTCTTTAGGGCCTAAGGTAGTAAAACCTCAAATGCAGAGCTGGGGATAAGGCCTTGTTATGCTCAAAGAGCTCCTCTGAGGAAGTGCTCAAGGATCTCCTGCTTGGCTCCCTGTGGTAGCCTCTGTGCTGCCTACCTGCCTCCCCTCCCCCCTCTGCCCTCCCCTTCCCCCTCTGCCCTCCCCCTCCCCCCATAAGCTCCTCTCAGCCTTCCCAGTTGCCTAGTTCCCTTCTCCCTTTCTTCCTCTTAGTTTGACTTCTGACTCATTTGTTACATTTCTTCAAAAAATGGTAGGTAAATATGTTTCTAAAGCTGTGCTTGAAATATATGTCTCCTGGGGAATATATACCTTACATATTGATTTCAAGGTTCTTACCCTTTTATTTTAAGTGTGTGTGTTTTTTTTTATAAGATGAAGAAGCTACTAAATAATTTTGTGCTTCCATCCTTCACCTCTTTCTGTTGTGTCATTCTGATTTTTCATGCCATGAAATACATCTTGGAAATGTGCTGTTTAAAGTACATTAAGATTTATTTATGTGCTTGTGACTGTGTGGGTTTATGTGGCTACGTGTGTCCGTCTGAGTCCATGTATACTGTGTGCCTATAGGTGATCAAGGAGGCAAGAAGAGGGCATTGAAACCCCTAGAGTTGGAGTTATAGGTGGTTCTGAGCTGCCCAGTATATGCGGAGGACTCAAACTAAGGTCCTCTAGAAGAGCAATAAGAGTTCTTAACCACTTAGCCACCTCTCTAGGCCCCTGAAATATACTTTTCAACCACTGAGTCATAGTCAACCTCAGGGGCTTTCTGTTTTTAATTCATCGTTTAAAGCATGTTACAAATTGTTTCTAAAAAATACAGAAAGAAATGCTCACATGGAGCCAGAGCCCAGAGTGGAGGACACCCATTTCCAATGGCACTCAAGGGAAGCCCCCCTCCCCCATCCACATTACTGTGCTTGCTCATAGTTGTAGCTAGAGATGAACTCTATCAAATGTGAGTGCTTCCGGTGGCTGATGGCACAAGGACACATTCCTCTCGATGCACAGTTCTCTCCCTGGTCCTCTATCCTTCTTCCCAAATGACTCTTAAGTTCTTCATTTCCTCTGGTTTTAGATCAAGAAATCCGTATAACTTTTGTCATTGCCCACAGATGTTTTTCTCAGCTTTCCGTCTGCCTTCTGATTTTTTATGGTGGCTTTGGCCATGTCAAAATTTAGAAATTTTCTGAAGTTGGATGATCTGTTATTTCCGCTCTGGCTTTTGTGTTGGCTAGTGTTTCTCTGAAGGCTGTTTCGTGTTCTTATTTTTCTTTCCTTCTGAATCTCTTTCCCTTTGTTCTCTTTCACGTCTCTCCTCTCTGTGGTCCAAGAGACCTGGGAGAGGGGTGGGTGCATGGGGAGAGGAGTGAGTGAAATAGGAAGAATGGTGGATGTCATGGGAGAGGTGTGGATGAATAGGGAGAGGGGCAGGTAACATGGAAGAGGGGTGAGGGGTGAGTGCATAGTGAGAAGGGTGGCTACATAGGGAGAGGGGTGGTGCATAGGGAAAGGAGTGGGTGTCATGGGAGAGGGGTGAGGGGTGGGTGGAAAAGGGGGAAGGGTGGGTGGCACAGCCAAAGTCCAATAATGACATGTTCCTGTTTGGCTTCTTGTAGCTCCACCATGATGACTTAGAGAAAATCTTAGCTTCAATTGTAACTGCTGACAGCTGTAAAGTCACAAACAATTCTTGGTGTATCTGTGATTCAGACCAATGCTTCCTTCAGTCACCAGATTGGGAGGGCTCTCAAAGCTTTCACATTTCATCTGGAGTTGTCTGGCAAGCCATCTAGCCAGGGAGACATTCCATGTGGCCAGGGAGGCGGCTGCTTGATGCTGCCCTGACATCAGGGAAGTTTTCAAAGGCCTCAGGGAACTGGCATTATATAGGAACAATGCTGGCATCCACCATCCCCCCATCCTGTGGTCCTGCTCTTTATTTCTCTGGACCTGGCAGATGCTTTAGTTTGGCTGTTGCTTCTTGGGTGGACAACTCCAGTGGTCACTTGTGCAGGATCTCACACTGCACAAGTCTTCATCACTGGGGTTGGGAGTGTCCCAAGGGACAACTGGGCGTAGTTCTACTGTCCTCTGCATGCATCTTGCCTGTGGATGCTTTTGTGTCCTTCATGACCATATTGCTTAGCAAGTTTTTTAGTTTTGCTTTGATTTCAGGGTTTTAATTTTTGTTCCAGGTCATCAAAGACCCTTTCCATATCACAAGTCTAAATTCTCTAGATAACACTAAAAATAAAAGATCAATTTAGTTTTGTTTTATGTGTATGCATGGTTGTCTACATACATGTATATCCACCATGTCCATGCAGTACCTATGGAGGCCAGAAGAGGGCATCTGTTTCCCTAGAACTGTAGTTGCAGATAGTTGTGAGCCACCATGTAGATTTTATGAACCATACTCAGGTTCTCTTCAGGAGCAACAAGTGTTTTTAGCCGATGAGCCAGCTCTCTAGTCCTCCAGAAGAAACTTTAAATGATGCTCACGTGAGGCAGTTCCTCGAGTTAAGCATTATGATGACAGAGGCTGACACAGAGTTCGCCCATTCTGGAAGTCTAGTGGAGGTGAGAATGTCTGAGGCCTCTGGCTTCTGTGGCTCCTATAGCTCTCCTCAGATCCCATCAGCCTTGCTGTCTTCTCTGTGCCCCTGGAATCAGTTCCAGGCATCTATATATTCAGCCTACTCATGAACAGGCTCCCAAGTTGAGTCTCTCATCTAGAGCAGAACTTAAGCCCCCCCACCACAGTGGAAGACCTTCACTAGGCTAGGCTCGTTCCAAGAATGGTTTTATCAGTCACCAACAATCAAATTTTTGGGTTAAAACAGTCTTCCATGCCCCCAACTCCCAGTGTGTCTCCCATGCCTAACAGATTCCAGGATGTCTCACTTTGAAATGTGTGTGGTTCTTCTACTTCCTGCTTAGAAAAGCCCTCTGAGAAAGGATGAAAGTCAAGTGTTGGCCTGGATGCTGAGTGTCTGGAGGAGTAAGGACCGGTAGGGAAGAACTGTCGAAATCCTTAGAGGTCAGCAGTGTTCCCTTCTTTGTCTCAGCATCATTTCTGGCATGCAGTGTGAGGGTGCAGCCTCGTGAACAGCACACTCCTTTCTTATCTCTCCACCTGGCCTGTGCTTTGCCTAGTGAAGCCAGACCTGGGAGTAAAAATGACCTTAACAAGGTGCTGCCTGTGGGGAGTTTGATGTCCTGAAATCATCTGTGACTCCCACCGGGACTCGCAGAGCAATAAGAATCCTGCTTTCCGGGGTTGAAGAGAAACTGCTTGCTGTGCAAGCATGAGAAGCAGAGTACAGATCTCCAAAGCCCACAGAAAAAGCAGATGGGGGTGACAGCCTGCCTGCAGTCCCAGCACATGGAGGCTGAGGCATGGGATTTACAGAGCAAACTGGCTAGCCATAGTATTTCAAACATCTGACTCTCCAGTTAGTGAAAAACACTCCTTCAATATTCTTCAAAGAAAACAGAGGAACCCTAGGACTTCACACACACATGTAACTATACACACATGAGCATACACTCACTCTTGTATACACACACATACACACACACACACACACATACACACACACACACACACACACACACACACCACATATGCAAAAACAAATTATCTGCATTCCACATGGCAAGTCCAGTAAGAAGATTCTTTGCCCATGTTCTTGGGAAATGGTAGCTTCCATTCCTCCCAACCCAGAGATTCCAGTGTGTAGAGAGGAGCACCCATCTGCCCTTCTGGGAAACTGAGGAACCCAGCACTGTAAACTATGCTCCTGGCCCCTTCCAGGATCCTCTCCTCCATCCTGGCTACAAGGTGTCCCTCACTGCTGTGGTCTGGAGGGGAGTGAAGCCCGGTGCACACTTAACTTATTCTTCATGCATTCCAGGGAGTGGGAGTCAGAGCAGAAAGACTGTAGGCAAGAGACTGCCAGGCTTCCTTGCTCCCTTCCCGGCATTCAAACCAGCCATTAATGAATGCCAAAGCCATTTCTGGGAAGTGTGTGTGTGTGTGTGTGTGTGTGTGTGTGTGTGTGTGTGTGTGTTGGCAGGGAACGGGGTGATGCACATCTTTTTTAAATATCCGTAAGATGGAGTAGTTAATTCCAGTTTTCTGTTTGCCAGATAGTTGTTCTTCTTTTTCCCTATTCTCCAGAGTCTCTTTCTGCCAGTGGGCATGGTGATCAGCCCTGTCGGCCTGTCATTCATTATTTTTGAAATTATACTCAACATATTATCATAGCAACACTTTGCACAAACAGAAAATCAAGTTTATTGTCCCTTTCTGGAGCCCTCTGTCACTATCAGTTTGCTCCCTCTCCTCACTTGCATTTAAAGTAATCAACTGCACACAATCCAAATAACAATATTTTCAAGCCAAGCCATTGTCAGATCCTAGCGACAAATTGATTACTCGCGGTTGCTTCCCAGGAAACTGCCTGTGGATATAGAATGCGATAGCATCCCCAGAAGATTTGTAACCGAGGAGGAGTCTCAGGAATGTGGATGGCAAATTGCAGAGAGTGAGGTAGGCCATCAGGAGCTGGGAGGCAGCAGGGAGACTCGCTGACATGCAGGGACAGTGTTATTTGCTTAGAAGACGAGCCACAATTCCGTTTTGCTTTGAACTCTTTCAAAAGAGCTGGCTTCTAGACAAAGGGAAATGCAATACAGCAAGGGTTGTCTGTTTTCATAAACTTTAAACTTGCTTTTGTTGCCAGTCCTGTTTTTAAAACCCGCCTTAGAAAAACATAAAGCATGCTTAATATTCTGCTCTGAACAATCTGATATTCATTGCGATATGTCCGGGGTTCCTATTGATTTTGAAGATGCTGAACACAAATGCTTGACATTCGGGAGGGCAAAGTGAAGGATTAAAATGGAATGCCTCCTGCCTGCAATCGTCTTTGAAGAGGAGAGAATGTTCAAGTAAGCAGAATTCGTATAGTCAGAATAAAACATGATGAGAACATTTGCGGAAGGAGACGTAACGTGACTGCGGGAAATGTGAACAATGCAGAAAGAATAATATTTGCCTGGCACTTTTCATCTCTTGTGAAGTGTTTTATACATTGATGCACGGACAATGGCTTTTAGATATAATTTTCTCTCACTCTGTGTGTGTGTGTGTGTGTGTGTGTGTGTGTGTGTGTGTGTGTGTGTGTGTGTGTTGTCTCTCAAGTATGTCCATGTACAGAGTAAGAGGAGATTTGTGAATGTAGGTAAAAATGTGTACAAATTACCAGTGACCATGCAGTTGTAGGCAGCTCAGCAAGGGTCTTAACCTAAGGAGAAGACTGTTGAAACCATAATGACTTGTAGGCACAGAGGGCATAATTACTATGTTGTTCTGTGCTCACGGAGTGCTGACCGTCTGCTTGACTGGAAACCCAGACGACTTGAACCTGCCTGAAACACTTCAGATGAAAGAAGACAAAGGCGCCCAGGCAGGACCAAACTCAAGGGTGTAAGTGCAGCAGCAATGGAAGGACTTGTAGCTGGTGGCGTCTGCTGTCACTTTAAACACTGTTCCTTCTTTGAGCTCCCTGCAGGCTCATCTGAGAAGGGAATGTTTGGGAGACATAGCAGGTGGGATGGAACCAGAGAGAAGGAGAAGACTAGGCAGGCGCCTGGGAAATTGAGATGGAAGGGCATGAGGACTTGGGTCCCCAATTCTCCCTAGTCTCAACCCGAGTCAAGAGATGCAAGCTCCTCCTCTACTGAGGTAGAAGAGCACCCTACTGGAATCACGTTTTCATTCTATTATTTTCTAAAGATTTGGGTTTTTTAAAATATATGCTTGCATACGTCTCTTTTTTCTGGGACTTCAGGAGCTCATGACATCCAGAAGGTGTCAAGTCTCCAGAGCTGGAGTCATAGGCAACTCTGAGTTACTGGGAACTGACCTTGGGTCCTCTGCAAGAGCAGTGCATGCTTTTAGCCACCGAGCCATCTCTCTGCCCCCTTAATTTTATTATTTTGACATCAGCTCTTATTATGTTGTCCAGAGTGCCCTCAATCTCCTGGAGTCATGTGATCCTTCTGCCTCAGCTCTCACCCCCTAAGCTCCTGAGACTGCAGGTTTATGTCATCCCGGGATTATTTTAACCATTACCATCCAAAGTCTTTCTCTTCTGTGGAAAACAGTCTGTATGTTCCCTTGAGCAAATTGCTCGAAGGTAGCTTTCCCTTAGGTACTTTTCCCTTCTCACTATGATTACTTTTTACCTTTTTTAGTATTGCCCTGTGTTTATTTCTAATCTTCTTGGTTTGATTCACAGCATGGTTTCTTAATAAAAGCCTCAAATTCTTATTGGCTGTTATAATGCTTGACCTTCTGATTTGAAATTTTACCACACTACATGTGGGTCCTGCTCTGGTGCTATCCTTTGGGTGAACTGTTTAGCCATATGAAACATAAACATAGCCTGCATAAAATAATAGTAACGTTGACTGCACCCTGAGCTTCCATAAGATTAAAGATACAGTATGCAGATGATGAAAAACACAGAACATATACTAAGTTATTTGAATCTGACTTTTTCTCCTAATCCGGTGAATTCTGCAGCATACTAAGAGCTCTATTTAACAGTTTATATCCTTGCTGAATAAATAAGCAAAATAGACCAACTTAGTCTTCAGATGAACCACAGATTTAAATCCTGTGTTTCTGTGCGTGATCACACACACAGGGCTGGCACTGATGGGTTTCCTTAGGAAGCTACCCACTTCTAGTGCCTAGGAAGCCTTAGTATCACCTATTCCCAGCCAAGGGCCACTAAGGCTCTAGGGATGAAGTAGATTCTCCTGGTTCTATAGTTTGTAAGAGGGCATCGTTGAACTCAGAAAAGCCTGATTCCCTACTCCACAGTCACATGCACCGTCTCAAATGTGTGAAGTGAGGGCTAAATAGGCAGTTGACTTTTAGCCTTTCTCATGGGTGGTTAAGTAGGCAGTTGACTTTTAGCCTTTCTCATGGGTGGTTAAATAGGCACTTGACTTTTAGCCTTTCCCATGGGTTGTTGTTGTTGTTGTTTTGCTTGTTTGTATGCTCATTAACCTGTTTCCCTATTATTCCCAGGATGACTGCATCTAAATAAGGTGACTATGAGCCATTTGTGGCCTTTTGAAATCAAGTCCAAGTTGCTTCAAATTAAGAAATATTAAAGATACAATTCCTTGATTGCACTAGCCACATTTCAGGTATTCCTAGGGTCCCTGTTGTGGTGTCACCTACAACAGCACAAACATCTTGCCAGAGTAAACAATCCTATTGAGAACACAGATCCAGAGAATGCCTCAAGTGTCCTTCAGGATTCTGGGTCTTTAATGGATTTGTCATTGAATAAAGAGCCATCGGTAGAAAAATGATAAATATACCACAAAAGAGTGAAATGTTTATTTAGCTGATTTTTCCTATATGTTGAGTTCCATGAACATTGCTTTCTGAGAGTTGTCTTGTGAATTTTGGGGTATGTATATGTGGTGTATACACAAATGTACATGTATATATGTGAGCACACTCACCTATGCATATATATATATATATATAGGCTAGAGGTCAACTCTGGGTGACTTCCACTATTCTACCTTATTTTGTGAGACAAGGTCTTAAGTTTAGGGCTTGGAGATTTTGCTAGATCTGCTGGCCCTTGAGCTCTTAGAATCTACCTGTCTCTGCCTCCTTAGTGCTAGGGTTCAGGCATCTGTCACCATGCCCGGCTTTTCTGTAGGTTCTAAAGATCTGAACTCATGCTAACACAGGAAGAATACTGACTACGAAGCATTCCCAGTAGCTGATCTAAGTGAATTAATTTAGTGACCCGGTGCTGTGGGTCACTGATGAACCAAAGCTCTAACCCCGGGATGTTAGGTCCTATGCTATAGCTCTTAGCCATTCAGCTGCCTCTGCAAGGACCCAGCATGTGTTCCCAAAGGATGGACTAGTGATGATCAACCCAAAAGCACAGGCAGCCGGATGCAACTGAGCCAAACTGATGACGCAAACTGGGTTCTACTCATGGTTTTTATTGGGTCCTTGTGACTCCTAAGAGAAATCAATCTATTAATGAAAATCACAAAATATAAAAACAAAAAGACAAAATTACCTTCTAAACGTTAAAAACCATCCCTGGGCCTACAAGCTGACTTAATTTTTCCCAACTGAACCGTGTGTAACCCACTTAAAGAGGCCATTTGATGTTTACAAATGGACCAGAAACAAATTACATGAGAAATTTTTTAGGGTTGCCATGACTTTGAAACTGGTGACCTTTATGAAAACAAAAGGGGCTGTACTATGTATAGGAGACCTGAGAGCCACATGTGAGCCTTTCAGGAATTCTGCCAAGAGTCCTTCCTGTTCTCTCTCTACCCGGCACACCTACCTGCTGTTCACAAAGATGTATTGACATGATGGAAATATGTTATGGAGAGGCACAACTTAGAAAGGACTTTATAAACCTTTTTGGTTTTGCTGGTCATGGTAGCACACACCTGGAATTCCAGTATTCTGTAAGGAAAGGCAGGAGAGTCATATGTTGGAAGACAGTTTAGACTGCTAGTGGGAACCATCTCAAAAAATTTCACTGCATCTTATATTGGACAAATTAACAAGGAGTATCCATTTTTTATCTACATGATACTTACTGTACACATTTGGGACTAGAACATACCATGAAGACTTTGGCAGGCTAAGTTAGCTGTGATGGTGGTGGCATAGCGCTATTGTCCCAGGTACTGGGCGGGCTGAGACAAGGAGATTAGTTGAGTTTATGAGTTCAGGGCTAGACTAGAAAACCTAATGTAGCCCATCTCAAAAACTGAAGACAAAATAGTGATTTTATAGATCCAATCTTATCTCAACAAAGTGTAAAACTCGTCTCTAGACCTTGAGGTGTATTGAGCTGCCTTCAGAATTACTGCTCTATCTACAAGTGAAATGATTTCTAAGTTTCATTATTCATAGGTTCCCTTTAGTATTTCCCAAAGTATCTTACTTGCTTTGAACTCCCTAAAGAAGCTTACTAAATATCCACACTCCCCCTACCAGGTTTTCATTGTGTGACCCCAAATCCCTTCATAGTCCTTCTTTCTCTGCCAAGTCTCACTTCCCTATCAGTCTTTTGGGAGGAGTTACTTCCTGAAGAGCAACAGATTTACAGGGCTGCCTCTGCATTGACACTCAACACATCATGTTGAAAAACAGAGTCAGAAAACACACAGTGGAGAACCAAGGAAAGTGATGAACGATTAGAGAAAACAGAGGATATTGGTTGTAGACAGACACGTTAACAGAGAGCCATGTTGCTTTGCAGTGCTTTTTCAAGTCCTGGAATCCTGAAGTGACTTAATTCTCAGTTCAAACCCCTACCTCAACCCCCAGGTAAATCACCACAGGGATGAAAACACTACATGCTCTCTTTCTTTTGCTAAGCTCTCTTTAATCTCATCTTTGAAAAGCCAAGTGGTTTTTCTTGTGCAAACAGCTTCATAGAAATGTCAAATCTGGCACCCCCAGTCTATGCTGAAGGGGGAGGCTTGGTACAAAAGGCTCAGTGCTTAGGGCCCCGGCTTTGAAACAACTCCAGCTGTATTGCCAATGCAAATGTAGGAGGGGGGAAAATTACTGGAACAAATTGAAAGGTTATTCAGACTGGAATTTAGAATCTCAATAAAAAAGGCTTTTATAAGCCAAAGCCCTCGGAGTAACCGGATCATTTAAAAATACATCTTTTCTGTATTAAATGTAGTGTGACAGCCACATTAGAAGTGCTGTGCTCCAACTATGTTCCTTAAACTTTTTTTTTTTTTTTTTTTTTTTTCAAGACAGGGTTTCTCTGTGTAGCCCTGCCTGTCCTGGAACTCTGTAGACCAGGCTGGGCTCGAACTCAGAAATCCACCTGCCTCTGCCTCCCAAGTGCTGGGATTAAAGGCGTGCGCCACCACTGCCTGGCCCTCCTTAAACATTTTTAACTGACTTTTATAAGGCTAGCTAAGATCTCCTATTGGGGAGACTCCACATCCCAACCCATGTATACTTTGCATTTCTTTGTTCTGATTTTTTTGATACCTTCCAAGTAGGCTGTTGCCTGTAGATCACTGCAGGCTGAGGAACCTCCGTGAGTTATGGAGTCATTACAAAAATTTGTTGAGCTAGTGATTTTCTTTTCTTGACCTGCTGGAGAATGGTCCTCTTCACCACTCACATGGCAGAGATCAAAAGTCACGTACGGTCATCCTGGGGAAGGTGCCTTTCAATAGGCACTGCTTCAGCCAAGAGACACAAACCAAAGCCACCTAACTGAAAGCTGTGATCCAAACCTGTGACTCCCCAGCTGGCCTTTAATATCTCTTATTTCAGTGTGTTACTGGGGATGGAACTCAGAGCTTAATTACCATCTGAGAGAGACAATATAAACTCAGTTGTGGATATATAGGCCTGGCAGATTCCTCTCTCCACTCCCCATCCCCAGACACTTTGCTCCTGGACCCAAATGGGAAGCATTCCTCCGTGGAATGGTACTGAAAACAACCGGAACGTTTTATGCCATGCATCAGAAATGTGGAAGTGCAAGTACAAGAATGCTGTGTCCGCTGTATAAGGCTTCCTCCCACGTTGTTCCCTAGGTGGCTCAGTCCTCAAACAGAGTCTGTGGTTTGCCATCAAGGGTGCTGTGTTGAAATTTTCTAAATGTACTGAGTACACACTATCCAGAGTTCAGTAGGCCATATTTATTTCAAGTCTTTGGTCCTGTTTCAGTCCTCACTCCTTTGTCTTCCTCCCTGGGCTCGTGTGGCTTTCTTTCCCAGGTGTATTGGCTGTTGGAATGTCACTGATGCTGGTGATGTCTTAGGAGTGATGTCACTGGACTAGAAAGATGAGGCAATGTATCTGTTGCTCCCATGAGATGCCTCACTCTCGAAGAACTCCAATTTAGCTTTTTGCACAGTGTCTGTCTTCAGCCCCTTGTGCCAAGTTTCCTGTTATGATTCGTAGTAGGAAAGTCAGAGGTCAAAGGTTTTAAATAATAACCAGACAATCTGTTTTCTCATTGATATCTAATGTTTTTAAAATAGTTTATTGCTTTACTGTTTCTTTCATTCATTCATTTACCCATTCATTCATCTGGATGAGTATATACATTTATTCTATGTATATTCCTGCACAAATGCTGCGGAGCATATGTAAAGGACAGATTACAGCTTTTGGGAGGAAGTTGGTTCTCTCCTTTAAACGTGTGTCTCTGGTATTAAGTTCAGGTCATCAGGTTTGCCAGGAGGTGCCTTTACCTACCAAGTCATCTTGTTGGTTCTGGTGATTAATATTTATTATCTAATACATTTTAATTATTATTGTATTCCTTTATATTACTTTATGTATGTATGTGTGTATGTATGTATTGTTTTGGGGGTGGGCATTTGCATTCTATAGCATGCATGTAGAAGTCAGAAGACAACATGTTGGTTTTCTCCCTTCAACATGTGGGCTCCACTATCATACTTAGGTTATCAGGCTGTCTCACTGACCCTGATATCTAATATTTTAAATCAGTATTTCAATGGGATTATAGTCATTTAATTCAATACTTTGAGCCTCCCAAATAATCTTTTATAAAACCTTTAAGTTAACTGTTTGTATTAATTGATATAATTATAGAACAATAGAACATTGTCTTGGTTAATTGATGTAATTACAGAACAATAGCATGTTTTGTTAGCCAAAAATAAATTGCTTCAAATACTATGTAAGTGTAACTACAGGAGTTTTGACTTGGGATGAGGCTATGTCTGAAGGCTCCTGTCTTGTTCATACCTGCCAATGGACTTTGTGCCTCGGAAGTCTTTGAATGGTACTGTTGTGGTTTGAATGAGAAGTGTCTTCATTGGTTCATGTACTTGAACACTCAGTGGCCAGTTGGTGGTGCTGTTTGGACAGGTCATGAAACCTTCTGGAGATCTAGCTTTGGTCAGGAAGAATGTCACTGGGAGCAAGGTTTGAAGAGTGATAGCCTCACCAGACTTCCTATTCACCCTTTCTGCACCCTGGATGTGACTACAATGTGATTGGCTAGCTTCCTGTGGCCTGTTGCAAGCCTTTCCCACTACAATGGACCCATATACCAAATGAACGCTTTGTTCCATAAATTGCTTTTTGCCATAGAATTTTTATCACAGCAACATAAAAGTAACTAATATTATGCTGGGGATGATGGTCATAGCTAGGGATGATATGCACTGGGGATGATGGTCATAGGCTGTCTTTTTGCAGGCAGATATTATCAGATAGGTGCATCTATTCTGGTTTTGATGTCTCCTGTGAGACAGCATCCTGTTCATACATGGTAAGGCCAAATCAACTGGTGTCTCATCCTTGTATCTGAGTCTGGTTCCTCTGCCAGTTGAGCATTATTTTGGCTCGATGATTACCGATGGAGACACACCAGTGAACTGCTTTCTTGTGTCCAAATAAAGCTTCCCTTTAGCATCAGTAGAATGTCTTCCTGTATTTTAAAATTCTGAGCTGGAGTTTCAGCCAAGACACACACCCACTAAGTCCATCCCAGCACTGCACCTTCAACAGGAATTTAATATAGGTGTAGAGTACCTTTCTGTCAACATAAACATGTTCTCCTCAAAGTTGTAGCTCTCGGCCAGCCTGCCCAGGATGAAGAGTCAACATGTGAAGCCACTGTGCTGCTAGTGCTGGCCAAGAGTTGGGCATCCGTCATTCACACCCTTTCACTCATGAAAATTCCATGAGGTGTGTAGGGTGGGGAAGCTAAGTGGTAGTATGGTTAAAAATCTATCGTTATTTAAAAATGGTATCAATTCTCAGAATTTCATGCTTGGACTTTTGTTAGTAGCAGGTTGCCAAGCAGACTCCAGCAGCCTTTACATTTTCCTTTATCTTTTAATATGTGTTCAATTCCCTCTCAAAAACGCTCTTATACCTGACTGTTGGGTCCACTATGGGAACTGACACACCCTGGCTGCGGCCCCTCAGTCTCTGTGTGAGGAACTGTGGGAGGCCGTTTGATAACCTTTAAAGCTCACAGAGGGAAACATTTTTTTTTTTTTTTTTTACCAAGTCTGCCAGAATCCCATGCTCTGTGGGCAACATAATGGATTTCATTCGGAGCCCTGCATAGGCCAACTGTCATGATATGGTTGGGAAACTTTCCATCAGCTACTGTGAACTCCACTGCTCTGCTCCCTAACTCTGTCCTGGGCTTCTCCGTTCCTGGATGAATTTTACAACACAGCCAACCATCCAGATTGGGATTTCACGCCCTGCTGCACTGTTGCCCAAGTTCCTTCGCTTTCAAAGGCCTCCTTCACAAAGTCCTTAATCTAAGTAATGCATAGAAGGTGTATTTGGGGCTAGCAAATGAAAGACAGCAAAACCCAGCAACTTCCTGAGAATGATTGTCATTATAGCACTTCCATGAAGGCTGAAAATTCATTAGCGTGAGTTTGGACAAAAACCCTACCTCCAAAACATATGTAATGAATTCAGACTTCATTGGCTATGGTCCAGTCGTGTTCTGAGGGGGCATTCTTGGCATTTTAGAGGTCAGAGGAGAGGTGTAATTTGAAGTTGGTCATGTGTGTTTCCTGCATGTTATGTTAGAGTTTGTTCGATGAATCCATTGGATTTTAATTTCTAGACAAAGGTCAGCGATATTGATGCCATGGCTTGATAATGCCATAAATCTACTGCCTCAATGAAAAAGATATATATATCGCTGATCTGACATATATCTAGGGCTCAAAGAACAACCTAGGATGTGTAGATGGAAGAGGGCTCTCGTTCCTTCCTCTGTGAGCTTTTCTTTGCAGTACTTTCATTAGTATGTGACTGATGTTTCCAAGGTTTACCCAAAGCCACATCATAAGAAATCCTCGATAGCTCAAAGCCATTTAGATGCATAGTGAGTTGGACTATATGATACTCTCTCTCTCTCTCTCTCTCTCTCTCTCTCTCTCTCTCTCTCTCACACACACACACACACACACACACACACGCACACAATCTGAAAGCCCTTGAGGGGCTGGAGAGAGAGCTTGGTTGGTAATGTCCTTGCTGTCCAAACAAGAGGGCCTGAATTTGATTTCTAATTCCCACGTAAAGCCCTGCTTATAATGAAGAGCTGGGAGGCAGAGACAGGCAGTTTTCTGGACTTCCTTCCAGCTAGTCTAGTTCATGCTACAAGCGCAGACCAGTCAGACCCTGTCTAAAATAACAGTGTGGAGTCCTTAAGAATAGCACGTGAAGTTGACTTCTGGCATCCAAACACATGTGTACACGCAACTGCATTTATGCAGACACATATACCCCTAAGCACACAAAGTTATAATTAGGTAACAAAAGAAAGCCCTTCATTAAGGGGAATTTCCCAACTCAGAATCTTACCACATGGGATGTTGGAAGGATGGGGAGTTCTCGGACACTTATCTCCTGGATTTGTGCTTTGCTGATGTCACTAGGGAAGGGAAAAATGTGACAGGCCTATTGTTTGTCAAAGGGACTGTTCACCCAGCGTAAAGTTCCCCAGAATGATTTCATCCTCCCTTGCCTTTTGAAATCAGACCATTCCAGTCATCATGACTGAGGTATGTGACACCATATTTACTCACGTCCACAGAGGATAAACCTTGTTTAAACATGTGAGACGTTGCCCTCACTGAACAATAGACAAGGTTATGGTCTAACAAGGTAATCTTTCACTCAAAGTCCCAACTCAGAGCTGTGAACACGACATAGTTTAAGAAGCCCAGGGGCCTTATATTCCTGGCTTTGAGTCAAGTAAATAGCATACAAACCCAACCAATGAAACTTCTGGATTTGTGGCTTACTGAATTTTCTATTGCAGGTCACAGGTCTCTGATCACAAAAAGAAGTCACTGGTATCACATATCTGGACTTCCTTACCAACTAGCCTAGTTCATGCTACAAACCCAGGCCAGTCAAACCCTGCCTAAAACAATGTGAACTCCTTAGGAAGACTACCTGAAGTTTACCTCTGGCTTCCGAACACATGTACGTGTGACTACACTTATGTAAACACATATATCCTCAAGCACCCGAATAAAGTAATAAGTAAGATAACAAATGAAAGCCCTTCATTAGGGGGGATTGCCCATCTCAAATCTTACCACGTGGGATGATGTAAAGAAGATATTAGACAAAAATGAAGTCTAGATGGACAGTGGGCTACTGCTTTTCTGTGTGCATAATCTAATACAACAGTCCAATTCTTTGAGATGGTTTAAGTTTAGATTGCTCATTATTCAACCTAAATAAAACTAGTAAGCATACAACACTAGAAAAGACAACACACATGCATACCTCTTCCATTTATTCATACATTAAACAAGTATTTATGAAGCATATATCATTGACCAGTCAATGAACTGTTGGTACCAGTGGGTAGCACAGGTGAACAGTGGTTATTGAAGATGCAGGAATTTGACAAGCCAATTGCAAGTAAACTTTAATAGCAAATTGTCTAAGACATATAAAGAAAAGGCTGAGTTGTTTTTGAGTAAGAGTAAAATTAGTAAACACCATTTAAATGGCCTTTAAAGGGTTTATTCATTAAAACATTGCAGTAAGATACAAGTTGAATAATTTGATCCAGAAGTGGAGATCCAGCCTTCTTGTGCCATTGATGTCACCAGCCAGGACTTCATAACTGGCAGGAGAAAGCCCGAGGCTTCAGACTTTCATACAGATGTTTTCTTGGCCAGCTAGGAAGTGAATGTATCACTTCTGTTCATTCCATTGGCCAGACCCTAGCCACATGGACCCAGTGTATCTCCAAGGGATGCTGGGAAGCATCTTCCTTATTAGTTTTCAGGAATAGGGAATGTACCAGGCAACAGCTTGACTTTAATGGAAGACCTCATTTAGATTCAAGGCTCCAGGAGGAACTCTGTAGTGAAGTAATTTTTAACCAGTGATTATAATATTAATTGCTAACTACATTAAAAGTGTAACGAACATTGTAAATACATTCAGGAATCTTAGAGCCATTACTACACATTGCTACTATTTGGGAAACTGTTACTTAGAATATTTAGTTCAATCTCCTTACCTG
This sequence comes from Uromys caudimaculatus, assembly GCA_028551405.1. Lineage (NCBI taxonomy): Eukaryota > Metazoa > Chordata > Mammalia > Rodentia > Muridae > Uromys > Uromys caudimaculatus. The sequence goes on along the minus strand of CM052708.1, from coordinate 78,608,762 downwards.
CAATTGAACATGCTTAAATCTTTGAGACACATCTGAGAAGCTAATTTAGTTGCAATCTAGACAACCTGAACACCTGGCTAACTGTCTGCCATGTTTCTGTGGCTGTGTAACATATTTTGATACAAGGTAACTGAACTCATTGCCATCGCATAATGAACACAGGGAAGTCTGAAGGAAAGAGCCCAAGCTGTAAACTCACAGGGAGCAAAATTCTAATGCCGTAAAGTAACATAAGTTTTCTCAAGCTAATTTATCCCTGGAGGCATGATTCTCTTGAGTAAAAAATAAAAGCATTTTGCTTCTTACTGATCACCAGTACTGTGAGTAAAGTTTATAGTTTCATGAGTTTTCAAGCATGAGAACTTCCTGTTATCTCACGAGGTAAGTCAAGTAACATGTTTCCACAAAGACCTATAGCTTAAGATAGGATGACCCAACTTTTCCTCCAATTCGAACAATTCTGGAGGACTCCCCAGCTCAGTGTTTTTACAGTAGATTCTCTGGCCTTCTCACCACATAAATGGTGATGGTATCATGGTTCAAGGTGGGGGTCTGCAGTTTGAAGACCTAGCACTAGATATCTCCTATATATTTCTATCTCATCCATGACAAAAATCCCTTCCTACCCACAAGCAAATAACACTTTTCACCTCACTGACCAGGAATGGGTAACATGCTCATGGTAGAACTACCTGCTGACAAATAAAATAGTTTTTCTAAGATTAATTTAGACCAATCGTGATTCCTAAGTGGGGCTTAGAGGAGACAGGATGTCTGCACACAAGATGGGATGAGGATCAGTGTGTAGCTAGGAGCCCAGCAGCCAACGAGGCAAAAAGGAGGGCACATAGGACCCTGGTTATATGCTCCCAATAACCTGAAACTGTTGCTCCATCAGCTAGGTACTGATGACAGGCCTGCCACTTGGAAAGATTGCTCAAGGGTGTGTATAGGAAGATCTAAAGCACTAGGCATAGGGTCAGCCATTTCTCTCACCCACCCTCCATTTCCATGCTACATCAGAGTTAAGCTTAGGAAGCTACACCTTTGGGTTTTCTTATTTGTTTGTTCCTACTTGTTATCATTATGGGTGTGAAGTGTGTGGTAGCACTTATGCCATAGAGTGCACGGAAGTCAGAGGACAATGTTGTGGAGCTGGTTTCAAGGATGCATCAAAGATCCGAAGGCTTGTAAAGGGAAGTGCTTTATCCACCGAGCCATCTTGTCAACTTCCAAACATCTGTTTTAATGAAAGGAATGATCAGTATAATTTTTGGAGGAAAAAGAGAAAGGCATGATATACTAAGACCTGGGTCTGGGGATACCCTGGCTCAAATTGGAACTCTGCCACTTGATTGTTAGGTGTCCTCAGGCAAGATTCCAGAATGTTGATGACCCCATTTCTTTATCTACAGAATGGAGATTGTTATGATACCTCCCTCTATTCATTTCCTGTTTCTGTTGTGACAGACTTCAGTATGGTGGTCTGAACCAACTCAAGTTTATTGTCTTCTTGATCTTTGTCAGAGGTCTGATGGGCCAACCTGGGTTAGTGTCAAGACAGGAACAGGAAACTGGTAGAGTCTCTCCAGGGAAAATTTGTCTTCTGGCGTAGAAGAACTCTACTATTGCCTATAACTCTTGACTAATGGCCCCTTCTACTTGCAGAGCTAGCAGGAGTAGCTAGGTTTTTCAAGAAAACAGCAGTTCTGACCCTCACATTCTCTTCTTTTTTCTATCACTCTGTAGTTAGGTTATCCTGGCGGGATTATTGTACCTATTTTTAAGATCTCTGGTTACCAATCTTAATTCTATCTGCATCATCAATTCCTCTTTGTCATGTAGCATATGATCATAAATTCCTAGACATTGCAGAGGAGAGGACACAGAGTATACCCAACACTGCTCCATAGGGATAGTGTGATGCCTAAATGAGACAGTGTCTATGAGTTTGGGATGCTGCTGGTCCCATAATCAGATACTCAGTGACTATCCAGTTTTGAATTCATGATGTCTTGCGACTTGACAAATTTGTTTTCATGTGGGTGGTTTGGCTGTTGGTGGTTCTGTTCCAAGGGATGCTGTATTGCTTAGTGCTAGGAGGGATGATAAAAGGGGTTCAGACAAATCCCAGACAGTTCCACCTTGCTTTTAGAAGCTGAATTTCAAGGTTTGAGATGTCTTTGAAAGTATCTGATTCTCCTCTAGAAAATGTGGTTTACACAAAGCCATTGTTATGTATAACAGAAATGAAGCAGAATCCTCACAGAAACATGACTGATAGAAGAGTTTACAAGCCACCCTTCCCTGGATCACCTTTGATTTACCTGTGTGAGAAAAGAAATGGAGGGTGTGGTCAGAGCGACAAAGTGGTTTTTTTCTGCTCCTGTTAGAAAGGTGACTTCATATTTTTGGGTATCCATTTGTCAGATGTGGATAAAAGCCACACGTATCTCAAGGTGAACTAAGAGCTAGGTGAACTGCTACAGCTAAAGTCCATGGCCCAGAGTAATGGCTTGGTAATCTGTGTGGGTCAGGGAAAGCTGCAGTGTGCTTTGCACACACAGAAGACCTCATTGAAAGTAATCAGCTGAGAGTATTATTTGCCTGTTGGTCAAATGCCAAGAAGTATGTGGGCTCTGATCATTATTTTCAAGATCCTGCTGTCATGCAGGTCAATCTTAAGGTGGATGTTTATTCTATTAAATCTTCCTCCAGACTGCATCATGTATAACCATGAGATGAACATGTCTGGAGAATGTAGCCATTGTTCGAATCTTATACAGAGCGACAATGGTTTCTGAATCTTTGTGGTGAGGAGGCTGGATTTGCTGCTTGAAGTGGATTGTGACAAGTGGGCCAAGGGACAGAGAGAAGAAAGCTGTGGTTTCTTGATTGGAAAGAAATATGTTGTGGGCCCTAGAGGCATCAGGAGGAATATCTTGTCTTGGACGGTTTTCATCCCACCGCGGGAAGAACTGCAGATAAAGAAAAGGCCGATGAAAACAAGATGATCTTATAATGTCACCATGCCTGGGAACAAGGCTTCTATTGTCTGCAGACAACCCATGTTCATCTGTGTGAGATGGTGACAGCATGGATTTATTCAAGACTTGTTGAGAGGAAAGACAAGAAAGCCCAAACTCTTTCTACTATAAATAGAAGTAAGTGGTGCTGTCCTCTAGAATGTGGTACATTCTACAGAGCTAGCAGGGTTAGAGGTACAGTTTTCCCAGAGAATAGTTCACCTTGGTCAGCCTCACATACACCCCCCCCCAAGGTTCCTTCATGGACTCAGTAAAACCCAAGGTCTTTAGTTTCTCACTGTTGACAGCAAGGATCATGCTTAGAACATACAAATTGGTGAGGCCAATAGTTTTCATTCAGAGTACTACATAAATGATAAAAGTTGCTGAGTCTTCTTGGTATGGTGGTCACTGGACTTGATGGGTGACCAGGGGCACCAGTGACATTTCACCAGAGCCATTCTATGAAGTCCTGAACTCATTTACCACCACGGCTCTTCTCCATCCACAGATCATTCATACCTAGTCATTGGTTCGGAGATGACTAGGTTAACAAGGGTGAACTCACTAGGCTTGATGTGATACCGGGACTCTAATACATTACAACCCTTTTCACAGGAGTCAAGGCCTGAAAACCATCTAAGTGACCAACACTGAATTAATGATAAATAAATGAAGTGTGTGTATGTGAGAGAGAGAGGAGGGAGGGATAGACAGGGAGAGAGAGACAGAGAGATGGAGAGATAGAGGGAGAGAGAGGCAGAGGGAGAGAGAAGGGGGGGAGACAGGGGTTCTGGGCAAGGCACAAAATAAGAGAGAATAGAGAAATGTTCAATAGACTGAAAAAACTGGCAAGCACCAGTCCATTATCATTATGAAAACACAAAATAAAATTTCACACACACACACACACACACACACACACACACACACACACACACACACACACGCGCCACTTCTTTTGTTTCTCAAAAGTCTGGTGTTGTGTTCTTATTAATTATTTTTTAATAGTTCTTTATCTGCTTTAGAAACCAAATCTTTATTAGATGTATAGATTCTGAAAATATTTTCTTTCATTATGTCACTTGCTTTTGTCTTTCTTTTAATAGTGTCTTGATAAACACAATATTTTTTAATTGTGTTACAGTTCATAGTATTCATATTTTCTTTATTGATACTGTTCTTTTATGTTCATTTTAAGATATATTTTTCTAATTCCCAAGTATAGACAATATTTCCTAATTTTAAAGTATTATGTTTCTTTTTCTTCAAAATATTTTATGCAATATATTCTCATAACAGTTTGCCCTAGCCCAGCTATTCTCACATCTCCCACCTTTCCCCCAATCCAACCCCACACCTCCCTCTCTATCATCTCTATCTCTATCTCTATCTCTATCTCTATCTCTATCTCATCTCTATCTCTCTCTGTCTCTCTCTCTAGAAAACAAATAGGCAAACAAACAAAAAGGCAAACAAAACAGAATTTTAATAGGAAAAAATCACAAGAAATATACCCATACATGTACACACATACACACAAGCATGGGGTAGGAGTGGATGAAACCCATAAACATGCAAAATCAGAAACCATAATATACAAGGCAAAAACCAGTAAAAAACACCCAAACAATGCAATGTGAGACAATACATCTACAAAACGCCATTGAGTTCATTTTGTGTTAGCCATCTACTTAAGTGTGCTTTATATACCTAGTGAGACTCCACTGGAGAAAACTGGCTTTTCCTTTGCAAGTGGATGTCAATTGCAGCTAGTGTCTTGGTTAGGGATGGGAGCCCATGTCTAAGACTTCACCTCATCACTGAGACCTCATCTGGCTTGAACCTGCGTGGCCTATGTGCATGCTGCCATAATCTCTGTAAGTTTACTTGTGTGTGTATCTCGTGTCTGAAAGATGGAGTCATTCATCTCCACTGGCTGGGGCATTCTTCCAGCCTCCTCCTCATAGCTCCCTGAACCCCAGAGGAGTAGGTTGATGCAGACACCCCACTACTGGACAGTGAGTATTCCAAGATCCTATACTTTCTTTTCATTTACATTTTAGAATAAATTTATTGATTTCTATAAAACATTGACTGGAAGAAATCTGAAATATATTTCCAATGTTAAACCTTCCAACCCATGAACTGTGTGTCTATACCTTTTCTTTGTATTTTATTGTTTAAGGTTAGAGAGCTTATAGACCATGTATTGGAGAAGGTTTGCTGAAATTTTTAAAAATATTTAAAATATTAAAAAAAATTTTTTTTGCTATATACTAAAACAGGAGACTTCTTTTTATTTTTTTTTGATACTTTATTTACATTTCCAATGTTTCCCCCTTTCTAGGTCTCCTCTTTGGAAACCTCCATCCCCTCCCCCTCCCCCGCCTCTATGAGGGAATTCCACCTCCCACCCACCGGCCTGCCCACTCCCGTATTCCCACCTTGACATTCCCCTTTATTGGGGACTCTCTTCCCCCCGATGGCCAACAAGACCCTCCTCTGCCACATATGTGGTCCGAACCATGGGTCCCTCATGTGTATTCTTTGGTTGGTGGTCCAGCCTCCATGAGGACTGGGGGTGGGGAGTCAAGCCAGTTGACACTGTTGCTCCCTCCATGGTGCTGCAGACTCCCTCAGTTCCTTCAGTCCTTCTCCAACTCCTCCATCTGGGACCTCACTCTCAGTCCAGCAGTTAGTGTAGAGTGAAACTTGGGTATCCACCAGAGAACTGCTGCAGCTGATAAACAACTTCAGCAAAGTGGCCGGATATAAAATTAACCCAAATAAATCAGTAGCCTTCCTATACTCAAAAGATAAGCAGGCTGAGAAAGAAATTAGGGAAATGACACCCTTCACAATTGTCACAAACAATATAAAGTATCTTGGTGTGACTCTAACCAAACAAGTGAAAGATCTGTATGACAAGAACTTCAAGTCTCTGAAGAACAGTAGACTTTTTATATTGATGTTTACAATGAACTTGTCAAGTTCACTCAATGACATCTTAGTGCAGACACCCTTTGTCTTCTTCTCTGTGACAGTCATGGGATGGTGTCTCCCATCTCCTTCCAGTCTGCCCAGCCTTTGTTTCTTTAGCTTTCCTGTATCTCCCAGCCCAGGGCTACACAGACAAGACTATCCTCATCTCACGTGACCTCAGGGGAAAGCTGTCTCTGCCTCACCTCCTCTGTTTTGCTTTGTTTGAAAGTAGTAGAGCCATTTGCAAGCTATGGAGGTGTAATTCTGTTCCCAGGTTGGAAAGTTTTTGTTGAGTGTGGGATTTCGTCAAGTGTTTCTGATCTACTAGACTTCTTATGTATTTTTTGGTGTCTATGAATGCATATGATATATGTGCTTGCATATTCATGTGTATACAGGTCAATGTGCATGCTTGTGGAGGCCAGAGGGCAGCATCAGTTTGCTTGTCAGACAGCCTGCACCTGGCTTTTTTATTTGTTTTCTTCGGTTTTATACTAAGATGGTGTCTCTCATTGGCCCGAGACTATGCTAGTTGGTCAAAGAGCCTTATCTCTGCTCCTACAGCTCTTGGATCATAAGTGTGCACTACCACACCCAGATTCGGGCAGTTAGGCTCTGGCTCTCATACCTGCAAAGCAACCATTTTACTGTTGAGCTATTTCTCCAACCTTTCTTCAGTTTCATCCTTTAATGCAAGTGATTCCACTGTTTGATTTCATGGCAGGAATCACACTGTTTTTCAGACCATATTAAGTTTGTATGTCTTTGCATTTAATTTGCTAGTTTTCAGATCTGTTTGTTGATGTCAGAGGGAAATCATGTTGTGAAATATCCTGTTTTATGATGCTTTGTTGACTTTTTTTTTTGTTTGTGCATGTGTTTTATTTTGAGGGAGGGCTTCACCATGTAGTCCAGTCTGGGCTAGATCTCACTGTCTTTCTACTTCAGCCTGCAGATTATTGGCATTGTCCATATGGAATGAGACACCCACTTCCTTTCCACTTTTTATTAGGATGTGTTGACCTCAAAATAAGTTTCATAGTATTTCTTCTTCTTATATTCTCTGGAAAGACTCATGTAAAACTTTTATCTCCTTAATCACACAGAAAAATCCAATGGTAAGCTCACAGGAGACGGCAGTTACTTTGGGAGATTATTTTTCATTATGGATTCAATTACTTTACTATATATAAGACTATTGTGATTTTAATTTTCGATCTTGAACTAGCTGGGGTGGTATATTGTACTCACTGCGGAGTGTCCAGCTCCCATAAATTCTCATATTGATTGGTCTAGAGATGCTCTCACAGTCTCCTTGCTGTTCCAGAAATCTGCATGACTGTTGTCTTGTTCATTCCTAATACAGCTAATAGCATTTTCTCTAACCTTTCCTAAATACATATTGCTATGAATTTATTTTGTTATTCTTCAAGAAGAAAACCTTTGGCACTGGCTTGGAAGTTGATATCTGTTTCCTTTTGTTATTGGTTTCTATTAGTTTTACTTCCTTCTTTCCATTTCCTTTGGGTTAAGCTTGGCATTTTCCATATATATATATATATATATATATATATATATATATATATATATATATATGTATGTATGTATGTATATATGTGTGTATACATATATGTATATATATGTATATATATACATATATATATACATATATATGCACAGATACATACATATACAAATATATACATGCATATATATCATATATATGTGTATATATGTGCATAGGACTGTGTCTATGTGTATGTATATGTGTGTGTATATGTACATGTACAAAACAAACTCAAACCGTGAAGCGTCAGATGATTGAGTTTCTTCCTCTGGTTTGCTCTGTTAACCAGGGACCCCGTTTTCCCTCCAGCTGCTTCAGTGTGCTTCACTTTTACAGATCACATTCTCATTTTCATTGACTTCAAACTATTTTCTAATTTTCACTGTGGACATTTGTCCCAGGAATCATATAAAGCATATCTTTCTGCTTACAGGCAGTTTCAACACCAGGCTTTTCTAGTCCTCTTTTCTAACTTGGAGCTTATTTCACAGAGACTGTGTTTAATCATTCCTGCAAATACATTTAGGCTTGCTTTAGGACAAGCATATGGGGGGTTCTGGTTGGTGACCCTTGAACACTAGGAAACAAAAGGCCTTTCCCAGCTAGTGAGTGCAGTGTTCTGCATATGCCAGTGTGATGGAGCTGACTGCTGTGATCCTCAAATCTGTATCTTTATTGATGACTTTGCTCACTTCATCAATGGACATTATATGTACACATTTATATACATATAGCACACACATATATGTGTATCATTATATGTTGCTCATATTTGCCCCTTCTGTTACCTTCTCTTATCTCTCAACTCTTATTGGTTCATTTCTTAACCCCCACAAGCTCCCTTTTCTTTCATATCTTATGGATAAAGAAATGCATACATATCTGTAAACATCATGTACATATATATATAAATCTGCAGTAGCACATATAATAGTTGCTTTGTTTCCTCATACCTTTCCTTGTTGTTCTCTCTCCTTTTGGATGTCATCTTCCTCTCCCTTCCCTTAGTTCCTACTCTACTTTCAGATCATATATGTATATAAATTTTAAATCTAAAATATCTAGCACTTGTCCAAGTCTGACTTATTTTGCTTGACACAACAATCTCTGGTTCTGTCTATCTTTGTGAAAATGCTGTCCTTTCATTGTTTTCTTATAGCGGAATAAAACTCCATTGTGTACATCTCATATTTCCTTCATCCATCCATCCATCCATCCATCCATCCATCCATCCATCCATCCATCCATCCATACATACATACATACATACATACATACATCGACGGTGTTCAGGCTGCTGCTTCTGGGCCCTTAGGCTGGTGATGATGGCCATCTAGACTGCTTCTGTACCTTAGCTATTGTGAATGTTGTGTTCAACATGGATCTGCAAGAATCTTTGGAACAGGATTTCTTAGAATTCTGTGGAAATACATACGTGGCTCCAGCCAAATCATACAGCATTTTCTTTTTAGATTTTTAAAGTAAATTCCACACTGATTCCTATAGTAGCTGCCAAGCTTCTATTCCTAACAACAATAAGAATATAAGAAGATATTCTCCTTTCATCTTCTAGCATGTGGAGATTTCTAGATGATAACCATTTTGACTTGATGAAATAGAATCTTAATGAAGTTTCAATTTTCATTTCCCTGATAGCTAAGGATGTTGAATATTTTCGTCCTATATGTACTGGTCATTCATTTTTCTTCTTTGAGAAGTGCAAATTCAATCCAATTGCCCATCTGTTAATTGGATGACTTTTGTGTTGAATTTTTGTAGCTCCTTATATGTTCATGGTATTAGTTCCCTGTGGTGGTGTGTGGTTGTTTGCCTTGGGCTTGGGGCTATCAGACATTACAGCTTTGTTCTCCAGTGATGGACTCAGCTCCTAGCCCTCAAAGGCGGGGCTGCAACCCACTGTACCCTTCCCTCCCCAAGCCAACATCCTTTCTCTTGAATTTTGTAGTGTGTTGGTGCCCAGGCTTCCCCTGTCTGTCTCTCATCTTGGTATTATCCTAGGCTGTCCCCAGGCTACCTAACTTGATACTGTCTGATTTGGGGACCCTTATTCTATCTCAGTCCTTAAAAATGGGTTTCTACTTCAAGATGGCGTTTCATCACAGTCCTTTAAGATTTGGGGAATGAAAAAAAAAATTCTTTCCACTGCTGTCCGATCATACAAGAGGAATGCATCACCATCTTCCCGAAGCCTGAGTTGGCTCAGGCTGGGAGAGCTAGGAGATGTCCTGTTGGCGGAGTGCCAAGCTTTCTTTTGCATTGTTGTTTTCACTCTATCGTTTAATGTGGATCTTGTCTACTGACCTTTCCTCCAGATCATTTTGTATTCTCTTATTATTTAATCTTCTATTAATTCAATATGCTGAATTTTTCATTGTAGTTTGCTTTTTCAAGGCTGGTAGTTTCATTCCGTTGTTTTTATTTTTAGTAACATTTATTGATTGTAAGAAATAGGATTTGATCATCTTCTATTCTCTCTTATCATGTCCTGCTCCATCTTCTTATGATTCTCCTTCCTCTACCTCCAGTCTCCTTCTACTCTCATGTATTATCTTTACTTTTTTCCTTTTCTCTTTTATTATAATGTTTTTACACACACACACACACACACACACACACACACACACACACACACACACACACACACACCCCAGCACCTCCTGAGACATTCACTGTTGCTCATATGCTTATGTGTTAAGGATGATCACTGGTTTTAGATAACCAATTAAAGGTCTTATTCCTGGGGAAGACTGATTCTCCCTCAGTCAACTATTCTTAATTGTCTGTTGCAATCATTAATCAATCTTTATCTAGAGATAGGACCTTATGCTATTTTGCCATATGTCATCTGATGTTCATTGTTCAGATCTTGCTTAGAGTAGCATGTTCTTAAGATTTCGTAGGTGCAGCTTCCCCATTCTATATAGAAAACATAGTCTCTCTGCAGATATCTTCGTTCTCTAGCTCTTGAATGTTTTCCATCCTCTCTTCTGTGACACCCCCTGAGCCTTAGGTATAGGGGTTGCATTATAGATATATCAGTTGGGGTTGGATACTCTATGTTCAAGTGTTCTCTGCACTTTGACCAGTTGTAGCTTTCTATAATAGTCTCTATTTGCTGCAAAAAGAAATATCTTTGATGAGGGTCAAGAGCTATGCTTGTTTGGGGGTTTAAAGATAAATATTTAGTATGCAGTTAGGTATTATAGGTTTGGGAAAGTTACAGTAGTTGATTCTCCTCTGGGTTACATAGTTTCACCAGCCATGAGTAGGTTTGCAGAACCAGGCACGAGTCCAATTAGGTATCGGTCACCTCCAAGATAGACGTGACACTGTTACACCTTTGGGGCTATCTTGCATTGCTGTCATTGTTGTATTTCATATGTTTCACAGCTGGGCATTTTAATATTGAAATATTAGCTAGAGTTCCTCACTAATTCCTGTAGTATCTAGATCACCTCAATACTCTTGTTGTACAGTTATCTGGCTATTACTGTGTTTGATAATTGCTTCACTGCCAATGTATATGAAAAAGTGTTGAGGCTTTGGAGGTTCTGTCTTCCTCTTGAATTGAATAAATTCCACATTAGGCCTGTAGAGTTCAGGTACTGCATTTATCTACTTATAGCCAGTTTCGATTAGAATTTGTCTTTACTGATAGGACACAATCTTTACAGACGTTTCTACCAAAATCCTGGAGTTTTCACTTATGTCCTCTCCTCTTCAATGAGACGTTCATGTCAGGTTTTGATTCCCTAGCATTTTGTTCTGCCAGATTCTTGGCAACCTTTCTTAGTATCTGCATTCTGCTTGGCTATGGAGTGCATTGTAACATGTATGTAACTTGGACATTACCAAGTGTCTTAAGGGGATGACACCTCATGACTTTATTCTCTGTGCTTCCTATTCCCTTGGGAAACTGTAGCCCCAAGCTCAGTTTTCTCTCTCTTCCCTACTAACTCTAGTTTGCAATCTAGCTTTTACTTGTTCCATAAAATTGCAAATTCTATATTGAGCTAATGGCAACAGATGCTGGATTTTCTCCCTGTCACTCTCTTCGTGCTGGGATTTGGTGTCCTTTTTAAAAAAGATTTATTTATTTTATGTATGTGAGTACATTGTCATTCTTTTCAGACACACTGAAAGAGAGTATCAGATGGTTGTGAGCCACCATGTAGTTGCTGGGAATTGAATTCAGGACCTCTGGAAGAGCAGTCAGTGCTCTTAACCACTGAGCCATCTCTTCAACCCTGGTATTTGGTATCTTAACTCAGAGTTGTTCATTGGTCCATATGTTTATCTGTCTATTAGTCTATGTTAAAGAGATGTCCCCAGTGCTAGCATTTATATAAGGATAGGTGATTGATTCTGCCCTCAAATAGTATTTTTTCAGTTCATTCTTTTAAATGATAAGATGCTGACTCATTCTGAAAATTGGATTCCATCTGCCAGTGCTGTTTGTGCAGAATCACTGGGTGGAGAGCTTCCAGGTACAGCTATGTTAATGATGTGCATGGCCCAGGTATACACTGCCTCTTTCTCAGTGTGATCCTGAAGTTATTCTCCCAAGAGCATGAAGTTCTATAAATGCAGATTTATAGGACCATTTTCTATCTTAAAAAGAAATATTCACAAATTCATTGCATGTATCTATTTGTTTACTTACTAGATAACAATATAAGAATCTTAAAAGTCTTAGTCTCTACCTAAAAAAAAAATGTGTACAGCTCATTTTCAGCAAATTAAAGACCCAGCATCACCTTCAGCGCTTAAGTGTTCAGCTCTGCTCTTCTCAGTTCTGAAGGTGTCAGAGTGAGCAAGTTAGAAAGCAGCTCTTGAAAACACCATGGTTTCCCATGGAATCCACATGAGTAGGACCATGCTCAAAAAAATGTATTTGTGAAATACTGAGTTAGATTTGCCCCATGGAGCTTCGTTAGAGCTTTCAGTGTTCAGTGACTGTCTTTAGACGGTCAGTGGGAGCATGTAGATTTGAGAGCATGCCTAACTGAAGTGGTCACACTGAAGAGTTTTCCCCTTCGGGGAATAAATTAGATTAAAAGAGAATATTTAATAGACCTCGGCAGGGCTGTCTCTTGACTATGCAGTATCACACCTTTTGACAAGCGTTTCTGTGTTACAGAATCAAAATTAATTGAAATCTTCTTTAAACACATCCTTTGGTTTGGTTTTCTAAATTGAAGTTGTCAAGAGATCAAGAAGTAGTACCATTAAGATGCTTTAAGGATTGTCCAATCATCTGACCTACCATACAGAGTCAGTTGGTAATTATTCTGAAAGAATCAATATGACAACAAAGAAAAGAATAGACTTGAGAGTCACTCATGTGATTTTGGGGTGGCTACAATGACTTCCTATGCCTATGCCTGTGCACACATTTATCTCCTATTCACAGGCTAATATAGCTTCTAATAACCAGAGAAATATGCCTCCATGGAATTCATGTTGCCTCCTGAAAGGAACAGAGTCCTTGATGCTGGCCACTCACCCATCATTCAAATGTACTCACTGCTGTGTCTGTGTCCTTCTCAGTAAACAGGTTCTCCTGACCTCTTGTCTCAGCTAATTGTAAAGACTCCATGTATTTCCAAGTTGTTGGGGGCCACTTGTACTTCTGCCTTGAACTGTCCAAGGCAAGATAAGATGTCAGCATGCTTTTCCAGTCATTCGGGCCTTCTGCTGTCTCCTTGAGGTCACATTGTGCTGTCTTTACATTTAACCCAGAACTTCTCAAAGGCTGTTACCCTAAAAGCATCAAAAGGGTCCATGACAAAAGTGACAGAGAAGGATTCAGGAGACTCTTATCTTTGTTGGCACTCACCCTTGTGAGTGACACTCATCCTTGTGAAAATGCCTAGGCTTGCCACCCCATTAATTTTTGGTCTCTGCATCTGGACAGATCCAGGATGGAAGAACTCTGCATTAAATGTCTCGGTCCTCAGACTCTAATTGAGGCAGCTGTTCAAAGGCAAGTAATGTCTCCCTTGGAAAGGAAATACTCAGGTATTTAGACAAACACTTGCATAGAAGCAAGAATGTGCAAGCAATGGCGTGGATCAACCGCATTACCGTGTAATTGAAACTGACTTTGTGTTGGGTTTCTTCAATGTCAAGGGCCCCTTTCTTTCCACTCTCAAAGCAACATTTTCCGTTCTCACTCTTATCTTCATTTGTGTCTCTGCTTCCTTAATCATCTTCAAATGTCTGTGGGTGATGTTCACATGTCCCATTCTGTTTTTAAAATCTCATTTGTTGCCATCTCTTATAGGGAGAGGAAGTATTCTGTTTAGGCTACGTGTTAGAGGGTGAAAAGTGTTTACAGAACCGTCATCTGTTTCTCCTGATCCGGATCTATTTGATGACGTCATTCTGTCATTTCACACGATTTGGACAACCCAAAGCACCCAGGGCAGAATGTTTTAGGGCGGCAAACAAAACAGGTTTTTATAATTAGCTAGAGAGTTGGGATAAATCTGGTGATACATATTTTTAAAAATACATCTATAAAACTAACAAGAGAAGATGGTCTTCACTAATATATTCTCCAGTGACCAAAGACTAGTTTTGAGAGATATTTGGTGTCCCTAAAGCTTGTGCATGGTTAAGATACGATTCTGAATGAGAGTTCAGCTTCTGAATTATGGGTTAAACTTGCTCCTGACCAGGGATTTCAGAGGGATTTGAATAATATCTCTTAGTATCTGGAATTTGGAGAGTGAGCAATTGTGCTAATTATTAAGGTATTACTGTGGGTTAAAACAACCAATGCGTGATTGAGCCACTTCCCCCAGGACTTATCATCAATCGTTCTTAAACTCCTATTGTCCTTGTCCTTTTCCCTCACACTGTTTTACTAAGAAGCCCCATAAGCTCCACCAAATGGCTGAGCGCCTCTATTTCAGATACTATTCATTGACTGCTGAACTTTGGGGGCACCATGGCCTTTTCTTCTTAGGTCAGAGTTTTATTCGGCCCCTTGAAAAAGCAAAAAGGTCAGATGCCAGAACAGAAAATCCTGGCAGAGGTGCATGCAATGTCCCATTCTGGTCTCACATCGACATCTAATCTCTGTAAGAATGAGAGCTTTGACTGACTTATCCTAAGAAGACAGTGGGAGCAAAAGGGAGCAGTGCTTCCCACAGTGGGAACTCCCTGGAGACCACTGCCTTTGCCTTCCCACCACGATGCTTATGTATCTGTCCCAGGGAGAAAGGCCATTTGGTTTAAAAGCCTCAAGTCTTGGCTTACTGTGTGGGACACTCACACCTTGAGGGCCTTAGAACAATAAAAGAGTTAACTCAAGTGTTGAACACTGCTTAACTATCTTGGGACATTTGTTCTGTGTTCATGGCTTTAGTAATTTTAATGCAAATAGGCACCTCGGCAGGCAGCTGTGTCCCCTTAAGCAGATTTTATTTAGCAGCTGAGTTTCCCACATCACTTGGCAGTCATAGATTTTCAATTTTTCCCCATGCCAACAGGGCAGCTGGAATAATTTGCGTACTCATTAATTTGTGAGAAATATGAGCTGTGTTAGGCAGACAACGTGTATCTTCTGCGCGGTGCTGTACCAGGATAAGCGGCTCAGGGTAGAAGCAATTTGCCCTATCCCAAAGGGGCCCTAGGATTTTAATAAGCTGGTTATGAAAATTCTATTTCTTTGCAATTTGAAGCATCTAATTAGAGCCTGTAATTTCTCTCCTATAATGAGAGTGGATGAAGGTTAACGTTAGGCCTCCTGGGTCCTTTCAAATTCATTTACAGAGAAAAATCAGGTAACAGTTGTAGCTAATTAGAACAGGGTATTAAATATTTAGTCCATCTTGATTTAACTTGGGGAACTCAGACATGCTTACGTGGTATTGGAATTTGGAGAATGATAAAGGGAAGTTAAATTTAATTTTTAATCAAAGATAAACTTGAAGGCAGTGTGATGAATTTCCCACTATGGTAACCCAACAGGCAGAGCAGCCATGGCCTCCAGTCCTCTGAACTGCCAAGATAAAGGGAGATGATGTCGATTTAATTTCATCAGTGAACATGTTGCCCAAGTTCAAACAGCTGGAACTTATGGTATATTCATAAAGTACAAAGAATCCAATGATTTTATCCTAACAGTTGCATAAAAACCTGCCTTCTTGATGTTTCGGAATTTAGAGTAGACTTTGGTTGATACAAGAGTATTTTTGAAAACTATCCTAAGGGAATATTTTACTCGTCATCTTATTTGTTTGTTTATTTATTCATGTGTAATTTATTTGTGTGAGTATTTTGCCTAAGTGCATTTAAGTGTACCACATGCTTGCAGTGCCCGTAGAGGCCAGAAGAGGGCATTAAGCCCTTCAGAACCTGAATGCACAGACAATTGTTATAAACCTCAGTGTGGGTATTGGGAACTGAACTAGGACCCTCTATAAGAGCATTAAGTTTTCTTAACTACTGAGCCATCTCTCCAGTTCTATAAGTTTTTCTGCTTTGTTTTGTTTTGTATCTAACAAGCCTCTCCCTAAAAGGAAATCTTCCCTCTTATAAAGCTGGGCCAAGGGGGTAAGGGGTGGCATTTTGATGAACCAAGTTTGAAATTGTCATAGCGAACACTAGATACCTGCACACTGAGGACAATGCGTTATTTTCCTCTGTTCATGCTCAACACTGTTTGTCTTCCTAAAAGGGGATTCAGATAAGTCAGGATGTGTGTATTAGAGACTGCCAAGTCAGTCTCATGCTAGCCCTTCCCTTTGAGGCCTCCCACAAGGGAAGAGCATCCTTCAGTGACACCTGTATGCAGGATTGCCCTCCAGGACCACTGTAAAGCCATCAAAGTCTGCTGCTTGGGAGACAGAAGAACTTGAAAAGGCAAAGGTGGGAAAATGACAATGAACATTTCTTAGGACCATAGAAAGTCTATAGTGGGATAACGCTGACATCCACCCAGGGCTTCTTGGCTCCTGGACCCCTGAACCCCATCCTTGAGCTCGTGATCCCACCTCAGCTCTTGTGATTTCATTTTCGCACTCTGAAGAGTCTTTACAAATCTGTGCACAGGAAAGGGAAGCTCTCAGATCATCACCTCTATCTGCTACGCAGGCTTCTAGCTGCCAGTTACCACAGGATGGCTTTTTTTTTTTTTTCTTCATTTTTTTATTTTTTTATTTTTGATACTTTATTTACATTTCCGATGATTCCCCTTTTCTTTGGAAACCCCGCGTCCCCTCCCCCTCCCCGCCTCTGTGAGGGAATTCCTCCTCCCACCTACCCGCCCACCC
>CM052708.1:78464489-78591379 GCA_028551405.1 Uromys caudimaculatus | reverse complement strand
TTTAGGTGTTTCTCAGCCCTGCGAATTTCCTCAGTTGAGAATTCTCTGCTTAGCTCTGTTCCCCATTTTTTGATAGGGTTATTTGGTTTTCTGGAGTCTAACTTCTTGAGTTCTTTGTAAATATTGGATATTAGCCCTCTATCGGACTGCGGTAAATGCCTGTTATAGGGGATAAGAGCTGGTCGTCAGAGCATTGACCTCCCTAGACGTCACTTTGGGCTCTTACACATCAAACGAATGAACATACAGTGAGTCTATCAGGAGTATTAAATTATATTGTCCACCTTCTGAGTTCTGTGATGTGGACTAGCGTACAGAAATGACTATCAGATTGACAAACTCATTATCTATATATGCAGGGGGCTGGGGGATGATCGTCAGTTAGGTCTACTTAGGCCTTGCCTATAGTCCCTGTCTACCCTAGCACGGAGATCAACAGATAACACACCAGCATTTTTCTCCTTTATTTGACCTCTAAAGAAAAGGAAAATGATACTGCATCAACCCAAGCCAGCCACAGAGGTGACTCATTGTGGGGTTGATCATTTTCTGGATTTCTTAATGTCAGACCTGCCTTTTAGCCAGTCTTCTAGAGACAGAGAATCTGGAAAATCCTCCTAACGTGTGACGTTGGCCTTCATTTTGTTTTCTAGTCTCCTTAGGACAGTAAAGGTAGATGGTGAGTCCTGGCCCTGGAGAACCTCTAATGTGGTTCCTCGAACCCTCAGACTCACTCAGAGATACAGGTTGGGCTCAGGATTTCTTTTTAGTCTAGATATGTTCCAAAGAAGGGAATTGTGACTTGAGGAAATGTTTGAAATTCTATAGAAGTGAGTTTTAAATTGTAAACATATGTATTGATGACAACTTACCTGTTCTCCGTAGCTCTGACCCCTCTTTCATTTAAGCTGTTGGCCTCATCTGTTGTGGATGAGCTATGGAGTGGTACCTGCTTCTGCTCAGTCTTCCTAGAACATCCCAGGGAGCCTTGTTTATACTTCATGCTCCTGTTCCCATACACCTGGATGTAAACCCTCCACGGTGTTTCCAACCTGAGCATCACCTAGAAATAAAGGGTTAGTCACTAATATAACTTATAAGTGTCTAACACATGGGAGATGCTTTGTGACTCTTTGCTGAATGGAACTGAATGGAAATTTCTCCCTTTTCCTAGAAAACATGTTTTGTATAAAAATCTTTATGTGTTAAATGTAGAAAATGTGTTTATGATAACAATAAGCAGATCCTGAGAAGGAAGAAGGAATTTTTCACACACACACACACACACACACACACACACACACACACACACGCGCGCGTGAAAAATTGTGTATTCAAAATGCATGAGACTTTAGAGTTCCTTGTTTATTTTGTGATATCTTCTGAAGTCGGTGAGTTAATTGACCTTGCTATTATTTGCGAAGGCCTCAGGAAAATTTGTGGATAAAAGTGCTAATGCAGTCCCTTCAGCGAGGCATTCTGATATTTTGGTCATTTTTCTCCGATATGAACAACACGGAAGCTTCTGTTCTTTATGTTAAATCCTTATTTCACAGTATGTTTTTATTTTTCTGGATGGATTTCATGAATGAGAATTGCTGTGTTAATGTTTAAGAGCATTGTGATTATTTGACAGATCAGGACCAGCTATCCTCAGGAAGTTCTTGCCTGAACAGAACAGAAAGGCCATTTCCCTATACCCTCGCCATTAACACAAACTTCCAATTTGATAACAACAACAGTAACTAGAGAAAAGTACCCCAGACTCGTATTTATGTCTGTGGCTATAAGAGTGTTGGCATGTGGTTCTGCCTCTTGTTTGTTTGCTTCTGTTTTTATGTGTTTCTACTTCTGAAATCTCCTGGTGCATGTTCTCTGCCCAGCATGATGTTCTTTTGCCCTGGTATAACAATGAAGAAAATGTTTTTGAAATCCCTTATATGCAAGGGATTTTATTGTATGTATGTGTGTGTGTGTGAAAGAAAGTGTTGGGTCCCTTGGAGCTAGAATTATAGGTGATTGCAAGCCACTTTATGTGGGTGTCAGGAACCAAACTCCAGTGCGTTGCAAGAGCAGCAAGTACTTAGAACTTCTGAGCCATCTTTCGGCTCCAACATCCCATATAGATTCAAAGAGGCCGCTATCCCTCATCTACTGGGTGACCTGAGATGGGATCCCATGCCAACCTTCTTAAACCTCAGTCCCTACTCACCTCAAGGAAGTTATACTGCGCATGGGGATGGACATGGAGGCACATCCGGCAACCTTTCTTTTACTATTTGGGACCCATTTAATCTCTCTGTCTCTATCTGTCTATCTATCTATCTATCTATCTATCTATCTATCTATCTATCTATCTATCTTTCCCATGTCCCCTCTCTTCTCTTCTCTCTTAAGTTAAAGACTTTGGTTTTGCACATGCTTCGATGGTTTTTAATTTCATAGCGACTACTGTATCTACATCATTCCTACGCCTCCCTTGTCCTCTCCAATTCTCCTCCGGTCCCTTCAACTCTCTTAAATTCATGAACTCCTCTTTAATTATCAGAGAGAGAGAGAGAGAGAGAGAGAGAGAGAGAGAGAGACAGAGAGAGACAGAGAGAGACAGAGAGACAGAGAGAGACAGAGAGACAGAGAGACAGAGCCTGCTGAGTTCATTCAGGGATGCTTTTATGGCCGACCATTTGGGATTAGGTAATCTTTTAGGGAGCTTTTTCTTCAAGAAGACTGGTTCATCTCATTCATTCTCATTCTCTCTCTCTCTCTCTCTCTCTCTCTCTCTCTCTCTCTCTCTTTTGCTCTCTCTTGCTCACTCTCTCGCTCTCTCTCACTCTTTAAGCAGCCATTCTTTACCTGTGGCTCCTCATCTAGGGGTAAAGCCTTGTGAGGTATACGCCATCCACACTGGCATATGAGCTGGTGTTCTCATTGTGCAGATCTTGTGCTATGGTGTAGCATCCCTGTCTTATATAGAAGACACTCCCTCACAGCAGGTATCCTGACTCTTTAGTCCCTTTCTCCCCCTTCTTCTACCACACTCCATAAGATTTAGGTATAAGGGTTACAATGTAAACATATCGATTGAGATTGGGCACACTATTGTCAGTTTGCCCAGTTGTGGCTTTCTGTAACCGTCTCTCTCTGTCATAGAAAGAAAGCTCTTCAATGAGGGCTGAGAGCTACTTTATCTGTGTCCTATAGGATAGATATTTAAAATGTTCTATCTCCACATGTCATAATGGAGTATTCCCACTTTGCCTGTAGTTTGCATATAATCACAGTAATTTATTTACCTGGCAAAATATTTGGGAATATCTGCGAGGGGCTAGATACTTGATTAGGAGTTAGAGAAACACTGAACAAAACGGATACTATAGCAACGACATGTAGCTTCATTCTATTAAATGTGTGTGCATGAGCATGTGGGAAATGGGACAAAACTAGGTAATAAAAATAGCTATATGTCAATACTGGGAAGAAAAATAATATAAGCTAAGATAAAGAACATGAGGTCAGCTTGGGGCTGGAGAGATCGCCTAGTGATTAGGATTAAGCTATTCTTACAAAGAACTAGAATCTGGTTCTCAGGACCCATATTAGGTGGCTCACTTCAGAGGATCCTACATTTCTTCTGACCTCCCTGGGCACCTGCACTCATGTGCAGACATACATACATACATACATACATACATACACACACACACACACACACATACACACATACACACATACACACACACACACTTGCAAATAAAAAATAAAACCCAAATCTTTCAAACAATGTGAAACGTTTGATGATGAAATCTAATGGACAGGAAGAGGAGAGCCACGCTGCTGTGTTTTGGATGTGAGCAGTATGTACAGAGGCCTCGTGGAAGGAAAGAACCTTAGGCTGCAGAGCAATTAGAAGAAAGCCCAGATGAGGAAGGAACTGACTGAGAATTTGGGGTGAGGGTAGGAATGCAAATACACCTTGGGCTAGAGTGTAACAGAGGCTCATTTTTAGTCCATCTATTTTCCTTTTATTTAAAAGGAAACATGTAGAGCATTAGGTGAAGGCTGTGTGACAAAGACTCAAGGACTGGGCAGTTACAGAGGAGCCGGGTAGGGCTTACAATTAGTCATGCAGTGAAGGGCATCATGGCTTTGACTAGAGTATTGGTAGAACGCATGCTGATTACCAGTGTTGGTCTTAATAAAAAGCTTCCAAATGTACATATTTTTTATTCCATCCCATTTTCTCTCTGGCTGTCACTGGAATCACAAGTGCTCTAAAGAAGTAAATTTCTAGGCTGTGATAGAGTCTGGTTCATCCCTCTGTTACTGTGAAATACTGGAGACATGTACTCTAGTTTAGTCTCCTAGAAAATAATGTTTATCCTATATTATATTAGCTGAGGTTCTCTGGAGGAACAGAACTTATAGAGTGAATCCATCTATCATCTATCTATCTATCTATCTATCTATCTATCTATCTATCTATCTATCTATCTATCTTTCTATCTATTTATCTGTCTATCATCTATCTATCATCTATGTATCTTTGGTCTGTATTTCCATATTTCTTCCCACTTCAAAGAAATATCCACTACAACTCTGCCCAGTCATTTGGATTTTAGTTAATTCCAGATGTAGTCAAGTTGACATCCAAGAATAGCCATCACAGGCTGGGAAACTTCAAAGTTACTGGAGCCACCAGGGCTTCTAGCTTTGACCAGTCAGTCTCCAGGCTCCCAGCAGAGGGAAACAGTTTAGGAGGTCAGCTCAACTACAGAACAGAGTTTCTGTCTTTCCCAGGTCCTGATAACCAGGGACATCTTGAGTTCAGACTCCATAAAAATAACAAACAATCAAGCGAAGCCATGATGGTACAGAGCTAGTTTGGAGACTGGCTCTTGAGGCAAGCCGTGACTCTCTGTCTTCTCTAGCTAGAATGTGGCTCTTCTTTGTGCTCTCCATGTCTTTGTTGCCTTCCAACACTGACTCCTGCCAGCTCTGGGCTTGTCACATCAATTCTTGTTTCATAACCTCTCCATTGGTTGAAGAAGGTTCTTAGAGGTCGAGATGATCCCTTGTCCCATCTGACCTGATCCTCCTTGTCTTCAGCCGTCACAATGTCCCTTCTGCCACTTATGTATGAGAATAATGCCTGAGGAGTCACATGGAGGGAGTTACATAGAGTAAAAGGCAGACCATTCCTGCATTCCTCAGTGTCTGCCTCACCAGAGCAGGGGACGGATGACTTTGAAGATTCACTATCCTCCATAGGAACTGCAGCAGAGACCATGCAACCACAGACTGTGTGTATTCTATTCCGGAAACCAAGCCCTTTGGGGTGATGCTGAGTTTATAGGAAAGTCACAGGTCTAGGTAATGATGCTCTGGGACTATAGCATGTGGTATTCAACTATGAAGAGAAACAGTTCCATTTGAGATAATGGAAGCATCCAGTAACAGGAGTGCTGTTCCTTTGCTTACACACACACACATACTTTCTCTCTCTCTCTCTCTCTCTCTCTCTCTCTCTCTCCAGATTGCTTTGCCTTCTTAATTTACAAGTTCCATAATGGTGGAGACTGTACTGGTATTTTAACTTCATCGTGTCTCCAGCATCCTCAAGGCCAATAAGGATGGAGCTGGGATCTAGTGAATGAAACTTAATTAAAGTAGGTAGGTGGTAAGACAGAAAATCAAATGCTATTGATCGTTTACTCTGAGCTCAGCAGGAAGGAAAATGGGTGGCCACAGCAAGACCACTACATCCCCCAGGGGTCTAAGCCAGTGACTGCCAGTGACAGGGACCCCCAGATAGCTGAAAGACTTACATCTGCAATATTAAAGACCAACTAGTTGCTTGGGACAAAATACTACCTATACTAACTAAAGATGAGATGTGAAATCCCCACTGAGATTTTACCTATAGGAGATATTGGTCCCCCAAATCCTCAGAAACTCCACCCTCTTTCCTGCCCTGTGTACCTGCTGTTTCTCCTCACTGACCTACAAGTAGTGGCTCTCTACTATAACCCAGCAGGGCTGTCAGTGTGGAGAGCATGGTCCTATAGTGGGAACTGGGTGTGGGGATATCTTTAGAGGGTGCCAGAGGCTACTGTTCAAACACTCAACACATATAGATTGCCTAGTGATTCTGACAGAGACTCTCCTTCCGCTCCTGCTTGCCTTTCTGGGTGTCATGGGGAAAATGGGGCAGTGCTGTCTTCAGCAATATCTTCCCACTTGTCTGACACATCTTTGACTCTCTTCCTGACAGTAAGCCCCAGAAGGCAGCAGGTGAGATGACAGCAGAAACTGCTATTTTGAGCTAATTCTTAGTGACAGGGAGGATCTCGGTAGGGAAAACAGAAATGACAAGCATCTTGGGAGGAAGCCACTGTTCTAGCTTGGAATCCACAGCAGCTGCTGCCCTTAGCGGGGCCAAGAATGATGCAGGAAAAACCCCAGGCTCCTAAATCTTCAACCTATGAGCCATAGATAGCTATGCCAGTCATCAGGATGGCACATGGAGGGGACTCAGTTCAAATGTATACTGCTACTGTAGCCTTTGTCCAGATCCCAAGGAAAAATCACAGGGATTCTATTTGGTATTAAACCCTGACCCAGGAAGGAAAAGGAAACCTGTTCTCTGGAAGAAAAACATTAAAGAATAAGGTTCTTATATCTGGGGTTCCACCACCTACCCAAGTCTCTCCTTTAAATTTCATACTCCCAGGCCTTTCCCTGCTATAATCAGAAAGAATACTGCCTTCTGCGGGATCAGTCTTCTACCCTCTCATACCTTCCTTTACTCTCCCAGTCGACAGCAACTTTCAAGGGTGAGTTCTGTGATACTAACACCAAGTTAGGAAAATGATGTTGAGCCTTGAACTCCCTGCCCAAGGCCCAGGTTCTGAGCTTATGTGTATGGAGCAATCAACTCAACAAAGTGGATAACTGTGCATTCTGCTAACGCATATGTCTGGTCACCTGTTTCTCCTTGTTATGGCAAGATAATTCTATGTGCCCACTGTTGCATGCACAGGGAGAATAATGCCTTCCACTGATGTCCTTTCTCATACCAAGTGCTTTACCACCTACAATGAGTTCTTTTCTCTAATGTTAACCTCTGAAACAGGCAGTTACATAAGACACCATTGGCTTTAATCTTTGCAGGGCTCCCATAGAGAAGCAAATGCCAACACTCAGAGGAAACATACAACTCCCACGCCATGGGAGGCCTGGGAAAAGACACCATTTTTGTGACTTGTGAATGTGAAACAGTAATAACTAAGACCAGAGGATTTATTTTTATATTTTATAACCAATCTTCAGTGTTATAAATAAAAGCCCAAGGGAACTGAGCATAGGAAAGATAAAACTAGCCATTTGAGAGCCCATCAGACCAGGAAAATAGAGTTTTGAAAATGAGTGGCCAGTGAAGGAGAGGGTTCTGTTGGCAGAAAATTCAGATGTTTGCCCTGACAACTCATTTGTCAGCCCTGAATTTACAGAAGGTGGAGCAGATGTGGGTATCTAAGACTGCAGGTACCTAAAGTATCCTTTGTTTCCTCCAGGATACTCAGTGCACTCTGTAGTCTCAACAATTTGATTAATTTCCTGAGTCGTGTCTGAAGTAGAAAGAGGCAACTGGGTCCAGCTCCCCGCCCGGCAGCCTTGCTAGGAGGCAGGGCAACCCCATGACTTCTCATGAGCAAAACTGTCCATTGCTGAATCTGTGGAAGCATTTACCATTTATTAAAGTGGTTTTGTTTTTCCTGATCTGGTTGGATTACTAGGATGGCCTTGTTCATGTGAGCTTTGTTTATTTGTTTCTGTGTTTATTTTGCCATCCTTTGTGGAGAAAAGGGCTTACTTCTGTATCAATGTGACCAATGTTACTGATAAACAATAAGGTAAAGGACAAAGTTATTTTGGCTCACAGTTCCATCAGGATTTCTCTGTTTGATAGCCCTTCCCTTGAACATGGACCAGAAAATGGAGGAAGCAGGCCAGAAGTTGAAGTGGGTGTAAAGGTTGGCTGCACTGACTAGAGTATATGTCAGTTTGACATAGGTTAGAGGGAACTTGAGTTGAGAAGAATTTCTGAACAAGATTGGCCTGCAGGCAAGCCTGTGGTGCATTTTCTTGATTGACAATTGATGCAGAAGGGCCCAGCTCACTGTGGGTGGTGCCATCCCTGGGGTCTTAGTCCTGGGTGCTGGAAGAAAGCAAGCCATGAAGAGCAAGCAAGTAAGCAGCACTCCTGTGTATCCTCTGTATCATTTCCTGTCGTGAGCTCTCTGCCCTGCTTACACTCCTACCTTGGCTTTCCCAGCAACAGGCTGTTATCTAGGAGTCTAAGGCGAAATAAACCCTTTCCTCCCCAACTTGCTTTTGACCATGGTGTTCTGCCATAACAATATAAACCCATCTCAGACACTCACCCTAGTAACTCACTTGCCCCTGCTGTACCTTACCTATTAAAGGCTACACAGTCTTCAAAATTGTGTCATAGGCTGTGGACTAAGCTTCTAGATCACAAATCTGATGCTTCAGATTTAACACATGACAGATACACACTTCATCAATCAGCACTTGCTATTTGGAGTTTGGGGGTGACAGGAAGAGTGAAGGGCCACACCGCCCTGTAAAGTCTAGGCTATGCCTGTGGGTAGAAATCTAAAATTTGGGATGCAGTATGTGACTTAGCGGCATCAGATGGCTTGCTGACCAATCAACATCCATTTGAGTATTATCACCACTGGCTGCATTATGCTAGCATCTATTGATTCAAAACTGAATGTGATGGATATCCATTCTATCTCAGCTTCTTCTTTTTTTTTTTTTTTTTTCCTTCGAGACAGGGTTTCTCCGTGTAGCCCTGGCTGTCCTGGAACTCACTCTGTAGACCAGGCTGGCCTCGAACTCAGAAATCCACCTGCCTATGCCTTCCAAGTGCTGGGATTAAAGGCATGTGCCACCACTGCCTGGCCTATCTCAGCTTCTTTAACTGTGTTCTTTCAGGGATGGGAAGTGCGTCCAAACACTCTCAAGCTTTGCAGCAATGCTGTTCTGTCTCAGTTCCTGGAATATCGTTTTTGTACCTTTCCTGTGAAGCCCTTATTTGCAGTAGCTTTCCTGCATCTGATATTGGGCAGACAGCGGGTACTCTGCCATCAAGGCGTGGACATGTGAGCCAATGAACTTCTCTCTTCCTTTGGTGAGCACCTCAGAATGAGATTCCATTTTAATTGCCCACAGAAAACACTTTGGGAGGAATTTATGGTACAGAATATGAGATGTCAAAATGAGAGTCCTTAACCTGAAGTCCTCAGAGAAATTGATTCTGAGATTTGGGGAAAAGCATTCCAAATCTATTGCCTTAGTCAGGATTTCTATTCCTGCACAAACATCATGACCAAGAAATAAGTTGGGGAGGAAAGGGTTTATTCAGCTTACAGTTCCATGCTGCTGTTCATCACAAAAGGAAGTCAGGACTGGAACTCAAGCAGGTCAAGGAACAGGAACTGATGCAGAGGCCATGGAGGAATATTGCTTACTGGCTTGCTTCTCCTGGCTTGCTCAGCTGACTTTCTTATAGACCCCAAGACTACCAGCCTACAGATGGTACCACTCACAAGGGACCCTCCCCCCTTGATCACTAATTGAGAAAATGCCTTACCGCTGGATCTTATGGAGGCATTTTCTCAACTGAAACTCCTTTCTCTGTGATAACTTCAGCTTGTGTCAAGTTGACACACAAAACTAGCCAGTACACCTATGAACCTTAGCTGAAATTGTGAATGTGTTTTAGAGGAGGAAGAGGAGGAAGAGGAGGAGGAGGATGGAGGATGGAGAGGAGGAGGAGGTCTGTAGCTCATGTCTTAGACTCTCTGAAGAGTGATAGAAGTTATGATCATTACAAGGCTAGTGGTAGGAAATGTTATTCCATTGTCTTTAGTAATAGCAAGCTTTAGTGAGGACATGCTGCACCACTCCTCTAGGGAGAAGAATATTCCCCCTCATCCCTGAAAGTCAATTTCCTCTTCAAGGCAACCTCTGGAGCTAGGGAGACGGTATCTATGTTTACATGACTTTGTTCAGTTTGCCTCTGTATGTTGTCTGACACACAAGTGGGGTGCAACTGGGGGTTACTGGAGGTCACATGACTCCTGACCTATCCTTTTGTTTTCTACTATGCTTTCTAATTTGCTGTTGATAACAGTGGCAGGTGAGGGCAAATGAGTCACTTCCTAAAACTTGCAAAATCACAATACAGAGGGTTTCAATACCTTGTCCAAGATCCCAAATCCTGTAAGCTCTCCAGGTACCTCCCTGGAACCACGGTCTCCTAGCTTCTGGGTATTTTAAGGATACCAAGAGTTCATTTAGACAGGGACAGTATGATTTACAGCTATCATAATGGTTGTCATAAAGGACAGTGTTGATTTCATTCCTACTTTACAGTATGTAGCGGGACATGCCATACAATGAAGAGCCACACAGAGAAGGACAGATACAAGATCAAAATAAGTGGGCAGGAAGAGAAGACTTCAGAACACTGAAGCTTCTATTGGAACTCAAGGGGGAGAAAGAGGCTAGTGGAATTTCAGGATTAGATAATTTCACTGGGTACTGGGGGACAGGGCTGTCTCGAGAGAGGGTCTAGGTTGATTGTGGAAGATGGGCAGTGGCCCTGGGTCTGTGAATACCTGATGAAAGCACAGATGTTGCCCTGGGCTGTGGATGGGTTGGTTGAGTTTTGCATAATAAAGTTATACTTTCGCAATTCGAAGATACACTGACGATATTGTTTCCTATCTCCAAGTTTTATAAAGCTTTGGCTATAAAGAGCATTAAGAATACAGAGGCCTGGAGATGGGGACATGGCTCAGTGGATGAAGCACTGGCCAGACAAACCTCAGGGCATAATTTAGATCCAACCACCCACATAAAAGCTAAGGCGTGGAGAACTGCTCCTAGACCCACCCTTTCTGGAGGAAGAGGAACATGTAAATCAGCTGGCTGTGTTCACCATTTGCCAAGTCTCCTGCCTTTGAGACTAACATAACTTTAAAATGTCATCCTGATCCAGCACCCACTGGATTGTGAAGCTCTCACAGTTTAGATAGACATAACTTGGCAGTTGGTAGACACAACTTTCTGGAAAGGACTCACAGTTTCTTAATCTCCAGACCCAAATCCCTTCACTCAGGGCCCACTAATAACTCCAGCATTCTGAGGGCTAAGACAGGGGATCTCCAAGACAAGATTGCTAGCTAGACTAGCCAAGTCGATGAGCTCTAGTTTCATCAGAGGACCCTGTCTCAGTAACTAGAAAAGTCAGCCATCATCGAAGATATCCATGCTCAACTTCTGGCCTACATCTGTGCACTCATTCATACACATATGTACACACAAACACATATAAATGTGCAAAGTAAGCTTTTGAACCCCAAGACTAGAATGTTAGAGTTAATACACTTGCTCTGGCCCCAGAATGAGGCCACTGGAGCTATAGTCGGATAACTGTGTCACCCTCCTTTGAAGATGTCATAGCTTGACTTCTTCTTATTCCACTGTAGCAAACCCATTGGTGGGCCTGAGTATATCCTTCGCCTTGACAAAAATACGTGGCTAAGAAACTCATCTTATCTGCCCCCCAGGCCAGAAGACCATAAATGACATTTAATTTTGAATTGAGTTATATTCATTACCACATATAAGGTATCAGACATTTATGTTTTGGGGGGGGGGATTGAAATTGGAAAGAGATTGTGCAGGCACTTGAAGCATCCCTAACGCGACAGTCCATTCTTCATCATGATCTATGGTATTCATTTGCTGACATTTTATTACTTTTGTAATCTAATTCAATTTATCCTATTTTATTGCCAGTCAGGGCAATGTTACCTTAGTTGTCTCTCTCGCCCTCTAGATGAGTGTGATGGCTTCAAGATTAAAAAGGAATCTGTCCAAGATAACTGTTTCCTGTGGAGTCACACTTCTCTCAGCCTGTCTCTTCCCTTGAGGCATCTTCATGAAGATAAACATTGGCAGTGATTTATGAAGTCTCCCCCCCCTCTGTGTGTGTGTGTGTGTGTGTGTGTGTGTGTGTGTGTGTGTGTGTGTGTGAATAATCTGGTTCTATCCATCATTTGCTTAGAGATTAAAGGTTTCATTCAGAAATGCTTCGAGGCATCAGAAATTACAGAAATGAACAAATAGCAATGGATGTTATCAAAGCAAAGCCCTTTCCATGGTGCCAATTAAGAACACATTCCATAATATCAAACTGACTTTAAGACAGAAAGACGTTGGGGTTCTGTGATTTCTGAAGCCACTAGTCATTTTGAGAAACCCAAAGAGATGAGCCTAGATGAAGAGATGTGTTAGAGAGTCTATCTGCCTGACCAGGGGCAGCAGGCCCCTAGTTTCAAGTTTAGGACCCATCAAAGTGGGCATGTACAAGTCCTGGTCTGTTCTGGTAGCAAGTGTCATTAACACAGTCTAAAATGAAAGACTGCCTTTTCCCCATGGTGGTGTAGACTGTGTATGTGTGAAAGCCCTGTCCCCTACTATGCCCACTGCATCTTGGAGCAAAAGAGTAATGGTATGATCTCACAGAGCAGCTCAGCTTGTGAGCATGAAGACCAGGGAGTTTGAAGAGCTGTGCTCAGACCCACCCTTTCTGGGAAAAGAAGAGCGTGAAGTCAGCTAGCTGGGTTCACCATTTGCCAAGTCTGCTGTTCCTGCCTTTGAGACTGACACAACTTCTTTGAAATGTCATCCTGATCCAGCACCCACTGGATTGTGAAGCTCTCCGAGTTTAGATAGACACAGCTTGGCAGACGGTAGACACAGCTTTCTGGAAAGGACTTGCAGTTTCTTCATCTCCAGACCCACATCCCATCACTCAGGTCACTGTGTTCTTGGTAGATTCTTTTTATGACAAACCTACTTCCGGAAAAGTACAGGTACACTTGACCTGGGTTTCAGGTGGCCAGCTGTCAGCCAAGCTTTCAATCTGTGCCTCTCATGGTTTTAACAGTGTTGTCTGTAAAGTCCAGCCCAAGCCACTGTCCCTTTTCACCTGGAACCTCTAGGAAGCCTGCCCTTAGTGTCTTTGTTGAAATCTGTCCCTCACTGGACTGTGGTTCCCACATGTGATAGACAGCATTACGGTAGAGCTAGAGAGCTTCAAAGTTGGTTCTGAGTTGTTCTTGGGTAGCTCAAGGATGAAGGGAGTTGTAAGAACATTAAGAAGCACTAATGAGCAACCACATTGAGCACAAGTGGCCATGGTCTATGCCCTATACTACAGTCAGAAGGAGCCTTTCATATGGTGCTAGCCTGCACTAGGCCTCTATCCTGTTGAAAAAAAAAAGCCATTCTCTAACAGTGACCTCAAAGATTCTCCTGCCTGGTGCCACTGCCTCTGCAAGCTCATGCAGCCCCTCCTGATGACCCTATTCCTGCCACACAGGCAGGTTTAGTATCACTTCAAACATCTTTGTCTCAGTGACTTTGTACCATTTTCCCCATCACCTGGAGCATCCTGTTCCGTAGCCCCATGCCTTACTCCGTCTCCTCCCCACCTCTGTCCATTCTTGCTTAGGCATTACCTTGTTGGGACAGCTTTCCCTTCCTTCCCTTTTAACCTAGCATCTCCCTGTCACCTTTCCCCGCTTTGCTTTCCCCATAAGCCTTTAACCCAACAAATACAAGAGCATTATATATGAATTTTGTTTTACTCCCAAGACAATGTAGTCTTCATGATGTTGGCTTGTTCTGTGTTTATAGAGTGGTCCCTGGCATGTAGCAGATGCTCAGAAGGCACAGGTAACTGATAAGCTGTGCCTTTTGTTTGTTGATGTGGGTGGTGGCAGCTTCCTCTCTGGTTGTGCCATGGACCAATTAGAATCTGACTACAACCACTCCCCTCCGCCTCTTTTAATGGCTGCAAAAACAAGAATTTAGGATTCACTGATGCACAGGGGATGGGACCATCTGTGTTTCTCTCTTCTGTCATCCCTTACTCCTCCCCTTTCTCTTCTTCACAAGGCCATCTTTGAACTTGTCATCGTCCTGTTTTAGCCCCTGGAGCTATAGGATTACAGGCCTGCATCACTGTGCTTAGCTCCCTCAGAGCTTCTGATGGGATTTGTCTGCATAAATCAAATAGAAGTGTAACTTCTTCGGAAAAAGAATGGCTTGAAATTGTTTTTTGTTGGTTTCCTTTGGGTGAAATGAAGCTACTTTGAAAGACCACATTCAAAGATTTCATTAAGTTTAATTGGGTTTATAGAAAACCCTCTCATGAGACATCAGAACTAACTAGTGGGGTGACTTGGGCACTATTCTGCTCTGCCTTTGGGCCCTGACAATGAGAGGAGCCTTCTGTGCCTGTGTCTAAAGAACATAGAGGCCTGGCTCCTGGGAGTGTCAAAATGGATCCTGATGGCTAGTCTGGCCTGTGCTATGGCTCCTTTTCATGAGTGTATATGTCCACTTGGCTCTCAGGATTGCCCTAGACCTGGCTCTGCTAAAGCTCCTTACTACATGAGGGAAAAAAAGCTGAGCTCACAGCAAACCAGTAAACATTGATTTGATGGCACTTCTTAAGAAATGTAGAAATATGAGTTAGAGGTGTCAAGATCAGAATGCAGTCCACAGAATCAACTAAGCAGGGCGCATGGGAGCTCACAGAGACTAAAGCAATAATCCTAGACCCTCTGCATGGGTCTGAGCTAGGTCTTCTGCATATATGTTATAGCTGTGTAGCTTGGTGATTTTTGTGGGGCTTTTAATAGTGGATGATGTGGGTGATGTCTCTGATTCTTTTGCCTGCTTTTGGGACCCTTTTTCTCCTATTGGGTTGCCTTGTGTAGCCTTGATATGAGGGTTTGTACCTAGTCTTATTGCAACTTGATAGATGCCATGTTCCATGCTCAGTTGGTATCCTGGGAGGCCTGCTCTTTTCTGAAGGGAAGTGGAGGGAAGATGGGGAGAGGGGTGAGGTGAGGTGCTCCTGGGAAGAGTGGAGGGAGGAGACACTGTGGTCAGGATTAGTATATGAGAGGAGAATACAAAAAATTACAAAGATTTAAAAAAAGAATAGAAAAATTAGAAAGCAAACCCATCCATCTAGAGAATCTCCTGGTGAGGAAATGAAGAGCCGTCGTCAACTGTGCGGCACACAGAGGTTTGGTACTAGGCTACAGGAATGAAAGGAATGGTAGGGAAGGCAGCCCTCACTTCTTCAAACTAACATTTTCTATTTGACTTTCACTCCAACTTATTCTTCCTACGCTCACCCAGAATTGTTTAAGCCCTCAGGCCCTGATGTTACTTTCTTCTCATTTAAAATGCTTGCTCTCTCTCTCTCTCTCTCTCTCTCTCTCTCTCTCTCTCTCTCTCTCTCTCCTTCCTCCCTCCCTCCATCCATTCTTCCCTCCCTCTCTTTCTCCCTCTCCCCCTCCTCTCTCCCCCTCCCCCCTTATCCCCCTCTCCCCTCCTCCTCTCTTCCTCTCCCCCTCTCTTCTCCTCTTCTCCTCTCTCTGTAGGAGCTCGCCCCTTTCTTTTCTCTCCCCTCCACCCCCTTTGCCCACAGTGACTTCCCTGGCCTCCGTCCTTGGGGCCAGTGAACTTGCCTGTCCAAGTGCAGCTTCCCAATAAACCTGCCTTTGATATAAAAATAAAAGAAAATAAAATGAGCTTTATTTATTAAAGCAATAGCTACTTATTCTTTAACTTATTCAGTCATTCTAATAATATACAGGTTTATGAAGTAAAAATTGTGAGTCTCCCTTAGAAAAACAAAATCTCACCACATGATTATTAGCCAATCAGTCCTCAGGAAACACTTAGGATTTGATTTTTGACCCTGACATAATGAAGGTGAGTCTGCTTGTACTCTTTGCACTGTGTATCTGCAAAACTTTGTTCTTCAGTGTTCTTCCATTTCCTGTCAACGCTGTTGCCGGTTAGCCTCCATGGGCATTCTGCCTGTGATCCTGACTATAAGATAAATGCCTAGAGATACACTTACTGGGCCAAAAGAATTACAAATACAAAATGCTCTTGATATTGTTAAATTGCTCTCCCAAATATTTTACACTTTGAAGTAAAATGCTTTTCCTTTTGTGTTCAGTTGAAAGGCATTATTGTGAGCAAATGTAGGGCATAAACCCAATATCATCTGATTATGTTTATTTTTTAGGCAGAGATGTAGTGAGTCAGGTCTATGCTGCTTCTACTCAGATAAGAGGCCAGCACACTGGGAGCCAAATGTCGGGCATAAATGGAAATACTGAGCATGACTATGCTTTCCTTTCATAAGTGATACAATAAAATAGAAATCAATAAAACAAATAGAATGCATGCAAATCCTTCAGCAGAGTACCTGACCCATGGATGGTGCTGATTGTGGAGATCTTACTGGTGGTGATGGCAGGGGATCACTGTGTTGGCTTTCACTTCTGCAGGGCTTGTTAACACAATTCTTGAGCAATCATGACTGATCTGAAGCTTGGCGAGATCCTACTGGCTTTCCAAGGAGGTTGCCCCATTTTAAATCAGGAATTGTACAAGTCTGCCAGCAACCCAAACACTTTTCTTGAGTTTTAACCATACCTCTGAGGGAGAACAGTTTCTGCTCACCCTTTTCTTCTGAACAGCCAAAAGGCTGGCACCCACGGCTACCTTTGCAGCTTTGCCCTAGGTTCTTGACCACAAAGATAAAATGCATGGCTTCACAGCCTAAGAGCCACCTTTATTCTTTATTGCTAGCCTAAGAAATGATAAAGACAGAGGTTTTATTTCTCTCTCTCTCTCTCTCTCTCTCTCTCTCTCTCTCTCTCTCTCTCTCTCTCTTTTTCGAGACAGGGTTTCTCTGTGTAAAGATGGAGGTTTTAACCAGCCTAATGTTTACCCTTTAAAGAACTTAAATTTGCAACCAAAGTCAAGAATTTATGAAGATCATGAACTCTATCTCAGGGAACTGGACTCGGACCCTGAACCCTATGGACCCTGAACTCTTGTGGGCTAACAGCTGTTTGGAACCATTTGTATTGATAGACTCAGCAGCTCAAGAGCTCTCGGAGATACTCATATGTGAGCAGACCTTGATGAAACTAAGAAAACCATTGTACTTAATTGGGCCTCAGTTTCCCCCCAAATCAGAGAGATTAAGCTAAGTATAGAGAGTGACCAGGAAGAGAAAGTGCACAAGAAGGACAGCTGCCAGCTATTTTTGTATGTTAAGGTTAGGTCTTTGCTTTTTCATTTTTCCCAAGGAGATTAAAATCCTCTAATTTGTTTGTTTGTTTAAATCACATTTGCCCTCCCCCATTTTGCTAGCAGGATGATGTGGCAAAGAGCTTCAAAGATAGGGAAAGCAGCATGGTAGGCTATAAACTCAGGAGAGCTGTCACCCCCAGGATCTAGGGCCACAGTCCAGCTCATGGACTGCAGAAATCCTTAGCTTTGATTTAAAATTTAAGTTCTTTAAAGGAAAAACACCAGACTGGCTAAAACTTGCATCTTTATCATTTCTAGCTAGTTTATCTCCCTAGGAATGCCTTGCACCAGAGCCATGAAGAAAAGGAAAGACTCCCTGTCAGGTAGACAGGGACAGACTGGGGCTTCATTGTCATAATAATGCATTTAAAAATCCTCTTTCAGTTAGAAGTGGACCATGACCCAAACCCAGCCTTCATGTCCACTGCCCAGCCCTGGAGAGATTCAAAATTACAACAAAACTTCTATTTCATAGCTGTGAGCTTTTATATGTTTTCTTTCATCCAGGGAGTAGATAATAACATTCTAAGTTCTGTGTGCCACAGTGGCCCAGACCATTATTTCTCCCCACAAAAAGGGGACTTCCTCCATTAGGGTCCCCTTCTAGACTGGACTACGTAAGATACTAGTTAGCCACAATTGTAGGAAAGACCCTAGAGGAGCAGCAGTCATGTGTATCCCACTAGGGTGACTGAGCTGAGGGAACATTGGCTGGTGAAGCCTTTGATGCCATGTGTAAGGTTCCATTCATCCAATGCTCTTCAAAGGAATGCATTCGGCCTACCTGGGAAGGCTGTCTTGGGTTGGAGCATTTTGCCCCCCACTCCCATCATTCCAAACGTGTTGTGTCAAAGGGGCTTAAGCCTTTTTTCTTCCTCAGCTTTCTTCTATCTAATCATCTAGCACTATTTGAAAGGTAGTGCTTTGTTTCAAAGAGCTGTGTGTGTGCGTGTGTGAGAGAGAGAGAGAGAGAGGGGGGCGAGAGAGAGAGAGAGAGAGAGAGAGAGAGAGAGAGAGAGAGAGAGAAGCAACGCAAAATGAATAGCCTTTTAAAAATGTAAGTTATCTGCTCTTTGGGAGCTAAAATCTTAGGGTGATAGACAGGGACTCCATAGGTCTCCAGACCACAGTTTCAGTTAAGGACCTAAAACCAAACCAGCCCCGATAGATAGTTAAAGAGCTCCCGCAGCCCGGATATTCTGCTAGGGAGAAATGCTGAGGATCTCTCAGAGGTGTTTTTATTCTCTGGAATAGCACAGTCTGGGGTTTCTGTGGGAACGAGGAAAACAGTTGTGGATTTGGTCTAGACCTAGAAGATACTTTTCCACTCGTGGAACAAAGCCAGGCCCACATTGCTGCCGGCCTCCCATTTCTGGTCCTTCTTCTCTGCCCTGCATTGCACGCTGAGAAACAACTACCATTTATGCCATATGGCTACAAAGATCAAAGGCCCCCCCCGAATACATTTCTAGCTGACTGTACTTTCAAATGTCTTAAATATGTTCCTGCAGATGGGAAGCACGGAGCGTGAAAGAGGTGAAGCACATGTGTATGAGGAATGCATGTGGTCTGTGCAGGATGGCCCAAGCTGAGTACTGCTCACCGTGTGTCCGTCTTCCTTTTAGGTTCGAATCTTTACTTACCTCATTGGACGGGAGGCTGCTTTTGCAGACAATCTCAAGTGGATGGCCTGTGCCAACAAAGGTGAGTATCCTGACCGTGAATTGCTGCTCTTGAATGTGTGGAATTAGCAGCACCTATGAGACATAGAAGGAGCCCATAAAGAAGACGGCTATCTTTTTATTGAGAAATAGTACTTTCATATATTCTTGGAGTTCAGTGTCAAAACATGTATCTACAGTAAGTAGTTGGGGTAAGAAGTACATCTACTACCTCAAACACTTACGATATCTTTGTGGTGGGTCAATCCAAAATCCTCTCTCCTGTTTCTTTTGAAATATGCAAACACCAAGCTTAGTTACCCCGCTGCACTATAAGGATACTAGACCATCTATTTAATAATATGCAAATAAAAATTCATCCTACTTAGCTGTAGTTTTATACCCTTTTTGTGTCTGCATATGACTTAGAACAGACAAGGAGGCTACAATTCTAAGATAAAATCCATTTCTAAATTATCATTGAGGGATATGTAACAGCTCTGCTATAATTTTGAGGTCACAGTCAAGTGGCTAAGCCTCTTTTCTGCTTCTTAGTAGCTGAGTAATCTTGGAAGAGCTTCTATGCGAGACTTTCACTATGCTCCAAACATCCACATGGCCAGTACCATTCCCAGTCTTCTGCTGTGCCCTGAAAACAGGGTCTTGCAGCACGAAGGAATTCAACCTGGGTTAAATCTGAGGTAAAGCATCCAGGAGCTCAGATACGCATCTGTGCATATATGCTCTCTTCCTTTTGCTCCCATGAACTCTGAAGCTTCATGATCCAGATGAGATTCAGCATCCTTACCATGCTTGGATCTCTGAATGAGCAGACAGATGCCTTTGACTCACACTAGATGTGTGCCAAGACTGGGTGCTAAGCAGTTGAGATTGGTGGGTTGGTATTTTCCATGGCATAGCTTTGGGTATAGGATGTGAAATTAATTAACCTTAACTTGCATTAGTCATTTAATATTCAGCATGGAGGTAATAATAGTTCTTCCTTTGAATTTTTAATGGACAAACACAAACTCTATATATGGTCTGGAGCATGACGTTCTGAGATGTGCATACACTGGGAAATGACCAAATCAAGGCAATTAATATGAGTTGCATAACCTACCTACCATGTACTTGTGATGAAAGCATTTCAAATAGATTCTGGGTGGTTTTCAAAAATATAGACATTGTTATCAACTGTAGTCTCTACACTGTACAATAGCGGTCTTGTATTTAATTTTTCTGAAGAACAGTAATTTTGTATCCTAGTCTTCTGATGGTTCTCAATAAGTGGAAGGATTGGTGAAATGGCGCGTGCTAGGTTTAGTAGTTCAATACTAGTTCTTAAGGTGCTTAATCGTTTATGAATTTTTATATTCATGAAGTAAGTTTATTATCAATCGCTGAGTGTATCAGAAGCAAGGCTTGGGGCAAGGAATGGAAGTAACAGGGCTTTCTAGTTTAGTAAAGACTTCTTCCATTATGGCCAAGAAGGATTTTCTTACTGTTGGGATGGGTGTGAGCTTCATCGGCTGCAGATAGTGGGTGGTGTACTAGCTGCCCAATTATGCAGGTTGCAGGCAGCAATTGGGGTCATGCAAGTCAGACTAGTAGCTCTGTTCTTAGCACATAAGTGCCCACATTATTCCCTTGGGTCAGTGACCTGTTGATCTGCCTTACTTCCCCTATGAGACTGCAGGCTCTGTGAGAGCAGCCTCAGACTCTGACTTAATCTTGGTCACCTGACAGAGCCCAGCCTTGAACTTTCCTCAGAGCAGGTGCTCCTGTGACAGCTTACAACACAAGTAAAATTAATTATCCATACTAATAAAAATGAGTGTCCTGTTATACAGTAGTTGGTATTGACAGACGTAGGCAGTCTATCCTTTCACTGGTCCCGTAAGCTATAATGCACCAACATGGTAGTGTTTGCATTTTAGTGGAAGAAGGAAGACGCGATGAAAGTTTTACAGGTCTCAGCTGCAGCTTTGATGACTTCAGAAAAAATGTACTTTATTTCCAACAACCAAAGTCGTTTCTCTGCAATTTACACAAAAAGGGAATGTTCTGGAAAAAGGAAGGAGTGACTCAGAACTATTAAGTGGGAAGGAAGGCCGAGTCTCATGAAAGAGCAGGGGAGATGTATTTTTGCTTTTCCTTTCCTTTGTGGATTTCCTTTACATGTCCACATGTAAGGGGAGATAGATCATCCTTGCTTTGTGTCTAGGTGTAGTTTGAAATGGTCTTTTTGTACTGCTCTTGCCTACTGTACAACATATATTATGCAGGAAACATGGTAGATCTGATAGCTTCTCCCCTGGACATGGGTAGCAAATCTAAATGCTAGCTTCCAACCCCTCTTCCAGAATAAAATTATGTCACCCAGCCTGGGTCACTTCATCAGGCATGTTCAGAGGTAAACTCACATAGGGAAAATGCAGATTCCCAGGGACAGAGGAGGTTGCTGGAGCCAGGCAAATAAGCTTTCTCCCATGATGCCTTTTGTTTGGCTCTGTCTTTAATTTTCTGGTTCTATTTGGAATGGTCTTTTAAGCAAGTCTCCTTGTGGGCTTCGTGGAAAAGCTTTAATGCTTCCTGTAATCCTCAAAGTAGCAAGCAGGATGATTATTTTTGTTCATTGAGCAGCTTGCCTCCTGAAAGTGGGCATCAGGATGTTCATCCCAGGTCACAGGTTCAGCTTCACCTCAGGAGCAGGTGCAGTGGGGAGAGAGGAAGCCTGGGGTAGGGGCCTTAGGTAAACCCCAGACTCCCTTTGACAGCAGAGGCCCTGCTGTACATCTTAGAACATGGTTGACATTTGAAAAAGACTGAGGTATGCTTCCCAGTTTTTTTCCTTTATTCTGTGGTCATGGAAAAAAATTCCTTTTCTTTTTTTCTCCTTATTTTTATATTTGCCACACTAGATTGCAATTTTTCCCATCGGCTAGTAGACACTTGGCCATGGTGATTGCTTTTGCCTCTCTGTTGTTCAGCTGACAGAAAGTCCTCAAACTGGAACCTTGCTTAATTCGTATCATAATTTAGTTTCAGCCATCGTTTATAAGAATCTTTGAAATATTCCTGTAAAGACAATTCAGTCAAGGCAGGACCTAGCTCTAGAATTCAGTCTGTAAGGTTTATAGGTTCAGAAAATCCATGGACGTAAGGATAACTGCTGGCCGGATTGGCAGTGGGACCCATTATGCACCCCGTGTTCCTGCTGATTTTGCCTTCCTGATTCAGCTCTCCCTCTGATGGCTTTGGCGAACAGAATGTCACCGTCTGCCTCTCTTCAAAGATGTACTCACTATGACAGTGTCAGGTTCCACTCCTCTGCACCCATGTAAACACTGGCTTCATGTTGGCGTCAGCCATGAGCAAGGATTCATCTATGGTCATTAATTAAATCTTTGTTTATGGTCTTGAATTCTTACATGACGGAGGCAGCATAACATTTTCAGCTCAAGTGACATGAGGTCCGAAACCCTACCTACCCCATAACATGTTTTTGCTCTGACACAATGATGTTCTTCCGTGAAATAAACTGTCAGCATCCAGGACTTGAGCACACCAGGGAAAGGCCAACGTGAAGCCTGCTGACAGGTTGAGCTGCCTAACCACAGAGTGACCCTGAGGGAGAGAAGCACGGTGAGGGTCATTATGCCATCCCTGGATCCCTGATTCACAAGGACCCACAGTCCAGGCAGAAAATCTTTCTTAGAAGTCTGCAAGCCATGGAAACAGTTCATATCCAGTCCACTTCAGACACATGCCTGGGGAACATTCATGGACCTTAGTTCTCTGCCTCCTTCAACAAGCTGGCAAAATTCAGAGAGGCTTGGAGCAGATTTGGTTTGTTTCATTTTATACCTAAGTAGGGCCTGCCCCAAGGGAAGCAACTCTAATGAAACAACGCAGCATGCCATTTTAAAGACATTAAAACCATCCCTGCCACAAGAGACAGGCTGGGCAGTTTAAATGCTGAATTCACACCATTGCATAAACAAGCGAACTGGGACAGCAGCAAAGATGGTCGGCGAATCCAGATATCCCACAAAGAGGCGATAACCTTTTCTAATGTCAGTGTGCCAGCATTCGGAATGAGCACTAGATGATTCCCCTTCAAAATCAGAGTTAATGGAGTGTTTCCCAGCTGTGCAAACACGGGCTTTGTTCAGTGTTGGAGTTCTCAACCTATCAGTCATCATGTGCTCCAAAGGAAATGCCTCGTGTGTCTCTCCCAGTTGTGTGTTTAGTTTATCCCTTTTTGAGGGGTTAAAGGTTCTTCTCTCCTTGTTTGAACTAGAACTGGTAGCCTAAGCCGTCCAGGGAAGTCCAGCCACTGACCTTTACCAAGAAATAATTCTTAGTCTCACTATCCCTTTCCAATTGTTACATAATCCCAAAGATGCTTTGTATTTCTGAGGCCAAAAGAATGGTTGTGGGATTGGGTAGGAGAAAAGGCATAGTTAAACTCTTTTGGTTAAACCAAGGATGGGAAAATTTGCATGTGATTCAGACAAAGATCACCAGATTGCTATTGCTAATAGCAACTGAGGATTACTGATTGCAATCTGTGCCAGGTAGGGCACACAGTACTTACATGACAATCTCCATAAACCCTCAGAGAATCCCTAGGAGGTGTGTGTTATAATTATCTTTATTTATAAAGAGAGAACCCCTAAACATAGGCTCTCGGGTTTTTAGCCTGCCATACTTAAAAGGTTGGATAATCTTAAGGAATATGTGAAGTAGCTATACCCATGCTGCGTCTCTTTAAGGGGAGACATAAAGAGAAGTCTGTTCACCTGAAATACTGACTAAAGAAATGATTTCATCCATGTCCATCTGATGACCCCAAAAGCTTAGTGGAGTTACTTAAAGGAGCATTTTGTGTCTGGGAATTGCATCATTAAAAAGTACTCCCTTTTCCTGGCCCAATAAACACACACACACACACACACACACACACACACACACACACACACACACACTAAACCACACCATAAAAACAAAAACAAACTACACCACACACATGAACACACATGCACACCAATACCATACATACAAAAAGCATACATACCACATACAAACAGAAAACACACACAAATACACACCATATAGACAAAAGTACATACATACCATATACACAAAAAATATGTGTGTATATAAACACACAAAAAACACATACCACACACACACACACACACCCCATGAGTTGGGTGAAAATCTACACCACTGGAATCCCAACCCAACCCATAGCCCACTGAAAGCCAAGGTCTTATGTAGGTCACCACAGCCAACTGAAAGCCAAGGTCTTATGTAAATCACCACAGCAAATCTGCTTCATGGTGGCACTGATTACATCACATCTGGGAAAATGGCTACATCACAAAAACATACCCAGCAATGGTAGAGGTAGAACCTGGCCATGTGAGATAGACAGCAGGGTTTGCTCACAAAGGCAGATATTAGGGGCTCTGGCATCTGGTGTCACTGCGAGGTGCAGTATGGAATCCTTTCTCTATGGCAAGGCACCTCCAAGCAAGGCATTTTGAAAACATGTTGAAGTCAGAGTAAAATCACAGGAATACAAAGTATTGGGCTGCATATGGTTTATCACACTGAGCAGTTGTAACCCAGAGTTCACAGAAGGAATGCTGCAAGGGAGCAAGGCAAATAAATTGATGTTATATAGAAAAATGAGCAGACCATTTGTAATAGGTGGCTAATTTCAGCATTAATTACTCAGCAATTACTGAATGATTGCTGATTCTGTTTTCTTACATGATATATGAAGTTCAAAAAGGCACATTAAAGACGAGAATAAACATTCAAAAGCTAGAATAGGAAAAAAGAGCAGGGGCAGTGAGGAAGGTGGCCAGCTCAGAGATTACAGACGGGAACTGAGGGAAGCGTCTCCAGTTTCAGCCAAGGATCTCGACCCTTAGCAACTTCCTACTATCCATCATTTGTTAACGAGACCATACATTTCTTAGCTAAACCTTACAGAAAAACATTTAAAAGCAAGAAAAGACTCTTTCAAAAAGGTTTCGAGTTCCAATGGATTGAGACCAAATTTGTGTAAGCATATATATATATAATTTCAGCTTTTGTTTTTACCTTTTACAGAACTATACCTCTGCTCATTATATTGAAATATAAGATGGATCCATGCCCTGGGTTTGTATGATGGTACTAATTTTGCCAGGAACTTTTAAGGGCAGCCCTGTGTTTGCCCATTCGTATTCTCAAACTTTTCCGGCTATAATACCCAATTGACCACCTAGAAGCACCCCAGAGGAGGTGTTATGAGGAACCCATGGGTTTTTGTTTGTTTGTTTGTTTTGTTTTGTTTTGTTTTTAAGAAAGAGTGCCTTCTAGGTTGAGAATAAAGATCTTGGAGCCCAATTAACTTGGATTCAAATTGGTCTAGTGCTAACTCTCATACTTCTCTTCTGTAATGAGCACCTGAGGTGGGCTGTCCTGAGTGCCAAGGCAGAGGGCAATGTGAGTCCTGGGAAGATCTCAGTGAAGGTTTCTTCACTGTCGCACATACCTGCATCCCTGAGTCTTGGAAGGTGTCTCCCTACCAGATAAGCACCAGCTCTTGTAATATGCCATGGCACAAGAATCCCAGTGACACAAACAGAGTAAGCAAGCAAGTCATGGTCCAGCCCTAGACCAGACTGAGTATCCTTAAGACCCTGAAACAAGATACAGAGAGAAAAAGCAAGTTCAGATGGGTCAGTTCGTCAGGGAGAGATTCCCCCAACCAAGCCATTGGTGATACAATGGATCCATCTTGGAAAACTAGATAAGATGGGAAATGAGCAGGAAGTGAAAGGCTCTGGGCAGGTTAAGGCAGAAGGGTCATGGCCCTCTCAGTGTAGAAGAGCAGGAAAAGGGTTAACGTCCAACAACAGTGTACAAAGGGGTTTCCAGATATGTGAGGGCTGATAGAGAAAGGCTCTTGGAGGTCCGAGTAAGACATTCAGATTTTATTCTAATTCTATGTGGATGCTATTGTAGTGCTCTGGTCAGATAGATGATAATATATTTTATACTTTCAGATTAGGGAAGTCATGGGGAGGCTGCAGATGGACTTTTGCTTGCACGTCATAGAATCTTGGAGTAGGGTCAAAGTGTTAAAGCAAAGAACATTAGTTTTAAGTGTGTTTTAGAGACTGGCCCAGAAAACATGCTAGTGAGTTAGATATGGATGGGATCATGAGTAGAGCAGGGGGTGGTGATGGGTGGTGATAGGGTGATGATTCTGCTTCAACCTAGCTGGAGAGGATGCTACTGGGGAAAGACTAATAGGGGTTGGAGGGGAAAGCCAAGTGTTAGCTTTTCGTATTTCATCCTGGATTCCCGTGTTCATCCGCAAGAGCTATCCGTTAACTGACTTACCCAGGACTGAAGCTCTGGGTAAGTGAGCTTTGTAACATTTGGACTGAGTGAGGGTCCTTCCTCAGCTCAGTCCTTTCCAAAGGTATGATTGACACCCCTCCGATCTCACTCTTGAAGCTGATGTGCTGTGTCCTCCATTCTTTCTCAGACATCCATCTCCTGTTTTCTCTTGGCTCTGTTTTGGAAAACCTAAGTCAGAGAGCTTCAACATTTGCTTTGAGGATTAGATGTGAAAATAGAGACAACCAAGAGCTCTTCTAAGAGAGGCTGCCTTCACAGGAATGGGTCCACAGTGAAAAAAGAAAAAACAAACCACTTATCAAAGTATCCCCATTCAGACCTAGAACCACCAAACTGACCAACATGGTGACACCCTCCTTAGCTTATACTATGTGCTAAGATTCTTAGAATCCAAGGGTTATCTCCTATCAGAGATGTTAAATATTTTCTTTCTTCTTCTAAAGTGAATTGTAGCCTCCAGGCTTGGGGGGGATGACCCCTGTTGAGTAAGACATTCTCCTTGTCCTCTAGCAGCCCCTTATAAAACAGCTCTGGCCTGCTCTGCCTCTCAGCTGGACCACCTAGAAGCCATATACCAATAGGTCTCCCCAAGTGGGGCCCAGACCTCCAAGAGAACTTACAGGTCCTGTTCTGGGATCTCAAACTGTAACAGGCATGCCTACTCCTCCTTTGGGGCCCTGTTTCCCTGCTATAGTCATGGCCAGGAGGGTGGGGCAGGTAGGAGTGATAATGCATGCT
This sequence comes from Uromys caudimaculatus, assembly GCA_028551405.1. Taxonomy (NCBI): domain Eukaryota; kingdom Metazoa; phylum Chordata; class Mammalia; order Rodentia; family Muridae; genus Uromys; species Uromys caudimaculatus. Next base: position 78,564,248 of record CM052708.1, on the reverse strand, counting down.
AATTAGCACTGTGCAGAGCTGTCATCAGGAACCCAGAAGCCACATGGTCCCAACCTGTTTGGGACTGGCACACCAAATTCAAACCAGCTGGCTTTTGTGTGGAAATGTTCTTGGTGGGTCCAGCCATTCCCGGACAGTAGAAGGGCTATGTTTCCCTACCGAGTGCTTGGTTTAGATATAAGGAAAGTCAGTAATTGCTGTGCACATGCTACAGCAGATCTGGTTTTAGAGTCCCTTTAATCAGAGTCCCTCTGATTCATATGGTAAGTAGGAAGGATCCTTAGTGACAAGGAGAAGTAGCATTAGCTTCTATGTCTTCCTGCTTAAAGGCCTATAACCACCTGCTTTAGGACAAGGTCTCAACTCTTCCTCACATTCTGCTGGGCCCATCTCTTTGAGGCATTTCTGCTCTTTGTTCAACTCTTTAATTGGGACCATTCTGAGCTATTTTTCAGTTCCCAGAAGGAGCCTGATTCTCTGTAAACTATATGCTTCCCTTGTACCCTTGACTTTGCCAGACACTCTGCAGTTCCCTGCTCCCCACTAATTCCTTCCTTGTCCTTCAATGTTTAGCCCCAGAGACCTTGGCTCAGGATAGCCAGATATGATCAGCTACCCCTCTTATGTCTTAGCTTCATAGTGACTGTGCTGTTTTGTGCTTCTTTTCTCCTATCTGCATAACCCAAGACAGTGCCTGGCCCATCCTATTCATTCCACTAAGAAATCTGTCCACACAGACTTGAACAAATGGCTTCCTCCAGGGGAGCCAAGCCGGTGCCCAATGCTCTCTTCCTTTATAAATGTCCTAGCATGCAGCAAAGCCTGTCAGACCCCAAGTTGAGGAGGAACATATCAATGCCTTTATCTCCAGATTGAACAGGCATCTTCACCTGTAGAATTATTGATTGTCTAAAATGTTTTCTTTTCATGGAAATCATGGCTGTCAGTCTGACAGTCACAGCAAAATAGGATCTGCAGTGCCAGCCTCAAGCATAAACAAGGCAATACCCGGCATACACTGGAAGTAATTGGTACAAACCAAGAGACATAGAAGGAACAAGTGAAAACAAGAAACCCACAGCCTGTGCTTTCTTCTGTAACTTCCACTCAGTGCTGGTGGAACATGGGCAAAACACAAGTCTTCAAAACACTTCAGTCAAGTTATCATTACATAATAATAATCCTCCTGTGTATATTAAGAGTAAAGGAGAGCCATCCTAGTTCAACACCCAGGAGGCTGAAGCAGGAAAAAGACTTTGAAAAAAATTCAAAGCCAGACAGAGTGCCATAGCAAACAATACCATGCTTGTCTCAGAAACAAAGGAAGACAAATCAAAGAAGAAAGAATAAATGGTACTGTCAAGGGATTAGCAAACTTTCTGGCACTTTTTAGTACATTAATCAATACTAATATTAATATTATAATGTTGAGGTCTCTTAATTTTGTGATTTATGGAAATACATTCACTAAACTGGGATGAAAAAAGTCTATAGAACTGCCTGGAGTGAGGACCCTGATTCCCACATCCATAATGAAGCCTGGGGCACAGCCTTGTATCCCTGACTATAAATAGTCAACTGTTTCTGTGGGGGTTAGTTTAAATTCTATTCCTTTTGGTGACTATACACTTGTCTGTGAAGATAAAACTCCTTTCAAGAGGGAGGGATGAGATCCAACACTTCACAATGACAAAGAAGGAAATTTGGGCTCTGGCCAATTTGTGTTCCTTGATGCATGTTTCCTATGTGTTTCTAAGCCTGGTCCTTCTTTTGGCAGGGTTTTTCACCCAGATCTCCACATTGGCTGATGTGCAGGAAAATGTCATGGAATACCTCCATGTGCTTAGCCGGCCCAAAGTCATTGACCAGGAGCATGATGTGGTGTGGACTGAAGCATACATCGACAGCACTGTGAGTCTATGGGGGACCCTGGGGGAGAGTCTGGGTTTGTCCTCATGCTTCAGGGCAAGGGTTTCATATCATTCTCCATCAGTTATGGGCTTGAGTGACACTGTCCCAAATTGTAGAGGCAATTGCTATTGTTCATCTTGGCAGGCAAAGGTCATGTGGAAGATGACCATGAACAGGACCTATGAGTTGAAAATATTAGCCACTCTCCCTTTTTGTTTGTGGTTTCCCAATAGCCCACATACGATCACATTCCTGAATGAGGAGAGATGCAAATCATGCCGATGGAATTAGACATTGCCATGTGTGAGGCCCAGTCCTAGTGATGGATCATTAGGTCTCAGTTGAAGATGTGACTGAAGCTTACTCTGATAACAAATGGGCCCACCATAGAGGATGAAATTACATTTCCCTTCCATAGACAGGCAAAAAAAATGTGATTACGTGGGGGTTCTGTAAGCACGGTCGTGTGAACTCTGGTCATGAGCTTCTGAAAAGTTGGATTCTAGTGTGTGCTTAAAAGGGGGGGGACTTTGCCAGTCCCCAGTAATCATTCTACAGTTGTGTTTTTGTATAATTTTAGGGTGATTTTTCAGAGTGATACTGAGTCTGATGGGAGTGGCATGTTTCATTTATTGGTTGTAAATGTTCTCAGAGGACTCTTCAGCCATCACTGTTCTAGAGATTCACATCTCATTAATCACAAATGCACAGACACAGCTGCATTCTGTAGTTGACTCCATGGCTGTTTTGGGTCTCCTCTTCTCTCTCTGGGCTCTCCTGTTCTTGTTCTTGCTATGTTTCTGGCAGCAGCAGGCACACACAGGACAATAACAACACACGAGAGCCAAACTGGGGACACCCTGACACATCCAGCTCACCACAACAGCTCGCCCCACCCCAGCCTTCATGTAAGACATAGCTAGGACTATATGTCCTGGCTCAGAAGGGACATGGAAACTCAGAGAGAGTCACCCGAAGATGAGGGTGTGAGGCTAGGAAGCACTTTTTGGTTGCTGGTGACACTGATCTTTTGTCATTTTGGGAGTCAGATCCTGGTTTGGTTCTGAACTGTAGGAACGAAATAACTAAGCTGCCATTTGAGCTGACATCACATGTATAACAGTGACAATGGGCACAGCAATCATGGTGCCATCTCTTCTTTCTTCTTGTTAAGTGAGATGGAAGAACTAAGAGCAAAGGAGAAGCATGTGTCTGGCTGGTGCTAAAGAACCAAAGCACTCCAGTTTGTCGTGCAAACTCCGGATATCTAGGTTGATCAGTTGTTTTTATTCCTCATGTAAGAGTATAGGACAAGAATCTAAAGATAAAGCATATGATGCTTGAACCTGAGCAGATTAATAGATCAGAGAGGCCAATAAATGGCCTGATGGCATATGGGAACTTAGTGTATGATCTCATCTTAGCAGAGCAAGGCCATAAATTAAAAAAAAAAAAAAAAAAAAAAAAAAAAAACAGAGAAAGTTTTCTCAGCAGGTAAAGGCTCTTGTCATCAGACCTGATAGCCTGACTCTGATGCCCAGGACCCACAAGGTAAAGAGAACTGACCATCATGGGTTATCCTCTGACCTTCACACATGGCACCATGGCATTCCATCCTCACGCCCAAAAATAAACAAATAAATAATGTAATAAAACATATTGAAAAACTGAGGAAACTCTTCCCCAAAAATCCTATAGAAAAAGAAATTAGCAGAAGACATAGGCAAGCCTCAAATATAATAAAACGGCTTTTAATATGGAAAAACACACACGTTCGCCCATAGTAAGAAAATGCAAATTAAGCTATGATGAGAATCCATTTATCAACAGCAGAGAGATTGAATTGGAAGGTTAGCCATGCACCATCCCGGTGAGGATGCCAGCAAGGGAGAACTTCATAGATGGCTATCCAAATGCAGAAGGAGACAGTTTCTATGGAGGAGGAGGTGCTGTTCATTTGCCCTTTGCCTCAGCAGTTATCCTTGAAGATAACTCTCCATCAAGACAGAAGCCCATGGAGACATTTGTTCATTAGAACTGCGTGTAATTTCCACATGTTGGAGACTAACTCCCCAAACACATAAAGATTGATTGTGTGAGTCACAGACTATTAGCAGTGAGAGTGAGGGTGGTCTCTGCTGCTCAGCATAGGATGTTTATGTAGTAGCAAGATATACTGCTAAGGAAAGTCAGCAAAATACGAGAGTGCGTCTTGCAGGTGACACGCTGTAGGAAGAGAACTGAATGAGAAGGTATGCTTGTGCAAACAGAAATGCGCGTAGGCAAGGGGGATTAGAGGTCCACTGAATTGAATAACTGTAGGAAATGTCAGACACGTCCCTTTTTAAGTAGTTTTGATTTCTGTTTTGTTGTATCTTTGCATGTCTGTATTTTGTGTGGGTGTGTGTGGGTGACAAACACACACACACGTACATACCCACACACACACACAGAGGGGTGAGAGAGAGAGGGAGAGGGAGAGAGAGGGAGGCAGAAATGAGAGACGGGGGGGGGGGTAATGTAAGTACATGCATGCCACAACACACATGTGGAGGTCAGAGAACAACGCTGAGCATCAAGTGTAGTCTCAACCCTTTCAGCGTATTTGAGTGTGGGTTCTTTGTCCTTTGCCACCACATGCCCAGCACGTCTGTAGGTCCAGGGATTTTCTTTTTTCTGCTCCATCTATTTGTAGAAGTGCTTGGGTTGCAGACATACACCACTGTGTGTGGCTTCGTGTGGCTTTTAGCAAACTGAACTCAGGTCTTCATGCACTTTACCTATTAAGCTGTATCCCTGACCTAGTTTTGACTTTAAAAATTGTTGTATTGGTGTGTGTGGCAGGGGGTAGGAGGACATGTGACATCGCACGTGTGTGGAGGTCAGGGGAAAACTTTCAGGAGTCAGTTCTTTCCTTAGAGCATGTGGGTCCTGGGGACCAAACTTGGCCCATCGTGCTTACAAACAATACATTTTCATGCTGACCAGCTCGAATGTAAAACAAAAATCTAAGCCAAACAAACAAAAAATGTTATTGCATTTATTTATTTATTTATTTATTTATTTATTTATTTATTTATTTATTTATTTATTTATTTATTTATTTGTGTGTGTGTGTGTGTGTGTGTATTGAAACTATAGGAATATCACAAAGAAAACAGAGTGCCAACAAGTTGAAAACAAAAACAACTCTATCTTCATTAAATATCAAATTTGCCCATTAAATGGGGAAAAGAAAACATAACTAGCCTTTTGAATTAATCTTTGATATAGCGGGCATTTATTATTAAATTTTTGAATAAAATGTTTAATGCTACCTTATAATCTAGGGAGAAGAATGAAACAAATTTAAATTTTCTTAGCATCCTATGTAGTAGTAAGCATTTCTTAGGCTATGTTGGGAGGATGTTGGAAGTAAACACACGGAAACACTTCAAGCAAGGCAGGTGCCTCTGGGGTTAGACTGGACCAAAGGCTGCAGGATGCAATTCCAACTGTGTTCACCTAGACTCTAGACTCACGGGAAACTACATAGCAATGACCTCATCCAGGAGCCAGATCCTTTCCCAGGAAGAGGAACCAGGATTCCTTAGAGAAATTGCTGATTCCAAGGCTTGGGTAGTTAAGGTACATTTCTCTTCTCAAAAAAGGAAACATAAGATATTTTGTACCATAAAATAAGGAAATACTAAAAATAACAACACAACTGTATCAAAAGTATAATTTAGCATTAAGAGTCTCTTGTTGATTGAACCTGGGACCGTTTGCAACTCAGAACTGCAGAGCAACATACAACAGTGATAGACTATGATCTGTTGAGTAAAACAGCAATCCGTGTCTTCTTAATGATAATGGACAAAAACCAAACAGATAAACTCCACAGGGAAGGGAGTGCAATCCAAAGTGCCATACCATGTGGTAAGCGAGGGGCTGATGGAGCTGGAGAGTCACCATTCTGCAGCCAAGGTAGTTTAGGACAAGCACATTCATTTAGAGCCAACATGGTTAACGGAGTAGAAATCTAGGCGGAAGGCTTAGTGATGAGAAGGACATTTTTATTGTTTCAAAGTGCTTCTCCAGAGATCGTTGTTAATTATGAGAAAAGAGCAGTACCTGAGCGATAGATACCATGTCTGCTCTCTAGTATACTGTGTAGGAAACTGTCCCAACGACATCTTGAGTAGGTCAGTAAAATTAGCATCACCAACGAAAAGCAGATGAACGCCGTATATCAATGGAAGAGGACGTGGTGCTTATGTTTGTTATTCTGGCTAGAGACACAACCTGAAGCTCACAGAGAGCCCACTGCCACGCAAGGTTTTTGTACTATATAACCCTTGATAGCAGAATAAAGAAGGGTGGCCTGGTGCTTACCTGGGCAAGCGGTTGCATAACGAAGACCTCTGAAATTTCCTGCTCCACACAGAATTAATACTCTGTGCCCCAACCACCGTGGCTTATCACTGAGTAAGCTCAATATGGGAAGGAGACAGGATGGACATGCCTCACCTCCTCAAGAACCTTCTGCTACGGTAAAGCTTGGAACCCAGGAGTTAGTTAAATGACAGATCAGCAAGGTTTTTGGATTCCCCAAGTGCCTGTTATTATATGTTTACAAATCCATCAGATAAATAAGCTTTCAAGCAGGAAGTTCTGAAGAACCTCCTCAGCTTAGAGATGTAGAGAGGCCTCTTGGGCCACTGCATAGGTGGCTGGGTGTTCTTGTTTGTGGTTGTTGTTGTTCTTTAAACTAGGCCTGTGGGTGAAGGGATAGCTGCTGTATGACCATCAGTGGCCTCTGACCAAGAAACCATGGTCTTTCTAAGCAAGCTATCTAGGCCTAGATCCTGCAGTTCAAGCACAAAAAAACCCACCAAAACCAAGCAACTCTATCAGTTGTCCATCGCGGTCAATATAGGATCTGCATTCTGGATTCATCTATAGAGTCTGAGTTCGAAGATGATTCCCACCAGTTGTGGAAACCCCTAAACGTGAAGCATTTTTGAGCTCCTTGATGCTATAACGATGCATCCTCACTGACTTGAGAAACATGTAGATCAGTGAAGCCCACCTCTGGATGTCCCTGCAAGGGCAATTCCAAAGGTGATGAATACTGTCTAGCATTCCGATGGTTTCAAAATGACTAACATTTGACCCAATCCATTCAATCCAGTGTCAGTATTGGCCTTATGTAACTCAGTTTGCAGTAATGAGCATAAGCCACAGTGATAGGCAAAATAACCCCTTCTTTTTTTTTTGGCCTGTTTTTTCTTTTCTTTTCTTTCTTTCTTTCTTTCTTTCTTTCTTTCTTTCTTTCTTTCTTTCTTTCTTTCTTTCTTTCTTTCTTTCTTTCTTTCTTTCTTCTTGATACTTTATTTACATTTCAAATGTTTCCCCCTTTCCAGATCTCCCCTTTGGAACCCTCCATCCCCTCCCCCCATGCCCTGCCTCTATGAGGGTATTCCCCCACCCCACCCACTTTCGTCTTCCCTCCTTGGCATTCCCCTCTACTGGGGCATCTAACACCCTCAGGCCCAAGGGCCTCTCCTCCCCCTGATGGCTAACAAGACCCTCCTCTGCCACATATGTGGCCAGCACCATGGGTTCCTCCAGTCTCTAGGAACATCGGAAGGTCAGGCCAGTTGACACTGTTGCTCCCTCCATGGGGCTGCAAACTCCCTCAGCTCCTTCAGTCCCTTCTCCTACTCCTCCATCTGGGACCTCACACTCAGCCCATCGGTTGCTGTGCAGTGACTCTTGGGTATTCCGAACTTTTGGGCTAATATCTGCTTATCAGTGAGTACATACCGTGTTCATTCTTTTGTGACTGAGTTATCTCAATCAGGATGATAATTTCAAGTTCCATCCATTTGCCTGCGAATTTCATGAAGTTGTTATTTTTAATAGCTGAGTAGTATTCCATTGTGTAAATGTACCACATTTTCTGTATCCATTCCTCTGTTGAGGGACATCTGGGTTGTTTTCAGCTTCTGGCTATTATAAATATGGCTGCTATGAACATAGTGGAGCATGTGTCTATATTACATATTGGAGCATCTTCTGGGTATATGCCCAGGAGTGGAATAGCTGGGTCCTCAGGTAGTATTATGTCCATTTTTCTGAGGGTCTGCCAAACTGATTTCCAGAGTGGTTGTACCAGCTTTCAATCCCACCAGCAATGGAGGAGTGTTCCTCTTTCTCCACATCCTTGCCAGCATCTACTGTCACCTGAGTTTTTGATCTTAGCCATTCTGACTGGTATGAGGCAGAATCTCAGACTTGTTTTGATTTGCATTTCCCTGATGACTAAGGATGTTGAACATTTCTTTAGATGCTTCTCAGCCCTACGAGTTTCCTCAGTTGAGAATTATCTGTTTAGCTCTGTTCCCCATTTTTTGATAGGGTTATTTGGATCTCTAAAGTCTTAACTTCTTGAGTTCTTTGTATATATTGGATATTAGCCCTCTATCGGACGTGGGATTGGTAAAGATCTTTTCCCAATTTGTTGGTTGCCATTTTGTCCTATTGACAGTGTCCTTTGCCTTACAGAAGCTTTGTAATTTCATGAGGTCCCATTTGTTGATCTTGATCTTAGAGCATAAGCCATTGGTGTTCTGTTCAGGAACTTTTCCCCCTGTGCCTATGTGTTAGAGGCTTTTCCCCACTTTCTCTTCTATTAGATTCAGTGTATCTGGTTTTATGTGGAGGTCCTTGATCCACTTGGACTTGAGCTTTGTTCAGGGAGATAGGAATGGATCAATTCACATTCTTCTACATGTAAACCGCCAGTTGAACCAGCACCATTTGTTGAAAATGCTGTCTTTTTTCCACTGGATGGTTTTAGCTCCTTTGTCAAAGATCAAGTGATGTAGGTATGTGGGTTCATTTCTGGGTCTTCAGTTCTATTGATCTACCTGCCTGTCACTGTACCAATACCATGCAGTTTTTATCACTACTGCTCTGTAGTACAGCTTGAGATCAGGGATGCTGATTCCCCCAGAAGTTCTTTTGTTGTTGAGAATAGCTTTTGCTATCCTGGGTTTTTGTTGTTCCAAATGAATTTGAGAATTACTCTTTCTAAGTCTATGAAGAATTGAGTTGGAATTTTAATGGGGATTGCATTGAATCTATAGATTGCTTTTGGCAGGATGGCTATTTTAACTATATTAATCCTGCCAATCCATGAGCATGGGAGAGCTTTCCATCTTTTGGGGTCTTCTTAGATTTCTTTCTTCAGAGACTTGAAGTTCTTATCATACAGATCTTTCACTTGTTTGTGGTTAGAGTCACACCAAGATATTTTATATTTATATTGTTTGTGATGATTGCGTAGTGTGTCATTTCCCTAATTTCTTTCTCAGCCTGTTTATCCTTTGAGTATAGGAAGGCTACTGATTTGCTTGAGTTCATTTTTTATCTGGGCACTTTGCTGAAGTTGTTTCTCAGCTGTACCAGATCTCTGATAGAGTTTTTCTGGTCACCTAAGTATACCATCATATCATCTGCAAATAGTGATGTTTTGATTTCTTCCTTTCCAATTTGTATCCCTTTGACCTCCTTTTGTTGTCTAATTGCTCTAACTAGAACTTCAAGTACTATATTGAATAGATAGGGAGAGAGAGAGCAGTCTTGTCTAGTCCCTGATTTTAATGGGATTGCTTCAAGTTTCTCTCCATTTAGCTTGATGTCGGCCACTGGTTTGCTGTATATTACTTTTACTATGTTTATGTATGGTCCTTTAATTCCTGATCTTTCCAAGACTTTTATCATGAAGGGATGTTGAATTTTGTCAAATGCTTTTTCAGCATCTAATGAAATGACCATGTGGTTTTTTTTCTTTGAGTTTGTTTATGTAGTGGATTACATTGATGGATTTCCGGGTATTGAACCATCCCTGCATCCCTGGGATGAAGCCTACTTGATCATGATGAATGATCGTTTTGATGTGTTCTTGGATTCGGTTTGCGAGAATTTTATTGAGTATTTTTGCATCGATATTCATAAGGGAAATTGGTGTGAAGTTTTCTTTCTTTGTTGGGTCTTTGTGAGGTTTTGGTATCAGTGTAACTGTGGCCTCATAGAAGGAATTGGGTAGTGTTCCTTCTGTTTCTATTTTGTGGAATAGATTGAAGAGTATTGGTATTAGGTCTTCTTTGAAGGTCTGATAGAATTCTGCAGTGATCCCCTCTGGCCCTGGGCTTTTTTTGGTTGGGAGACTTTTAATGACTTCTTCTATTTCTTTAAGGGTCATGGAACTGTTTAGATGGTTTATCTGATCCTGATTTAACTTTGGTATTTGGTATCTGTCTAGAAAATAGTCTGTTTCATCCAGATTTTCCAATTTTGTTTAGTATAGGCTTTTGTAGTAGGATCTGATGATTTTTTGAATTTCCTCAGAATCTGTTGTTATGTCTCCCTTTTCATTTCTAATTTTGTTAAGTCTGATACTGTCTCTGTGTCCTCTGATTAGTCTGGCTAAGGGTTTATCTATTTTGTTGATTTTCTCAAAGAACCAGCTCTTGGTTTTGTTGATTCTTTATATAGTTCTTTTAGTTTCTACTTGGCTGATTTCAGCCCTTAATTTGATTATTTCCTGCCTTCTACTCTTCTTGGATATATTAGCTTCTTTTTGTTCTAGAGCTTTCAGGTGTACTGTTAAGCTGCTATCATGTGCTCTCTCCAGTTTCTTTTTGGAGGCACTCAGAGCTATGAGTTTTCCTCTTAACACTGCTTTCATTGTGTCCCATAGGTTTGGGTATGTTGTATTTTCATTTTCATTAAATTCTAGGAAGTCTTTAATTTCTTTCTTTATTTCTTCCTTGACCAAGTTATCATTGAGTAAAGCATTGTTCAGCTTCCATGTGTATGTGGGCTTTCTGTTGTTATTGTTGCCATTGAAGACCAGCCTTAATCTGTAGGGATCTGATAGGAGGCATGGGATTATTTCAATCTTCTTGTATCTGTGGAGGTTTGTTTTGTAACCAATTATATGACCAATTTTGGAGAAGGTACCATGAGGTGCTGAGAAGAAGGTATATCCTTTTGATTTAGGATGAAATGTTCTATAGATATCTGTTAAATCTATTTGGTTCATAACATCTGTTAGTTTCACTGTGTCTGTTTAGTTTGTGTTTCTAAGATCTGTCCATTGATGATAGTGGGACATTGAACTCTCCCACTATTATTGTGTGAGGTGCAATGTGTGCTTTGAGCTTTAGTAAAGTTTCTTTTATGAATGTGGGTGCCCTTGCATTCGGGGCATAGATGTTCAGAATTGAGAGTTCTTCTTGGTAGATTTTTTCCTTTGATGAGTATGAAGTGTCCTTCCTTATCTTTTTTGATGACTTTTGGTTGAAAGATGATTTTATCTGATATTAGAATGGCTACTCCAGCCTGTTTCTTGAGACCATTTGCCTGGAAAATTGTTTTTCAGCTCTTTACTCTGAGGTAGTTTGTCTTTATTTAACACAGAGGTGCGTTTCCTGGATGCAGCAAAATGCTGGATCCTGTTTATGGATCCAGTCTGTCAGTCTGTCTTTTTATTGGGGAATTGAGTCTATTGATGTTAAGAGATGTTAAGGAATAGTGATTGTTGCTTCCTGTTATTTTTTGGTGTTATTTTTATGTTTGTGTGGCTAGCTTCTTTTGAGTTTGTTGAAAGATTACTTTCTTGCTTTTTCTAGGGTGTAGTTTCCCTCCTGGAGTTGGTGTTTTCCATCTATTATCCTTTGTAGGGCTGGGTTTGTGGAAACATACTGTGTAAATTTGGTTTTGTCGTAGAATATTTTGGTTTCACCATCTATGATAATTGAGAGTTTTGCTGGGTATAGCAGCCTGGGCTGGTTTGTGTTCTCTTAGGATCTGTATGAGTTCTGCCCAGGATCTTCTAGCTTTCATAGTCTCTAGTGAGAAGTCTGGTGTAATTGTGATAGGTCTGCCTTTATATGTTATTTGACCTTTTTCCCTTACTGCTTTTAATAGTCTTTCCTTATTTTATGTATTTGGTATTTTGGCTATAATGTGACGGGAGGAATTTCTTTTCTGGTCCAATCTATTTGGAGTTCTGTAGGCTTCTTGTATATTTATGTTCATCTCCTTCTTTAGGTTAGGTAAGTTTTCTTCTATGATTTTGTTGAAGATATTTCCTGGTCCTTTAAGTTGGGAATCTTCACTCTCTTCTATACCTATTATCCTCACATTCTGTCTTCTCATTGTATCCTGGATATTCTGGATGTTTTAGGTTAGGAGCTTTTTGCATTTTGCGTTTTCTTTGACTGTTGTGTCAATGTTTTCTGTGCTATCTTCCTCACCTGAGAGTCTCTCTTCTATCTCTTGTATTCTGTTGGTGATGCTTGCATCTATGATTCCTGATCTCCTTCCTAGGTTTTCTAACTCCAGGGTTGTCTCCTTTTGTGATTTCTTTATTGTTTCTATTTCTATTTTTAGTTCCAGGATGGTTTTGTTCATTTCCTTTGTCTGTTTGATTGTGTTTTCCTGTAATTCTTTAAGGGACTTTTGTGTTTCCTCTTTAAGGGCTGCTAGTTGTTTACCTGTGTTCTCTTGTATTTCTTTAAGAGAGTTATTTATTTCCTTCTTAAAGTCTTCTATCATCATCATGAGATGTGATTTTAAATCTGAGTCTTGCTTTTCTGGTGTGTTGGGGTATCTAAGGCTTGCTGTGGTGGGAGAGCTGGGTTCTGATGATGCCAAGTAGCCTTGGTTTCTGTTCCTTATGTTCTTGCCCTTGCCTTTCGACATCTGGTTATTTCTGGTGTTAGCTGGTCTTACTCTCTCTGGTTGTGGCTTGTCCCTCCTGCAAGCCTCGGTGTCGATATTCCTTGAAGACCAGTTCTCTCTGAGAGGAATTTGGGTTTGGAGCACTGTGATACAGGGTCAGCTCTGGTGTGTAGACAGAAACCAGGAGGATCTTGTCCCCAGCTGTCCCTTGGTTCCTGTGTCCTGATGACTCTGCAAGGATCCCTCTTGAACCAGTGAATTTGAACAGAAGTGGTGGTCTTGCCTGTGCTTGAAGGTGTGTCGGCACTCCTGGGATACCAGCTCTCTCCTGGCACTATTTGAGTATGGAGCCCTGTGTCACAGGATCTGCTCCTTGGCCACTGAAAGAAACCAGAAGGCCACTCCTCAGTCCCTGTGTCCTGGGGATTCCAGGTGGGTTGCTCTGAGCAGACAGGCTTGCCCACACTCCTGGGAGTCTAGCTTTGTCCTGGCACTATTTGGCTATGGAGTCCTGGTGTCCCAAGCAGAGGTCTCCCGCCACAGATGGAAACCGGGTGGCTCTTTCCCCCTGCAGTTCCTCAGTCCCTGTGTCCCAAGGATTCTGGGTCAGTCCCATTGTTGCTCCTCTTACCCCCTCTCACGGGCTTTTCCACACTCCTGGGAGGCTAGCTTTCTCCCAGCACTATTTGGCTATGGAGCCCTGGGGGCCCAGGCAGAGGTCTCTCCAAAATAACCCCTTCTTAATTTGTGTAAACTCCGGTGGGGTTGTTGGTATAAAACATTTTAATATATTTACACAGGTGAAAAGCCTATCTTAGATCATGAGCTAACAATGTGGTGTTAAAATGTCAGCCTGGGTGTTATACACATAGGTGTTTAAGTCACATTAGCTCTGCCCTGTGACCAATTTCCCTTGTAAGATGAAAATGAAAGCTACTTTCTCAGGTTGGCTCTAAGGGTTAAATACTCTACAGGATGCAAGTGTTATCTACTCTATTTCTCTTGCTTCCTGCCTTCCCTTATCCACCCATCCTCCTTTCTTTACTTCTATGGCTCAGCATCAGATATCTGTGTTGGTTCCCCATGGCCAGGTAACAAATAACTACACATTGAACTGTTTATAACTGTACTGTGCACAGTCTTGAGGCTCCTATGGGTGACCATCTACTCTGGAGCACACAAGACCACAGTTAATGGATGGCTATACTATAGCTCAGAGTTATTTCCCAGGATGGGCCATGTGGTCAGGTTTTGGGCAGAATTCCTTTGCTATCAGCTATAGGACTGGGGTCCTGTTTTCTTGCTGTCTGGAGAATACACCCAGAAGCTACCTGCTGTTCCTTACCACAGTGCCACAGCTACATAGGCATACTCACTTCCAGACCAGTAGAGTTTCTCTTTCTGTGCCCAACCTCCCCTTAATGGCTTCTTGAATTAGGTTAGGTGCACCAGACTAGCCTCTTTTTCATGAACTCAAAGGCAATTGTTTGGAGATCTGATTGTGGGAATCGCATCCCTTCCTGTCCATTCTCCAGGGCCAGGGATTTATAGGGATGTACTTGTTGAAGGCAGAAGTCCTGGGGACCAGTTTAGAATGCTGCCTACCACAGCAGGCTCTCTGGCTCTGTGCTCATGTTTGACAGGGGAAGATACTGCCAGAAGGAAATCCAGCCATGCCTTTTCCTACCCACCTTCAGACTAGGGAGGCTGTGCTCACTGGTCTATAGGGTTTGGCTCTCCTTCGGCTTCTACCAGCCTGGTCTCTTTCATTATGCGCTGATGTAAAATGGGTTTTTCACTCCTTCAGAAGCAGAAAACCCATGCCCCTGTTGATTTATATGATTTCCACCAGGGCCACAGGAAGTTGGCATTTGTTAATTGTCTGGTAAATCTGAGCACTTGATCCCTCAAGTTTCCTTTGACACGATCTTAGATCTTCTTTCTTCCTAATTACCTGACTTTAGCAGTTAAGGTGAAAGGAATTCCTGGCTGTTTGACCCGCCAGGCATTGTAACTGAACCCAGTATTAACAAAGATTATTATGTAATTGACTTAACAGTTTACAGAGTGGTTCACAACAACCTGTGCATGAAGTTCCTTCCTTTCTTATTCATTACACATGGACTCATAATGTCCTAAGTCAGGACACAGTCAGGGGAAGGCTGAACCATTACCAGAGCCTGGGTTTGGATTCTAGCACTTAGGGTCGTTGGTTATATTTTCCAGCCTGGCTCTAATATCAGAACTGTAAGGCTCTTTTCAGGACTCATCCTCCTGGCTTCTTGCTACCGGTCTGATTAAATATTCAATGTCTGCCATAGCTGCTCCATTCAATTTGCTTTCCCGATGAAGACCAAATAAATGAATGAATGTTAACAACATTAATTATGTTTAATCTAATAAGATCTCATGTATTAATTGGCAACACAGCAAACACCAGAATTCTGGAATTCACCGCTTCTCATCTTTACACAAGTCATGCACAGCCATTATCTTGGAGGTGCAAAGCGAAAAATCATTATGAGTGGAATTCGTTCCATTTCATAAGCAAATCACTTGCACTCTGCAGTTGGGTCTTAATCAGCTCAGGAAAGCTACCCAACTTGCCATGTAGGGCAGAGGGGGCATCAATCCCAGGAAGCTTCCACACCCTGATAACCCCTTCCAGGGGAGTTTGCACAGAGCTTGGCAACACACAGAAGGGAAGCAAAGAAATCTTTCAAAAACAGTGGGAATGTGACCATTTAAAATAATGAGAATTCATTACCCAGCCCCCTCCACCCAACCCCCAGTCTCTCCCATTTGCTGGCAATGCAATTCAGTAGGCAATCTGCAGGAACTTCAGACCTATTTACTTGCATTGGCAAATTAGACCTGTATCCCTCCTCTTCACCCCCCACTAAGTCCAACTTGGAGAAAATGCCTTGGGTTTGATCAATTGCACATTTGTTTCCGTTTCCCATCTCGGAATAGCACCTGGGCCATTGAGGAGTCATTTGGGTGATTGCTTTGAGATACAACTTCTTACTGCCTAGAAGCGATTACTCAGGGGGTGTCAAAGCCATCGTACGGAAGTTGTCCAAGGTCGGAAGTGGAATTTACAATATTTTCCCAAGACACCAGTGCATAGCAAAGAAGTTGCCATCATTGGGACAGAGAGACACATACGTAAGGAGAAAAGGAGAAACATCGTGCTGAGTCGAGGTACAGAGAGTGCCATCTGCATTACTTGGCACGGAGGAAGCTGATTACGTTGGGACCTCTATTTCATAGCAGATGGGATCATTAAATTTAATAGCCTCCAGAGCCCTTAGAAACCATGGTAAAAACATGTGGAGCATGCTGGGACACTTCGCTTCTGGCCCCACAGTCATTAGAACTCTGGCACAGGCAATAAATATTACAGTACTTTCTTTCCATCAAAACAGATTACTATTATAATTATTATTTTATTTTTTGCAGTAGATGCTGCTGTGTATTCCTGATTTAAGGAACCACTTATCGCCACCTAAATATCCTCCTCCTCTGTTTGGTACTAGGTTCCTCTTTTAAATCCTTTTTGTTGTTATCATTGTTAGGATTTTGCTTGTTTGTGTTTTAGAGCCTAGCTTGTTTTGTTCCTTGAAGCCGATGTTATAAGACGATGAGTCCATAATAGAAACTGAACTTGAGAAAGGATATAAACTCTATATAGGTGACAGTCAATGCCAGGAGAGCTCAGCGCTGAAAATGAACGAGCCTTTTGGCTTTCGTGTGTGTTGTTGTTTATGAGTTTGGGGTTCTATAAGCTGCACCTGTTGATAGTGAAAGGCCAGCCTCTGTCTCCGCTAGACAGAAATGGATGAGACCATTAAGCCCTGCTTACCTGCAGAATAGAGTTGTTCAACATTCTGATACCATGTCAATTTCTCTCTCAAAGGAATGTGGAAAACGTTGGTTCTTAGAACAGCCTTTGCAGTTCTTTCCTGAGATATGGCTACCTTCAGGCATCAGTCTTGTTATTTTGATTTGTTTCTTGACTCCTTTTGCCTTACTTCCTGTACTGACTCTGGATTCTGACAGTAACAGCTTCTTCTATCCACGGACTTTCCTTATCCTGTGGCCCTTTCTCTTCCAGCATCTAAAACAAACTTTTATAGACAGGCCTATTTAATTCACAGCTCCACACAAGGGTGAAATGGCCTGAATCTCACACAGTAGGAAGAAATAAAGCCCAAATGAAATGTGGTATAGGAAGGAGAGCTGAGAAGTCCTGGAGTCAGGCAGAGAAATTTGTCTCTAGAAGCCCAAATCAATGACCATGCCCAGGTCATTATTATATGTGTGCTATTATTTATTGTGTTACCCCATTTTAAAGTTGTGAGGATCATAATCTACTCAGATGTTTCTATGGGCTCTTTATTTATAAAACATGTAAAAGCAGAGCTACTGTGATTTGATTTTGTCGTATTGGGAACATGAAGACCCCCATCCCCTAGCTCTCTTCAGAGTACCAAGAGAGGCTCTGAACACTGTTTTACCCTGTCTGCACTGCCAAGTGGTGTTAAGTGATTGTGTGTCCCCTTCTGATAATGACAGTGTCAAATTCTCTGCTTTGGGCTATCATTTTTAAAGACATATTTATTTATTTTTATATTTATGAATATTTGCCTACCACTTATGTGTACCTGGTGCCCATAGAGGTCAGGAGAGGAAATTATATCCCTTGGAGCTGGTATCACAGACAGTCACAAACTGGGAATCGAACTCGGGTCTTCTGCAAGAGCAGCCAGTGCTCTTAACCACTGAGTCATCCATATAGCTCCTGAGCTATGAATCATCCCCTTGTGTTTACAATAAGGTATTAGATGGATTCCATTAGTAAACAGGACTGTGGAAATGATATCTGTCTCCACTAGAAAGCCTAACAGGTAAATTTATTAAATATTTTTTTTATATTTCCTTGCTTACTAGAGATAACCAAAAGTCAACTCTGTGTTTGTATCATCTCTCAGAAGCACTGGCTGTAGGTTCTAGGATCCTCAGAATGTATAGAATCTGTTATTATTAGAAACACTGCCTTAAGGATCAGACCTACCCAGGATAGGAAGCTACCAAGAGCAACAGCCTCTCCACTGGCTGTGTCTAAAGCTGTTTTGCCTCTGTGTCTTCTTCCTCAAACCTTTGTTGTATTTTCATCTTCTCTTCACACCAGTCCTCCCATCCCCAAACACCCTATCTTATACTCCCCACCTAAACAATCTGGTAAAACCTGGTCTTCAAGCCCTGGCTCTCTATCTCTATCTATCTATCTATCTATCTATCTATCTATCTATCTATCTATCTATCTATCCATCCATCCATCCATCTATCTTATCCCAGTTCAAACACTATAGCCATTAATTTGGGTTTATGTAGCTGGGTTTACATTTCTGAGCAAATATCTGTAGCCAAGAGTACATGGCAATTATTCCACCAGATATGGCTTGGGAAAGACCCTGTTAGAGAAACAGATCAGCTAGGACTGTGAATTCTTTAACAGAGCGATATGAACGAGAACAGATGCCTGGATCTGAATGACTAGGCATATCTAAACCTCAGTTCTTCCATCTAATCTCCAGCAAATCAGCAAGGCCGTGTGTGATTCCAACCCTCCCGAGCATGTCTGCTCTCCTGTATTCTTTCACCTCTTTTTACCCTACTGTCATGAGTGCTGGAATGCAAGCACACACTTGTGCCTTTCCATAATGCCAGGATACGGTCACAAGGCTTAGTGAGTTTAACGACAGCCATTTGCCATAGAATCTGCACACCTTACAGTGTGGTTCCATTTCAATACCTTGGAATAATTTATGAGTCTGGACTGGAAGGGTGGTGCCTCCCAGATAGTGTCTTGATCCACTCAAGGGCTACACTTATCCTTCTCCCTTGGAATAGACTAAAAAAACCAACCAACCACTACCACCACCACCACCACCACCACCACCACCACCACCACCAACAACAACAACAACAACAACAACAACAAACCTACTTGTAAAAAAATTTCCTAGGGTAATACACAGCCCGAAAAACCACTCTTTTATACAACATAAAATAATGTAGAATAGGGCATAGCTTGATCTGACTCCAACTGACGTTTCCCCCAATCCTCTCCCTGCTTCCAGATTTCTTGGCCACCCCCCCCCCAGACTATCCCTGTTATATAGGTGGTAGGGGCCTTTTACCCTTGAACCTTTTAAGGACTCAGAGAGATCTTTTTGAAACCACAACCAAATTTAGTCTCTCAACATGGATCAGAAATTTGGGTGAATTGTCTTCTCAGAACCGATCCTCGTGTTCTGACATGGTATAGACAAAAATGAACACATTCCTCCTATTACCAGCATGAAGAACAATTAAAATAATCCCAGAGAGAATCAGCCTGTGGTTTGCTATCAGCTGCCAGCTTCATGTCTCTTGTGGTTCCAAGATTTTCTCCATGTGTATGATTTTTTTTTCTTTTTCTTTTTCTTTTTCTTTTTCTTTTTCTTTTTCTTTTTCTTTTTCTTTTTGATACTTTATTTACATTTCCAATGTTTCCCCTTTTCTAGGTCTCCTCTTTGGAAACCCCCTATCCCCTCCCCCTCCCCGCCTCTATGAGGGAATTCCACCATGTGTGTGATTTAATTCTCTTATTCCTAGTCTGTAAGAATTGATATGGCAAAGATAAATGTGATCGCAGTGAGACTCTGCCTCAGAGAGAGCACAGACAAGAATTTGTTAGCTCTCTTGGCCTGCTTCTCTTTACAAGGGGGGGACAACCCTGCTTTGTGTTTTCATGGTCTTTCAGCTCTAACTTGCAAACAATATGGCAATCGAGGTTCCTTCCAACCTTACTCTGCTGGTGGTATGCACTCCTGTTAGATGTCCAAGCTAAACACACTGCTCAATGCCAGCTCCTCAGGGGAAATTCTCTCTTGTTTGGAGCAAAGAAAGGATGAACAGAGGCAGTAGTTAATTCAGGCAAACGAGAACATGTTTGCAAATCAATTTCTATTATTTGTAATCAAAGCAACTGGAGCATTGGGAACAACTACTGAACTTGTTATTGATTTCTGTTCTGAAGTGATCAAACACAAGATAGCCCAAGATGAAGCCAGAGTGGAGAATTCTACAGTCTGGTTCTCTCTCAGATAGCCGGTTAAGCATCACTTGCCTGCTATCTTCCTTTGGGAAAGACAGGTTTATATGTACCTTCTGTTGGTGGGTTTCCCATAGTATCCCAAGTATGGAACCAGTGGACAGCACTGTCCTTGTACCTTATAGGGTGGGACCATCAAGAAACCTAATTAGAAGACCATTTCTGTCTACTTCTGAGAATGATTTTGTTTGGAAAGATGTCTCCAAGATGTACCTGGGCTGTTTTTAATCCAGCTAACACATCAGAGGATTTAAAATACAGTGGGATAACCAAAGCTCAGACTTTAAGGGAGCCTAAAGTCTATGCTTTTGGTGACTGTAGTAACTCACTGCAGCATGATCTTTAAAAGCACAGCCCTTCTTCATTGGGCCCCACTTTCTGTCTCTGTCTAGGTCACAGCCATAGGGATCTTAAGAGCAAACCCCAGTGCTCTCCCTGACCTGGACCATTTGCACATGCCGTTCTTTCTCCAGGAAGCAGCCTTCTTCTCACCTTACTTGGAACCCGTGTACATGTCCTAGGTTTTCAGTTTCATGACCATCTGCTCCTGTGACCTTCTCTCAGAGACCCTAGGCTAGTCTACAGTACAGGGCGCATCACTTCTTTGCATGCATCTGGAAATGTTCAAGAACTCCTACTGTACCAGAAAGTCTGCATGTGTTTAGGCTTCTTGAGAAGAAAGTCGACATCTGGCTCTTTGCAATGTGCTCAGTGCAGAGCCAGGGGCCATTGATGTGTGCATCCCTGGGGGAGGGGGGAAGGTCATGTGAATCTCATGGACTAGAGCCTTCCAGGCTGAAAAATATCTGCATATATGTTAGTAAGAACAGCATCACTCCCAACATCACCTTGAGCACATCACTCACTGCTCAAGGCCATCTTTGTAATCAATGAGTTCTTCATCCCATCCTCACATATGACTGTGTGTCTAATACACTAGCTTAACAAGCAGAGTCTGACTTCACATCCTCTCCTTGAAGAGCCAGGACAGTGCCATCCTTCCGAGTGGCCAAGGTCTTTCTCTATCAGCCATGTCATCATTGCAGTAAAGTTGATCATACTTCTGTCCACTGCTAAAATACAAGAAAAAATTTAAAAAGTAGTTGCACTATTTGAATCCTATCTGGATGCTGGGCATGTAATGAGCATCTAGGGAGTCCTTGGAATTGATTTCTTGCATTGATTCTGTATTTCTTGGCCTTTGGTGGTTTATCTATTGTCTTGAGGCCCCTTACTGTGGCGAGCAAAGGTCCATTATTGGTGCCAGTCTTCGTTTGCAGAATATCAATTATACTGCTCACTCATATGTTACATTACACCTAAGAATGCTCTCCCACCCCTGGGCTTTTGGACATGATTCTCTTTCTCAGTTGGAAAGCTGCCTTGCTCCGCTCCTCTCCCAGGGAGAAACATTTATGGAAACTGCATGATTCTACTGAAATGTCATCCATCCTGTCACCGAGTTTCCATTTCAGGGCTTTGATGATCAACTATAATTAAATGAGTGCTTGGATATCCCCATTCTTTAAAAATTCTTTCTTGCTTTTTATTACCCAATAACATGAAGACTATGGAAAAGTCTGTGTTTTGTCTGTAACACTCAAGCCTGGCCTGTGGTTGATACCCAGTATTAATTACTTCATGAGACTAAGATTTGCTCTGTCACCTGTCTCTCTGCTCAATACTCATTGCAGTTGTCTCATGAGCTATGGAGCATACTTTTCGACATTATGTGTAATTTTATGATGAGCCCACACTAGTAAGAGGGGAGGTAATATAGAATATCAACCACAGTGTGGACAGTGGTACTGAGAATACTGTTCAAAGTATTGTCATATTTGACTTTTTTGTAAATTCTGTTTTGAGGAAACTGGTTAGTATGAATGACATCTTCAGCAGCTGAGGAGCAGTCCCTGATTTCCTGCAGGACTGGGAAAACCAGGGGTGACACAGATGTCGAGAGAAGAGTTGATTGCTTAAGTCATCTTGCTTATGCAAGAGTGTTTGAGTCTGATAGAAAAACTCCTAATGGTGGTTTTCTAGCTATAGATATGGTTTATACATGGAATGGGGAAGGTGACTTTTTTTTTTCTTACTCAAGCATCATCCCAATGTAGGTGGACTCCAAAGAGACTAGATATTAGGAGAGACCAGGAAAAATATTTAGGTCCATAAAACCTATTTAGCATTAGCACTCAGTTCTCCATGAAAACACAAATACTATCTGTTTTTAATTACTGGACTCCTCCAGGCCAAGCTAATTACTGTGGGCCAGACTGAAAAGAAAAGTTCCCAGAAAGCCCGATATCACGATGGAATGGTAGAACGTTTCCTGAAGGAGATGCTAAGGAAATCCTTAATGAATTAACGTCTTGACTTTTGCAACAGAATACTTAGGGCCTGCATGGGTGAGGTCACAGGCTTTTGGCAGCTCTCTGCCTTCTCAGCACTTGACAATCTGCTTCATATTAGTTTGCCCTTGTGTAAAAGCACAGAATCCTCAAGTTAAGAAGTATCGATCACTGCGTGACAATGGACACAAAACAAAACTGTATCGTCTTCAAAGACCCCTTTAAAAATGAATGTCTTGCTTATTTTGTTTTGAAAATGCATGGGTCCTTTTTTCCACTTAGAAAGTGCTGTGGTTTTGTTAAACATACGCTATTTAGAGGTTAAAATAATCTTAATCTTAACTATTAATATTATTAAGAACAGATTTTTTTCAACCATGGAAGACTGAATACAAACAAGAAGAAACTTGGAAGAGAACATGGATGGCTGAGAATGTGGAAGAGGATAGAGGGAGGGCAGCTGCCTGGCCACAAGGCCCATATTCACAGCAGCTTGTGCTGTCCTGGCAGAGCTGTGCATTTTTATAAGGTCTAGTGATTTCCGCAGACTTCACGGAATCTAGATCAAATGTGTCCAGTTCCCCCTTCCCTTGTTATGATAATCTAACACAGGGTTGTGTGAGGAGGGCTTAGAATGTGTGCACTTTGTGGTCTTCCTGTGAGCCCAAACACCCCTCCTCTGTCTGCAGCTGGCCAACAAACCAGCAGGCCACTGTGAGCCCAGCACTGTTATAGTCTCTTGTGTGACCTAGTTCATTTCCAGACACCTACTAGGCCAAGAGCCAGTCCGTCCATTGAACTCAAAGGTGTCAAGATTTTTTTTATTTATTCATTTATTTGTGTTAAATTCATACAGTGAACAAGAAAAACCAATTCCCTGAATGATAACTGGCCGCTGTTTTGGTATTCATTGGTAGCAACAATGTTGAGCATTGAAGATGTAGGTCCTCCCTCATAATCTTATAACCAAGTTATCTTAAAAACAAGCCTCCATAGAATTCTGCCACCTGTGCAAACACATATTAGCACATACATGCCAGAGCCACCTGTTATGGAAGCTCAGGGAATCCCAGGCTCATCCTAAGAGTTCTGGTGGCATCTTTCACAGGAGCAGAGGAATCTCCTGCAGGAACCAGGTCATTCTCCCTTTGGATTCAGATGACTGAGGTTCCCAACTTCCAGCTGAAGGCAAGACTATTTAAAGCCCATGCCTGAGACACTTGTCCTACAGACAGATCTCCCAAAAATCTTTATGTGAGTTCCTGTGGAGAAAGCCAATGCCTCTCCAAGCCAGAATAGACACCTTCAATTTTACCCATAACCATCATTTGTAATGTCTGTAATGGTCACTGACAACTCCTCCCAGGATGGCCAGTTAAATACTATGTAGAATGTCTATTCTTTTTTCCTTAGACGAATTTATTCTTATTTTATGTGTACGAGTGCTTTCTCTGTGTATATATAAGTGTATCACGTGCATGCAGTTCCCACAGAGGTCAGAAGAAGGCATCAGATGTCCTGAAACTAGAATTACAGACAGTTGTGAACTGCATATAGGTGCTGGGAATTGAGCCAGGTCTTCTACAAAAGACAGCAAGTGCCCTTAACCTCTGAACCATCTCTCCAGCCTTCAGGACATCCATTCTTACTGAGAGCAGTAGATAACCATAAAGATCAAAGTTTGCATTTACATTGCTCTCAAGATGTATGTCCTGAAACCTTCTACCGTGACTCGCATCCTACAGAGCATTGCTGTGCTATGTATTCTCAAGGTTTCTATTCTATAAAGTGGTGCTGATCTCCTGTACTTAGTAAGGTAAAAAACAAACAAACAAACCACAAAATAATAAAAAACAGAACCATGCTCAACACTGTGCCAAACATAGAGCTACTGCTTCATAAAGGCTAGTTATTGGCAACTAGCAATTCGGAATACTTATTATTGATGTTCAATATATAGCTTTATGGAATGAATTTTTCTTTTACTTGGGATTATCCAATTCTATCTCTAAAATAATAAATTAATTAGATAAATAAATAAATAAATAAATAAATTAATTAATTAATTAATTAATAGCAGGGGCAGGTGAGATGAGGCCATGAATGGCCTTTCCTTCCAGAATTTCCTTGACTCAGGGTCCCTGGTCTATGGGGTATGTCTGCCCTGTACCAATTGGAAGCTCTGTGCCATGCTTAGGTTGAAAAGGAGCAAATGACAGTCTACCAAGGCCATGGCCTCTTGTTGCCTTGGAAGTCATTATAGGCACAGCTTTTGGAAACATCTACAGTAAGAAGGAACTGTCATACTGGGATCTGCCATGCTTTTCAACTGTAATCTGGCCCTCTAGTGTACCAGGAAGCCAGCAGAGAAATGGCTAGTCAGCAGTGAGGGGTGATGCTCAAGGCATCCTTTCCTCCAGTGCAGGCTTTACCTGGGCCATGCAGTGAGGACAATCAGGATGCCGAGATCCTCAATAATGGGAGTATAACCCAGGACCTCTGTAAGTGTCTCAGCTTCCTCTGGGTGTATTTTATTAACTCTGTTTTTCAGATGGTGGAGATTGGGCCAAGGGGAACTGAGCAATGTGCCCAAGGCAATAGAGTAACTGAAAACAGACAAGTGAAAATCAGCTCTTATAATCTATGTAGATGGGTGTCTCTTAGATAAGATCTACCAATCAGATTTCTCCATCTCTATATGTACTCAGATATGGGATCCAACCCCACTGGCTACTTCCTAGAGGTGCCAGTGTCTTGAGAAAGCCTGCAGGGAAGTTAGAGATGCTGTTTCTGACCCACAGGCCTGAGTAATACTATGTCTACAGAATTCTACAAACTCCCATTGCACCTGCTTTGGGAGATAAAGACACTGAAACCCAACTTGAGCTGGATTGTATTACCAGAGCCTTGCAACCCAAGATATGAACATTTAAATTCTACAATGAGTAGCGCTTCTGTGGAGACTTCTCTGTGCTATGACAGAGTATAGAATGGAAAGTGGCCTCTCCACACTTATGAAAGAGCCATATCATTCCTGGGGTTAAGTCTCCATTCATGCCAACAACCTTTGATAGGATTTTACATGTCCTGGAATTTACATATTGGGTTGTTCACATATCAGAGAGGAATTCTCAAGTTTGGGGGCATTATGGCTGTGACCATTACATTCTAAGTTTTTGCATAGTTCCCACTGCTGACACTGCATCAGAAATCTCACACTATCCCTACTATGTGTAGTTTTCCTGAGGAGACTGAGGGCCGTGGCCCAAGTTCAGTCTGCCATGTTAAATGACTTCACACACAAGTGCACCTACATCAGGGATCAGTCCAACAAGCCTCACAGTGTGTGAATAAATGCATCAAAACTTCAAAGACTCAGTTGGACAAGCCGGTGTGACCTTAGGCAGCTAGGGCAGAGAGGACAACTTATGGAAGAGGCTCTCTCCCTCCACCATGGAGATCTCAGAATGAAACCTGAGTCCTCAGGCTCCGTGGGAAGCTCCTTTGCCCACTAAGCCATCTTGCTTGCCCCCACTAAGACTTTGTTTTAAATATCTCTCTAGCTTACTTTTAAGTTGTGTGTAGTAATGGCCCTGAATTTTTATTCTCTTTTTTTTTTTTGGCTGCATACTTGTATCACCCAATATGATGCCACACAAATTAAAGAGTAAATGATTCAATAGTGAACTAGCTTCTACTTGGAAGAACATTTTATTCCCATTACAGTTGGATCTGTCTTCCTAATTCTTAAGCAGTCCTTCAATTCTCTTTGTAAGCATGGCCTCCCCCATGGGCCCTTCCCACTGGTTCCATTAACCTCCACCTCCTGCCACACACACAAACACACACAGCATGGCTGTCTTTCCTTTGTAGCTTTCCAGTCTTCAGGACGGTCATGTCCATGTTTCTTAAGTCTACCACTGTCACCTGCCCGAGGCTAATGAGTTACAACTATTAATAGGTAAATAAATAAGAAACAACTACGCAGGAGTGTTGATAGTCTTAAAGGAATAAAACTGTGAAGGCGATGAGGTCATCATTCGAATTTGACCCATTTGCTAGACAGTACGCAATTTCGCATCCATCTGATCTATTCATGATAGAAAAGAAAGCACACCATAAATTTTTACATATGAAACACTGAATCTGGGAACACATACCGTAACACCTCATTGGGCCTGTGTCTTATTTATCGTTACATGTGGCCTGCATACCCAAGATTCATTCTTTATGTGATTAGGCGAACGAGCTCGTGAATGTATGACTTCAATTTGCTGTCTCTTGCTATGTTAGGTTTCCATATTTTGCACCATGGAGATATGGAAGCCATTGTTATTCAAGAGAACTCTGTGGTTGGTACTCATTAATTTCAGTCAGCAACAAAAGAAAGATGAAAACAACCCAATGTTACCAACCTCACATGTTTCAAAAACAAGTTTCTTTCTGTGGGTGTTTCTCTGCATATATATTTTAAACCATGCAGTTCTTGTCACACACTTAATGATGGTAGCTTTGAGTTTCAGGGCAACTGAACTCTGAAACTTTAACATTTTGTATAACAAGCTAGCAAGGTAAATAATACAATTGGATTCTGTTGGACTAACATACTTTATCAGCTCAGACTATCTCTTTACAAAATCATTTAATTATGCATTAGTTTAGGTCACTACTAAGATTTTCTTTAAGTTTTAAAAACGTATTATTTTATGCATATTGGTAGGTTTCTTCATGCATGAATTTTTGTACACAATTTACATGTCTGGTGCCCATGGAGGCCAGAGGAAGTCATTGGGTCCCCCAGAAGTGGAGTCACAGATGCTTCAAGCTGCCTCATGGGTACTGGAAATCAAATCCAGGTCATGCGGAAGTGTTCTTCCAGCTCCAAATGCGTAGTTTTTTGTTTTTTGTTTTTTTTTAAAAAAATCAACCTATGATGTTAGATATTATGACATACTGAGCAAAGTGTATTTTTGTGATTCTCCTGTCCCCTGTCTAAAAAATCTATTTCACTCCAAGCCTTTCATTTTTCTCTTAAATATACAGGACATAAGCAATTTATGTCCATGTATGAAACTGGTTTTGTAGCAGAGAGAAGGGGGGAAAGAACCTTTCCATACGTCCCATAATCCCATTAACTAAGGCTTATGAATTATATGGGTAAAACTAATAGGGAAATCTCTTGTTTCATATGTAGATGGATGCTTCATGGGGCTCACTGAAACCTCTTTCCCCAAATCTTTAGGCTAGGAAGCTTATATACTACTTTAACAGAGAACAATACAATACGGAGGTATAATAGGATTAAACAAACAAACAAATGAATAGGTATTCTAGGGTTGAATAATGTTTAGTGGGAAACATATGGGGGAACCTGGAGACAAGGTAGTGCTCTCTCACTTGCCCTGGGGTGGGAGAGAGAATGGAGCAGCCTTCAGGAGGTAAAGCTTATGCTCTGATTTTAGGCAGGGGTGGGAAGTCACAGAATTCCTTCTTCACCTACTGTCTCTTAGCTGTCTTTAATTCAAAATAATTCTCATGCTAAAGGTGCATATTTGAGGGTAGTGGTCACTGAATTTGCATAAATTTCCTTATTAATGAGCATCTGCTGGGAAATCAGGAAGGGATGTCTTCCAAGTTACTTTTAAGTTCCCCCAAATGGGAATCTTGATGCAAAGAATTGACTATCCCTCTCCCTTTATTGAGCTTGATCTCTCAGTAAATCAGCTCCTCTTTTGGCCTTCCCTTTCCCTATATAACTAGAGCAGGTCCTTTAAGAATGATCATAAGCAGGGCAAGTGAAATTGGGGATATTCTGAATATAGTCAGACATCCTCATCATCATAGTAATGATCCAGGCCATGAGGACTAATTTGCCCATAGTCAGTAGTCACAGCCCGTTAGCTCTAAGAGGCTTCTCACAAATGCTCAAGATCTGGTGTTTAACTTTATAAGAGTTAATGAGTAAAGAAAAGAATCTCTTCCTATGTCCATGCACTGCTGCTTAGGCAGCTCAAAATGATAGTAAACATTACAGCTGCAAGTATCGGATACTCACTGTTGTCCAGGTATGGGTCAAAGTGCTATATCAAAAATACATTTCTAGATAAATGTAAGAGCAAAGTTGTATTTACTTATTAGGCATGGTAAGTCACCCCTGTGATACCACCACTTGTGAGGCTAAGGCAAATTTTCAAGGGGCAAAAATTCAAGGTCTAGGTAGGAGTTCAAAGCCATTGAGACCCTATGTCAAAAAAAGCACACAAAATTATATTTAAATATAAGTTTAAATCTATCATTAGATATAAATAAATATCATTTTGTGAGATAGTTGTCATTGTTGCTTGTGTTTGCTGATGATAAAACTGAGATATTGAAAAGAGTTCAATACTTGCCCAGTTGTTCATTCAAATCATTTGCTTAAAACAAACAAAAATCTTTCCTATACTATAACATCAATGTTGTTAAAATTAAAACCAGTGAGTTATTTCATATTCTATAAGGAAGCTAGGAAAATCTGGGTAATTTTGGCTCAAAACACACTGTTTTGCCGAGCTTTTTCCCTGTCTTTATCATGGACCCAGTAGTTATTTGGAATTTAATCTTTGCCTATGATTCATTTGCTTGTTACTCCTTCACTGCTTGAGCTGCCAAAGACTTCCCCAGAGCCCCTTTAAATCATAGATTCTGGCTATGTCAGTGAGGTTGTATGACTCATCTGAAATGAGCCAGGGCTTATACATAAGCACCTATGTTGGGCAGGGTGAGTGTTGGCAACCCAGGCCAGCTCAGGAGCCAAAGCCATTCCTTTCTGTCCTGAGACCAGAGTCTTTGTCCTCAAGAGTTATAAAATATGAGTTATTGGAAAGCCAAGTAGATGTCCTACACAATGGGGGCTGATTTTTCTTTTGTCCTGCTGTGGCATCTGTGTCACTTGGAGAGATGGCAAGGATGGGTTATGGTAGTTAAGAACACCACGTAGAGGATTTGGAGTTTAAACCCTCTTGGTGTTTCACTTGGTGTTCATCAGCTGTCTTAGTTAGGCTTTTATTGCTATGAAGAGACACCATGACCAAGGCAACTCTTATAAAGGAAAGTATTTAATTGGGGCTGGCTTACAGTTTTAGAGGTTCAGTCTATTATCATCGTGGCAGGAAGCAGCAGGGAAGCACCCATGCAGACATGGTACTAGAAAACTAGAGTTCTACATCTTGATCCAAAGGCAGCTAGGAGGACACCATCATTTGCAGGAAGCCAGGAAGTGACTTTTTCATCCACCCTGGGCAGAGCTTGAGCATAGGACCTCCAAGCCCACTGCCACAGTGATACACACACTTCCTCCAAAAAGACCACACCTACTCTAACAAGGCTATACTTCCTAATAGTGCCACGTCCCATGGGACAAGCATATTCAAACCACCACAGCAGCTGTGTGTTTTGAAACAGCCTTCTTAACATGTCTGTGCTTCCGTGTGGTCATGTATAAAAGGAGCATCATGGGAGACTATGCCTGTCTAAATTGTACTCAGGGTAACTGATACAGTATCTTCTCATAGGTACCCACCTTTTGCCCTTTTATCTGTTGGTTCTGTGGCAACCATAGGTAGTTGCCAGCTGCTACCACAAGGTGACAGTTTAGCATCTGTTTGTTGTTCAGCATCTGTGTCAAAAATGAAAGGTTTGTAGGAGCCAGTCTGGTGCATTCGGTGCTAGGGAAGGTTGGTATGAGATTAAAGTGTTAAAGAAGACCATGGACCTGTTCACAGCATGCTGCACCATCTGGAATACTCACTGCTAAGCTAATTTTACCTATTTATAATTAGCATACCAAGTCTTAGGACTCATTATGGTATTTTCAAACAAAATTTGTTTCCATTGATTCTCACCCTGTCTTGTCCCACATCCCCCTTCCACACTCAGTAACCTGTCTTCTTTCCTGCTGCCATGTTTGTCCCGTTACCCTTCCCAATGTCTTCCTTTACATCCCTCTCCCACCTCTCATGGTCTCCCTTCTAGTTCCCATGAATGAAGAGGGTAGTGAAAATGTACAGTTCTTGAAAGGAGAAATGCAGGTGCATGATAAATATTTTTTGAAAGCGTTCAACACCCCTAACCACAAGGGGAATGCAAATTACAACTACTTTAAGATTCCATCTTAGATCAGTCAGAATAGGTTTCATCAAGAAAATCCAAAGGCTGTTGGGGATGCAGGGTAAGGAGAACCCTTACAGTACTCAGTTTCAAAGCTTTGGGACTTCCTCATGGGTACCTCCTGGCAATATCTCTGTGGGCTGGGGACATTTTGGAATTCTGACATCCTTGCCTCTACCGTCTTCACATGCATTCCTCTTGAATCAAATGCTGACCTCTCTTGTCATCCTGGTCACCTCTCCCCTGAGGCTGAGGAACTCTAGCAGCTGAAGAAGCAGCAGATCATTCTCAGCTGCTGTCCCTCAAGCCCACTGTTGAATACATTTTGAGCCATGTGCTCTGGGGACCACACTGAACTGACTACACTTACTTCTGTCCTCTGCATGAGCCCATTGTCTAGAAGGGGCCTTTCCTCCTTGCTAAGCTGGGAGTATGTCTCTTGTTTGACATGTGAACATAGGTGAACACGGGTGAAAGATTGTAGAGTCTCAGACTATGTCAAGTCCCAAATATCCACCTGCCCCCCCTGCCCCCACACAATGAAAAATACTAATTTCTGTTAACCAGTTACCAGCCTTGGGTCTACCCAAAGATTGCCTAATCTTTCTTTGTATTTCCATTGAGTTTTCTGTTGTGGATACCATATGAATAATTCCTAGAAAAAAAAGGTTATTTCTCCAAGTGCTCCCTACTCAACAGAGTTCCTGCACATGGCAGGCACTTTGGGAATGGGTCACGATCAATCAATTTGGTATCTCCTTCATCAGCAAGAGTTTGCTGACTACATGCACACAGCATTGTCTGGAGACTGACAGCAGGAGTTACCTCGTTCAGCCAGCTCAGTCACATAGTTACTCAGCTTACAGGTTTTACTTGAATGATCAGATCTAGCTCCCTAGATCAGAGCATGCTCAGTGGGGGTAGATGTGCCTTTCACTCAGAGCCCAGCAGAGACAGACGTGGAGATAGAGGAGCAAGAAGACGTAGGAACTTGGTTCACTTGTGATTAGCTCCTTTCCACTTTTAGCTTCATAGTTTAAATTTGCATAATTCTTTTAAAAAATGAAAAATTAATTATTTATGACTGTAGCTTTTAACCAAACTCTGCATTTAAAGTAATCGCTCTGGGTAATTTAAATAAAATCTTTTCTGCAAACAGTTTATGCTCATTAGAATGAGAAAACTGTTGGTTTATTTAATTAAAAGGACATTATTTGTCAGTTTGAAGTCTCCCTCTTTTTTTTTTTCTACTTTAAAATAGAGGGCAATCACGTTGAGACAGATGAGACTTAATTACCTTGTCTCAAAAGTAACCAGGTTTGGGTTTTTTCCTTTTTAATTTTAAAAGAGATAGATTATAATAGACCAAGTCATTTTTTTTTTAACAGTACAAAGTGGTGCCTGACCCTCATACTAGCAGCTGGAAAATACCTGAGGATTCCTTAGAAGCCCAGCACTAGACAATAGTGATGGTGGCACTTCTGCGGGAGATGTGGTCATCTCTATGGATGCTTTTCTCTTGCAGCATAGATGTCCACAATGTGCTGTCATCTTTGGGTTACTTGTTAGTGCTCTGAATATCCTTGGTTTGTGACATGCTCTTGGTTAATGAGACACTCTGGTATTTACCCAGAACATAACAAGTATACAGTTCTATTCCAGAAGGGCACATGGTTGTTTATTTTAAATGCTACAATGTAGTAACAATATATTGCAACCTAGGTAGAGTTTCAGTCTAGAGCATGTCTTGATTAGGTTGTCCTATGTGCTAGCCCATGAATAGCAGGCACCATTGTCTGAGCAGGGAGGACTCAGGGCTAGCTGACTTCAAGCAAGCAGACACTGTGAGTGCATCTATTCACCTCTGCTCAGGACTGTGGCTGTCGTAGCACCTTTTGCGGCAATGGCGGACTTGGGATTATAAACCAGTAAACCTATCTTCTTCCCTATTTTTTTTTTTAATGAAGTATTTGTCCCAGCAACAGAAAGTAAATCAAAATAAGCCAGCAAGCAGCTGATTTGAAGGTGTCCATTTTGGACTTTCCTAGCCAGTGATGCTGGTGAGACCAGATACAAGGACATGTTGGTTGACCCATGGCGTATAAAATTCCTTGGCTCCGCAAAGCAGTCATGAGCTGCTGGTATAGATAGTCAAGCATTGGTTGTCTTAGTGTCTCCAACCTCCTTGGCAATGAGAGGAATTCAGCTTTGGCAGATGTGCATGGTTAAGCATCTACTGCTTCATCCTCCTGGGACGTCAAAGTATTGGTTTGTCTTCAGGTATGCTGAATCTAAGCCCCCAAAGGATGTCCGTAATCTGTCTTTCATCAGCTGACTGCTGTGCTCTGTGTGACTCTAGCCTCAGCTAAAGTCTCGCCTCTCCTTTCAGCATCACAACTGCATGCCTTCTAGTGGAGTCCTGCTCCTCTTTCCTCATGCTTCCTGGTTCCAGCTAACACCTGGGGCTGGCACTCAGGCCTTCTTCCCTCCCCCCTCTCCTCCTGAACCAGATTTGTAGGCGCCAGGATGGAGAGTATAGGTCTTGGGAGACACATGTCTATCTTTTGATTAGAGGGAGGATGGAGTCATCCTAAGTCCAACTACAAGACCTGAGAGTAAGTCACGGCATTAGTCTCGGAGATTAATCACAAGTCCGTTGCTGAAAGAAGTCTATACAAGCAAAGCACAGCTGTTCTATGCTGCTTCCCCCTCTCCAGGTAAAGCAGCCAATGAATCCAGACAAGCCATATTGCTTTCCTCCTGTGGATATTCCTTTCAAGTCCGAGGACCTAGAGGACCTGTCCCTCTGTAGAGAATAAACTGATTGATATTTCTAAAAGGTGGGGAAAGATTGGAGACTGAGTGGGGAGGGGCAAAGAAATGGAGACTGTAGACAATAGAAAGGGCCAACCCATCTTGGCTACTCCACATCTCTGAGCTTCTGGGGAGGAGACAAATTACTCATACTATTCAGAAGTTCTCAGTGCCCCACCTGAACGCTCCTGTGAAGTGAAGGAGGAAGCAGGAATGACTGGTTTTCAGCCACTACTTTCTGGGTCACTGCAGTCTTTTGGCAGGTAGTAATTATGGTCGTGTTTCAATCGACTTTTGTGTAAGTGACCCAAATTTATGAACTACTTGAGCCTTACAGAGGCATGGGGGATGGGGGATGGTCCTTGCTGAATGCTTAATAGTTAACTGTTTGCAGCACCATGGTCTAGGCATATTAAACCTTGACTTTAGGTGCCTTCCATAAAGGAAGAAACTGAAGACCAGTTCGAAACCATGACCACTCTTGGTTATGGTGTAACCAAAGCCCCCTAGAGCCCCAGGGTGTAACTCTGGTGAGAATTTCTTATTGCCAGGACCATGATGTACAGTGGCTTTTTGATAAAGTGGTTGCTTGTCATGCCCACCACTTTTGTAAGTCACCCTCGGGATTATATTGTCTTCTGTGATGAGAGAGGAATCACATATGCTTTTGACCACTGTCTCTATGTAGAGGTCACTGTCACTTCAAAACTCAGTGATGCTAAGTGCTCATGTCAGTACATGCTGAAATGATGCTGTGGGCATTTAAACAGGGCAGACTGAGAAGAGCTTGGCTGTACTCAGTCCTTGCTGGAATGACTCAAAGGATGGTGTGCCTTGGTGTTTGGAGACTCGTGTCACCTGGAGACACCTTAGCTTTCATGTCAGGTGT
This sequence comes from Uromys caudimaculatus, assembly GCA_028551405.1. Taxonomy (NCBI): domain Eukaryota; kingdom Metazoa; phylum Chordata; class Mammalia; order Rodentia; family Muridae; genus Uromys; species Uromys caudimaculatus. The sequence continues at coordinate 78,530,236 of CM052708.1, read as the reverse complement.
TTGGTACTGACTGTTTACTCGGTTCTCATGTGATGTGTGAGGGGACCTGCCCTGGCCACACCTTCATTGTCTCTCCATGTGATCACTCCTAGTATTGTGAACAAAGTAGAGGTATTTTAATGATTTGTCCTGAGAAGCCACACACAGCTACTTCCCTCAGGCTGTCTAGATGGAGGCACTCACCAAAGTCTCTAGGGAATCTAGACCTCTATTCTCTTGTAGAATAGTCACTATTGACCCACTAAAGGACCACAGCTATCTGCAAAACCCGCACGTGTGGCAAATTATAACAATTGATGCCAATTACGAGAATACAATAACCTTACATTCCTGCAGTTAACAGATTTGAGTATCGCAGGTATATTTTTAATACAGCACTGGATTCAGTTTAGTTATACTTTTATTAAGGATTTTTGCTTACATGGATTCAAGTCTGTGGCTTGCTTCTTGTACACGGTCAGAAAATAGGTTTTTAAAAGTTTAAAAGTCAGAAAAACCTTTTTAAAATAAGTTTTTGAGATTGCTGTATGTTGCGAATATTTGTCAGAATTCACTAATGAAACCATTTGAGCCTGGAGCTTTCTTTGTGGGGAATTTATTTCTTTTATAGGTATAGGGCTATTTGGATTTTATGTTTCTTGTGTAAATTTTGCTGATTTACATTTTAAGGAATATTTTCCATTTCCTCTAAGTTGCTGAATTTATTGACATAAAGATGTTCATAATAGCCTTTCACTTTTCTCTTGATTTTTTTTATTTATAGTGATGACTTCTCTCATTTCTGATATTGTCAATTTGTGGAATTGATTTCATGTTTCCACGTTTTGATTTTGTCAAAGGACTAGCTTTCGATGCTGCTATTCTTACGCCACTGTTTGCCCATTTTCTAACACACTCCTTTTTCTTCTTACCCTTTATTGCTCTCTGCTAAGTTTGTGTTTGCCTTGGTGCCTTTTCTAGCCCTTACTGAGCCACACAGACTGTTGATGTTAGGCCCCTTTGCTGTTGTGACCCCTCCCCCAAGCCACACCCCTCCCCCAGCTCTGCTTCCTTTCTGAGTAGCTAGGATGCGTTGTGACTATTAAATTACTCAGGACTGTGCCACTTTTCAAATATACTTGGACCTTCCATGGTTTGTCTTCATCACTGACTGTTAACTTGAGTCATGTTCAGAGAATGCACTGGGCGCTACTTAAGTAATTGTTAATTTATTAATTCTGATTTATTGTACTATATATGGTCTTTCCTGGGGACCATTTCCTATGGACTTAGAAAGAAAGTACATTCCATAATTAGTCTGCATTTTGTTTTGCAAATGCCACTTAGATAAAAATTGGTTCATAGTGTTCAGTCTTTCTGTACCTCCACTGGTTCTCTGACCAGTTGCATTCCCAGTTACTGAAGGAGAATAGGCAACATCACTGAAAGTCCCAGTTTTTTATTTGGACAATTTCTATACCTTTATATAATATATGTCATGTTAGGAGCAGACATGAAGATTGACAATTTTCATGTTGTCATTATGAAATATTTCTGCTTATCCTTGGCAATATTCTTTGTCATGAAGTTTATACTGTGCTTTATTCTAGTATGTAAGCACCCTCAATTTGTTATTTGATTATTCTTCTATGATATACATTTTCTATAAGTTTTTACCTTTAGCCTACATATCTTTTTATTCAAAAGACAATTTTTAAAATAAATACATATATCTGCATTTTCTTTATTCCAGTCTAAATATCTCTACCATTTAATTATTATTTAATCATTTTGTATTTAATGCAATTACATTATTTAGTGTTTAGTGTCTGATATATAAGGAATATATATATATATTCACACACACTGTTCTTTTGCTTTTCTCCCTATGTTTATTATAGTGTTACTATGTGTACAAATATGTATGTATATTATAACTCTTTGTACCTTCTCTCTATACAAAAATATGTGAATAATATATATCTATTTAAAAATTATCTAAGTAAAAGAACAGACTTATATATAAATGATTATATATAAGTATGTATGTGTTATAGTTAACTTTATTGTGTTATGAATATTTGGTAGTAAAACAAAAATAATACCCAGGTACAATAATTATGTACTATACATACATACATACATACATACATACATACATATATGTTTGTGTGTGTATAGTACTATTTATAACTATAAATAATTTATATATAAAAAGATAGCATGTATAATTACAAAGATGCACGAGCATATATCTGTACACTTTCCTTTTCTGTAATTTTCTTTCTGTCTTTGTTGTTGTTTGTTATGATTGCTGTTTTTCTGTCAGGGTCTCAGGTGGGCAGGCTGGCCTTGAACTCCTGATGTTCCTGCCTCTACTCTCTGAGCACTAGGATGTAAGCTCACCATGCCAGCTTCTGTCTCCTTAGGCACTGCATCCTCTGAGTGGTATCTGGTAATCCTTTGTATCTCTAACGCTCATGGTGGACTTTCTTGTAGCCTGCCCAGCGGACAGTAGAACACCCGCCACCCCCTCCATCCTATTTGCCTTGTTAACTTCCATTTTACTTCCATTTGTGTCCTAAACCCTACAGTGCACTGCTTTATTTTTCTTGAAACAGTTAATTTTAAAATGATGCAACGCCTTGCTTCCACATATCTTTTTCCTTCTGGTGCTATTCATTCCTTGGTAGAGATTTAGCGTTCTATCCAGAATCATTTTTCTTCAGCAAGATCTTCCTTCACCCTGCAGAGCCCTTTGACTGACAGTGAGCTGCTCACTTTTCTCCTTCATTCTGAGGGCTGTTTTCACTACAGAATTTTAGTCTCTGTGTTTTTATTCACATATTTAAAGCTCTATTCTCATCAGGCCTCCATTGTTTTGGTTGAGAAGTCAGCCATCATTCTTAACTTTGATTTTGTTTTATTCACTGCTTTTAAATAATCCGTACTTAAGATTGGTTTTAAGTGATGTTATTGTACCTAGGTATTATTTTTGTGTCCTTTGCTTGAGGTTAATTAAGTTTTTTGTATTGGTATATTAATCATCTTTATCAAATTTAAACCACAAACCTATTATTTACTCAGATATTTCATCTGTACCGCCCTCCCTCCAAGCTCTTCTGGAATCTCAGCCACTCATCTGTCCTTCTGAATGTTACAGGTTCTTTCAGGGCACTTACTTTTCCTTCCCTTTCCTTCCACTGGTATCTATTATTCTTTATTTTTCAGTGTATGGTCTGTTGCATCCATATATTGACTTTCAAAAGTCTAGGGGCTGAGGAGATGGCTCAGTAGGTACAATGCTTGTGGGCAAGTGCTAGGACTGGAGTTCAAATCCCCAGGAGCCACTTAAGAGCTAGGCACAGCAGCACATCTATAATTCCAGGGCTTCTGTTAAGATGGAAATCAGAGACAGTAGAAATTCTGAAAGCTCACCAGCCAGCAAACCTGGTGTGCTGAGTGTCAAAGAACAAGCAACCCTGTCCTAAACAAGGTAGACAGATGACCAGAACTGATTCCTGAGGTTCTTTTCTAGTCTCCATGTGGGATATGCATACTTGCACTCACATACAAGAACAACCATGCACACGTACACACACACACACGCACACACACACACACACACACACACACACACACACACACACACACCATACACACATATACAAAATCAATAGGTAGAATTTTAAGTTATGTGTTTTTTTTTTTAATTTTAGGGGTCTCATTTCACTTAGATTTTTAATTATGTTTTAAGTCTTATTTCTTTATTCAATATATTCATGCTTTCCTTTAAACATTTGACGTTTGCTTTGCTATTTTCAAGTCCATGTCTGATAATTCCATCACTTTCTATTTTTATATCTAAGTATTAATCAGTTGTTTACTACCTGAAGAGTCCTATTTTCCTGTCTCCAGAGCCAGTGTTGTTTAGCAGCTAGAGATAAAATGAAAGTAGCAGGCACTATGCTTTTGGAATGCATTGGTTTTGTACTCCCTTAAGAAGTGTTAAGGTTTTCTTGGTTTTGTTTTTGTTTTATTTTCTGGCAGCCATTTAATGTATTAACGTACCAGTCTTCTTAGGCTCTGATTGGACAAATGTGGTGGCTCACCCCTCTAGCCCCAGTTTGGTTTCAGAACAAGCCACATGGTTTCCTAGGTTCCTAGTGTTCTCATAAGGCAAGTAAGCAAGTTTTCTGCTCTTGCAGGTTGAAACTTAAGAATTCAGAGTGTCACTGGAGGCCCAGCATGTGCTGTCTTAGACATACCTATTTCATTTTTAAGTCAACAAGGATGACCTTTCGTAGATCTGAAGATCTTTCTCTGCACAGTTCTCTTTCTTCACGACTGTACACCACAGACTCTGCTGTACAGCTCCGGTGATCTCTGATCTAGACATTCTCAATTGCATGTAGCATCCACGCTCTTGTGGGTCCTCCTTCATCCCCTGAGCACTCTTGTAAATAGTTCCTGTAAAAGGTCTAGAGCTTGCCTCATGTGCCTTGTCTGAGTATCACAGTCTATGTGAATTGTTGGCTAGGAAACATGTGTGTCTTGTACTCCATCCAACTTTCTCACTGTGTCAGGTTTATCTAGTATTAATCACTCCACAGTGACCCTAATCAGAAACCTAGTGATAAAAGACTATTCATTTGTTCCACCTTTAAAAGGACTCAATGGACTAGTTTATCTTGATTCAGGCTAGGAAACCTCATTGAGTTTAGCTAATTTTCTTAGACAAGGATGCTTCCATTGTACCTGAGACATATATATGTACATATTTAGCCAGACTGGTTGCATTCAGTTTTTTACTTCTGGATCCCTATAGCTCTCAGATGAAACCTGAGAAACACATCTGTCTAGTGAGCTCCGCGTGTCCGAGTACCACTGATAAGACAGGGCTTTGTCCAATGAGAGAACCTCCTTCAGAATGGTGAGAAGGCACCAGGAGACATAGACATTGGATAGAAGTTATTCTGATTCACGATTTAATTGTGAATTAATCAAGACCATAAGAAAAAAATTCCACTGAAAATACACACAGATTTCAAATTATAGGAACATGTGTTTGGCAAAGCGTGCTTTAAGGACTGCCAAACCCCAGCCTTATAGGGAGGAGGAGGAACACGCAGAGTGAGAGACAGAGAAGTCCCAGCATGTTAAAGGCTTCATCTGTCCAGACATGACCCAAATCAACCTGCAGTAGTCCAGCAGTCTCACATCGGGACACAGTTCCCTTGCAGCCCTTGGGCAAGCAGATGATTTCATCATTAGCTTTATTCTGTGGTCCCTTCCTTGTCCATTAATAGGTGACTAAAGTTATTTTTGAGGGACTGCTGACTGGATTTTTGTTTGTGCTACAAGGTCAAAAGGAGGCTTTGGAATCAATCTGTCTTGCTACTTGCAGAGTGTAGATGATCATATTTGTACCCCAGGAGCATCTTGGAAATTTTAGGATGTATTCAGAGCCCTCGGCTATTGGCCTACCTTAGAGCAGTACTCTGCATGTGTAAATTTGTTATTCATCAGTACAAGCCAGCTTTCCCTAGAGAACTTCCTGTGGGCCCAAGGAAAACCGGGAGTGGGAAAATGTGACTGTAGTATAGAATCCATTCACTGACGTACGAAAGTGAAAACAATCAAAAGAGGTTCTATAACTATATAGAAAAGAACTTTGTGGGTGTGTGTGTATATGTGTGTGTACACGTGCACGCATGATTTCAGGCATCTATATGTTACCACATGTGTTCAGGGTTCAGATGGTAACTCCTGAATCGGCTCACACCTTCCACCTTGTGGGATCTGGGAGTCAGTGTGAAGTCATCAGGCCACCATGTGTAAGTGCATCTTCTTACGAAGCCATCTCACTGGCTCAATAATGTACATTTCTAGTGAGCAGTTTAACATGTCTTTTAAATTATATTAACATTTTATTAAGGTCATTATTGATCTTGATTTGTGTTATAAACTCGCTAAGGAGTTGAGTTATCCATAAAGAACACATTTTCCTGTAAGTCCTTTTATTTTTGGTGTGTGATTTTTGTGGAAGGTGAGATTCCTTTTGTTTACTTTAATGTTTTATGGGTATGGCTGTTTTGTTTCCATGTGTGTCTGTGTACCACATGTATGAAGTGCCCTTGGAGGTCAGGAGAGGATGTCAGGTCCTTTGGGGACTGAAATGACAGAGGGCTATGAGCCTTCATGTGGGTGCTGGGAATTAATCTGGGTCTTCTGGGAGAGCATCCCATGTTCTTAACTGCAGAGCCATCTCTCTAGGTCTAACGGTGAGATTTCTAACCGGTGTTACATCGTAGCAGATAAGCCATTAATTGAACTTGATTCTAGCTCTTTGTTTTTATATATGAGATATGTAGCTTATGATGTTTTTGCTTAAATACATAGCCCTTTAAATATATTTTATCTCGTTCTTTGTAGTGCATAGCTTGTCTTTTAGCTCCTCTTTTGCTGACCCCTTTCATTTCTGTTTTCTATAGAGAATCCTGCCTGTTCTTCTCATTGCACACAAGGAGAGTGACTTGAGACCCTTCATATTAAAGAAGGATGTGGTTTGGGACTCAGGGTATCTTTCTGGTCATCTTTCTTCAGGGTTCCCTGTGTCTAGTTAAGTTACTCTGTTGCTTCCTCTGAGGTCCAACAGTTTGTCTGGTTTCTGCAGTCTCCCCTTTGAAGATATCTGCCGAACAAAGCAATAATTTCATAGTAGAATCTTAGTAGGTCTTCCTTACTTTTCAGCTGAGAGCTCTTTTAAGCATCGTGTTCTGAGGAGGTGGGGAACCTACTCCTCTATTCTGGCAAGTGCCAAGTTCATCGTCCCTTTTCCTTTCCTCCTGGTGAGACTTTCCTAATGGGGTCCTTCTGGCCATTGCTGACTCTGCTGGCTCTTCATGGCCATGGCCTGCCAAATCTGGCTCTCAGTGTACCAGAAGTGAAGCCTTTGACCCTCCTTCGTGTCTACAGATACCAGTGCAATGAGGCTGACAGGAAATGTCAGTGCCTTCCTCGGCAGCGCTTCTCCAGGTACTTCCCTTCCTGTACACCATACCTCCCCTAACCTTCTTGTGACTGTGCCCTTATATGGCTCTGAGCTGGCTCCAAGTTCATCTTCTCAGAGGAATTACATGACATGCATAAATTATGAAACATTTTTTGCAAATTAAGTTTTAATTAAAACCAGCCGAGCCTCCAACTGGAAGCCGTCACAATGTTGAAAGGTGACGCTGGTCGGGTGGGAGTTCAGGACGAGGTCTGGGTGAGTTCACATCCTATCCAGATCTTTCTAGAAGGAAAGCTGCAGAAGAAAGCTTCCCTACCTTAATCAATATCACTGACAATCCCTTCTGTCCAAGCCACCGCTAGCCACATGGATTATGGGAAGCACCAACCCATCATCTCAGTAATTTTTATCTGGAGTTTTCGAAATTTCTATTTGGTCCTACCAACCTGTGTCCCCTCCGAGACATGGTAGTCCCTCTGCTCCCCCACACTGCCAGAACCTCCATTCAGATGGCTTTCCAGCAGGATGACCACCCAAAGAAGGCTGAAGAATGACAACTTAATTGGAAACTTATTTTTCCAATACAATGCAGAGTTCAACCCCCCCCCCCCCGAGAAGCAACTTCTCATTGTGAGAAATGTTAGAACATTAACAAGCAGACTGTCTAGGGCTCTCCCCTGCTGATAGTCCTAGCCATATGTAATATGAGAATTGCTCTGCTCTGCCCATTAATAATCCACATTTTTCCAGCATCCCCCAAAATGTCTTCCATCAAGTGGATAATTTATGCAGGCTTGTCTTTCATCTGGGCAGGGCTTCACTACTAGCGCAGAACCCTAGATCATTCTAGCTGAAACTGGTTTGAACGATCTGACCTTTTGTGATCAGGTCTGCTCTTTCCACTGAAACCGCTGTGCAGCTCCTCAGGGATGGAGAGGGCAGAGTTTTACTCTCTGTAGACCTGTACCAGAGTTAGCTAGCCCAGAAAGAGTTCTGAAGTTTCATACTCTGTCTTCAACTCATTTAGAACACAAGAAGGCCCATTCAGCTAATCTACATTTAAATGTGCCTGGAAGATGTTTTGTCTTAAGATGATACGGTGCTGGTATGGGGACAATGAAGTGGGCATCAAACAGAAAGGACATTAGTGGGACAATTTTCCTGAGCACACTTGGGCTAAAACGCAGTGCCTTTTAAGTGATAATTTGAGTTCTTGAGAGATGGAGCTTGTGTATAACAACTTATGGACAAGGATTATTATAGTGTTCCTTCATGTAAATGACAGTACAGAACTAGCCTAGACAGACAAAATTAGGAATTCAGTAAGGACATTTTTACATACTGAAATGACTTAAACATCATACTGTCATTTCACGTGTTAATTAAGGTCAGCCATGGACGTTAGCAACATAGGTGACTTATTTTTCCTCTTCTTTTTCATCATCTGCTTTATGTGTGTCCATGTGCATGCGTGCGTGCGTGCGTGTGTGTGTGTGTGTGTGTGTGTGTGTGTGTGTGTGTGTTTCAATTGCTCTTCACCTGAGCTCTCTCTCACTGAGCCTGAAGCTTAAGGATTCGGTTAGACTAGCCAGCCCGCAAACTCCAGGGCTCCTCCTGTCTTTACCGCCCGGTGCTGGGATTACAGGAATGCACCACTATGCCCTATCTTTTATGTAGGACTGAATGACCTGAAGTTATATCCTCATGCTATACAGCAAGCCCTTTACCAGCTGAGCCATCTCTCTGGTTTCATATGGACTTTTCTACAATAAACATGCATTACTTGTAGGAGTCTTGAAACTATTTTCAATATGTGTGTGTCTGTGTGTGTCTGTGTGTGTGTGTGATGTGTGTGTGTTTGATGTGTGTGTGTATATATTACATTACAAAAGTCTTTCTATCCATTTTTACATTTAAACATACTGCCAGGAAAAGTAATTGCTATCTTTACCATAAACTAGATGTTGAGAAATCATTATATTTGATTTGGTAATATGATACCTGAACTTTAAAAAGGCGAAAGGTATTTGGAATAGAGATTATTTTCTCCACGAGTCTTTTCAGCAGAGGTGGATATGCATCAAGCATCAGGGCAGAACTTTGAGTAACATGAAAGCAGGATGCTTAGCTCTAGGCTGTGTGCTTGCTATATCCTGTTTTGTTTTCCCATCTCCCTCTGCAGGGTTCTCTATTTCTCCCACTGCTGGCATGTTGTTCCTCCGCCTTCCTCCTTCCTCCTTCCTACAGGACAAGACTTAGTTTGAGACTGTGAGACCAGCTGTAGAATGAGCAACACGATACCAACCTTCAGGAGATGGAGAGGAGCTCTTGATCGAGGGTGTAGTCCACTGTTAGAGAAACACTTTCTATCCCCGAGCAGTCTCATGTGAGGACACGAGTACTTTCCAGGCATTCAGGAAATGAAATGCCCTGTGTGTTTGAAAGGAAATGACACGCCTAGTATTGGGTATCTTTTGAGCAAATCACCCTTGAATGTAGTTGAGGTTGAACAGTTAATGAAAATATTTGGATGACTCCCTCGATGTGTTCAAGGAAAATCTAGTCCTAGTTCGCTATGGTAGGTACCAGAGCAATGGATGGCCAGCTGCAAGGTTCCAGTGGTAAAAACTCAGATTTCTCGACATGTCCAATGGCTCATGCCAAGCTGTGGGTGTGGTTCCCACTGACACTGCTAACTCTAAATTCTTCCTGTCATATGCCTGCCTGGCAGGTATTCGTTTTACTCTAGGGCCCATTGGATACACTCCTCTAGCTGTTCATCTTTTCAGACACTAAGTGAAAAGAAAGGGATCCTAAGGGGACGGAAGGAGCTACTATCCTATAAAAGGCTGGATCACGTTGTTATCTGATCCACCTGCTATGTCCAGAGCCAGAGGAAAAGTGCCAAGCTAACCAATGGCAGTCTGGTCACTGTCAACCAAATGCTCAGAGAATGGAGACAGCATGAACGATAGGAGCTGGATGTTAAACACAATGTCCGTTCTAAGAGTCACTCACTCCTGATGTCCTTATTCAGGTGTGATTGCTTCTTTACATACCCATGTCATATCAGGCAGCGATCATCTACAGATGCCAGGCCTGTGAAGTCATCCGACACAGTACCTCAATGACTGTGACCTCTCATACTCTAGGTTGGCCCCAACCTTGAAATGTTTAGATGCTACAATATCAAGGTGTAAAGCACACTGTCAAGAAAAACTGTTGTGGGCTGCTTGCCTTTGTAGAGATTCTGTGTATTATCCCAGAGAGTCCTTACATGGATTTCACAAAGAGTGTCATCACTGCAGTCTCAGGGATAAGAGATCTGGAATACAGAGGTGACTTTATTTCCCAGGTCCTCTTGTCTCAGAAGTGGCTGAGCAGGTGTTGGGTAACTTGGTATATCAAACTGTAAGGCTGCCTTCCCTCCCTCCCTCCCTCCCTCCCTCCCTCCCTCCCTCCCTCCCTTCTTTTTCTCCTTCCTTCCTTCCTTCTTTCCTTCCTCCCTCCATTTTCTCCTTATTTCCTTCTCCCTCTCTCTCTCCCTCCCTCCCTTCCTTTTCTCCTTTCTTCCTCCTTCCCTTCCTCCCTCTTTTTCTTCCTTCTTCCTTCCTTCCTTTCTCCCTCTATCCATCTTCTGCTTCCTTCTTCCTCTTCTTCCTTCCTTTTCTTTTTCTCCCATTCCCCTTTTCCTTTACCTCCAATTTCTACCCCCTCTTCATTCATTTCTTCATCTCTCCTTTCTTTCTCTCGCCCTTAATTCCTCTGGTCTGTCTTTCCTCCTTTTTCCCTTCCTCTCTACTGTCCTCTATCTTTTGACTTTTCTTTTTGGTCTGTTTTCTATTTTCTTTCTTTCCTTTCCAGTTTCTGCCTTCTGATGATGCTGCTGAATTCTTGCTCAGGTCCAGGTCTATCCTCTAGAACTACACTATTGAACTGGGTAGCTCTGGTCCCGGACAAGTCCTGAATTCTTATGTGGAGAGGTAATAAACAAGTTGGCGAGGGTACAGGAGGGTTGCCGAATGCACTGCATGCTTACCAAGATGATGTAGGCTGGTGGCATAGAAAGACACTTGAGAAGATATGGGGCACACTTTTCAGAGAAGGAGCCATCAGAGAGTCATTGTGAATGGTGATGGTGAGTGGCGTTCCATGAGGAGGTCTGAGAATTGACATGGGATGGAGGGCAAAGCCCCAGCCGGTAAGGGAAAGGACCGCATACAGGTTTGGTATGCTACCTATAAAATCCAAACAAAGCTGACAAGTACCAGGCTTATACTTTTAGATTATTCTGGATACAAAGTAAAGAATTGGGGGACCAGGATTTGGGGGTCAAATTACAACTGAGGAGGCCAGGTAAACAGCAATGGTGCTAGGCAGTGGGGTGGCAGAAATGGATGCAGGTAGACAGAGCAGTTCCAAAGCTCAGCTCTGCAGAGAACGTCCCCCTCCCCCAAGGTGCAGTTTAGGGGCCAAACCAATCTGCAGACCTTCCTCGGCTATGCAGAGGAGCTAAGAGCTTTATCCACATTGCTTAATGCACAGGAATGGATAATTATAGAGGCAAACATCCACACAGGGAGAAAATGAACCCATTGACCCTTTGCAGCAAGCAGGGAGTTATTGCTCATTCATAAGACAATGAACTAGGCAATGGGCCAGTTTTACAAATGGAATCAGCATATGTAGACCAGGCTTTTAAAAAGACAGTTGGCAAGAAAATGCTTTGCTTCCTACTTCATCTTTGTGTATTGCTTAGTGACATATGTTGCTTTGATCAATAGATCTTTACTGGGGTTTTATTTATTTATTTATTTATTTTTAATAAAAGAGGCTACTCAACTCTGGAACTTCATTGAACTAGAGCAATGGATGTCTCCGCAGTCACCCCCAGGAGGCTCTGCATGAAACTCTGTGGTAGAAATGACATGAAGGACAGGACTTGGAGCAGAAGCACACCCATCTTCTCAGAGCAGAAAGGCTCATTTAGAAGTACTTGGTTGTCATAGTCTCAGGACTTGGCCTCTGTAGGGCCCTGTCTGCCTCACCTCTTGCTTCTCCACCTCAGTGCACAGACATTCAGTAAGTAGACAGTTCCAAGAGTCCAGAACTCCTCTGCCAGGATTTACCTCCCAGGGGACCTTGTAGACTTAGCTGTAGTAATCAAGGTCATCGCTGAGATAGAACTCTCTCTACCCACATGCCTACCCTCCAAATCCTTCTGCAAGACCAAGGGATCTTAAACTCATGTCAATGGTAGATAAAACCGAGCTCCAGGAGCCAGATATGGTGGTGCACAACTTTAATTCCAGAACCAGGAGACACAGGCAGGTGGATCTCTGGTCTAAATATTGAGTTCCAGGAGAGCTAGAGCTACATGGTGAGACCTTGTCTAATAATACCATTAGGAAAAAAAAAAAAAAACCTGAACTCAAGGGAGGTATTTTTCTCAAATATTATTTCCTTATAGTTACCAACTTTCCAGGAAATAGTAGAACCATTTAAAAAAATGTATGTATTCCAAAAGCCTCAGAGACATTCCTTATATCCCTCCTTTCCCACTAATGGCCTTCCCTCAACTTGATTCTCACATCTCACAGACTGCCTCCTCTCCCAGAAGCATCCATGTCCAACTCTCTACCAGCTCCCATTTCTATCGCTCAGTGGCTACTTTACTATCCTCCTCAGAACCCACCTGTCCTGGGGTTTTTATATTTGTGATAAACACCATAGTTAAAAGCAACTTGTGGGGATAGGGTTTATTTCAGCATGTTTTTTGAGGTAACAGTATGTCCTTTAGGAAATTCAGGACAGAAACTCAAAGCAGGAACCTGGAGGCAGGAACTGAAACAGAGGCCATGGAGGGGTGCTGCTTACTGACTTACTCATTCATCATGGCTTGCTCAGCCTACTTTCTTACAGAACCCAGGACCCCCTGCTCAGAAGTAGTGCTGCCTTTGTGGGCTGGATCGGCCAATATCAACCATGAATCAAGAAAATGCCCTATAGACTTTCCAACAGGCTATCTGGATGTAAACATTTTCTAAATAGGGATTCCTCTTCCCAGATAATTCTAGCTTGTGACAAAACGAACCAACCAGCCAACCAACCAACCAATAAAACAACACCAACAGCAACAACAACAACAACAACAACAACAACAACAACAACAACAACAACCAAAGCAACAATGACAATTAGCCAGCACAGGTTAGGGTTGGTGTTACATGGCTATGTGACCTTGTAATTTCATCCATTTATAAGAGTTATAATACAGCTTATTTAAGGTTATGTGAGTTTTCGGTCAATAAACAGAAGGGAGGCACTTTGAATAGTGGCTAGCATGCCACCCCTATAATATTCACATTACTGCTGTTTAGATCATCCTGTAATAAGCTCCCATCCTCAATAGAGGATCCAGCTATCACAGCCACCTTTATAAGAGTAGGGTTGGACAGGTCCTTTTAAAGGCACCAGCTGGAAAAGCCACACTGACCACATCTCTTTGACCACAACTGAATTCACTTAACCACATCTATCTACTTAGGATCACAAAGTCTTTAACAAAGTCTTGTTAAAATTTGGAATCCTGTTGCTAAAAATGAAAGACAAAATGGTAGTCATTTCAACTGGCAGTGGGGATTAGGTAATGTGCTAGATGACAAAAGGGTAGACCATGAGAGGATAGAAAATCTTTCTTGAACCGATGACATGACCTTCAGTGTGTCAATTTTTTTAAGAGAGATGAGAACAAACATGCTTGTCTCAAATATGAAACCAATGACAGGTCTAAGTAAGCATTTAACTAGATTCCTACTTGGAGACTAATGAGTCTATTGGAGTTCCTTACAAGATCATGGGTGGCACAATGGGAGCTGCATCTCCAAAAACACATCCCAACATGGGTGAAGACTCATAAAAGCTTTGTGTGTGTGTGTGTATGTGTATGTATGTATGTATGTATGTATGTATGTATGTATGTATGTATGAATAAATACATGTATGTATGCTAATCTCTGTATGATTTGCAGGTAGTTTGACAGATCAAGGAGGTGGCTTTTCTCTTCAATAGCTGTTTACAAATCCCATGGCTTTGGAGAAAAGACTTGTGGATCTTGTTAATTATATGAACTTCCTAAGACTTTTGAGTTGTTTATTTCCAAGGCTTCATGATTCTATCACCACCCTCCTGAAGGAAATTTTCAGTCTGGAGGAAAATGCCATGTAACAGGCTCGGGGGAAAGACTTGAGGAAGGGCTCTAGGATGAGGGAAGAGCATGTGTGTAAATATCTGTGACAACAGAAAGCACATAATACCCATTATCATGCACCAAATGCACAATTATGTGCTGAAGAGTTTGGTGGACTCTGTTTAGGCTCTTCTATAAAGAGTGAGGCCAAGCTTCATCAATTCCTGTTCCTCATATGGCTATGTTCATGTGACATGGCACATGAGGACTCCAAAGTCTTCAGGCAATTGAGTTGATGCTAGTTCTGCTTAATCTTCATGAGGAACTTCTACGAGCCTAATGGTTGTATCAGAGGAAGGGAGACAGAGATACTAGACTTAGAACATGAACATTTTTTTTTTTGGCTGTGTAACTCTTCTAATTAATGCCAGTTATTAACTTGACCCAGCCTAGGGTTATCTGAGAAGGGAGTCTAGTTTGAGGGATTTCTCATATCATAATGGCCTATGGAAATTTCTATGGGGGACTTTCTTGATTGATAATTGGCATAGAATAGGAGAGCCAAACCCACTGTGGGTGGTGCCATTCCCTGGGCAGGTAGTCCTGAACTGTCTTAGAAAACTAGATAAGTTGGATCTAGAGTGAGCCAGCCAACAAATTCTTCCCTAGTTTCTGCTACAAGTTCCCGCTTGATTTTCTTTCCTGGCTTCTATCAATGATGAACTCTAACCTATAAGTCAAAATAAGCCCTTCCCTAAGTTGCTTTTGGTTAGTGTGTTTTATCAGAGCAACAGGATAGAAACCAGAAAAGTTTGTACCTTGATGAGGTACTTGACTATTCTTACTGTATCTTTCCCAATCTGTGAATGGAAACTGATATTAATATCTGACCCATATGAAGACAAAAAGAGGTACAGCTGGCCTTTAGCCAAGCGCCTGATCCCTGGAGACTGTTGCAGGAACCAGCCTGCCACTATCACTGCTGTCAATCTTCTTCGTCCTCTTCTCCTTCATTTTCTCCTGACAGACCCAATCTGAGTCTTTCTGTATCCCAGTATGATGACTCACAGGAAGTTCTCCTTCCTGTGTCCAAACTCTCCTGATAATGTGTAGTCCAACAGCAAGCCATGTTCAACAAGGTGGCTTTGTAGAAAACATCCTCCATGGTGTGGAAAGAGAGTCAAGTCTCTCCATGGTCTTTTGAAAAACAGATACTTCCAGCTTTGCCTTATGCATATTTGTGGACAGGAAGACTATGGCACGTGTATAGATGTGTGTATATATCATTTAAGATGCTAAGAGGTTTCTGTTTGTTCTAGAAGAAAATGTTTTTCTCTTGAAAGTCATTTCATTTTTTAGCATATGGTAGTGCAAAGTGAAGATTAAAGATAGTTTCCTTATTTTCCTTACCCTGGTTTTAACCATGGACTGTGTATTGATGAGGCTTCTGGGTTTACAAGGAGAGTAGTATTCACAGGGGCAAGATTGCCAGATGCAGACACAGGCTATGTCTCACCTCTACTGTCTGAAGGAGACCTAGCAAGGGAGAAAGGCTTAAAACAGATAACCTACCTGGCAAGTATTAATTACTCAAACTAAAAAGAAAAACAAAATGACACCTTACGAGCTCATTACATGTAGATTTCCCAGATGTTACCCTATAATACGGGTTGATTATGGACTATGATATTCTTTCCAGTGGACCTCAGACATCAGAGTCCTTCTCAACACTGCCTGAAGACAGTCCTTAACTAGGCAGTAAGTGTTGCTCTTGAGTCAAACCTACTGGCTAGCCAAGAGTTGGCTTCTCCTCCAACCATCTTCTGATCCAACCCACATTTTCTTTAGTATATGAGCCCGCTAGCTAAATACCAGATAGCATTGAGCTTGGATGTCACGTAAGAAGATAAAGCAGACTTAGTATTCCACTGATGTGGCTCCTAGTCCTGGGCTCTGCATGATACTTGTGGATGCTAAGTGACTGATGGTTGGGGGTGCCTACACTCATGCTTAGCATCTGTGGCTACAGATGAGCTGATCTAAATCTATCATGCTCTATTCTGAAGTTCCTTCCTGGGGGCCAACCTGCTTAGAGCATGGTAAGCTGTAATTTATGTTAGCCCAACACTCCAATGGGAAAGCTGCTCTTTGTTTTTGTGAGTTATTTTTTGAGGAAAGCTCATGTTTTGTGGAGAGCTTGAGGCTAGTCTTAAATGGAGGACATCACCACAAAGGCCTACTCTCTTATTTTCCTTCCCAGCATTCTTCTCATGTGCTTAAGTGGGTGCCTCTTTCAGAGTCTTGTTTCCTGTCTAAGCCAGATGAAACTTCATGAAAGAAGAGTAGCTTCTGTCGGTGGCCAGAAAACCCTGGCTCTTTGTTATTCCCTCAGGCCTCTATTTCATGCCACAAATGCGAAGGACTTTTTTCACCCCATAGTGCTTGTGTGCCAGGATTTTTTTCCATTGCATGAAAAATGTTTGATACTTATTTTATTTTCTGTGGGCATAAGGGATGTGTAGGTAGGTCGTTGTATGTATCTGTGAATCAGAAGACAACTAACTACTGAAAGTTGATTTTTTTTCCCTTCTACCAAGGGGTTCCTGGGGATTGAACTCAGGACATCAGCCTTGGCAGCAGGCACCCTTATTGCTGAGCATCTTGCCAGCCTGCCCTGATAACAGTTTTTTCCCCTAAACTTTTGTGAGGTCCATTTTATTATAGCTGTAGTCTTACTGAGAAGGAAGGAATCACAAACATGTGCCTGGGAATTTCTTCTTAAACAGGGACAACAGTTTGGGAGAAGAGTTGGAGATGGGTGGTGGGGATTTCCTGGTGTACTTTTTGTAAACATTCCCCTTTTCATTAGGGAGATATGTCTCAAATCCAAGTCATTTTCTTTGGCTTAATCCCTTCTACCCATCACTGAGCTCCTTCTGCAGATAGAGCTTAGGGCTTGGGATGCAGGATAGTTAGGGGGGGACTCCTGATCTTAATGCCCACAGAAGACAACCTTCCTCCCAAGGTGAAAAGAAGCATAGAGGCAGAACACTGTGTAGACCCTCTGGCTGGTGGGTCACATTGCATTATCTTGTATCTTTTCCAACTTCTGGATTCAGTCTAGATGCTGGTGAGGGTCTGCAGGCATGATTTAAAAGTCTCAAGGGTCTTTATTCATTGTAGATTGACACAGTATGGCCTCCAGCTACAAGTTATGAACCACAGGGCACTTCTAGTATCTATTTTATTTTCATGTGTAGTTTGGAAGTGCTTCGTGTTGGCTCATGAGATTTAATGGAATAACGTAGAGAGAGGGTTTAGCTGTAGTGGCCAGTGACCATTTCACGCTTGACAAATGTTAGTCTATGTGATGAAAAGTTGAGTCTTCCTAATGATATGATTGCTATAAGGAGTATTGATTACAGAGACACTGTTAATCCCATTTCAGATTAGCAATATACTTTTCAAAGCACTACTTGTAAAATGACAGTCGCAACTCAGTGCCATCGAGTCAGCGTTTCAACATGGGAAAATAGAAAATTACAGATCATGCATTTAGTTCATCTTCTTCTGCATACCTACTAATTCCAGTTCCTTCCTTGTACCATTGACAAAGCTGTTGTGTCTTATTTTATGGATTGACTGATCATTCTCTCGTTCGGCATATGTACACTTTACTTTACATGCACAAATCTGTTTTAAAGCTTCCTTAACCACCAATTAAAGGAATAGTTCATATACTGCACAGCAAGGAAAGTTGCCTTAAAAACAAACAATTCTGCCAATGTTGCCTTTATGGGTAGCAGGAGTTCTCTGGTTTGGTGCTGTTGAGTTATGGACTGGGTAAGTCTTCGTTGTGGGTCCTCAAGAGTTATCCTATACACAGGGGCTATCCTGCACTTAAGAATGTTTCCCATCATGCCTAGCCTCTACCTACTTGAGGTCAATAGCTGTTCTTTCCTGCTTTCTACTTCTCATAGTTATTACAAGGAAAGTCCTTCCCCTGGCGAGAACTCCCAACTTGTGGGGCCTGTGCGAGGAAGGAGCTGGGCATGGAGCTGTGTCCTTGGCCATCTGGGCAGAAGCGTGGCAGGCCCAGCTCTACAGGAGTTTACCTCACTGCTTTGGTTGTGGAGATTCCCAAACTATTGCCACAAACCTCCCAGAGTATCTGTTGGTGCCACAGATTTGCAGTGTGTTGACTAACCAGTGCTATGGCGTAAACTTGAAACGTTACCCGAGATTGATTTTCTTTTCTTCATTTCCCTCCTTGTTTTGGTTTTTGCAGTTGCCAGTGACAATACAATGATGTTTTACAGTGAACTTCGTATATAACACTTTTTTTTCTTTTTGTTTGTCTTCCTCCTGGTTTCTCAGCTCCCTCAGGCTCAAAAGGTAATCTCTTTTCTGTCCCATCTGAGTCATTGCCACAACTCACAGTCATGCATGTCCATGGTGCTGTGCATTTGACTCTGTTCATGACCAGTGAAAGGGTTTCCTCCCGCAACTTCAGAAACCAAAAGTCGGATGAGAACACAGAGACCCTTAGACTGTGTTTGCCTTGCCCCTCACCCCTACCACATCAGTTCTATCAAAGAACCCTCTCATGGCCAGGGCTTAGAGAGTGAATCCATATCCAAGCATCTTCCTAAGAATTGTCAAATAATATACAGGTCAAGAGTAAGTTGGGTACAAGCCTTCAAAGGCAGCATTCTAGACTTTCCCGGGAAAATCTCCTAGGGAGAAAGATAATGCAGACGCTTTGTAGGCTTAGTGAGCACTGTAAATTCTGGACCACTGATTGGACTCTCTGAAATTCCCATAGGCTTCATTAATTACAAAAGTAGTTTCTGGGGTGGGGAGATCACTCAGAGGTTAAAAGCACTGGCTGCCCTTCCAGAGGACCCAGGTTTAATTCCCAGAACTTAGGTGGAGGCTAATCGATATCTGTAACTCCAGTTCCAGGAGGTATGATGCCCTCTTCTGGCTGCCTCTGCCACTTCATGCATATAGCACAGGACTGACATTCATGTAGACAAGACACTCAGATGCATAAAATAAAAATGAACAAAATTTCAAAAATAGTTTTCTTGTCTTTCTTTCATCTATGGCCTCTAATATCCAGAGAACAGGAGAGCAGAGTCCATGCCAAGGGCCAGACCCTTTCACTGGTCTTCATTGTGTATCTGAGATGGTCTCCGCCTACCATCTACAGTGTTCTCTGTGTAAAAAGATTCCATATGTTTCAGTGATGGCTTTGCCTTCTTGTCTTCTTGGCATGCTGTTGTATCCTAAGGACAGTTATGGTATTTAAAAAAAATGTCACGCCATGCCTGCTGCATTATTCTCGTGTATCCCACAAACATAAGCAAGCCTTCCTGAAGACACAGCAGTTTCTGGAGACCAGATGTGGGCTAGTTTCATTTCAAGAGTTAAGGTATGGCGCCTGCATGAAATTGAGGCAACATCTTGAGACTTCTGTGTCAGAACAGGATGCTTCCAGTCTTCCTCATCAAGAGAGTGCATAACTGTTGTACAAAAGACAGTCTGTTCAGACCATATGGACAACCGGAGGCCTAGAAATCATTACACAATTACTCAGATACACTTGAGATATCTAAACAAGGCAAGATATGCTAGTGTGTGACTTGGCTCATGGCAATGTTTGATTACACTTGAGTGCCATCACACCAGGACTGAACACTTCATTAAAAGTTCAAGGAATCCAAGATAACAACGGCTTTCAGAGTAAATATACAGCCAGAATCTAGATTGTTTGGAAATCTTGATGTCTTTGAAAGGACATGCTTTCTTAATTGCCCGTGTTTGAAAGAAAAGAAATCTTATTTTAGAAAGAGACTTAACAAGTCAGAAATGGTCCTACTTTACCTCGTAGGCATTTAGTCAGTTCCTCTGGTCCATATGCAAAAACATTATTGTAGAAGATTCCTCAAGAACTGGAGGTGCTATCAGCCCTGGAATTTTAAACAAAGTCCAAACAAACCAAGGCAGACAGCAGTAAGAGCAATGTTGCCAGCATTGTGAGCTCTGTGATTCTCCACAGTGCTTACGTCAACGAGCTCAGTCCTTCTGATCTCAAAGCGGGACATGCTACCATGATCAGAGAACCCAGTAAAGGAAGCTTCTTGAGCTGCTTGCTTAGTTCCTCCCCTGTCTCCAGCAGATGGCAGACAGTCCAAAGGCCTTCTGTAGCTCTGACTAGCAGGAAAGAGTTCTGCCTTCTATTCTCAGCATGTTGTCTTGTTTATTTTCTCCGAGGAAAATGGTGAAGGTACTGAAAGGTTTTGTAGGGTTAGGTTCAAGAAGAACATTGGGCTGGAATTCTGCCTAGTAAGGAGTTTATTAGAAAAGTTAATGGCCATTGATAGACAAAGGAAGAGGCATCAGCTCGATGGGGTCTTTGAAGAGAGTTTAGACCACAGCAGCAGATATGAGACAGCATGCCAGGTCTCAAAAGAGAGGACTTAGAGTCTGTATGTAAGAATGACATCACTTTTTATACCTTTCTGGGGATGGGAGAGGTATCACAGCACAAGCCAGGCTCTCTAATTCCCAGGAAGGAGGCAGGGAAGGGGGTTGGTAGCAGGATATGTGGCCACCAGTATAAGCTCACTTTTCCAGGTGAGAGTGCTTGGCTCAGGGAAGTTTGACTGTATTTACAGAGAGAGTAGCATCTCAGTAGGGTGCTCTGGTATCTGTAAAAAGGGAGGCTTGGGGCAAGGGATTGTGGCCTGTGTGGCCACTGGATTCTAACATCACATTCTTAGGGTACATATCTTAAAAAACCACATGATTTCTATTTCAAATGGTTTCATAATTCTGGGGACAGCTCCTGTAAAACACCCAGCTCTGGAGAAACACTTTGTGTATAAACCTCAGTTATCTGGGCTGCAGGGTTTAGAAGGGAGTGTCCTATTGATGGGGTACCCTCTTTATCTAACAGTGTGTCATGATTTCCCCCCGCTCATTCTCTTCCCTGTCCCTAGAGTTATGTCAGTGACTACCTAGACACCTTGGCTGGAAGGCAAAGAGTCTTTTAAGCCTTGGCTTCTTTCAGATGTCCCAGCTCGCTGCTGGACCAGTGCTGGTTTTCTTCCTAGGCTTCATCCATCTATGACAGTGAGCATGTTACCAAACCTCTCTAGGCTCCTAGAGCTCATCATTATTTAGTGAGAATGTCAGACTGCATTTCCAATTTTGCTACAAGCATGATTTCATTATCTGTCTAGCGCAGAGGTAGTTTATGCAAGATAGGTACAGCATATAGAGCTTCAACAAGTATTTCATGTGGTCCCTGACACCCCAAAGCTGATCAAAGGAGCATTTGTGTGCAAGGTGGTGGTCTGGTACCCTGCATTTGTTTTGTAATCTTCACTCAACACTAGCAGATAGGCAGAGATGACAAAAGAATTCAACAGGCACACAGCATCCCAAGTTCCTCATTAGCTACCCTGCAGTTATGGGGTATACCCCATATAGTTAGAAATGCTCCAAATAGGTAGAAATGGAGATTGAGCCTGGAACACCAACAAATCAAAGACATTCAGGGTCCTTTATTTTTAGAGATGTCTTCCAGGTGCTGTTGGCATTACCCATTGGTTTTGCCACCATGGACATGGTTATGATAAGTTCTTTCAAAACCTAGAAATTTGGTGTTCTGTGCTTGAAGGAAAGTAGACCAGCCTCTATGTCTTTGGCCCTCTTTTCTGATGAGGTCATGAACACATGCATTGGACCATGTGGTGTCTGTGTTTCTACTGAATGTGCCTCGGTATCATCTACAACTGTTTTCTCTATAAATAGTTACGTCTTTGTAAACATGCTTGTTTTAATCTCTTGGCTTGTCTACAACTAAAAATATCCCATTTGAGTGCCCTTCTTGTGATTAATGTACTAGACATCAATGATGGTTGTATCTAAGTTATGATTTTCATGATCTCAACGTTGATGGTCTTCCCATACACCTTTTCTAGACAATCACAGCAGTTCTCCAAAACAGGAATTGGAGAAAATGACATCTATTTACTTATTTAACCTGTAACTGTTAAGCACTGTAACTCCAAGCTAATTTTTGGCTTTATACATCTTAACGCTTGAAATAGCATTGGGGTAGCAACCGCTGTTGATAAGCCCAAAAAACTTTGACAATTTCTACCAAATAGGTAATCCACAAATTCTTGGAGCTATTATGTCTCACACCTTCCAATCCATGTGTCTTTTCTCACTGGTAAATACTGAACCAGTTTTCCTAGTAGAACTCTGGGGAAAAAGATCTACATGAACAATATTTATTGAATATATAAAAATATTTATTTCTTTTACATGGTCCTTTTTTACTTCTGGGGAAAAAGAGATGAGAGTTTGCATCTTATAATGGTCACATGCTGAAAGCAGCCAAAGCTGTTTCTAAATGCCCATTCAGGCTGTTAGACAGACCACCCTTTCATTCTGCTGAGTACTGTCTGTAGGAACCACATGGTAGTTCAAGCTATATGCTTGATTTAATCAGTGTAGACCTTGAGTGTCTAGTCATATGTGCTTAAACTTGACCATCTGTGTGCTTACCTTGTCCAGACACTACTACCTTTGACCCTTCATTTAAACAGTTTCAGAATTTGCCAAAACAAAACAAAACAAAACAAAACATTTTTTGGCAGTTTCCTGGGTGCTCTACCTTGCCTGTCAGTATAGTAGTTAATATCTGCCTGAGAATTCTGAGAGGGCATAAACATTTTTCCCTAACCATAGTTAAAGCAAATCACATCTCTAATCCATTTGGAACAGCAATTGATGCATTCAGGGCTGCACAGTATGGCAAAATGATCCCTGTTTAATGGTCCAACCGTGTGTTCTGTTTCCTGTTAGGAATAGCTTAACTTGCCTTCTTGAACAAACACAGCAGGGTTCAAGATCTGTTGTTCTGTGCCTGCTGTGATACTCTGCACTGCTTGACTTGTATAAGGGACTGCATAAATTAGCTTCTTAAATGGAGGTCCAGTTTGGGTCTTTCTCTCAGGATAAACTGTTTTATTAATCTCCCCATGCACCAAGGTAAATGGAGCCCTGAATCCATTTGCACTTTCTTTGTGTACTTATATTTGGGGGAATAAATGAAAGCACTAATTTATCTAAAGGTTTTCTTTTATTGTGTTTCAGGGGAACACTTTTATTCAATTATCTAATTCCCCCCTTTCCTCCCTTCTTCCCTCCTTTCCTCCCTCTCTAATTCCCCTCCCTCTCTCTTTTCTTTCCCTCTCTCCCTTCCCCCTCTCTCCTTCTTCTCCTCCTTCATTCCTTCACTCATTTTGTTTGCGGCTCACCGTCTTCTGTATAATTGGCTCTCAGCAATTGCAGGACATTTGCTTGTCCTTCTGTACCTTTTAGGATCTGTACATTGAACTGTTAATTAACTGTGATAGAACATAGAAAAAAGAAAAGTTTGCATAGCTGCTCTTTGGTGGAACTGCAGGTCTGCTGAGTTCGGTGCCCATGGCAGCTGCATTCGAGCTGGGCAGATGTAGTAACAGGCATAGTGGTCATGTGTTAACTACTTACCTTTGCTTCTGGCTTTTTTCTCTACTTGCTTTTCCTGTGAATAATTATCACTTATGCTGATAACCCTGTTCCTCTCTAAATCATTTACTATTTTGTAGGAACATAACTCAGTCAGAAGACTGATGATAGTAGCCCTGTGGACTAGTCTACGTTATAGAATTTGGTTTGCGAGTAAGACCAGTGATGTGAAAATCGAGCAGGTCCAGGTAGCTTGTCCTGTGGCCACTGTGATGGATGCCATGGAAGTCTGAGTGACATTGTGGTACTCAACCATGGCAGTCACTGACGTTTTGTTCCCTGTCATCAATCTGTGTGTGCTTGTAGTAGCTAGTACAGGCAGCCCTGACACTGAAGAGGAAGAGAACTTGACAAATTTCACATGCAAGTGCATCTCAGCCGATGCCTTTCCCGGGGCCAAACCCTACCCCATAATTTATCAGTGCTACAAATGCATGACACTCAGGTGCAACATGCATCATCTCCCACTAGGTGCACTTGCTAAAAAAAAAGTAAAAACCAGAGTTTTAATGAAGATACAAATTAAAAAGTACTTTAGCTTTTGTACTAGTATACATCAAGTATTGCCAATGTGTGTCAAAATATTTCATGCTTGCACACAATGATCTAATCATCTTTTTTTTTTTTTCAGATTCTAGCTCAAACTAGTCCATGACGTACAATTTTATTTATAACAAAGAAAAGAAGTGCCAAAACATTTAAAAATAGGAAAATAACTACAAAGTCATTAAACTTAGGATGAAATAGTAAGAGCACTGACAATTAACTGAAAACTAAAGGTTAATAGCAGCTTCTTCCTGGGGGAAGGAAAACAAGGATTTATTGTTCCCCTTAATATACTTACATGTTTTTAATCTTATACATTAAACACTATTTTAATGAAGTACTAATTATGTTCATGCTAATATACTAATTATTTTACTTTTTGATGTATATGTGGTGTGTGTGTATGGAGAGAGGCAGAGAAAGAGAAACAGAGACAGAGACAGAGAGACAGAGACAGACAGACAGACAGACAGACAGAGAGGGAGAGGCGTGATGTAACACATGCAGAGGCCAGAGAAGAATGTTGATTGTCTTTTTCTCTTGAGACAGGGTCACTAATGAGCCTGGACTAGTTGACCAGTTGGCTCCCTGATGCTCCTGTCTATGTTCCCTAACATGAGGATTACAGGCATGTATGGCCATGTCCAGCATTTTTACGTGGGTGCTGGGGGTTTGAAAGTAGATCCTCATGCTTGCAGAACAAGTACTCCTAACCACTTATCCATCTCCCCAGCCTCTGCATCACTCAAAATACATTAAATGGGATAAGATTGACAAGTTAACCTAACATATGAGTTTAGCTTTCTTCAGAAGGAAAGGGAAGGGTGAAAATCCCAAACTCTGAGATTACAGTGTTTCATGGTAGAGATAGCTAGACTCAAAAGGTCATGAACAGTGGGTTGCTCTCTATCGGGCAATTTCAGAAATACCTGTGTTTGTTAGTAATCTTTATTTCTGGCTGAAAAGAGAAAACGTTTACTAAGACAGTCAGCCTAAGCCTAGTTCATAGCAGAAGCTTAGAGAAAGATTGAGCTGAGCCTAGGAATACTTAGCAATGACAGGTATACAATTATACTCTGGGAGTCAAGTTCCACCTCTCCTCTGTTTTGGGGGAAGAGCTGCTAGGCTTAAAGGTATGGAAATAAAAGTTGAGTTTGCTATTTGGAAAATGAACTGATAGGATAGTCCCTGTTCCTGTGTTCACCATGAGACAAGTGGATACCCTTGCTGCAGAAGTGGTTACCCTGCCTTGTGCTTCAAGATAAAAGGTCACAGTCTGTGGCAGGTGCATAAAGGCCTAAAACATCTTTCCTTGGATCCAGGGCACAGTATCTTTCTCGTTGTCATAGTAGAGTAGGATGAGGTAATAGCAATCTATAGGACTTTCTGTGGTACATGTACAGTGCTTGCCCAGGGCCTAGCTCCCTAGAGCTCCGTTACATGGTAGACATATAGCCGACCTCTGCAGGACTCATAGCATAATTGATAACTCCAGTTACACCCTATGTTGTTTAATGTAACTTGGTGAATTTTTTTTAAGATATGCACTGGAACTACATAAGTATAAACCCGAAAAACCAAAGAATCAATTTCAAAATCCGTAGTATCTCAAGATTTTTTTGGTCCCCAACTTAGCCTTTAAAGTGTCTAAGGAAATCAAAGCCTAATTTTGAGAATTCTTGCTTATTTAAGAAATGTGAATGCTTTCTATTTACTTACATCAAGCACAGTGATGAAATATGACCCTCTAGAGGTGCTGAGGAAAGCTGTCTCCATTCAACAAGAGAAATTGCCTTTTTCCTTGAAAGCCAAAGAACATCTGAGTATAAAGAATAGCATTTGTCAAAGTTGTTTCATTTCAAGTGTGCTTCCACCGTACAGAAATGCAGACACATTTTCCTCCTGTACAGAAAAGAATGTACTGTGGGGAAAGAAGCTAACCTAGTGACTTGGGATAGGGATACCATAGCAGTATCAGCAATCGGGCAAGCTTGATGGGACATCTCCCACTGCCCAGGATTCTGGCTTCTTGCTTCTAGATGCAATTCCAAGCATTGTTTTTACTGGCTCACATGAAATCGTAAACTCAAGTAACTGAATTACTTTTTGAAATCCCTTCTGTATGCTGATAGACTTTCAACTCCCGTACCCACCACATAATATGCTAGTTGTATTTTCTGAAAAAGTGGTTTATGAATCTACAAATTTTGGTTGGTCAAGTCATGGAAGATATGCCATTAAAAGGATCACTATATGGAGTGTCTTAATGAAATGATTAAACCATACACACACACACACACACACACACACACACACACACACATACACACATATGGGTAACAAGTGTAAATTTTTTCTGACTGCATTAGAGAGAGAATATATAAAGACCATTCTCATATAGAAGTAAATAAAAATCAAAAGAACTCAGTGATTGGTTTGAAAACCATACTTGAAAGTTTACATCAAATCAATACATATTCACTACCAATTATTCTAACCTGCTTTCATTGGTCCTTATAGAAGAATATTTCTTATGTGACAAATAAACCTAATAAAGGCCCCAGTGATTCCAGAGAAAACACCAACTAATCATTCATAGGAAAGCCTACCTTTACTTCTTTTGGAATAGTTTTTGCTATAGAATGACTCTAATTTGACAGAATTCATTATGTTTCATTACAAATTTTATTACAAATCTATCAATCGAGTCTGGTCATACTTCATCTGCCCAATTATTTTCCTGGTCATTTTATTTGTTTCTTGGGCCCCTAGATAATTGACATATGTAGCCCAGTCCCTTGAGAGAAAAAAGATGGCTGTAGATGAGACACCATGGCAAAGGATTCTACTGAAATGATGCTTTGGGGGAAACTGGGAAGTTGTATAGTTCCCTACAGCCACACTGTGAAGTTCAAAAAGAAAAGCTAGATGTTTACCCCGTCCCAATTAACTCAGAGGATTTGGAAAGAACTCAACCAAGTTTCACGAGGTTGAATGTTAGGCAAGGACTAATGTCATGCTATGGATTTTCTTTTTCCAGAAATGACTCAAAGACTTGGCCCACTTGCTGACTCATGAGCTGCTTGCTTGATGGCACGCACACCTTCTTGCCCAGGCATGGGATGCACTAGGAGATTTGAAGGCAGGGTATCCCTGAAGCAGCTATCCTTCCATCCCGGCTCCCTTCTTCCATATCTGCAGTTCCCTATTGCTTCCTCCCATTACCCCAGCATCCCTTCATAAGCATAGGTCATCATTTACCACCCTAGTTCTTTCCTGCACCACAATTAGCTCTGAGATCCATGATGTTCTCTTATGGGACAAAGGAAAAAATATTCTTCTTTTTTTTAAAATGTGCCTCAAATGGAGAGACTAAGTTCAAATTCACTAGAGCAATGAAAAAGGAACTTAGAAGCTTCTCTCTTAACCCAGAATGGTCCTTATGGGGTTAGCCACACATGGCAGGGGCACCAAGCACTATCTTATGTGCTTCCTTGATAACTCTGCTTAATCATTCAAGAACTCTTATGGGCTATTTCTATGTTAAGAATGATTTACTGGTTGTCTCTTTTGCTGCGTTCTAAGCTCCTGAAGGTAAAGCATGACATTTTATACCCCTAAAAAGGGTTTCTGGGGGACAGAATAATTTGTACTTGGTCTCTAAAAACATGTAGGCTAAGTCTCAAACCTCTGCTGTGGTGCCTTCTAGATTATTTTAGCTCTGTTTTTGTCATATGTTGAATGGGCACAGATAATTTACAAGGTGTGTGCCGGGCTTAGATTTAAGATCACGTATGTATCAAACCTTTCAGTGGGTATGAATGGGCAGATGCATAGGTACAGGAATAAGCCAATGGAGAGAGGGAGGGAGAGAGGCAGGGATGGGAGAATGAATAAGCACACTGATTCAAGAGACTGAAACTAAGTTTGGATGTCGATTCAAGGTCTGTTTGTTTGAAGTCACAGTGTTCAACTGAGCTGGTTTTAAAAGGTGAGTTGTTTTCTTTATCACTGTGGTGTAGGCTGGACAGCATGCACTGTTTGCTTCTAGCCACAATAGCCTGTAGGTACCAGCTCCTCACAGCCCTTATTGTCAGGCTAAGCACATGGATGGAGACATGGCGAACACAGGGAATCTTGTCTGAGTTCAGCTCCTGACTCCACATGATCTCTTTCTTCTCTGAGCCTCCTATACAAAATAAACCAAAGGATGATGTTGGAATAAATTCATTCAAGGACCGTTTACTGAGTACTTCTTGTGTATTAGGCTCTCTGCTAAAAGCTTGGAGAAAAAGGAGACTTTTTTCCTTTTTTTCTGCTCTCAGAGTTCACAGGCTATACACAATTTCCCGTGTCTCTTCCAGCCATCGTGTTCAGAGACTTAGCTATATTAACAGTTTGCACAGATTTGGGCCTAGATGGTATCTTTGGTTGTAGAGTAAATATGATTATCTCTGTAGTGGAGTTTAAGGACATCTGGTTCCCATTTCCACTTAGTTAGGGAAGGTTTTATGGAGGAAGCCACGTTTCAGGGGGTCTTTAAACAAGGGGAAGGTTTGTCCCTGGGCCCCAAAGCTCCAACTGTTGGCTGTATTTTCAGGCATCTATTTGGGAGGTGTCTAAACCACGTTTGTGAAATTATGAATGTTTGGCCACAACGGGGGGTCGGTTGTGTGTCAGGCTCATCATGAATATTGGCCCATATCCAGTGCTCCGTGACCACTCCCATTGTCCTCATTCCTGGGCACTCTGGAAATAAGCAGGTCACTCCTAATAAACAAACAAAGCAGTCTCCAAGACAGCTCTCAGATATGCTAATCAGATGTTAATCAGTAGTGTTCTTTTGACCACAGATTTATTTATAGATGTGTTCCCGGTCAAAGACAACATGCTGATGCTATTGAAATGTTTGCTTATAAACTATATTCCCTGCTTAATGGCTTTTATCTTAGAGTCACTGGGAACAAGAGACGGCATTGGTATTTGACTAAATAATAGCTATTTCCTTGGAAGAGCGATTCTAGATTTTTCTTCAAGATGCTTCCAACCCTCATTCAGCATTGTCATTCACAAAGTTGTCTTTAGGTTGTTGAAAAGAGAAAGAAAACAAAACAAAACAAAACAAAACAACTCCAGCAATCAAGTTTTTATAAGAGACGCCGCTAAAGTTCAAAGAAGATACTGTGCTTAGTTTTGTAGTTAGACAATGTAGATTACAGCAAGGTCTCGCCAGAATTCAGTATCTCCCAAGCAAGCAACAGCGATTCAGTTAAAAAAAAAAAAAAAAGAAACCCTACCAGAAACCATCTTAGACAAAAGCAAATTACCATTTAAGTATCATTCTTACAGGATTGAAAGACTATAATTTACCAAGACAATCAAGGGCAGAATGAGAGGAAGCATTGCTTAACGTTTATTTCATATTTAAGTCTTATTCTCCCACTTGCATTTTGCAAGAGCCGTATATTATTTAGGAGAAGGGCATCTTGCAAAAATGTTGAAAAATGCCTTGTACAACAGAAATCTAAATAGCGTTTGGTGTTTTTAATTGCATGCACTGGAAGAATCAGCTTTTCATGAAAGGAAATAGCTGCCTTTGTGTGCTCTTCGCCACAAAGACTATTAAAAATACTAATAGTCAAAGACAATTTATTTAACCTGTACTATGAATCCTGGATTCTGATGGCATTTTCTGTGCCACTGTGTTACCAAACTTGCTGTAACAGGTTATTTTTATCTTGGTGTAAAAAGGGATTTAAAGACAGGACTTATGACTTATTGTTTTAAATAATTTGCTTTTAGCTTGGCAGCATTAATTGTCACCACAGGTATATGCTACCAAGCACTTTTGTTTATGTGGTGTTTTCTATAAAGGGGCCTCTAGGGGAAACTTCCTTGATGTTCAAACATTCAGTCATCCAGAAAAGAACTCAAAAAAGATAAAAGATAAACCATGTACATAGTTGCCATTCAGATTTAAAACTTGAATATGTTATCATGTCTCTTTCAGAGTTTTATTTATGTATTTGTGCATTGTTTTTGATGGCATGAATCTCATGAAAATTGAAGTGGCCAACCATTTGTCTGTGGGGCGTTCTGACTCTCATTGGCATCTTCGCCAGAGATGTCTTCCTGTGGGAAATCCTGGCTCTTACTGAAATTCATGAGCACCCAGCGTCTCTGCCTCAGCTCTCACAGTTGCTCTTTCCACCTCTCTTCCTGATATAGGGGTGTCCCCATTATTCCTAGAGCATGCTCTCAGACACCACACTGTTCCCTGGAATAACCTGGCATTATATCTACACCTTTGCAGATAGCTTTTGTTAAGTTTCTGCAATGCCTTCTTGGGTTGCAATCTCTGATTTCTGCTAATGTTTGTGTCCCACTTGCTGGTGCAGATTGTCTTCTGTGAGTGTCTGTATCTACACAACAGACGGGCATCACTGTTGCACATGTTTAAAAGTTTAGACAAATTGTTTCACACCACATGTACACTTCTGCTACTCAGTTTACTTTTCCAAATGTTGGGATTTACCCAGATTCTCATGTGAGGTGCTCTTTTAGGATCTGAAAGAGATCACATAAATGCCCAGGAAAAATTACTTTTCGAATCATTATACATATGTATGGATGGTCTACACTCACACCATCCTCAGTGCACCCAATGTCCTAGGAATATGTGCTTATATATTCTCATCTCACCATGGGGAGGTGAGCGTCTTTGTGTTCTTCTACTAATAAAACAGACGACTTCCTTCCTTTCCATGTCCAAGTGACTTTTTAGATTGCCGAGTAAAACATTCATGAATCAACGTTTAAATATGCAGTTCACAGAGAGCATGTCAAAACGGGCCTCTATGCAACAGTCAGAAAGTGGAAATCAAAGATTATGAGAGCAAAGCGTAAAGTCAGCCTGAGCCAGACAGTGTTGGCATCAAAGGAGCTGCCTGATCCTCTCTCCCATGGAGAGCATGACTGCATCGGTTTCATTGTCACCCATGAATGGACTTTCACAGCCTTGCCCAACTGAAGGCTGCTCGTGTCTTCACCAGGGCCATGTCTGCACTAAAAGTGTCTGCAGCACTCATGTAGGTGTCTCTTCGAAGATCCTCCTTTGATATTAAAGACAGTTATCTCCTCCTGTTGTGTAACAGAAGGAAGTGGGGGCATATTTGGGGGCAGTGGCAGGTGACTGACATCAAGAGGCTCTTTTTTGTTTAAGAATTTAAGGGGGAGGCCCAAGCTGTTTAGCTGTGAAGAGTTTCAACATAACTGCACTACCTGCTTTCGTCCACTCCACCCCCCCTTTGCTCAACCCATTTCTCTGTTCTTCTTGGGCTCTAACTTACATAGGAATCATTTTAGTGACGTTTGGGAACTTTCTGAGTAGGATAATATGGAGAACACGGGGGCCATATGTCTTCGCCCTGTCCACAATTCCCCTCGTTATGTACCACTCAGAGCCTGGCCTCTGGGAACCCACAAGTACTCAGACTTCATGGGTCCAAGAAGAGAACATGAGGAAGATAACTTGCCCCTGTGTGCAAGCTGCATTTGAGAAGGTGGGTCTTAAAGGACTTGGCTTTTTCTGGGCTCCCTGGTTGCATTCCCAGACTCCACACCAATAAATAATCTGTCATTTTCCATTCAAAATGCCTCACTTGGTATTCAAAGGTGCACACAGCTGTGTTTTTCTACCTCTTAGTACTATTCCTTTCCTGTCAAGGCGAATGTTTCTGACAGAACTAATAGTTAATGCAGCTTATGCTTCAACTAGGTAGCTATTAAATAACACGGGCTGCCTTTTAAATGTGTTTTTACTGGGAAACCTCATACTTTGCAAATGGCGTTTTAGCTCCTAGGGCAGTGTGCCTGCAATTCACACAGACTACCACTAGATGGCAACAGTGTCCTTTTTACAGACTGCTGAGTGTGGTTAATTGTTGCTGTTGAAGGAAACGGGGGAAACATGGCTTTGTACTTAAGCATTATATTCCCTGTATAAAATATCTATGTATGGTAGTATTATGAATGTATACAATACACTCTGTTAATCTAGGCAATGAGTTGATCAACTTCAAAAAGCAAAGCAGAGGAATGGAGAAGCAGACTATAGAAGAAATAATATATTGGAGGAGAGTAGCTGAGTTAGCCTTTGCCCTTGGCTGAGAGCCAGTCTCCCAGTGGAGTTTGCATTGTGCACATCCCTCCCTTTCAGCCTCAGCCTCCAGGGCTGAGCAGATCTGGCAGAAGACTCTGCTGAAGCCACCTGGCAGTCCTCGAATGTGCTGCCAAGCAGGCTGCTCTTAAGTCACTTCAATGCCCAGCTCACCTCCTCCCTAGGGCTTGGCATTGCCCCCAGAGCATCCAGCTGCAGGAGAAAGAGAGCACCCTGCCTCCGGCCTGATCAGCTCCCTCAGAATGGAGATTTTAAAATGGCAAGGCAGACAAATCAAAATCAGAGGCTGGTCGGTAGCCACCACTGTTCCCAGTCCCCGTGGAGTGCCATGCTCACCTCACCAGCTCCAGGTCTGCCCTCTTACCTTGCCTGTGTTTGCACCTCTGTTCTGGTTGGCCAAAGGAGACGCCTAAGATTGCAGCTTCTTACTGATGATCTCAAAGCAGCCAAACTCTTATTCATTTATGAAGAGTTTTCATAAAATCTTCATGACAACATACTAGTCATAAAACACAGTCTCTAGCGATGAAGGCATCTAGAGGCCCCCCCCTTTGACTTTTCTATTTACTCTCCTCAGTCTGCCCTCCCTGCCTGCATCTCCCAGGCCCACTCTTCCCTCTCTTCTCTCATCTATCCCCCTGTCCTTTCTCTCCTTTCTCTCCTCTCTCCCTCCCTCTCCTCCTCTCTCTCTCCCTCCTCTCTACTTTCCCTCCCTCCTCTCCCATTCTTCCACATTCCTCTTTTCCCCTCTGGGGAATCTCTTCTTTCCTTCCTTCCTCCCTCCCTCCCTCCATCCCTCCCTCCCTCCCTCCTTCCTTCCTCCCTCCCTCCCTCCTTCCCTCCTTCCCTCCTTCCTTCCTCCCTCTCTCCCTCCTTCCCTCCTTCCTTCCTTCCCTCCTTCCCTCCTTCCTTCCTCCCTCCCTCCCTTCCTTTGTCTAATTTTCTATCTGTGGTAAGGATACATGAATACCACACTTAGGATCTTATAAGCACCCAACAGAGAGATAATCTTTCCACAAGCTTGAGATAACAAAAAGACAAAACATCCCAGGGACTACAACAGATCAAATCACATGTCCAATTAATAAGCCAATTTTACAGCCTAGGTGGTGTCTACATGTGCCCAAGAAATCATCTGTCTGGTCACCTAGCCGTATGTGCAAGGTGAGAGGCGTCAGCTGCTGCAGAAACCCAGTGGTAGGAAAGGGGGAAGAGGATTTATCTAAGGGAGGAGTTAATATTTTCAGGAAGAAAACGGTGGTTTCTAAACTTCTACCTTGGTACTATAGCATGTATCAATAATTTAGGGGGGAAAATGGAGCAAAGCAGGAAACTGCTTTTTGCTTATTAAGCCAGCTTTCAGGAGGCGTTTGCAGCTGGCATTTTTATGTGACTGGTATGTACAAGATGGCCACTTAGACCCAAGCTGGACTGGAAGAAGACAGGCTCTTGCTCACTACAGGAGACCAGCATGTCAGCCCCTACCAGACCTCCTCGGTCTCATTGGTCTTTCTGCCTCTGTAAGCACACCTGGGGTTCCTTGGGAGAAACGGCCCCATCTTGTGCTTGGTTATCTTCAGAGTACAAGGCAGAGGACTTGGCATACAGCTGAGGCTTAAGGGAAGTTCTTAAGGCAGACGATGCATGACAACGAGCAGACCAGCCGTAAACTGGGCATCTGGTGGTATGAAGCTGCTGGGGCCACACCCTCGACACTGACCACACCCCTGTCTGGTGCCACCCATGGAAACAGATGAAGCACCAGGAGTAGAGGCCTGGCATGGCTGCCCAGAACACGCACATGAGTCTGAATGCACATTCATAGAGACACGCGCATTGTTCGCTTGGGAAGCTGACAGGAAGCCGTCGATCTGTTGAGCAAGTTTGTATTTTATGAACCAGATGTTCAGCATTATTATCCATCATTTCCTTTGATTCCAGAACGGTTCCCATTATGTAGCATAGGAAATGAAGGATATGGAACAATATACACTTATAATGCAACAGCACACCATAGCTGAGAAGTTCAGGGGCTGTGTAATTAAATAGCAGGCTGCTTTAGGATTCTCACTTGGACTTAAGCTAATGGGATTTTGCTGAGATGGCCCATGGTGAGCCCCATCTCTTACTCCTACCTTTTGAAAAATGAATATTGATTCTGTATCTGCATTTTTCTTGGAAGCTTTAAGTATGAATCCTAAGCACTGGTTTTGCCTCAGTGGCAGCTACAAGTTGGGGACCACAGAAAAGCAGGCAACCCAAACCCTAGTGAGTGTGGGAGACAGGGGACTTCTGGCTGTGGTGGCTGCATAATTTCTGCTTAGAGGTCTAGATAAAAACCTTTTGCCACAAGTTGCTGTCTCCTGTGACAGGAGCCCAGGATGCCTTTTGATCCTAAAGAGCTTGTGGTGCAAACAAACTTTGAGATTGACTTTTCTCTTCCATGAAACATTTCAGATGCACAGAGGCCGAACTGGGGAGACTGGGGCTGATACAGGGGCACATGGGGGTTGTAATACTTACCGTACAGGTGTGCTTTCTGGGTTTCTGATAGTTTTTGAGGCTGTAAGATGGGCTGGGTTACAGAGGAATCCTGCAGGTTGAAGTTCTGGCCAAGACAGTCTATAAGTGGGCTACAACTCTTAGCAGAAGAGTACACAAGATTATAGTCCCACATGTGAACTCTGACCCCCTGGACTTACTGTGTTTCTTTTGTTTACCTAGAGCTGGTTACAAATGAGTGGCTTTAGTACAAATGCAATAGTATAAGGAGATTTTTGTTTTGTTTTGGTTTGGTTTGGTTTTTTGGTTTTTTTTCTTTTTCTTTTCTTTTTGCCCTGAGTGACGCTGACTCTATATTCTAGCTTAACATTTGGAAGTCCCTTTCCCCTAATCTTGCCTTTGTGCCAGGACAATTACTAACAATTTATAACTAGCTCTTAACTGGTTGCAGGGGAAAAGCTTCATTTCTTATTACTGTCAATGCCATGTTTTGGTTTCATCGTGATCCATGTTGGCATTGCCTGAAATTTTGATTGGAGTTGCAAAAGTGGAAGTTGTCCAGGGTTATGGATCAGCTCAAATGAGCTTTCCTGTACAGCAGTGAGGACTAATCAAGGAGTTGTGAAATGGGATGTCTAAGGCTAAGAGGGCTGTTTACTCCCGGCTGGTTCTGCGGTCGAGCCGCCAATGGCCGCCATGATATACTGAGTATTTTTAGTAGAAGTTGAAGCTCTGTTTGCACCAACAATTACTGTACTGCATACACTGGCTGACTTGATTCTTGGTACAACAAGAACTGTCAACGTCTTGAGTTAATAATGTTTAGTTATTAATATTAGAAAATAATGTGTTTACTTATTCTTATGCCCTGCAAGTTACCTGGGTGACATGCGTATTCATGAGTGGTCTCAGAAGAGACAGAAAAATGAAAGAGCCTATATAGAGAAAGCGTGTGTATAATACACTGCGCGTATACATAAGCATATAAAGACAGCCTATGTGTGTATGTATATGGGCATATAAATATGTAGGTACATACTTATATGTAGAGAGAGATTTGTATTAAAGAATATAAGTGTAGACTAATAAATATGAATCTGTAAAGCAGACTGGTGTCCTAGAAATCTCAGGAAGGGTTGATGTTTCGATGTTGAACTCAAAGGCAAACTGAGGCAGAATTCCTTCTTCTTTAAAGGCTGTGTCTTTTCTCTTAAGACCTTCAAATGCCTGGATAAGACCCACCCAAACTGTGGAGGGTCATCTGTTTTATCCAGAGTCTGCCCAGTTAAGTCTGAGTTATAATGATAAAGGGATCTTCCCAACCACCATCCAGAACAGTGATTGATCAAATAAGTGGACAGACACCACAGTTAGCCCGTAAGATGCCACAGGTTTCCTGGTCCTTAAAGGCCATGACATTCTTGACTCACTTTCACAGATGACCACAGGCTCACTTCTAAGTAGATGCAAGACTAACAAGTTCCCTCCATTTCTGTTGGGAAAATCTCCCAACATTCAACAGCTTTTTTGTTGTTGTTGTTGTTGCTCTCAGAATTGTTAATAGGGGTAAATGGGAAAGAGCTGCCTGTAACAACAGTCCTTGACTTTTATTCTTCACGTGTACTAAATTTTTAAAATAAGCATTTCTCTTTGGAAAGTCTAGAATGGCCCCTGAAGTCTTGCATCTATAGCAAGCACTGAAGTGCTGTTGTCTTGGGCATCACATTGTGAGTAGTGAGGTCATAGGAACCCCAATAATATGCATGATACATATGATAGTAAGTGGGTAGGGAACGGGGTGTGATGGATGGCACAGACCTGTAATCTCACACTGGGCTAAGAAAAGGATCATGAGTTTAAGTACAGCTCGGGCTATGTAAGCTCCCTTCTCAAAAAAAGAAAAAATACAACACTAGAAAAGATGAGCTAAGCTAAGTTCAATGACTTTTGGTCAGAGACTAGACCATCTGTATAGCTATCAACCACTTAGATTCTAGCATTGTCTCCTTAGGCAGCCTCTTCCTAAGAAAGCAGTTCTATGGGGATGTACCTAATTATTCCATAGAACTAACGCCATGGAAAAGTGAGTAAATATTTTTAAAATGCTGTAGACTGAAGATGAATTCCTGAGCTCAGAGCGATCCATAGTGGGTGTTCAGGCGAGATATAGACCAGAAAGGATTTCTCTCCCATTGGGCTTTCCTGACCAACTTTGGTAGCTGTCAGCAGTGCAAAACCAATCCTTGCTCTCTTTGATTGTTTAATATGCCATGGGCAGAGAAAGGACTCCAGCACCCTTTGAGAGACTCTATGTCAGAGTACCATGCTGGGCACTGCTATGTCTCATCTTTATGGGAATGTTAAATAGCATAGTTTCAATGAGGCCAGGAGGGCCTAGCTGGTGCAGCTAAAACACTTGATGCTGAGAATCAAGGCTATTTTTGTCTTGAACCAAAGCCTACTATAGTGTTCAGAGACTCTGTTTCCCCATTTGTTACTGGGGTAAAACAGCTGTTCCTGCCTGTGTCCCTCCTGGCACTGTATGAGAAGCAGATGTGCCCAGAGGTCTCATAGTGTCTGTAGAGGGGAAAAGCATTACAAGTTTGCATCCTATTTCAGAAGCACTTCCCCTGGAAGCAGCAATTAGCTTCTTACTGGTGATTTTCAGGGTCATATGCGAAAGCTGTCTTTTCATTCATTTGCTTTCCATTTGGGGCTAGCATTCAGGAATCTGAAGAGGTGCAGGGGCTTGACTGGCTTGCCATAGGGAGAATAAGAGCTTCCAGGTTCTGCTTCCCCTAAGGACATTTCCTGAACACCCCCCCCCCCATGCCAGAGGTTTTGATCTTGCATTATCAGAAGCCTTATTAGCATACATACTGAACAGAAATATCTGGGGAATAAAACAGTAAAATGGACATGTTGCAATAAAACAAATTATTGAAATCCAAATGATGTTCATTTGAGGCAAAAAAAAAAAAAATGGCTGCAAGAACAGATGTGTCAGCTGGAGTGACTGGGGCAGGGACTATTGGCCTGCAGATCAGGTAGAAAGCCTCCATGCCAAAGGATCCAGGGGGCTCTTTCTCATCAGCCTTTGGCTAGAAAAGATGCACTGGTCAACTGGAAGCCTCTGTACTGAGGCCTCCACAGGGTGTCCAATAACTGCCTTTTCTTTTCTGTCTTCACTCAGCTTGCTGATGATCAGGGCCTCGTCTTGATGACTACCGTGGCCATGCCTGTGTTTAGTAAGCAGAACGAAACTGTGAGTATAGCAATGTGTCTTCTGGCTGGTGCTGGGGGGGGGGAGTGGGGGGTTATTTCTCAAATACCTTTGCATCTAAGCTCTAAAAAAAAAAAAACAAAAAAAACTGGTGTCTTTGTTCCTCCTCAGGGTACTGTATATGCGTTTATCCTTACTATTTCACCCTACTGTGAGGACCAGTGAGTCCAATGTAAATGAGAGGATGGGCAGAGTTCTTAGCATCTCTAGCCTCTCTCTAAAATGTAGGCACTCATCATGTCTAGAGGAGGGACATTCCCAGACAATTCCTGATTATGGTAGCTGTACTTCTCCTCAGTTATCTTTAATTTCTTGGAGCAGAGGTATCAGAGTACTGCAAAGTGGCATGATGTACCAAATGGTTGTGGATCTTGAGAGTCTGAAATCAAGATGGTTGCAGAGCCATGGTCCCTCTAAACAAACAAGGGAAGAATGCTTCCTTGTTATTTCTGGCTGCTTCACCCCAGTCCCCTTGGCCCATGTCAGCAGTGTTCCACATTATGTCGTTCGTGTGTGTCCTTCTCTCTCTATCCCTATCTCTTCTTTCTAAGGAGACCAGTCACTATGTTTAGGTACCCCTATGAATCTAAGATGATTCTTCTGGAGGTCTTTAGCTACAGTATCTGCAAAAAGCCCATTTTCCAAATGCCATTGGGTTCTGAAGTTGAGTGAGTGTGAGTTTGCCAGAACACTATTCAAACCACCAACTAAACCATAAAGCAACAGACAGCAGTCATTTGTATGCTCTTCCTAATGGCCTTTCTGCTATTGGAAGTTTCAACAAATCACAGTGGCCTCCTGCCCTGGGGATTGGGACCCTGGTTCTCTAGTGCTGCTAAAAATAAAACAAACAAACAAATAACAAAAAAGTGCTTCTCTCTGACTACTAAGCATCATTTTTGTGGGTACCAGATGGTGGTGTATGCTGGGGAAATAAAACAGATGCCACTAGTCCTTAGGCATGAAACTTCTGGGCTCCCATACACCATGCTTCAGTCTTCAGGAAGAAGCAGAGCACTAGAATGTCTTAGCACATTCTTGTCCAGTGTGCTGCTGTTAAGTCAGAGACATTCCCCTTCTTGACTCACTATAATTCAGGTGGGAAGTGAAATGAAAAAGAGGCCTGTGGAGATCTGAGTTAGTGGTCTCAGGGAAGGCAGCAGACAGTGATCTATTGTATTCTGATTAATGTCTATTTCTACAGAGATCAAAGGGCATTCTTCTGGGTGTGGTTGGCACAGATGTCCCAGTAAAAGAGCTTCTGAAGACCATCCCCAAATACAAGGTAATACACTAGTTCACTGTGGCCAGTGTCAAAGGGACCAAAAACCTTGATTTCATAGTCTGTCTCTAGACTCCACCTGCTTTTTGGGTTTTCCATACCACCATCATAGAGTATTGTCTGCCTGTGTATCATCTGTACTGGTCCTTGATGGGTTTAGCTTAATTAATATGGATTGCCTCCTTACTGCCCCCTCTAACCTCAGTGTAAAGGTTTCATGTGGAGACCATGAGTTTTGATGAGGTCCATGTATTTTCCTTTCATTGTTGACATTATTGGCTAGCCTTTCAAGAGATGGCATAGAGGATCATTGAATTCCTGTGAAGAAAATTCTCATTTTCTGCTGGAGAGAAGAACAAATCAATAAATGGGGAGGGGCCAGTACACTCAAGGCTCAGTACAGAAGTGACCAAAGGGTCCCTGAACGGGGAAAGGGCAGAGTACACTGAAGGTCTTGGTGGCCCACTGGGCATAGGGCTCTATCTACTTCCAGGCCTTCATTGCTTCTTCCTTCCTCAGTCCTAGTTAGACTAGCTGGCCCACCCAGCTTTGGGCTGACTCTGCTTGGCAAATGCTCCCTCTGCTTTTATGAAGAGTGAGGCCAGGCCAGGAATCTCTTGGTGTTTATAGCCAGGCTGCTCCCTTGGCTTCCTTGTCTGGTTTGCTGAGGCTGGCTCAGGCATTAGCCCTGCTGACCTTCTAGTAAAACAAGGAAATAGAAAGAGTTCCATAGCTGTCAGGAGGGGACAGCCACCTTCTTCTACCAAGACTTACAGAACTTGGATTATGTTTCCAGAGCCATAGTGGGGCTACTAGTTGATCCAGCCCCACATAATCTGGAAGTAAAAAGATAGACCCTCAGAAAATGAAATCCATGCTTGGGAACAGGAAGGCTTCATGGCTTCTGAAGAGAGAGGACTTGTTGATACCTCCAGACCTTGGCACCTATAACCAGGAGCCTACTGTTTATGGAAGGCATCCACTTGGAGTGTTTCAAATCAATTTTAAGTTCTGGTTTCAGTGAGGATATGGAGAAATCCAAGCACTAGGTCACTACTCAAAATATAACAAATGAGTCAAGGAAGAATGGATTAAAAGTGGAATGTCAACAGTTACCTTCAGGGTCAGTTTCTCAAAATGTCTTCTACTGGAAAATGGGCTAAGATGTGTTAATAATGGGTAGGCACCATTTTACCCTAACTCTATAGCAAAAAAAAAAAAAAAAAAAAAAACCAGCAAAGCAAAAAACTGGGGCACAGAAAGTTTAAACATTCTGCCATGTTTTGTAGCTTGCAAGCAGGAAAGCCACGATTTTAGCCTCTAGGACCCCAATATCACTAGGAATGATGAAAGCAATTATCATGACTGTTAAAACACAGTTAAAATAAAACCATAGGAATAATGGGGAAAAAACAGTATGTTTATTTGTTCTTACCGTGTGGCTGGTGTCATCCAAAATCTTCTACACGCATGGCTGCCTTTTCAACATCACTCACAGAGGAAGAAATCAACAGAGCACAGTGTGACGTGATGAGAGACTGGGGAGGAGCAGTGGGGGGAAGGGACCAGCATCTCTGGGAGTGTGTTCTGTGTTTTCCCTGAGCTTGGTGGGGATCCTAGAGACAGAGGTGTGGTACGCATTGACCTAAGGCATCCGTCCCTCCTCTATTCCCATAAATCTTTTAAAGGGAAAGGTGTGCATGTTGGCCAGGTAGAGCTAGAGACAAGAGGAAAGGAGAGACTCCAGAGGGCAGGATCCAAGTTGTACTGGCCCTCCTGGTTAGTACTTTATAAGGATATGTCAGCTCTTAGCTCTTGGGATTTTCCCAAGGATTGTTCTTTCTCCCCGAGCTTCATATATTTCCCCGCAAGCCATCAGACTTCCTATAATTTTTATTAAGAATTCCAGACACCCCAGCAATAATTTCCAGACACCATGGCCTCTGTTACCATAACGAGCCGTTTTATAATTGGGTTCACTTCATTAGCCCGAAGGCTCTCAGCTTGGAAGGGACATGCTCCTCTCCCAGGGATAGGGGGCTGCACAGCTCCTGGTCTCCAGGGGAGCCGGGGAGCGAGCTGCGGATCCAGGGCCTGTTTGGCAGCTCCTTGTGCTGGAAGGTCTTGTGTCCAATCTGTTCCCTGTTACTCCACGGGACTGAAGATGCAAATGGACAGGGAGACTGGCTGTGTTTCAAGTGAAAAGAGAGTTAGAGATTTCGTCAGCATATTGATTTGTGGCCAAAACCAAACATTGTCTATTGTCATTTTATGAAGTTCTGATTCTCAGAGAGATCCATCTACAGTGTCTCTTCCTGGAGCTATATCGGATGAGCTCCAAGAGTCACCAACCAGCAGGTACAGCATTCTAGTGCATTTTCCTTAGAATCTCCTCCTGGGAAGGAGTTTAACCCCATAGCTTCTGAATGTCAGGAAAAGTTAGGCACAGGTTTGAGAAGGGCTGGCTGTGTATGCTGAAGTGCTCCTTTTTGGCTCACTTTTAGTGTTTACTTTGGTCGCGTCTTTAAAGATCATCTAGATAGTGTTGGAATAAAGTGACAAGTGCCCCTAAAACATGTGTGGATTTAACGGAGTGCCTGTTAGCATCTGATGTGACACTAAAGGCTGCAGAAGTACAAGATGAATGAGGTAGCTCCTTCCTGCAAACAGGCCCCTCTCCCAGGAGGGATACAGCCTTGGATGCTTTCTAGAGCAAGCCAGAAGAAGGAAGGAGACCTATGTAGGGGTGAGAAGCAAGAAGGTATAGGTAGAATATTTATGCCTTGCATAAAGGTAGAAATGGAAATATTATCACAGTTATAAAAAAAATAGAGTGGAAATAAGGAAATCAAGAACAGTCAGAAAATGTGCAGGAGATAGTCCTGAGGCTGGAAGGGGTAGGTAAGAGTTCAGGTGAAGGGGATACACGAGGCTGGTGCCCAAGCAAAGGCCTGTGTAGGGAAGGGGACTGCAGGGGACTGCTGCTGCCAGCTATACTGAGGGGCAGCAGGTAAAAGAGGTAGTGTGGGTACTTAGGTAGGGACCAGCCCCAGACGATGGGTGCATGCACGCCCTGTCTCACACATAAAAGGGGTTTTCTATAAGCCTCACACAGAGAGCATGGTCAGAATTGCCTTTGACTTTGGTCTGTCTTTGGAGCCTTGAGATTGGCTAGAACCGGTTTTGGAAACTGAAGCAATATGATGATGACAACATGGGGAGAAAGGCTTTTATATGACGAATATCATAGAGTTGGTTTGGAGGATTGTGGGTGAAGGGAACAGGCTAAGGAGATGCTTTGGTTTCTAGCTGGGGGGTCTGGGAAATGCTAGTGCCACTCACCCAGAGGAGACAAGAACAGAAAGAGCTTAGAGAGACACCGTTCTGTCAGGAGGGGGACCAAGAACCAACAGTTGCTGGATGCACTGACTACCTCTGAATGGGAGAAGCCAGGGAAGCAGAGCCCTTAGACTAACAACAGAAATGGCTGTTGAAGCTCATAGAGGGAAAGGAAGAGTTAAGTCAGAATAGGAGCTCCTGGGAGCAGGGTCTGAAGGAGAGCCAGGGCAACTGAGGAAATGGGGAGGAAGAAGCGGCTGTCAGTTCATAAAACCGGGAGACCCAAAATGAGAATCTCATAGCCTCCAGCTGTCAGGAGGCCACCAGTGAGTGTGGAGAACAGTTGTGGTGTCTTCGAATGGGAGTGAGAGGGTAGAGTCTGAGTCTAGTGGGTCAGGCATGAGCGGGCAATGGGCAGCAGAGACAGCAGGTGGTCAGTTAGAGGGTGCCGGTGTGGAAATGCCAGGTGCCTTGCATTCCAAGGGAGGAAGTGGAAAGGAGGACTCAGCTTGGAGGACTCTTGCCCATTTCTATTTCATGTTGTTTTATTCTCTTTTCTTCTTCTCATATTGCCTCTTTCCCTGTGTCCCCTCCTCCCCCCTGCTTTCCATCCCATCCACCCCCCTGGTCATTTTTAACCCTAAACTCTGACTTTTTGCCCTCATGGCTCTTATATTCTGGTGGAGGGAGGCAAACCTTTAATAATTGATGCCCTGACCATCGGCAATACCCTCATAGGTGACAGTTATCACTTATAAAGTGCAAGGCAAGAGCAGAGCATCCAGACCTACCTTCTCTTGAGACCCACAGGCAGAGCGAGAGGCACAGTCAGCTATGTTGGAAGATACTGACTACATTAGCTGACTATAAAATACCATTTGTTTGGTCTGATGCTGAGTTTGAATTTCCAGTCAAACCCCTCTCTTGCCTTTAATGGAAGAAGTTAGGCTCTCAGAGTCCTTCCTGACCCTTCCAGCCCGTATTAAACTAAGACTTAATAACGATAATTAATGCAGTGTTGACTGTCTGACATTCTTCCAGGAGACAAGATGAAAGAGACGATATACATCTCAAAGGATAGGAAATCTCGGGTTTATCTTTCCAGGCATAATGAAATATACTTTTATCATTAGAGTCAAGTAGAATGTTATTAAGACTTGCTGTGCAAGGTAAGTCCGGGA
This sequence comes from Uromys caudimaculatus, assembly GCA_028551405.1. Taxonomy (NCBI): domain Eukaryota; kingdom Metazoa; phylum Chordata; class Mammalia; order Rodentia; family Muridae; genus Uromys; species Uromys caudimaculatus. Next base: position 78,486,146 of record CM052708.1, on the reverse strand, counting down.
GAAACGTCTGTTGCCCTTAACGACCGCAGGCATATTTGCTTTATGTAATACAACGGAAACTTTTAATTGCTGGTGTTAAATTCTCTGAAGTTCATTTCATATCACCTTGACGTTAAGCTAACAAGCAGACAGGGTCACTCCTGGTTTGTAAACTCTGTTGTCTGGATCATTTAATAGTATCATATTCAAGATTGTGAGTGGCAGGGAATTTGGAGGAGAAATAAGTAGGGGCTCAGAACTGTGACATGATCCCTCAGACAAAAAGAAAAAAAATTTTCTCCCCTCTTCCTTTCCACTGCTCTGGCAAAAGTGGGTTACAATTTCTTTCTTTTGAGAGAGATCAGTATGGGTTTTACGCCAGAGGCCATTTTAATACACGAATGATTTGTAGGTAAATTTATTGTAGCCAATGGGTGCAGTCAAGTGTGTAATAGAAATATTGTCAAAAAGCTGGGATTATTATTTAAATAAGTGCAGTGTTAAATTTGATTACATACTTTTTAAAGCTAATAAAACATTTCATTGCTCTCTAACTCTTTCCCATAGTCCCATGTAGTCAGAAAACATAAATTAAGTGAGAGGCTCTGCATAGAAATCTGCCCAGGCTTTGTGTGGAAGGAAACATGCTTAGAAACACTTGAGAGCCACAATAAAATGATAGGAAATGAAGGGATTGGCGGGCCCTGCGTGGGCTGCAGGGGACACTTTTACACCTTAAGGATTATGGACAGAACAGAGCAGGGGAGTAGAGCTAAAAATGGCGCCTGGGAGTGTGGGACAATAGGAAACCTAGGAGTGAGGCAGTGGGGGGGGGGGGGTCGAGGCAGTGTGGAGGTACCTCTTCTCTCCCTTATCCAGATAAGGGAGCAAACACCCCAGCCACAAGAGTTCTGTTTGCTTCCACATGCTCCCCTTTCCAGACATATCCATGACTTCATTGGTTTTTCTAAAATAGTAATTGTCTTGTTTTAAATAAATAAAAATAAAGCCATAGGGTACCAGTGTGGGGAGATGACATTTCAAATTGTACCGTTTGCCAAGCTTATCTGTGACAGGCTCCGAGTTTCCACCAAATGTCAAGGATCAGTGCCTCGAATTCATTTTAATGAAATATTGTGCTGATAAGGGTTATGAATGCCAAGTTTAAGCTGTAAATTACTCGGGTCGGGCTGCTTTGTGCTTTGTGAATCCTCCTGGGAGTCAGTTAATGAAGGTTCCTCTCGCTTTCCCCTTACAGTTAGGAATTCACGGCTATGCCTTCGCCATCACGAATAATGGATACATCCTGACGCACCCGGAGCTCAGGCCACTGGTAAGAGAAGCATCATTCCTGCATTTCTTCAGCTGTTCAGCTGTGCGGTGATCAGTGGCCAGACTCTGCAGCAGTTTTCACTTGAAACCCACTTGGTTCATAGTATCAAAGAGGCTGTTTGCATAGCTTAAAACTAATATTTTGACCCACAGTGCATCAGTGGTTAAAAAAAAAAAAAAAAAAAAAACCCTCAGTTTCTATCATGTTCTTATGTGAAAAGTCATTTTTATCCAAATGCATTCATTTATATTAATAGACATCTATCAGTATTTTGATTTTTTTCTTTAATTCCATACACTTTGAAATCCATTCTAATGAATACTCATACTCTCTCCCCTAACCTGACTTACTGGAAATAGAACAAATCAGATCCAAGATCTCTGAAAACTCCCTTTATTAAGATTCACCTCCCAGTTACATTGCTGAATTGCAGTGTTCATAGAAGCTATTCAACACCTTTATAAATAAATAGAAACGCCTAAGATTTTTCTCTATTTCCTGCACCAGAGTGCAGAAAACACTATTTTTTTTCCTTTGTCCAAAAGTGGTCTGAGGCCAATCTAAGATAGTCCATGGTCTCATAAAGGTCATAAAGCCCATGAAGAAGTTGCCTAGAGCACTTGTCCAGAAAACAGTGAGAACTGTCTCCCAGAGAGCAGACGGTCTCTTCAGAAGAGGCTATTGCAAGTTCAAGGCTGGTCCAGGTAACTTAGTAAAAAGATAATGTGTGCAAAGGGCTGACTGTGTGGCTCATGGTGGAGCACTTGCCTTGAGTACCCTATATCTACCATGATGCAAAGAGAAGGAGAAAAGTGAGGAGAGGAGGAGAGACTCTAACCCACTGACAGTGTCTCCAGTGGAGGTGTTGAGAGGGAGGGTGGCATCGCTGTCATCCTGGGCTAGTTAGAATGTGCTGCAAGCATGGCAGCTCCCTAGACTTATACGCCTTCAGCTCATTTTAAAGAAGATATGGGAATTTAGAGTAATGGGAAATGTGTAGGTCATTCTTCTGGCAACACACACACACACACACGGGGGGGGGGGGTTGCGCAGTACTGCTCATAGCAGAAGTCTCTGTCCCTTTCATTAGAATTAGGACATGGAAGCAAGCAGAGGGCTCTGCAAATGCTCCTCAGCCAAGCGCCGTGGGGACCCATTCTCTTCTCACTTGCATCATTGTTTAGAAACTGTCCATGTGAGTGCCCCATCATCAGCATCCAACTTTGCTCTAATCGCCCTGGTATTAATGGAGTCATGACCACATCACACGAACCCCATATGCTCACTTTCAGATGGAACTGATGGTGATGGCAGCACTTACACACACACACACACACACACACACACACACACACACACACACACACACACACAGAGAGAGAGAGAGAGAGAGAGAGAGAGAGAGAGAGAGAGAGAGAGAGAAAGAGAGAGAGTCGTGTGTGTCTGTCTGTCTGTCTGTAAAAGACCGAATTATTAACTGGTCAACTGATTTCAATTATAACTCTGAGCTTTTGGAATGTCTGATTGAAAAAGCCACAAATAACTTTAAAATAGTTAAGTCTAAAGATGTACTTGAGTCTAAAAAGCTTACCGAACTACCTACCCCAAGCTGTCAAGTGGGGTTGTTGACTGGGCAGAGTGTGTACAAGTGAGTTCGGTGTGCCTAAGCATGGGTTCCTGGTACTCATATGTTCCAAACTAGAGCAGGTCAGAGGCAGGGGCATGTTCAAACCCGACTCTACTGCCAGGGAATGAATTAACTTCCTATTTATCAGCTTTTGAAGGAGGAAGGAGATGGAGCCAGACCACACAGGTCATCATGGTGGCTTCCTTGTCTCTATAGCAGTGGAAATAACTGTCCTAAGACTAGCCCATGTCCCCCTAATCATTTATATCTCCTGGTTACATAGCAAATGGCCTGTTGTTGGATCTGTTTCTACTGGGAGGGCAGCTGGAAGGCTGGAAGAACAGGTCACTCCAAACAGCACTGTTTGACTCTGGTCATGTGAATGCTCACACACACAAGCTATTGCGATTCCTATCCATGTTCAGATGCTGGGATGAATGGAGTTCTCAGAAGTGATGGCCAGGGTCAGATTTCCATATGTGAAGTAGTCGAAGAGAATGCTCTACAGCTCACTTGTCAAAACACAAACCAGATGCATCTTTTGCAACTGACTCATGACAAGGCATGGCCAGACCAATGGGCCATCTGTTTCATTCATCTGTCACTGACTCTGAGGCCATCAGATGTTTGGAGAGGATTTTAGGGCAGGCTACCATTGGGGATTACATGAATTAGCCTATCAACATATGACCACCGAGTATAGGATGACTCTGCATGAGTTTTTTTTTCATTCTCCTTCTAAGTAAAGGAGCCACTAAGTGGAAGGAGATCTATCTCACACAGGTAGTCCTTCCTCATCCCAGCTCTCTGACTGAGTCACATGACCTTTCTGAGAGCCACCTTCGTCTGATAACACTGCTTTAATCATAGCACACGCATCATGGCGCTGTCATCATGGTAAAGGGGAGAAGGTTAAGTCAGAGATCCTTCAGTGCTGCAGGTTCCAGGATGTCACTGGGTGATGGGAGTTAACTCAGCATCCCATCTGTCCTGGCTCTGTGGATCTGCAACAATCGGGGGTTGGCCACTTTAAAGATGAGTGTCAGATGATTCCTGCATGTGCAGCCCACATTTTGATTTTTCAGAAGGTTATCCTGGTAAGTAAGCATAGGCAACGGCCCGTGTGCATACTGGGTGCATGCATAACTTCTGTTGGTTTTTCAGGGTATTTTCTTGTTGTTGAACAATAATTTTGACCCACTTGTGCTATGCAGCTCCATGTGAGAGCACTCTCTCTTTCTCCCTCTCTCTCTCTCTCTCTCTCTCTCTCTCTCTCTCTCTCTCTCTCTCTCTCTGTGTGTGTGTGTGTGTGTGTGTGTTGGGGGAATTTCTCAATTAACATTGAGAAAAAGACTAGAAGCCACCCAGAGAAGTGTCTATGAGTATCCTGGTTTCTTCATTCTCTCTGTTTTCTATCCCCTTCCTGCCAGCCCACCTAGCGTGTAGCCTACCATCAGGAGATGAACAAAAGGGCCCTTCCATCCCACTATTTTCAGTGTTCCTTTTGGAGGCTGTAAGTAGATCCTATGCATGTGCTAGCACTCTGGTGTCAGTCATGTGGAGATCTGCTCTGGCTGGGCTTTGCAGTGCAGCAAGCAGCAGACAGCTGTTAGCAGCTTCCTTGACCGGCTCAGGCGAGGAGTCTTCACCCAAGCCCCACTAGCCTCTTCTCAAGCCCAGACTTAGAATGAAGTCATAAATGGACCTTCCCCTCTGTTCTGGCCACAGCTGCCAGATTAGCATGGTGAATGTTAGCATGGGCTGTGGCCAGCCTGGGGAGGGTAGGAAGAGCCCTGGTCACACAGCCCATGTTCCCTTCTGTCTGCCACTGAGGTTGTGCCTGCCCTTGCAGCCAGACGAAAGAAGTGGCTTCCTCTAAAGCACAGCACCAATATTTTTCTAATTTGTCCAATAAAATCTTTCCCCCAAACTTCATGTCTGGCTTGGTTTGATCCAGTATTTTCTTTCATCTTGTATGATTTGGGTGTGAATCATGAAATGTCTCCAAAACCAGGAGTCTTACCCAGGCTTACTCAGAAGTCATGGTTCTCTGTGATAACCAGGTTTTGGTCTGTCCTGCTCCAGTGTCTCCCCTGCACCTCCTTGCCACCAATTTATCACTTCCCGATGGCTTCACTGATGTCAAAACGAAAGGTCCTTGCCAGGTTTTGGATGAGATTTGTCCTGTACTGCACAGAGGGCTGAAGTAGCTAACTGCCTTCCAATAGACTAATAGGACTTCTGTGACAGAGCCAGCTTCTGTTCCTGGTGTGGGAGGTGGGAACCCAGTACAACAATTAGGATTAAACTCAGATCCTGAGAAGTGTCTTCTGTGAAGTGCTGTCTCGGCTCCTCAGGAAGTAGGCGGCACAGTAGCCGAGGAGTGACTGTGTCTGACTTCCAGGGCAGTTCTGGTGCAGCTCTAGTCAGAATCTGTCCAGCAGGAACTCACTGAGAGCCACAAGATGGGTCGCCTGTGTTGCTTAAAGTTTTCAGTAGCCACATCTAACGAGTAAAGAAGGACACAGGTGAAGTGAAGTTTAAGGATAATATTTTAGTTTGTCTCCAAATCTCTGGTGCTTTAACATATATTCAATATAAAATAACTAATACAAATTCTCTAATAGTCTATGAAATTGGACAGCGATTTGACACTTAGAACATGTCTCACTTAGGACCAATATTTCTCAAGAGCCACAGCTAGCTGTGACAACTGCAGAGATTCTACTGGCCAAAGATGTGAATCGCCATGTTGGAAGTTTCTAGAGAACACGAGTGAGAAAATGAATGATAATGAAAAAAGTGGTCAGTCATGCCTTCCCACGCCGTCTTAGGCTGAGGCTTGTTTGGCCTCTGAGGAGGAAGTGGGATAGCTAGAATTCACAAGAAGCCGGCTGGAAGCCAGAGCAGATGGGCTCTCCTTTGGCCAGGAAGCATGGATGGACTGTGTCAGCCATGTGGGTTTACTCCTAACCCATGTGGACCCCCTAAACCGAATTGTGTTGCAGTGACCAGCGCGTGGAAGGCATTATCCACACTGGGAGATGCTGAGGTTTTAGGTTATCCAATCAGGCTATTTGGAGAAAAAGTTTATTTATGCTCTTCTGGAAAATTCTGGCTAACTCTCAAACAAGGCGAAATTCTACAGATAACAGTGCCATCTCCCATAGCTCTATAGTCCTCTACCCTCCCTCAGTGCAAATGCAGCTGCTCCAGCCACTGGTGCTCTGCAGCCCAAGTCCTCACATGACATCCCCGTGTCACCTTTGACCAGCCTATCCTATGTCATCATACTGTTTCTTTGTCTTATGGATGCTCAGGTAGGTCATTGTTCTAAGCCCTGTTTGCTCTTGTATATTGGGTATAGACAGACCCCTGTAAGAGGTTATTACATACATGAAGCAAGAGGCAGACATGCTAATAAATGTGCCATTTGGTCCTGTCCTGTAGAAATGAGTGGATACTCTCATGGCATGTGTGAATATGTGTTATACTAATTAGAGGGTATCTCCAATAGCTGGTGAAGCAGAAGTTAGGTGAAGACAGTGTTCTTTCGGCAGTCCAGCAACTTTCTGAAGGTCTTCTAAGGGGTCATGAGAACAGATGCCATTGAAGTAGTGTAGTGTTTAAGCAGAACCCTTACAGAGTTGGGCTTCTCCCCAGCTTTTGCCCCTTCCCTAAAAGACCTCAACTCTCTCCCTGTCCAGCTGTTTTGCCCAGAATCTCACTTCGTGTGTGTGTGTGTGTGTGTGTGTGTGTGTGTGTGTGTGTGTGTGTGTGTGTGTGTGTGTGTGTGTGTGATTAGCTCTTCCTCCAGCTCTCAGCTCAGTGGCCACCTTAGAGAAGCCCTGCACTTTGTCCAAGCTCCCAGCATGCACCTGCCTCCATTTGTTTGGCTCACTTGTTGCTAGGATATGTCTATGCGTTTAGCATCTCGGTCGCGCTTTGCTGGACCTTGCTACCACACGGTCAGAAAGGGATGCAGATGATGGGAGTCTGGGTGCTGTGTTCCTACAGCAAATGAGAAATGTGGGTGCCACATGTGCTTTCTTTAAACATTCACTCCTCGTTATGTCGGGGCATGTGTGGGTTGTGGAGCTCTTCTGCCCTGGTCGGTCATCCCTCTGCCCTCTGCCCTTCTGTTTGCTGACATCCCACAGATGCTTCTGCCATCGAACATGGCCCTGGCAAAAGCGTCTTGGGCAGTTCGAAGGCTGTTTCTGCTTAGGAAATGCTCATCACACCATAGAAGCCCTCGCCAACAGCAGCAGCATGAATGGTCAAGGAGACCTATGGGTGTACAGATACAGCTCGGCCTTTCTCAAGGCTGGTTGCCCTGAAATTCCTGAGGGCTTCCCAGACGAAGAGTGCTGACCTGGGGAGCTCGGGAATGACTTCTCTCTGATCTTAGGAGGATGTATTCCTCTGGCAAGGTCTGTGTATGCGGTAGAGCCTAGCATTGTAAACCTTGAAGCAAGTGCTACAGTCTCTGTTCAGTCCTCCTTGGCTTCCGCGCTCCAGGGGCTGATGAACTGAAGGAGACTGCCCAGTAGGTGGCGCACGGGCATCGCTGTGTGCTGATCCCCAAGCAAATGTCTTGCTGGCCAAGGTACAGCCTCTGAGCAGGGATGAGGAGGGACCCTACTTAGGTTCGGTTAAATCCGCTCTAGTTTAAGAGAAAAATATTAATGGATGCCTAGAAATTATATTTGCTCAAAGTATTATGTCCACTGAGTGGGGAAAAAAACGATTGTAAACCCACCACAAAGAGCACTGCCTCATTTTGAAATCCGTTCTTTGGCTATGGGGACACAAGAGTCACATCTGTATGTTTTTGCTTCTTGCTGAAGTGCATGGGCACTTTGGGAACTGCCTAGCATGGGTACTTGAGTGAGAATTCTCCAGCTTAGCTTCTGATCTAAGGAATGAGGACTTTACTGGGAGAACCTACATTTTTACCAGGTTGAATGATGTTTAAATTTCATCTTCTAACACTCAAGCCCACAGCTTCTCGGTCCTGGGACTAGGTGGGCACTTGGATACTTAGGCAGTGGATGAGCTGTGGGAGTCGATTCCGTCTTTGAATATGTAGTGTGCTTTCACATTACCCTTGGATGCTAGAAGAGGCAAGTAAGCGGAACTAGTAACAACCATGCGGCTGCTACCCAGGATGTCAGAAGTCAGACCTTCTAATGATGAACACCCTGCCCAAACTGAATTATTAAGTTCTAGTGTCTTCCTGCCTGTTAGCATGTGTCAGAGAGGCCACCTGAGTGTGAGGATCTACCATATAATGGTTGTATTTTAAAGAAAAATTAATTAAATATTTGCAGAGGAAAATGATCCTTGGGCCAAGAAATGTGCCTGTCAGAACATACGTTTAGGGCAGTCTTCACAGAAGTCAGACATGACAGTGAACCTGATTCGTCACCATCTTATTCCTTCAGTTCTGAAGCTGTGTGTGCTTCCCTTCCCTTCGCGCCATGTTTTTCTTTTGTCCCCTGATGTTGACCTGATGGATCACAGAGATTGTTCTTCATTCTAGCATAGATGCGGTTGGGGCCAAACTGGCTGTGCCCAATCTAAAACCACAGACTCTGCCTTTCTCAGCGGCCTTCTTGCTCCAGTCTCATGGAGCTGTGCCTCCCTCTTTCCTGCAGAGTGGGAGGCAAGGTCTCCCAACATTCTCAGCTTCAGGGAAGCACTCAGCAGCAGTAGGTTCTACCCACCACCTTTACAGGGGATGCTTTGTGGTGTTCCATCCCGTCAGTGCACTTGCTCTGTCCTTGCTCCCTGCTGGGGCCAGAAGACATAGAAAAGGACCAGACAGGTTATTTCTCTTAAAGTATTACACTTACAGGATAAAAAGAAAAAGAAAAATAGAAGAAGACGGAAGAAGAAAAGAAAGAAGTGAGTGAAGGAGGGAAGGAGGGAGAGAGGGAAGAAGAGAAAGACCATTTATCCACTTTTTTATTCATTTGCTGTTTACTTGTTTCTTTATGTCTCATCACAGTAGCCATAGAAAATAAATTTCCTCATTTTCTTCCAATGAGTTCTCCCTTTGGGTAAACATTTATGAATTGGTATCTGTTGCTTGCAGATACCAAAGCAGCCTGACCTATGCGTTCTTGAAATCCCACTATCAGCTCTGGCTTTGATATCTGCTCTCAGGGAGTTCATAGCCCCACCCACTCTAGCCCAACTGCAGTATTGCCCATCTTGGTAGGTTCCTCATAGGGACCAGATTATGGGTTCCTACTGCATGGTAGATGTCTGAACACATCTACCGGTCGGTGCAAGTAACCAGAGGACACCAATCAGATTCTGTTCCATTTACCCTCTCGCATAAAGGCCTGATGAGGTGTCTGGCGAGGGAGGTGGAATGAAACTAAATATGAAGGGAAGACCTGGGCACAAAGGAGATTGAGCACAGTGACGCTGTATACTACAGACTCCAGGAGTGGCAATACTGACAGGTGTCTATGCAAGCACTCAGTGTCTACCTGTGGATCACATAGCTGGGGAAGCCTGCAGAGAGCTGGTCTATAGCCTACAAACTCTCAGAACCCTTCATGCTGCTGCCTGGCTGAGGTTAGGAAGAGCACAGGGCTCATGGGATGCCCAGAAGAGGGACTTGGCTACTAGATGCTCCCAGCTCGGCTTCCCCTTCCCCTTCCAAGCCTTCTCTCCTTCCCTTGTGTGATATATGGTTGTGAACATATATCACGTATGTGTCTATCATGCTGTGTACTCCTCTAGAAGCCAGGAAACCAGAATCTCCCTGATATTTGGTGCACACCCTCTTATGGAGAAGATAGGGTTTGTGGTTAAGCTCATAAATAAAAAGATAAACAAAATGCATGACAGATTTGGGATATGCTCTGAAGAAACAAAAAACAAAAACAAACAACCACCACCCACGAGTGTGTGAGAGAAGAAAGGGAAGGGAGAAGCTGCCTACCTGGGTCTTCAGAGATACTGTTCTTAGTTTCCCCATGTACTGTAGACTGGGATCTGGAGGGGGAAGGAGAAATCTCCATCCAAACTGTGGAGCTTGGGCCTTGCATGTGCAAAGACCCTGAGACTGGGAGATACCCAAAGCTCCTGGGGTCTAACCCCGGATTTAGGATAGACTTCCAGAGCAGGTTCACAGACACGTTTTTACTTGCACTGCCACCTCCTGATGATGCCGTCACTCCCAACAACTGCCTCTCTCCCTGCCATCCTGTGCATGTATGCATCACAGCTGCCCGCCTGCACCAAAGTGAGGATACACTCTATGTCTGGAGCCTCCTGGTCCCAGGCACACAGAATGCCAGTGTGCTGAGGGATAAGTAACAACCCATCAGGCTTCTGAGAACAGCCTGGCACTCGCCACCATCTCCCAGGGAACCCAGCTCCCTGGGTGTGCTCTATGCTGGGTCCCCATAATTCCCCCAGGGAAACGAAGCTCCACTTCCTCTGGTGATACCATGCCTGCCGATATACCTGCTGTGTCCCTGAAGGTATCTCTCCAGCTCTGGAAGGAAAAACATGGCACTGAGCCTGTCTTGAGGTCTGCTTAAGTGTGCGGATAACTCTTTAAAAGCAGTCCTATCTAGACTAGAGTGCCATGACACCCTGGGCGCATCCACCCCAGCATTTCCGTGGACACACAACCGGGTCGCTCTTGTTTCCTTTCAGCCCAGGCTCCCAGCACCTGTGCCTTCATCCTTCCCCCTCTGCTCATTTGCTCTGGGATTCAAGTTTATACGTAAGTCTATCAGGCAGTATTAAAAGTCACAAGTAGGCATTGGAAGAAAATCTGGTTTATAGATGGGAATTTTTGCTACTTTATGTTTGGGTGAAAAAAGTTTGATGTAAAAAAAAATATATATATATATATATATACACACACACATACACACATATACCCTTCTTTACACTCGGCACACTTTGACCTCTGTTTTACTAGATTAATGTCATATCTAGAATGCCCCATCTTGGATGATAAATTAGCAATAAAAAGCTCATCAAAATGTAATTACAGGCAATGTGTTGAATAATGATCTCTTAAAAATTCCTATAGATTTGTCTGCACCTCCTTTCCCTAGTGAGGGAAATGAGCCTCAGCTGCTAGCTCCTAGCCTGGGCCAGGAATGCAAACCCTAGCCACACTTCCAGGCTGAGACTTGCGTGCTGGTTTCTATCACAGCCAGTGCCCTCTCCTTGATCAATCACACTGCTTCACGGGCTGCACATCTTTATACAATTTAAAGGGCCATCTTCATAGGCTAGGAAGACAGTAAAGTATAAACTGAAGGCAGAATGAGACTCTCATCTCTCTCTGTACTTATTCATTGGTTGTAACTAGGAAGACAATAGCAAGCAGACCAGTACAGAGAAGCCAGAGCAGCGAGCATTAAAGCGTTCAGAACTGCAGATTCCAAGAAACCTGGCTTCTCCTGAGAGAGGAGAGGAAGATGGCCAAATGAAATTAGGCTTCTCCTAGGGGTCCTGCCTGCTCTCTCCTGAAAGCAGAGTGAACTAGATCACCCAGCCATATCCTCCTAGTATGAAAGGGCCCTGGAAAACCTACATATCAGTTTGAGGGCAGAATATTCAAACGCCCTCACTGTGTGAGCGCGCATGCACATTTATTTGAATAACTGAAGAATTCAATCATGTGAATGCCAACAATTATCCCTCTGCCTTTACGTTTTAGGAAGACCTTGCATCTGAATCCCCATGAGAGCATTAAATTGCTATCTAATTAGCAGTCCCAAATTATATATATTTAAAAGATAATGAAGGGTTTGAAGGCTGTTGGAATAACTGGTTATACATTTAAATGAATCGCTAAAAATTTGTTAGTAATGTGTGGAGTTTTCTTTTATTTCTTGATTCCCTCTTTGAAGTTCAGTAGACCCAACCTCGCAGGGTTAAGTCTGGTAGCAGAAAGATAAAGGCAGATGTTTTTAATTATTACAGCACAAACTCCCAAATAATTATAAGCAGCTGTCATTTTTACATAATCCTGAATGATAAGACCCAAAAGAATGCAAATAAAAGCGTTGAGACATTGGGCTTTGGGCTTTGGGGACACAATAATTTAATCCCATCTCACCACTGAAATGATGGTTGCCTTTGGTGGAGGAGCCTGCTCTTAATTTTTTTCTTAGTTTTTACTGACCACGTGGAAAGCAAATATATTTCCAAAATACAACCCAGGTACCATTTCTGCATTCCTTTGGAATGTTCACTGGATGAAAGCATACACCCAAACATTTAGTTTACCCAGGCTAGAATGTTTCCTGGAGAGCCTACTCCTGGCCAGGCAGTTCTTAGCACCGCACACCCAATGGCACACAAGAGAGAGCTACCTTCTCTAGGATGCTTCGGAACCCATGTAGGAAGCAAGCAAGTAAGCTAGAGTCCTGTATCATACAGTGGGGCTACCAGGAGAGGCTGAGATAATGAGGGGAGATTTTAAACTGACCCTGATTAGACCCAGTTCAGACAGGGGTGCCTCTTGGCTGAGTCCATGGGTGTCAGAGATTGACCATGTGACTCAGAGTTGGAGTCAAGGGTTTGAGGAGCAGATGGGGTGAGCTACCCAGACCAGAAGATAGAAGTAATGATGCCCTTTATGTCTAGCTAAGGGACTACAAAGAGAGGAAGGAGTGGTAAAGATGGCAGTATTAGCAGAGGCCAACTGAGAGGACTTTGGAGAAATGCCGGAGTATTAATCGTTATCCTATAGGGCATGAGGACTCTGTGCCAAGCACTGATAAGCTATGATTTTGGTTGTAGACATATCCCTCAGACTGAACCTAGGGAGTGGGTTAGAGAGGAAGAATTCAGGCAGAGACTGGTTTGGAGTACTTATTCTCTTCCAAGGGAGCACTTCCTTGGTGGTTGACAATAAGCCGATGGCCTGCCTAATGTGACTCAACTTCAAAGCACTCAGAAGTGAGAAGAATCCATGGCTGTTGGCCTGCTGGCCCATGCTCTCTTTCTCCCATCCTAGCGCTGCTGCCCACATTTCCATGGTCACTGGCAATGAAAGACTGTGAGGACTGAGGCAACCTTGCAGGGGACCTTGGCTTTTCTGTGAGTCATAAATCACATCAGAAATCTCTTGGGCTTATTCAGACCACCATGTATCCAAAAACATTCTTTAAAAGATACATCACTCTAATTGGCACTTATACACACACACACACACACACACACACACACACACACACACACACACACACCACACACGCACAGAGTAACTCACTAAACAAAACTAAATATTTTGCTGGGTCACCAGGCGAGTGAGGTACTGATGGATGGAATGGAAACCTGCCCAGGTTGGAGGTCAGAGCATGGCTAGAGGAGAGCGCATACATCAGACAAAGTGCTACATGCTCATTTAGGCTACAGCTCCCAGGGAGGTTTGAAACAAGGGCCACTCAGGTGACAAAGGAGAGTGACTAGCTAGAAGGAAAAGGTGGTCACGGGTATGAATCTTTCACAGATATTATTAGCAATTTTACCAGGAAAAGAGCACCACACCAAAGCTCCCATTCCATCATCCCCAACATCTCCCTAGATGAAAATCTCACATGCACAGACACAGGTGTATTTGGTGAAGCTGGGGGCATTTTGACATGAACTACTAGGAAGCATCAACTAGGTGAAGGAAGGATTGCTTTGTCCCTTCTTTACCGCATCCCGCTATAAATTGTAGATTCATCTTGTTCGTGTATTTATCAAACACCCCTGAGCACTGAGAGGTATCTAGGTTCTGATTTACAGTCCTGGGTGAAATTAGCCACACTCAGAACTCTCTCTCCAGCAAATGGCTAGCTGCTGCCCCCTACGGAAGGTCAGGTTAGGTGCAGAGCCTTATTGTTACTAGCTTGGGATCTTATTTGTGTGTATAAGAAAATGTGTTTTCATTGCCATGGCAACTCTAGAATCAGTTTGCTGTGCCTGATTAGACCCCTTTGAAGCAGTATGATGGCTGAATGTACCCTAGGGTCTTCTGATATCTTTAATGTAGTATGGGTAAATGCTAAATTAAAAAAAAAATCCTTGCCAGATATCACAGATTAGCTTCCAAATCACAGGGTTCTCTTCATCCTAGATAGTACCTCCCAATGGCATGGTGGTATCTGAAAACCTACAAGAAATGGGATTTGGAAGAAGCCACACCCACACCCAGGAGTTCAGTGCGATCTCAGAAATTCTTGAGTTCATTCAGAAGGACCTCTAGCATCTAACTTTACACAGGGATTTGCCTCGAGGTATTCTGACTTAGGAAAGTGTCCCCTGGGTGCTAGCGGTCCCCTTAATTTGAATGCCATCCTGTCCTGCCTTTTCTTCTAGCAGCTGTCTGCTCTCTGCTCTCATTGACCTCTCTACCTCCTTCACCAGGCCTGATGCCACCTCTCTCTTCCAGGCACCCAATCCTTGGTCTTTGTCCTTTGTGCTGGCACAAAATTTCCTTCCTGTCAATCTACTGAACACATTTTAATGTCTCTGACTAGCTTGCTATAACCAGACAGACTGGCTTCTTGAGAATTAAGTCTAATCCAGCCATGGTACAGTAAGCCATGTTTGACCTACAAAACCATGGTGGGGCCGGGCCATCTCCTCCCCACACACAGCGTGTGACTCATGACTTCTAGGAGGACAGTGATTGAGATAAAGGTCATTTGGGATTTCAAAGCAGCCTCTTTAATTGTTGTTGGTTTTTTCGGGTTTTTTGGTTTTAAACACCTAAGCCAGTTTAGTTTTACAGCCATCAAAAGGATTTTGTCGTTCAACTACAGGAAGGCGCGTAGAACTTTTCATCTTGGAGACAGTTAAAAACATTAATTAACAAGAGCAGGGTACTTCTGAGGAAGAGGAAAAGGCTCTGTCTGGACATGTCCCACTGCCCCTCTCTCAACTCCCTGCTGCTGTGAGACACACCCTCGTGGCCCTGGATCTGGGCTTCTCATCTTCCCAGGGCTTAGAGGATTTCATCTCCATCCAATACAGAGCCACGGGAATTTATGCCAGGGCATAATGCATGTGTCACATACATGTGTGTGTATTGTTGGGGGAATCCAAGCTACTGTAGAGTCGCACTCTACAGGGACAGCATGATTTGGAAATCCCTGTTCAAATGCTATCTTCCAGTCTTGTAGACACTTGTCTGAGGTCCTGACAGGAATCATGATAAATTAAGTAGACACTGTAAAATGGGCCTAGGTACAATCCTGACTCCTTGAAGTCCCTCACTGTCTAGTCTTCTTAATCTGGAACTGTCACTGAACACTGGGGCCAGTTGCAAAGGACAATCCCTTTTCTAGAGGCCTACATAGTTCACTTCAGCATAGAGAAGAGTGGGCCTAGTAGGATTTGCCTTCCAGATGGTTCTGCCCCCATGACTGAGCACTTACCTTCTGTCCTGGCAGAGATGGTCACCTGCACAGAGGCTCAAGTTAATGAGGTGAGGACCGCACCAGGCGGGGAACTCAGACACCAGAAGGAGCTGATGTGCTTCTCAGTTCCTCCGTTTGCTAGCCATGTCACCAAGGGATCTGGCTCTGACTTTCCCATCTTTGAAATCATTCACCCTCCCTGGAGTTGGGGGACTTGGTAAGACACAGACAGTATTTAGCATAGTTCCTAGCCTGAGACATGTTCTGTGGAGAATGGCGGGAGGCAAAGGGTCAGGGTGGGCAGTCATGTGAGCCAAGCAGACTGGTCATGTGTTTTATGAGTTCCTGATTGGGAGACGCAATGAACTTTGGAAGGTGAAAGCCATAAGTGCTTTCAAGTATTCTGGAGAAGACTCCAGTGTCACCGGTGACCCTATGTAGGGGTGGTGAGGGTGGTATTTTAAATTGATGTACTCTTTCATTCAAAAATTTCTACAAGGAGCAATTAGTACAGGAAGAATTAGGAAAAAAATAATAAGAGAAGCTGAAAGGATTCAAGCCATTTAGAGAGTGACATGGAGAGCTGAGACTGACATGGGCCATGGGATCCACCTCCCAAAGACTCGTCACTGTAGAGACCTTCATTGGCCACTGGCAGGATGGGATCCAACTATAGCAGTATAGGGGAGGGGATGTCACTCTGCCACAAGTCTGCATGTCCTTCCTTTTCTGCCTTGGGAAAAGGCCACGGATGCAGATTGATGTTTCTCATTAAGCAGTGTATGCATTAAGACCAGTTTTTCCTGTGAGTACACTCACTGTGTGGCACTGGTCTCATTACCTTAGAAAGCAGCCACAGCATCAGTGGTCATTAACATTGGCCAAGAGGGAAATTGTTTAGACTGTATTTGTTAGAGCCTCTGATGTTCTGGTTGGGTTCAGCCATATTTATTTTCAGTGCTTCTCAAGGCATCCCTGGGAGTCAAGGGCTATATCTTCCGTGTAGTGAGGAGGGCAATTGGGTTTGGAGCTGTGAACAGCTTGCCCTGGCTCATGAAGCATGAAGACTTGACAAGGTCTAGCTCCCAGTCCCTAGCTTTTAGCTGCCCTCCAATAGCCTACCCTGAAGGAGTCTGAGCCATGAGTTGTGAGCGGAGACCAAGAACTTGAAGGTTGGTACTGATCCCCCTGGAGCAGTTCTTGCAGATCTTCCTAAGACTCACTGTGCCTGGTACAAGGACTGAGAAGCATTTGGTGTCCATCAGAATGGGGGGTGTCTGGGGGAACAGGAAGTGAATAGATGATTGAGCGTCCATAGGAGAGAAAGATGCCTGGGTCCCTTCTGAAATAGTCTCTTTATCCTTCAGTGGGAGGGGATGGAGAGGAGGAGAGGAGGAGAGGGGAGGAGAGGTAGGTCATTACCAGGGGAAGCTCATGCCTGCCTGGAGAGAGAAACATCCTTCTTAATGACTGGCTCTGGGTTAACCATACCCTCATCCAGATGGTTCTTTCCTAGACATAGTGTCTTCCTCCCCATTTCCTTCCTTCTTTCTTTCCTTCCTTCCTTTGTCTTTTGTTTGTTTGTTTTATTTTGGTAGCCTGTAGCAGCATGAACACTTAATTGATTGGGCCCATACCATATTTGTTGCACAGAGACCGCAAGTATATGTGTGGGTAGTACCCTTGGGCTTTTCCCAAAGGAACACTGGAGAAGCAAAGCCATTGTCATTTTCTTTAAGTCAGAATGGCCACACCTTGACCTACCTTATTGTGCTTCCAAAGCCAGCTTGCAGGTAACACAGAAGGAGTTTGTATCCAGACCATTAAAAACTGAACTTCAAGCAAGCCCTTGGGTAGTTCTGGCTTGCTCCAAAGACGGGTGTCTTCTTGTCCCAACATTCGAGCCACAGGCTTGTTTGTGTGCTCACCACATCTGGCCTTTATTTGAAACTCCACCTCAAAGTATTTCATAGCACACAATATCTTTCCTTATTAAATTCTTCTGTACATATTTTTGTTTTCATAAAACAGGCACCAAAAGCTGCAGGCCCTACCTGTGGCTCTGAGGCTGTGTTCATAAACCTTTGGAGACCGTTTGCGATTTGTTAATCACATTTTCAAAGGAAGTTACAGATTATAGATATACTAACAATTGTCATATACAATGCCTGGCACTGTAATGGGCTCCTTACGAACAAGGAACAGGAAGGGGAAGTTGGGAAGCTAGGCCTGGGATTTGTCCCCCCCAGAGGCTGCATGGGGGGAGGGGAGAGCCAGTCTCAGAGTGGGAGAGTCCAGAGCTTAATTATTCTACTGTTGCTTGAGAAGGCATGCAGGGAAAGTACAGAGAGCCGAGCTCTGCTCAAGCACAGAAGTGCATCGCAGTAGGTGGTGAGGCCTTTTATAAATCAGATGTTCCCAAATAATCATTAAAGTTATGAAGTCTGTAAATATTTCACATAAAATGTATTCTTTAAAGGAGTGCATTGGGCTGGAGAGATGGCTCAGTGGTTAAAAGTGCTTACTGCTCTTGCAGAGACCTGGGTTTTATTGACAGCACTCCTGCCAGGCAGCTTACAACTGCCTTTAACTCTAGTTTCAGGAGATCCCACACTCTCTTCTAGCCTCTGTGGGCTCCTGTACACATGTGGTGCACATAAACCCACACAGGCATGCACACACACACACACACACACACACACACACACATATAGAAATAATAAGTAAATCATCTTTACAAGTAGTTGCAGTATAAAGAAAAGAGAAGGCATTCAATGTGTACAATCTGATCACCTGACGCTCGGAACTCCGGGCAAGATTATTTTTGAGAGAAGGATAAGGTGTGGGCTGATAGTGGTACAGACTACCAATGCCAGCCCTTGGGAGGGAGGCAGGCAGGTAGATCTGTGTGAGTCGGAAGACAATTTGGTCTACATAGTTCCAGACCAGCCAGGCCTAACAGGGATACCCTATCACTAAAAGGAAAGGGAGCAATTTGGGAAGCATACGTTGACATATCCAAGGGGGTAAAGATGTCAGGCATGGTGTGGACCAGGTACACATGTGCCTCCAGGACTGTCATTTCAGGCACGGTGTGGACCAGGTACACATGTGCCTCCAGGACTGTCATTTCAGGCATGGTGTGGTCCAGGTACACATGTGCCTCCAGGACTGTCATTTCAGGCACGGTGTGGTCCAGGTACACATGTGCCTCCAGGACTATCATATTGCATTTCCACTGCTTTTCCAGCAAGGGCTTCATTCGCAGGATGACTTAAACTAGGGGTCAAGGTGGCCATAATGTGCTCCAAGCTCACATCTCACAACCTTAGCAGTGCTGGTGCATCGGGAACCACCTTTTCTGGAAGAATCCAAGAAAGCATCTCAGATGGAACCGTTGGAGTCTTTTTGCACTGCTGTGGGTTATGTCCCCATCTCTAAACTAATTCCTGCATTCTGGAATGATGTGAGCTTCCCTGTATTGTTAGGCCCTTACCAGTCTCTGACCCAGCAAGAAAACCTAGGCACTTACTCTAGAAAATGGGCTTACTTCCCCACCTGCTAAGCTTTCTTAATGAGAAAAGGTAGTGTCAGGTTTGGAGTGCTACTGTCTGTCTGTTGCTCTCAGCCTCTAGCAGCTATGCCATAGTCTGCTGAGGTTTCTTTGCTAACCTAAAGGAATCCCTGTTCACCTGTTAAGAATAAAGTGTTTCTGACCCATTGCACATATTTGGTTAGGCAGACATGAGGGAGGGCCCTTTATCAAAGGGAGTTTCCAGCTCCTGTGTTTTTCTGTGAGGTTGACATGTAGGGTCTTGCACAATATAGCAACTGATGGACTGCCATGCTGGGAGATCTTTTACTTTACTCTCTGGTCTCTCTTACAGTTCCTCTTTGTTTTTGAGACAGGGTCTCACTCTTTAGCTCAGTCTGGTCTGGAACACACTAAATATTCCAGATTAGCTTGAAACTCATGGCAGTCTGTGCCTCACTCTCCGAGTGCTAGGGTTATAATGAGCTACTGTACTCAACTCTCTGTTTCTTGAGA
The DNA here is from genome assembly GCA_028551405.1 of Uromys caudimaculatus. Taxonomy (NCBI): domain Eukaryota; kingdom Metazoa; phylum Chordata; class Mammalia; order Rodentia; family Muridae; genus Uromys; species Uromys caudimaculatus. Next base: position 78,466,758 of record CM052708.1, on the reverse strand, counting down.
AGACTCTTAGTAGATTGGTGATAAAAGAAAATGAAAGGCTGGAGATAGGTGTGGCTCATGTGGTAGGATGCTTGCCTACAATGTGCTAAACCCTGGGTTCAATCCCCAGACCCACATAAACTGCGAAAGTCTGCATTTGCAGCACTTGGAAGCTAGAGGAAGGGGGATCAGAAGTTCAGAGCCATCCTCAACTACATAACCAATTCAAGATCAGCTTGGATTGTATTGAACCCTATCTTCAATAAAGAAAAGAAAAGTCAAGGAGTCTAAACAGATTTCTCTTTTGTAAGTGTTACCTCGAAAGAGCTGGGTACCTTAGCACAAATACAGATATTTCTGTCAAGAGTCTCTCCGCTTGTAATGCACATAGCGGAGGGAGACAGTTGGCCATCCTTGTATGATATTCAGCAAATACCTTCTGCCTGTGACTTGTAGCATAGTGACAGGATTAGTGAAGTATCCTTTCTTTCAAGCAATTGGGGAGTTCCCAACTCTGTGCGAAGAGTCAGGTCTTCCTGGGATAAGTACCCCTGGGATGAGCTGCCAAGATGGAGAAGGATTTAGCCTGACTCTCCTAGAAATTACTAGCACCCCTATTTTGTAGCTGGAAAATGCTGAAGTAGCTCAGTGGCTTGCTTAGCACCAAATATTCAGTGTGATGTGGGCAATGGTGGTACCTCTGTTCTCTTTTCTTCTGACAAAATCCTGTACAGACTTTGAGGATAAAGATGTGTTTTGTATTTAGGACCTTACAGTCAGTTTAAGTTTAACAAAGGCTGAAATCCCATGAGGCTTACACGGAGAAATGAAGGCAGGGGTTAGCAGGGGGTGAGGTAGCCTTCCCCTGTGCTGGCTGTATGATCTTATTTGATTTTGTTATTGCATTTGTTACTTAGAGCCCATCTTCCGAGCTATGGGATGGTGGGGTGGGCAACGATAGAAGCAAAAATAAGGGAGAGATGCTCCCAGTAAGTTTGTGGGAAGAGAGGAGTGATGCTTAAATATCTGTCTTTACTATTTTACACTTTGCATGTGTGTGGTATATGTACATATTTGTTATGGGTATTTGCACGTGAACATGCAGATATGAGTACATGTGTATACCCTGAAGCCAAAGGTCCTCATTGGGTATCTTTTTCAATAATTCTCTAGCCATCTTTTAAGGCAGTTTCTCTCATAGAATCTAGTGCTCATTGGTGGCAAGGCTGGCTAGTCCATGAGCTCCAATGGTCTGCCAGCCTCTGTCCCCACACCCAGTACCAGTGTACCGCATCTCCCTTTTATATGAATCTTGGGGATCTGAGCCTGCATGGCAAGCACTTTACCATCACCATAGCCCCCAAATGCCTTACTGTCAAGATATCCAATGTGGTGTGTGTGTGTGTGTGTGTGTGTGTGTGTGTGTGTGTGTGTATGCGCACGTGCATGCTTGTGTTCTGAGTAATTGAATAAAGGAATATTGTGAAGTGACCAAAAGAAGAATTCCGTCTACCAAAGCAAAACAGAATGGTTCAGACCCATCAACAGGCAACCCTATACTCTGTAATAGTATGCTTTTGAAGGTCAAATTCTGGGCTGCCTGGGAGTTTTTAGAATGGTTCTTACTGAAATAGGCTTGGAAGCCAGTGGTTCAGAAGGGCTGTCAGACTGTCTTCCCATAAGCAAAGCCCTGAGTCTAAGAACTCTCTACACCTCCCCTGTGACTCCTGCTCATGACTCAGACCCAAACCTCTCCCTCATCCTTCCTTCCTTCCCGTTCCTTCTGCCCTTAGCAAGGCTGGCTTGTCCAGCTTCCATGCACACAGGAACTTTCCCTAACAGGATCCAACTGCTAATCTGCTATCGCTTACAGTGGCTTCCGAGAGAACCACTTGCCTTCCTCTTCATCTGGAGTGGATCTGATGTCATAAAAGTGACTGTGAATGGTGAATGTCTTGTTAACTGGAAACCTCATAGATGAGAGTGTTGGCCTGGTTGACAAGATGCCTTTTGAAGGCAAGCAGGGTAGCCTTCTTGGGTGGTGGTGGTGCAGGGGGTGGGGGAGGCTTTCTAGAGATGGTGCAGGATCCCCGCTGTAAAGTTGGCAGGGAATAAAGAGTACAGGAGCAACATTTGGCATTGTTTGGTACCACAGTGATGTAAGAACCGCTCCTCCTGGCCCCCGTCCCCTTGATTGCACTGAGGGATGCTTTAGATTTGTTTGGTTTTAAAGTGACACATTCTCCATTGTGTCTGGGGTACCTCCAGTAACTACGTCTGCAATCATCAA
>CM052708.1:78401410-78464389 GCA_028551405.1 Uromys caudimaculatus | reverse complement strand
AGCAGTAAAGGCCTCAAGACACACAAACATCCAGACATAAGAATGTCCGGTCAATAAAACGGTGCACTTGCTGCTTGACTACCACCGGTGATTTAGGGGGAAAAAATGAAAGCAGTCCCCAGTTATGAATGCACTCATCAGCTTTCCCAGAGAAATGCCCTAATGGCCATTAAATCTGGCAGCGATTCCCAATACTCACATCTACTCCAGGTGAAGGAGCTGTGCTTAGCTCAGCACGGCTGTGGCCAGTAGCAAATAGAAGGTCTATGAGTCTACAAACTGTTCGGAGGATGCTGAGCCCAAGTCCAACTGTGGGGACCGATCTTTTGGTTCTCAGCTGAGGAGCCTGGAGGAGGTTTGAGACCAGAAATTTATGAAGCTTAGGGGAAAGGACAAGATTTGATAAATATATGTAGACGCTCTTTCCTCTGCTGTAAAGCGTTGAGCTCACCAGCTTTTGAAGAGAGATGGGTCTGCCCCACCCTTCACATATTCCTTCTAAGGGTGAGATAAATATTCTTTGCACCTGGCATTTTAGAGCCAAGGGATTCTCTAGGCAAATTTGTGCCAAGCAAAGAGTTGATCTTTATATCCTCCAGCTTGGGAGGCACATGAATAGCCATGGCTGACGTTAAAATCCTTTCATAGACACCCACAGGACTGATCTCAGGTACCCATGGTTTCCTCATAGCTCACACTCAGCAAGTAGGTCCTAGGAGGACAAAGATGCCCAGGCTGATGACTTCACGACCATTTGTCTGTCTTTCTTCTTTTCCCTACCGTAGTACGAAGAAGGGAAAAAGCGGAGGAAACCTAACTACAGCAGTGTGGATCTCTCGGAAGTCGAGTGGGAAGACAGGGACGATGTGGTAAGTAACCCTTTGCAGACTTCATTGTCAAGGACTATGCTGACCATAAAGGATAGCCCAGAAGCTGGTCCAGAGGACAGCAGAGGGCTGTGAAGACAACAGAGCCTCCCCTTATAGTTGGAGCTGTATAGCTCTCCTGCCAGTCTGCTGAGCCTATACCCAGCAGGCTCTGGTTTCCTCTGCAGCGGATTCATTCCACTTCATCTGCAATATAATTGTCAGGACTTGCCTTCCCATCGTCAGAGAACCCTGTTGCCGGGCAACAGGAGACCCAGTGACTACAAAGACATGGCATCTACAGGCCAATAAGACAGGATCCCAGATGGACAGAATGAACTTGTTAGGTCTTCATGGACACAACTCTTGTCTCCAAAGAGTAGCAGAGGAGTTTGAAGCCCACTTACCCATGTGTGGTCAGCCTCTGAGCCACACTGCTACCTCCACTCCAATTCCCATGACCTGTGCTTTTATCCTTCCCATGGGATGCTGCAGGAAGCCATGTGACATCCCAGACTATCTTCTCATGCTTTATAGAAACAGGGCTGGCGTCCTAACTCCCTTGTTGCTGCTTTCTTCATTTTCATAGCCTCTGCTCCCTGAATGGTCTCAGCTAGCAGAAAGCTCGGAATTTTCTCCCATACCCATAAAATGCAAAAGGATATCTGTTACAGAAATTTAACCTAGCCCTGCCTGGTTAAAGCCAAGCTCAGACAAAATAAAGTTGCAATTCACTAAGAGCTACTGCTTCTTTTCCCATCTGCCACTGCTTTGACATCACAGAGATTCAATGGCCAGGAAGAGTTTGCTGTCTTCTCTTCCTCAAGCACCGTGCAGGATCCTGGTGGGTCCTTGGGATAAATTGTACCTCATGTTCTTGGCCCAACCCCTGCACTGCTGTGGACAGTTACACTGCCAGGACTCAAATCTCACCTGTGTGGAGACTGTGTCCGTCTCTGGTGTGTGGCCATTACTGCTGCCCCTCATGGTTGTCCTTGCAGGCTTTGAGGATTGAACATACTGGTAGAATTTAAGATAAAAAATGTCTTACACCATCGCATGACTACATGAAGATTCTGTGAATGGGCTCTCTGGGATCACAGTGCTAATTCCTACTCTGGTTCTTTTGGAGTAGCTTCTGCTTGCTTTCTCTTCTATGGCTGCCATTTCCCATACTCTGTTGTGGCCTCACAGGATGCTCTCTGCTTCTTTCTCAGAAGTGTAGGGCTTTACCATAGACATGATTCTTCATCTTTTCTATTGTAATCACCGAGGAAGACAAACTTGGTTATACTAACTGGTACTTCCCAAGTCCCCACTCTTGGGGACACGCATACCCTTACCTGCAACTTGAGGCAATTTCTTGCTCATTTCCCTCTTATTATCTCTCATGCTCCTGCTAGTTTCGTGGGGGTGGGAGTGGGCGTGGACATCTCCTTTTGCTATTCATGGTTCTGAAATGATTGCTGTCTCCTTATCACATTTTTCTTAATGAGTGGAGTTTCAGGTATCAGATTCCCAGCATGCCCTTCACTGTCATGTCTGGACATCAACTCTCAGAATTACCATTTCTTAAATCTGGCCATTATTCTTCTTACGTACCAATTGTCCTTTGGCTATCTTTGTCTGGGTCTCTTGTGGCAAGAAGCCTAAGGCATTTGAAATATTAGTTCTTTTAATATCAATGTGTTTGACATAGGAAAACCCAGGCCATCATCTCTCCTGTAGATCTGTGCCCAAACGAACTATTGGAGAATTTTGGAAATCTGTGTAACACATTCTTATGTGGAATGCACAGAGGCCTACATACCCATGTGCTAATGGGGAAGCTTGCAACTACTTAATGAAGGACAGGGTTCAGAACAACATGGGTAGAGGACTATGGAAGCAGAACTTACTGGGCCACACCAGCGAAGTCTTACTGGATGCAGAGAAACTGACCAGAGCATCCTACTTCTCATGGACAGTGAGGCTCTTATATAATTTAATGAGCACATTTATAGCATAGACCCTGTATACTTCCAAAAATGATGCAATATCACATATGTCCTTTAAAAATTTGCAAAATAATCTGGCCGAGATTAAAATAAAGGGCCAAAAGGATGTCTCCATTGAAGCACTTGTTGTGCAAACAGAAGGACCTGAGGTTGATCCCAGCACCCATGTAAAAAGCCAGCATGGATGGTGAAATTCCAGCTGTAGTTTCAGTTCTGGGGAGGAGGGGCTTGATCTAGTCTAATGGGTCCCAGCAAGAGATCCTGGTCTGAGGAATAAAATCCAAATTTAAACTCTGGTCTTCACCTCCCACATGTGTACAAACCCACATGTACAACCACGTGCACATACATGTACCTGTCCATACATGTACCTATACAAACACACATGCAAACACACACAAGAGAAAAGTAGACCACATAGAGAAGTGTGCACATGACTTCTGTTGTCACTATAGGGTAAGTTAGGTATCATGTCAATGATTGTGAAAAGACAGCTAGTTAGGGGACTCATGTGTCAGCAATGTCTGAGTAACCAGTGAGGATCACCTCTGTGGAAACAAAAAGTGTCTTAATTTTCTTTTAATTTTTATTTTCCTTCCTTCATTTCCTTCTTCCAGCCCCTCTTAACCATCCTCCCTCCACCCTTCCCATATTTGGTCCAACTCTTGACTTGATATTCTCTTTTTCTTTGATTATTACTGATAGATATAGATATAGATATAGATATAGATATAGATATAGATATGTGTGTGTGTGTGTGTGTGTGTGTGTGTGTGTGTGTGTATGTTGTATATATTGAGTGAGCGTGTGGGTGTTTGTGAATGGGCATGTGTATGCACAAATACATATAAATGCAACTTGATAAGTCTGTTTTTATTCTTTGTGTGAATATGGTTCTGAAATTCCCAGAGATGGCTGAAGGAATTAAGGATAGTTTTCAATTTCATTCCTGTTATATTTTAGTCATTGCTGAGCTGTCCACAGTGAACATGATTATTTCTATAAATAGAAAAGGCTCATATACGTCACAATAGCTACCAGATAAGGAACTTTTCTTGTGTACAGTCCCACCTTCAGTGTAATGAGGAGCTCATTTATTTCTCATTACAGTCCCATCAAGAATTATCTCCATTGTACAGTTAAGGAAACTGAGGCAGAGAACTTATGTCATAGTTTGTCTTAGCATTTCTATTGTTGGGAAGAAACACCATAACCATGGCAACTCTTATAAAGGACAACAATGAACTGGGGCTGGCTTACAGTTCAGAGATTTACTGTCATGGCAGAAAACATGGTACTGTGCAGGCAGATATGGTGCTGGAGAAGGAGCTGAGATTTCTACATCTGGATTAGCAGGCAGCAGGAAGAGCAAGAAGCTCACCCCCAGAGGTCTGACACACCTCCTCAAACAAAGCCCCACCTACTCCAACAAGGCCACCTCTCATAATAGTGTCACTACCTATGGGAACCATTTTCTTTCAAATCACCACACAGTCCAAAGGTACACATCAGGCTATTTTGACCCCTAATCTGTGTCCTTGACACACCCACTTTAGTATGCCATGGAGAAGGCCCTAGAGTTCCAGAGTCCCTGAAGACTCCATTTAGTACCTCATACATGTGGTGAGTTTTTACAAAGTGACTACCAAGTAAATGTTCATCCTTACGATGGTGTTGTGGGCTCTTTGAGCAGAAAAGAGGAGCCTTTTCTTGGCTCCTAGTGGAACATGGCAGACACACATACACTTCCCCATTGTTCAACAGGCACTATAACCATCAAGCCAGTGGTCTCTTGAGTTTCTGGCCTCACAGTCACGAATAATGAAGATCAAAGGTTATCATAAGGGCAAGCAAGTGAAGTGGTTTCTTTAAGATTTATTTATTTATGTATGTGAGTGCTCTATTTGCATGTATGCCCGTATGACAGAAGAGAGCATCAGACAGAAAAGGGCGCCGGATCTCAGTATAGTTGATTGGAGTCTTCATGTGGATGCTGGGAATTGAACTCAGAACCTCTGGATGTGCAACCATTGCTCTTAACCACTGAGCCATCTCTCCAGCCTGCAAGTGAAGTTTTACTGTAAAGTAATGTGAACCCCCTACACTACCTTGCAGCAAGAAAAGTTCTTGAAAATGAGCTACCAACTCCTGCTTTGGAAAGGGGCTGCATATCAATCATGCCTACAGTTGGAGCAAATTCAATTTAGTTTGAATTGTTAGTTGAACATCTGGTCAAGTGAAAGTCTACAGTCTCAGGAAAAAGCCCACCCATGGAAGAAAAGCACAAAAGGTTTAAGATTATGTAGAGGTCCTTAGAAAGTATCCGTTTTCTTGGAGCTGTCTGTGGTTCGAACATACATGTAGATCTTTTACTTCCTCCACCCCGACTGATTGCCCATAGAACGCAGGGCTACCTTGCTCTGAATCTTTATCTTACAGCCACACTGCTATGGATTCTGTCTCTAGCTCAACTGGAATCCATGCAGTTCCAATGTAAGCCTTTCTCCTACTGCCCTCAGAAAGCTCGTACTTTTTCCTGTGAGTCTCTTGGAAAGTGCCTCCAGAGCCCTTTCTTCCCAAAGCTCTATGAGGGTCTCACTCTGGGACATATTCTGAGACCTTTAGTCACATATTCTTCCAAAGGCCTTTGATTGCATATTTTATTCTTCTTTAGACAATTTTCTATTTTTCTGAATCTCATGCTTTATCCCTTGACCCTCTGTGAGCCCAAGCTGATGTGGAAAGGAGGGGGATTTGTGGCTGGGTCTCTGTGTGCCTGCTACCTTCCCGTACTGGTTGAGTGTTCTCTTGGTAAAGAAACAGCTATTTACCTGCCCTGTTTCATATTCCTTCCATCTTCAGGGTTGCTTAGGTAACTTATAATTAGGGACTTGGAAGGGCAGGCTCCCTCTGCCTCTGAAAATTGAAAACCCTGCCCTCACATGGACAAGAATTCACCACCAGGAGAATGGGCTTTCATTACATAAGGAGACTCAATCTACGATTACGGTTCTATCTTCTGGGAAAGCTCCCTTCAGTGGGCTCTGTCTAAGAGGGAAGAGCAACAGACCTCAGGTGGAACGAGTATCCAGCCTTAACTGGAAGATGATACTAAAAATGTGGGTACTTTGATGGGTCACACCAGCTGAGGACCCCCAATGACTCCAGGGAAGCATGTGTGAACCGGATATCAGGGTGTATCCCAGACACTGGGGAGTGTGATCAGGGGCTAAATTTTTATATCCCTAGAAGAGGTTTTGCCTGTTATGGTATTCATCTCATTGTGATGAGCACTGTGTCTGTGGCCACTGTATATCATACGTACAGATGCCCAGGATCTGATAGAGAACACAAAAGGTACTGCACACCATTGGCATCCCTGACCTGCCTTTCTTTGGGTGTGCTAAGTCAAGCATCTATGCATGTGATTTTTAATGACAGTTTAATCAGCTAACATATGGACACCCAAAGATTATTTTTAAAGTTTTCCTCTGCCAAGCCCTTTTCATTTCCCCCAGATGTTCATGATTACAAATCCAGGCAGTGGCAAGTTCAAAGGCTGTTCAGAGCAGCACCAACGGCCATGCTCTTTCCACTCTCTGTAAGGAAGACAAGATCGTTGTTCACCATTCTTGTCTGAGCTCTGTGTGCCTCCCTCGTGCATGGGTGCCACTCACTACTCACATGATTATGTGCAAGGAATTCTTTGCAATACACAGCCCATTAAGGTAGAAGAGTATCTTTTCTAGAGTATTCCAGCCTTGCAAAATGCATTTCATTCATTAGGCTCTTCCCTTCTCCGATAGCAAGGACAGAATATCACCTTCCAATGGGTTCTGGGTCCCAGGGATTGAAGTGCATAGAAGAGCTAGCTATTGGGATGTAAAACCACAGACCATGACAAAGTCAATCTCTAAAACCTGTTCTTTGAGAAAGCCAGAAATAACAATAATAAGATAGTTAATTTTATCCTTATTTAGGTAGCAGAGGTTAGAAACGTGTGTGTGTCTGTGTGTGTGTGTCTGTGTGTGTGTGTGTGTGTGTGTGTGTGTGTGTGTGTGTATATACACCATATGCACAAAAAAATCCCTTTGAAGCCAGAAGAGGGTATCACAACAGCTGGAACTGGAGTCATAGGTGGTTATGAGCTGTCTAATGACGATTCTAAGAACCAAACCCAGGTCCTCTACAAGAGTAGAAAGCACTCTCAATCACTAAACCATATTTCAGCACCAGGAGCTTGGGCTTAAGAGTTAAGAGAGCCTGTGATTACTTAGGCAAGGTTCTTCGTCCAAGGCCTCAGTTTTTCCTCCAGTCAAGTAGGAACAGAAATAGAAATGCAAAAGACAGTTCTGTGAGTTTTAGAATTAGTGTGTGGTTGGCAGGAAGGACTCAGTCAACAATAGCTACCAATAATGGGAACTTCCCAATAATCTGATGACTACAGATTAGAAAGCACCCGACAGGCACTTTGGGTCTAGGTGGCTTCACTCAGGGTCAGTTTTGATTGGACAAATGATTGAAGAAGACGTTGAGGCACAAAGAGATCGAAGAACAACAGTGTCAGTGAGAAGCGCCTTGCTACCTTGGAGTCTCTGATGCCTCACGTTGTCCCTTCTCAGTCTATCCAGCTTTGTGCACTTAGGAGTAGGAAGTTGCATTCTGCTGAGGTAGGGGAGATGTCACTCAGGGAGCTCTGGCCAGTGAGGATAGGGAATGGAATCTCTGGAGGTGCAAAGGTATCCTCAGCACAAGGTGCGTTCTTCATGCAACCCACAGTCAATGCAGCTGGAGGAACGTTGGTAAGAGGATGGACATGGGCATCCAGCCAACCAGAGCCTGGTTCTGATTCCCTTAGCTGGCTACAGGCATCTGACACCCACATGGGTGAGGAAGATGATTGCGCAGAAGAGGGTAATGATGCCTGCTGGTGAGAGTGGTGGTCAGAATGGCGGATGGCCAAGGCATGGAGAATAGTTAGTGTGTAGCGGGCATTCAGCTGCTTGTCACCTGTCTACTCTTTACTACAATTACATGAGATGGCTTCTGTGCTCAGTTCTGTTTGGCCGAAGAGGAAACTGAGGCACAGAGAAAGTAGTGATTTGCCTGTCCTCATAAAGTGCTAGATCATATCATCTCTCGAGTCTGTTTCTACGGGGTGGCATTCTGTCCTTCCTCCTGATGAGGCACTCAGGAAGGAGAGCTTATTTTCATTGTAAGACTAGAATAACTGTTGAAACCTTTGCCTCCAGAAAGCATCAATGACCCTGGTCTTGGGCCCTCCTTGGCCCCATGCTAATTGTTCTTTGCTACCGGGAGTCTGGGGGTGGGTTGGCAAGGAGAGGCTGACCTAATCTCTGACTTGCCTGGGGAACTTGAGAGGGGAAGGTCCCAAATGGCTTTAGGCAGGCACCAGAAAGAGGAAAAATGAAAACCATGTTAAAGATAAATTGAGCCCGTTCTTAAAAGTTAGAAAGTAGACTTAATTAGGACCAGCTCTCTCCATCCAAAACCACAAAAGTTAAAATGGGAAAATATTTCCAGAAATGCCCATTATGTGTTGTTAAAAAAAAATCTAAAGTAAAATATATGTTTTATTTTATACATGCCTCCAGCTAAAAATTATGCTTTTACTCTCTCACACAGAAGATGGGAATGTGAACCCAAATCTAGACAGCCCTGAATCAAATTTGGGGTGCTTGCAAGCCCCGCCGTTTTCTATCAGCTCCATCTCTCTCAAGATCCTCAAAGGAGAAAAGAAATTAAAACCAAAAAATAAAACAAAAAACCCGAAGCGCAGACAGAGAAAGAACAGTTCCCCCGTGAACTGGCATGCCAGCCTTTGTTCCCATCCCATTAAATGGCCTTTCCTGTCATGTCCCCTTGCTGCCCATGAAGGCACATCCTTCATCACCCAGGCTGCTGTCCTCCTCTGAACTCATGGAAGGCCACAGGTAATTAGATAAGGTCAGCCTAGGGGGAGGGGAGGCAAACCAGGCTCACTGTTCCAAGATGGGACCTCCAAAACTTAGAAGCAAGGTCAGCGCTGGTCACTGTCTTGTCAGCGAGACCATTAATTGGGTGACCATCTGAGGCTGATTCATGTTATGGGAAGACTTAGTCTCCCCAGTACCTCCCAATCTTTTCAACTACTGTTTAGAAAAATGTCTTTAAACTTGATTATCATTTGAAAAATGATTTCTTCATGACAAATCGGTACCTTTTTTGAAAACCAACTTGTCCCCCAGAGATATTCTCATTTGTTGATAGTTTTAGCAGATTGTCTGGAGTTCATTCTCTGACCTCTGGACTCATCAACATCCTGAGGCCTCTCTTGTTGCTGCCCCTAAGGGGTTCACTTATGCTCCCCAAATCAGAGTTGAAAGTCATTTGTCCTCGTCCACCCCCTCTTATTGTCCAGGAGCAGCAAAGGATATGGGGTTCGATTGTGTACCCCAATTCAGAATTAAAAGTCATTTGTCCTTGCTCACCACCCCCCCCCCCCCCGGTCCAGGGATGGCAGAGGAGCTGGAATCTTCCCTGGAGAACTAATTTAGAGTTCTGCATGTGACATACAGCCTTATCTGAAGAAACATGGAGGGCTGCTAGGAATCCTGTCTGGGCTTCATCTAGGGATGTCTGTGGCCAGGCACCCAATGACATGGAAACCCTGGGAGGCATTAACTTCTGATTTCATTTTCTTGTTCTAGTTACGAAATGCCATGGTGAATCGGAAGACTGGAAAATTCTCCATGGAGGTGAAGAAGACCGTGGACAAAGGGGTACCTTTTTCTCAAACATTCTTGCCACTTCCACCACTGTGGAAAAAAAAAATAGCTTTGAAGGTTCTATCTGGAATAAATATCTTTCGCCGAGCTCACTTCTCTCTTGTCTTTACTTATCTCTAACAAGACTCATGTAGTGCTATTGTTAACCAGTTCAGTGTGTCCATTTATTTTTTGTTGATTTCCGAAGAACACCATCTAGCAGACTAACCGTGTTTTCTTTTCTCTATGACTTTTCCCCCCTGATCTAGAAACGGGTTTTGGTGATGACCAATGACTACTACTATACAGACATCAAGGGTACTCCTTTCAGGTAGAGCTGACCAGAATCATGGACATTCCATCAGACCTATCAGTGTGTTTGTACCTAACCTGCTGGCCTCTCAGCTCATCATCTGCCCAAAGGCCGGAAAGATTGAGGAAGGGGTTTTGCCCAGGCTGCCTTTTGCCTTTGTTCTAGAAGGGGGAAGATGGCTCAGGCCTACCCAAATAGGCCATCCATTTGCCACAGCCTCGCATCCCATTCCCAACACAAAATCTCCAGGGCTCCCAGGAAGGGTGGAGGAGACCAGTTCAGAGGGTCACCAGGGTCTCACCATCTCACCTGCTACTTTCTAAGATCCATTTCTCGCCTTCTATTTTCATAACCCAGTAATCCTGCAGGTGGCATTTCATCCCCACCTTGTGCTTCCGTTTCAACTTTTCTGGATGTCCTTCTGTGTTGTCTCTCTGTTGTAGTCCTAAGAAGTAATATCGTTGTCTGCTTTCAGATGTGTATGGAGCATCCTAGAGTAGCCTTCCACTGTTGTTATGTGATTTGTAGAAAACAAAACAAAATAAAAATCCAAAAACTTATTTTAGCAGGGTTGCCTTATGCTCCTGGATTGTCATCTTTCAGCATTAAAGGAGAAGTTAATTAGTATAGCTTAATCTGAAAAGTATATTCTAGTGTCACTGTCACCCACTGCCAAGGATAGGAGCAGATGCAATTTGGAACCAAGAAGAATCAAGGAACACATGAGCCACTAAATGGCTTTGCCAAAAGAAGGAGCTGTTTTTTAAAAAGCAGTCTCTTACTTTGGGCCAAAAACAGAAGGGCATTTAAATCAAGCAATAAGAATGTGAGAAAGCTGCTAGACTAGGAAATAGACCAGGCTCAGACGCCAGCCACATGGTCACGCTCCCACACTGAGTGTCATGGGAGTTCTTGCTTTTGCCCTTGGGAAAGGGGTCAGTGTTTCTGGGGCTGGAGATCTCTCAGGAAGTTCAGAGCAGAGGTGTGTAAGGTGGTAGCAAGGAGCGGGGTGTGTGGCCTTGGGAGGACATCCAGGAGAGGGCTTTCTGGAGGGGCAAGCTGTTGGCCACAAACCTTGCAAACGCAACAGCAGCCAGTTGCCGCGGGCATTTCCAATCAGAAATGACTTTGAAGCAGCTGCCTGAGCCTCAGAGAAACCAACACCCGCTATAATCAGTGAGGTTTTTGAAAGTAAACTGTTGGAAAAATTGTTTACAGAACATGAAATGGAAATGTGAAAATGGAAAAAAACAGAAAACAAAACAAAACAAAACAAAAACCCAAAAAACAAAGAAATGTTAGCCCACAAGTCTATTCCAGTCAGTGCCCTAGACTTCAAGGTTTGCTTTGTCTCTCCGCACAGTTTAGGTGTGGCGCTCTCCAGAGGCCATGGGAAATACTTCTTCCGAGGGAATGTAACCGTTGAAGAAGGTAAGAGGCAAGCTTGGGTTGGCTTATCCTTGGGTGTGGGGAGGAAGGCCGAGAGCTAACTCCCAGAGAACTGAAGAGCATGCGTGACTTTCAAGCCTCTGGCTAGTGATTTGGGCACTTGACTCCAATCGCTGCCCTCCGGGTGCTGTTTTTCTTGCCAACTTTGTGTGGGTTTTTGAATGGTGGGAACCCCAGCCAGTGTCTGGCTTTATTATATTTTTTTACCCATAAGGTTGTGGAGGCAAAATATAAGAATCTCTTACTACCTTTACTATTCTCATATGTTTGGCATTAGAGGAAGAAGTAATTAATTAAAAAACTCAAGTCTGAGAAGGACCAATGCAAGGAAAGATCTGGAAGCCTTAGCTTTTCACATAGTTGGGCCACCCATCTCATTGGTTTTGTGTTACCCTTCACCCATGGGAAATGTGACCACTGAAGAGACCGACAGATTAGGAAGTGGAAGTAGTATCATGTGGCTTTAAGATCTTCTACCTCCATAAAGAGCAGGTGGACAGTGACTCCCATAGACTTTAGTCATCCCCAAATCTAAAATATATAAAGTTGCTATCACAGAAATTACCCTTTATATACCTCAAGAACCCATGAATCCTAACCAGTTACCATTTCCAATATTGTGAACACTTGGAATTAGGCTGAGCATGGTGTTTAAATGTTCTTAGTCTATAAATCACTTTGAGTAAAGCACTTACTTAATCTGGCCTTTAGGTCAGGTCCATCTGCCCATGGGCCCTGCAATGTTTCACAGGCATTGGGTTTTATCTGACAAGGAGCCATTATATCCGATGGAACAGAAGGGAGGTTAGAGGGCTCCACCAGGTGCTAGGTAGAAGTCTAAGAGCCAAACATATGGCTTGTCTTCTCAAAGATGTATAAGAGAACAATGAGTCAACCTTGTGACCTAGACAAGATATACTCTAAGGGATGTGTTCTTAAAAGCCATGTTTCCATTTCTGGAATTTTCTAGTTCCATGAGCCACATGTAGTTTTGAGGGAATCAGTGCCCCTGAAGCAATAAAATTCATGTCCAAGCCATTTGAGATGAAACTGAGAAAATGACTCTTGGTCAGAAGAAAAAGAGGTCTTTAGTAGACCATTTGCCCCTTAGCCTATCCCTCCCGTTTTCCCTCTCTTGTTTCTTTGTCTCTATCTCTGTCTCTCTCTGTCTCTATCTCTCCATCTCTCTCTCCTCTGCTCCCTTCTTCCTTGTGTTCCTCCCTTCCTCTGTCCTCTAGTTTCTGCTCCCCCTCTCTTCTCTCTGGCTTTCTCTTCTGCACACAATTGTCTTTGCCTTCTTTTGGACCATTTCTCTGCTCACTATCTGCTTCCTGTGTGTTCCACAGCTGTTAGGCTGAGCCATTGCATTGAGAGAAATTCAGAACTAAGCAAGAAATTAGTTTGAATACTCAGCAAGGGGGCTAATGTCTGGTTATCCACACAAATGAGATCAGATCTTCCTCTCTCCATGGGTCCTCTGTAAATAAAAAGACTCAGCCCTGTCAGCTCCCTGAGTAAAAGAGTCCAGGAAAGCTGCTTTCCCTGAGGCTGCCAGCCAAAAGCTCATGAGCAGTGAGAGCTTTGGGCTGATCATAGCTCCCTTCTGTTCTTGGAGTGGAAAGTTCCTTGCAGATGGTACTCATATTTCAGGGGTTCTGTAGTTAGGAAGGCTACTCTGCAAGATGGCCGGGTTCTCCATATGCTTTGCCAGTACCAGCTGCTACCAAGATAATGAATAGGAAGATATACTCAAAATTGTAAGGGCTCAGAGCTGAGGGTTTAGCACAGTGATAGAGCATTGGCCTAGCAGATACCACATTCTGGGCTCAGCATCCCTAAAACAGTGTTGAAGCTTGAGCAGTTCTTCCTGCTGATGTTGTGACTTTTTGTGATCTCCTCTGACAGGTTGCTTCCTTTACATAATTATACATAATGATGACTGTGTAAATTGAGTGTGTGTTATTACTCTCAGCTTCATCGGGTATGGTTTTATTTTTGAAAGAATCAAAAGTAGAAGGGAAAGGACTAGAGAAATTTTATATTTGTTTGGTACCCAAGAAATCAGAGAAGAAATTATAGTGAAACTGGTTCCCTGGGTCTCATCTGTGCAGTGCGTGAGACTGAGTCAGGGTGAGTTTCAGGGGTGAAGGGCTGACTAAACTGTAGTGAGAGCAGGGAATAGGCCTTACACCTTCAACTCAGCATCCTGAGAAAGTTTAGACCACAGAAAGGCTTCCACTTCTGTTACTCCTGTAGTGAGCTCTCTCCCTGCCATCTGCAGGCTTCACATGCCTCTTTGCTTTATTCTTTGCTTCAAAGTCACTTTTTTGGCCTGACCACCATAGGTAGAACTGAAGCAAAGCTCTGAGTGAAGCCTTCCCCTCTCTGTCCTCCCTGCTCCTCCCAAGGCTTTCTTTTCTGCAAGGTGTTTGGTTTATTGCCATCTTCTCAGCATCTATCATAGACTTATACTTGCCTCAGGAAAAATATTGAAGGAAGTAAGGAGAAAAGGAAGAAGGAAGTAAGGAGGAGAAGAAAGCAGGAAGTGAGGGAGAGAGGGCGAGAAGGGGGCAGAAAACAAGGAAGGAAAGAAGAGAGGGGGAGAGAGAATGCATAAGATTTCCCTAGGGACTAATCACTATCTTATTTAACCACCTTGTAGAGTTCTTGTGACTATTTCTTGACTAGGAAAGTTGATATAACTCCAGGGTTGACATGATATTCCCAAGTGTTCAACAGCTCACTTCCTATAGCACTGAGCAATATTATGTGGTACGTCTAGTATTTTACGCATCTGCATTTGAAACAGAAATTGGAGTAGAGTGAGTCATTTAAGAAACTGACTCCCTAAAACACATTATAAACATCATCAGAGTCCCCAAGCATATGTGGAAAAAGCTTCTCTGCAGATGATCCATTGAAATCAATGCGATGGTGACTCCACAAGCGTCTTATCTCATTCATGTTGCTGTATCATAATACCCGAGGCTAAGACCCTATAAAAGTTTCTTTAGTTTACAGTTTTAGAGGCTCAGAGTTTAACACAACATGGCAAGGGCAGAAGGAATATTACTGTATATAGCAGAGCCACCAGTACAAGTGAGAAAGCAAGAGACCCATTGCTGGGGCCACTGTATTAATCTCTTCACTTTTCATTAAGCCCCATACTTAGAAGTTCCCACCCTCTCAGTGCTATCTTATTGAAATTCAAGTTCCCAACACACACACACACACACACACACACACACACACACACACACACACACACCTACTTTAATATTCTGGGAAACCCCTAGGTTCTGTGCCAGCCTCAGCTCTACTAACTACTTTTCTAGACTGATGACTCTCCTTCACTTAAGATCCTGTAACAACTACTAGCATCTTTTATTGCTGGTTGAAAATAATTGAGTATTGACAATCTCATTTCATTGAACCAATAATTCCACCCACACAGCTATGTGTCATGTAAGGACGTAGACCTGTTAGCATCACCGAGTGTTAAATGGCTTGGTCCAGTTCTCAGTCTTCATGTAGCTCCAGAATCTGTCTCCTAGCCATCCTGTTAGAAATGCCCTTCATTTTCATGAGATCGAGATTTCTCTGGGATGAATACCAAGGGAATGTGGTGGTGCTGGCCACAGTTGGGTAAAAGAGTGTGGATGGCTTTGTATATGAGTCCAGAATCCTTGTTCCCTAGCATATGCCTTTGGGGTTGATATCTACTGTGAACCCACCCCCTCACAAGTGCAATCTTTGAGTATCTGAGGTCTATAGGAAGATGGAAAAGAGTAATCCTTACTCACTAAGGCTTTGTCCTTGACTTCCAGGCCTTCATGACTTAGAACATCCTGATGTGTCCTTGGCAGATGAATGGTAAGAGCCAAGTGTCCTTCATCAGCTTCAGGATTTGTTGCCCCCTTTGTTGTCTACTTGTTTGCCCTCTTACCCAGTTTTCCTGGTCCAAATGCAAATGGGGGAATAAACCATGAATATTTATATGTTCTCCTTTGGGACCCTATCCCACTCTTAGGTCCTACTGCAACACTGACCTGCACCCAGAGCACCGCCATCTGTCTCAACTGGAAGCGATTAAGCTCTACCTCAAAGGCAAGGAGCCTCTGCTTCAATGTGAGTGTGCTCTCCATGCATGCGTGTGGGCCTGGGGAGGGACAGAAGCTGCAAGCCATTGAGGAGGCCTAGGTTTCAAAAGCAGCTCTGGTTCTCTATAGATTGTCAGTCATATTACAGCCAGCAAAGTCTCTTCCTATAGGACAACATGAGAAATCATGTAGGTGATGACCATAGTATTCTTTATCACATTGCATCTACACTCCCAAGCCTAAGCAACTGGGAAAGATGAAGATGATAAAGGTGGGCAGAGACTGCTATTCCAGTCCTCTTATTCTAAAAATAAGGAACTAAGGCCTACCAAAACATTATCTCCTGCTAGAGTATAACCTAATCTCATGATTCCCCAAGAGCAGACAGTGCTACCAATATCCGTTGCCTCTTCTATTACTACCAGTATCCCTTAGTAATGTTCTTTGAGGAATAAATGGCTGATGACTGTGGCCAAGAAGTAGGAGGGGAACCGCCATCCACCCACCCAAGAGCAATAGCTTTGGATACTCCCCTGAGAAATTAGCAGACACCCCACCCCCACCCATTACACAACAGTTACAGTAGCTGCAACTTGAACAGAGGGAGTCACCTAAAGGAATCATGGCACCTCAGTGTACATCACTTATCAACGATGGAAAACCTGTTTGAAATGTGGTGTCTTACAGAATAACCATAGCAATCCCAGCAGAGGTGTGTGGAGATTATCCAGCTGTATAGTGACAGTTTCATGGGCTGGGTTTTCTTTAAGGGATATCCTTTGGTAGGAGAAGGATCAGATGGGCAGCAGATGAGACCAACTTTTTATTTCTTTGACTTGTTAATTGTTATATTAAAAACTGTATCTCAAGCATAGAAATACTATGAAATGCATTTTCAAATTAAGCTTGTTTTTTAAAAAAACAGTATTTTTCATATGTGTATGGACGTTTTGCTTACATGTACACCTGTGTGCCACCTGAGTGTCTGGTACCCACAGAGGCCAGAAGAGAACATTGAATCCCTGAAACTGGAGTTATAGATGGTTGTGAGCTACCACGTGGGTGCTCAGAATCAAACTCAGAGCCTCTGTGCCTCCCGGAAGCTCTGAATTAGGGTTATTTTACCCGCCACTTGGTTTTTTATGTTGTGATGTATGCTTCAGGGACTTGTTAAGGAAGAAACATCATAGCTGGTACTGAAGCCTTTACGCATCGCCGCCCTCTCCCTCTCCCTCCCCAAAAGAGCTCTTTTCCTGTATTTGTTCATAATTGTGAAGTCTCAGCATACTGATGCATTTAAGTAGTATCCACGAATGGTGGATAGCTTTCTTTTCACTATCTTGCATGTTAAATGTTATAAACAGAATTTATCATCCCTCATCCAAAATTGCAAAATACTAAATCTGAAAAACATTTAAACAACAACAGTGACACTGTGCCATGCAAAAAAAAATTCCCTTGTTGTTTGCGGTCCTATCCAGATTTTTGTGATATATATATATATATATATATATATATATATATATACACACACACACACACACACACACACACACACACACACACATATATATATATATATATATATATATATATATATATATATATTTGTGTTTACACCCATGTCCTTAAACCGTGTATCAGTATGTGTGTCAGATATTTATAAAATCCCTCAAATCTGAAATCTGAGCTACTTTTGGTATCAAACGTTTCAGTTAAGGAACCCTTAGGATATACTTCCGGCGCTATATGAATTACTACATACAATGGTATAATACACAGGTATATGCACAACAACTTGTATTCCTCAGACTTAGGAAATTTATTTGCATGGATCATTTATCTCCATTGAGTTTGTTTGCGTTATGCACAGGACTCTGATAGTCAATCACATCTTGACCTATGTACCATCTTTCTGACAATGCATGGATTGTCCCTTCTACTCTCAGTACTCAGCTGCCTCTAAGAAGCCTCTTTTAGACTCGCTATCTCCTACTGTTCACTGTCTTTTACAGAACTCTGCCCAGTAGACTTTTGGATAGAGAGAGCTGTTCCCTTTAACATGAGGAAAAGTCTTAAATGGAAGACATCACATTCCATGAGTTCCCATAATTATCATTGCTGAAATCCCATTCTCGTACCCTGCTGAATGCAGTCTGCTGAACACGTGATGGCTGTTGTGAGGGCTGGAGAGACAGCATGGCTAGACCCAGCTTTTCCAGGAGTTCTGCCTTCCCATCTCCCAAATTAGGACTCAGCATGCTGGCCCTGGTATGAACTGTGATCTGGGTGATCTAGGAGGAGAGAGCAGAAAACCAAAGTGTGGGACACCCAAGCCTTTCTGCTTCCTACTGTCTAGTCTCATTGCTCGGGGCCAAGTGGTATTTCCAGCATATCAGATATCGGACTGTTTCATATTTTCAGTCAGTGGGAAGTTAACTCATAAAACAATACCCTGTATAAGAACAGAGCCTGCTGACACCTCATACCATCCCCAGGAAGCTCTATGGTGCCCCTCTTTGGAGCCTAGCCAAAGCCTTCTTGTCTTCTGTCCTTCCCAACAGGTGACAAAGAGTTGATTCAAGAAGTTCTTTTTGATGCTGTAGTGAGCGCCCCTATTGAAGCCTATTGGACCAGCCTGGCCCTCAACAAATCTGAGTAAGTAGCTGCATATGTCCCCCTCCGTGGCCATTTCCACTCAAGCTCCAAAATATGGTTATGGTTTAAGGAACTAAACCATTTTAGGAGCCTGGTGTTAAAGTTCCTTAATTTTCCCCTAAGCTCCTAACCACAAAAGCTAGAGGCAGAACAGCAGCAGAGGCTTGGATGGTGGGCTTGGATGGCGGCTCCAGGGCTTGACATGTAATTTGTTGAGTTTTAACATTACATGAAATTCAGTCTGTGGAGCTAGGGTGACACTTCCGAGGACTGGGGGGTGGTTGGTGGTGGAAGGAGCTTCCCGCCTTGCCACAGCCTCTCCTTGCCCCCACCCAGGCTGGAGTGAGCTTGGGAGGAGGCCAGGAGAGGTTGTGAGTAGGCTTGGGAGAAGGATAACTGTTTTTAGTGAGGTGTCAGTTACTGCCCTGTGGTTTTCTATCTGAAGTGGAAGAGGGGGTGTAAGTGAGGGCAATCAAGAGTAGTTGATGTCAAAAACTTGGGCTAGAACAGTGTGAACAGCCCATTTTTGTATTATTTTTTGCTTTTTACTCCCCCTAGGCCCACAAGTGGTACAGTATTCTAAGTCTCTTTGGGTTCCTATTGGTTAGTTTCTTCTTTTGCTCTTACTTTCCTCTCTGTTATATCTATTGCTGATTCTGCTTTTGCTGCCATTCATTCATTCATTCATTCATTCATTTCTTCATTCATTCATCCATCAAGTGTGTGTGTGTACTAGCCAGGCAATAGGGAAGCAGAGGTGACCCGGACAGAAGACAGATAGTGAGTGTCCTTGCGTCTTCTTTGGTATATGGAGTCAGTTACACTCTTGAACTCTGCAGCGAAGGCGAGAGTACATCAGGGAGATTATGACAGGACACAGAGTTGATGGGGAAGACAGCACCAGTCCAAAAGCAATGCGAACTTCAGGAAGATGAACTGGCAGGATCCAGAGCCATAAAGCAAGAAAAGAGTCCTCACAGTTGAGGAATTTGAGGTTACTGAGAAAAGTCGGGGGGTGGGAATGGTGGCAGGTGATAAGAGGAAGTGGCAGTGGGTGGGGTGGGTCTGGACCTCGAGGGTCAGAGTAGAGATTTTTGGAATAAAGCCAGTGTGTGGCACATGTTAGGCAAGTGTTCTATCCCGCCCTCAAGATGTTGGATTTCATATTCAGAATATTAGAAAACCATTGAAGGCTTTTAAGAAAGAGACTATGACAAACAGATTTGCGTTTTTAAAAAATAGAAACAATCTCTCCATGCCTACATATAAACTAGAGTGTAATTGGGTAGGAACAGCAGCAAGGCTCCGAGATATCCACGCATCTGCCATACATATCAGGATACGAGGTACAAAGGTCAAAGCCCACATGTAGCTGGCTTCAAAGGTTGAGCTCCTCCACCCTATGCCAAGACCTGGTTTGTAGTGTGAGCAAAGGGAGGCTGAGCCTCCTGTTTTCAGGACCAGATTGGCACAATAAGCCTTGGGACGATAGTGCTGCTTTACAGGATAGAAGATAAGGAAGGAGGAGCAGATCCTGGCTCCGCATGGCCAGAGCCTTTCCAGACACCAGAGGTGTAGTCTCACCAGGAGAAACTTCTAGTGGGCAGTCTGACATGATGGTGGGGCACCAAGGATACACCGACATGTCCTTTATTCTTTGAGCTGCCTTCTTACCTGCACTAATCATATTCCCTTAAGGATGGGGAATCAAAGCCTATCTAGGGTTTCTTTCTCTCACAAACATGAAATGCTTCTTTTCGGGTCTTTTGAAATTCTGAATTTGGAGCAAAGGTTGCTGACTCATCTCTAATACATGCTACAGATGTCTTAAATGGTAGCTGTCCCACTGTGCACATCTGTAACTGATTGGATAACCTTCCAATTTGGTGTGAGCCACAAACAGAGCCAAACTCATCATGTTAGTTTTTATTTACCCCTTGCATACTTAAAGGTAGTACTGGCACCTCCTCTACCGTCAAAGACTAAGAAATCAAAAATTCTGTATTGAAAATAACACGGACAGTGGAACAAATTGCTACTCACATCTAAGACAGAGAAGCAGTCCAAGGATGGCCATTATATTCATAATTTGCATGTTGGAAAAATTGTATTTGTGGAAAATGACTTTTCCTTTTCTCAAAGAAGAATCCTTTGCTGGAATCTCCTAGGGAACAGGCTCAGGTGCAACTATGCTCTGGCAGGTGAACACTGGTACAGAGAAAGTCCTTTATAAAGATGGTTGTTGGCCTTTCTGTGCATGAAGCTCTTTAGAGGGGATGTTGGAAGAAGTCATTTGTGGTTATCGCCTTTCTTGTTACTTTAAATGAACTCCTGACTGAAGCAGGCAGAGTGATATAGGACTCATATTGTCTCACAGTTTCAGAGAGTTCCATTCACAGTCTCTTGGTCCTATGTGTTTATATAGAGCATCATGGTGGCAACAGTATGTGGCAGGGGAGAGCTCTTTACTCCACTTCATTATAAATGGGGGGGGGACAGAGAGAGAGAGACAGAGAGACAGAGACAGAGAGACAGAGACAGACAGAGACAGAGACAGAAGGAAGAGAAGAGGAGGGAGAGAGGAGAAGAAAGAGGAGGAAGAGGACAAGGAACAAGGAGGAGAAGGAAGAGAATGAAAAAAAGGAGGAGGAGGAGGAGGGGGAGGAAGGGGAGAAGGAAGAAGAGAAGAGAAAGAACCAGGGACGAGTCTCCTCCTAAGTCTGCCTCCAGTGATTTCCTCACACCAGCTAGGTACATCCTCTTGAAGTTACCAGAACTCCCAACATAGCACCAACCACCCAAGGACCAAGTCCCCAGCACATAAGCCTTTTGGGGAATATTTTGTGAACGTTATTTCACTCATTTCTTGGGGAATGGTTTTGAGAATAAGCTGTGTGTTCTAGTCAAAGCTATACATTTTTTTCCAGATGTGTAGAATCCCAGGATACTACAAAGTTGGTTCAATGACTCCACTCCTTGTTTCCTTCCACCGGGAAGACCCAACTGACAGTCTCAAGACTAGAAATATACTTGGTAGCATCACAGTAAAAGCATGCCCTATGGACATCTGCCCACCCCTCCTCTAAGTCTCAGACTGCTTTCTCTAGGCTTCTACTAAGAACCTTACAATGAGAAGTGTTTATGGCTGGAAGTGTGATTTTTCTTGCTCTTGCTGTATTTGTCGGCAGGGGTTTCCTTCATCTTTTCTTGCAAGCCTTTTCATGAATACTGTGTCAGGGATAGGAATTAGTAGCCTGACCTTGGCGCATGCTTGGATGTGTACATGTTCGCCAGTGCATGTTTCCCTGGTGACTTTTAAAGTTCAGGTTTCAAAGCTGCCGTTTTGTCAAACATCCTGTGAGTCTTGAGATGTAAAAGCCATTATCTGCTTACTGTCTAGAAGCACTCCCTGACGTCTGCTGTTCTGTTTCAGGAATTCTGACAAGGGTGTAGAGGTCGCCTTCCTCGGCACTCGCACAGGCCTCTCAAGAATCAACCTGTTTGTGGGGGCCGAACAACTCACCAATCAGTAAGTAGGAGGGCCCTTTCAGTGAACTCCTCAAAGCAGAGATTCAAAGGCACTTATTTCATTTCTTCAGGTCCAGGCCACCTACAGCCTGCTGAGAATCTCTCTCTCCTACCATGGGGGCCCCACGACATGTGTTCACCTGTCAGTTGCTTCTTCCACAACCCTTTGTTCTTCAAATGCATTGGTTTCTGTCCATTTTTCTGGAGTCCTCTCCTGCTTGCAGAGTCATCTCAGACTTAACTTGAGAGATGATACAGCTGCTGGGGAACAGCTGGAGAGAAGGACACGCTGGGCTCCTGACTTATGATTAGTTAGGGCACGCGTCCTGAATCTCTTCCCAGGAATTACTGCCAGGATCTCAGGTCTGCTCCTGATTTGTTTGTTTGTGTTTCAATAAACCTCTGCACCTCTCCACACAGCTTGAGAGGACACAGAGCCTCTTACCCAGAGGTGGGCTCTCTGAAGTTACCAGGATTGACACTATCTCCGTGTAGCTCTCAAGAGAACTCAAGGAACAGGGACAAACACTAGATCAGTCCTGCACTCAGATGCTTATCCAGTCATGCTAGTCTTGATTCTTAAGGAGCATAAAGTCCTTGGTCAACATATATGAGTGTTTCACCAGCATGGGCCAATAGTCTGAATCTTCCCTAAGTTCATTGATACTTTTTTCTCAATCTCTTTTCTCTGACATAGGATCACTGTTAGGTCAGGGACAAATGGGGCCTAAGATTCAGCAAAGTCTGAGGTGTTTAATAATTGACTGAGTTCAGAGGTTCCCAGCAAACCTTTTACAATGGCCCTTGAGGGACAATGGCAATCCACACTGTGGTCATGAGCTTGAGAGGGGCTGACCCTTGAGGCCTCATAGGGAAGATGATCCTTCCCTAAAGGTCCAGTTCAGCAGTGTTCTTTCCTGTTGGATGGGACTCTGGTCCCAGCCATGTTTGACAAATGGTAGATGGGTCCACTTGTAGATGTTCGGAAAGTTTGTCTTTGACTTCCCTCTCAAGGACGTTTGCTGTCTCTCTTCCAGAAGCTCACATCCATCACTTTGGAACTTCTCTTTCACTGCAGCTTGACTTTTTAAAGCCCCCCCTTAGCCTTTTGCCCCCAAACAAGACCTTTTCTAGAAAGCAGGCTGCCAGGAAGGACGAGTATCGAGCTGCACATTGCCTTCACCACGGAAGATCCAGAGAGTAAGCAAAGGCAGAAATAGATTTTCTATTTCTTAGAGAAGCAGATTGTATGTACTGTTGCTGGTTCTGATATTTAAAACAAGCAAACAATAATAGTAGTAGGTTTCTCCTGGGCCCATGACCTACCTAACCTCAGGTTCTTGGTCTCACTAACAGTGTTGGGGTATGATCCGTCCCAAAGACTGAGTCTTAAATCCAATAAAAAAGTGGCTGCTCCCTCCCCTAACTTTTCTACCATTATTGCCCCAGTGGGCATAGCTTAGTTGGTTATTAGTATAGCACGCAGGGTTCATAACTGGCTGAGGTCACTGATCACTTTTTCCTTAGGGTAGCATGCGTAGTATCTTTCTAGCACTATGATTGCTAGCCAGTGAGAGTGAAGCTTCCAGTTGAGTACCAGCTAGATTTCTTCATTTTTTAATGCCATGGCAACTATATGGTGGCTTTAACAATAGGGTCT
The DNA here is from genome assembly GCA_028551405.1 of Uromys caudimaculatus. Classification (NCBI taxonomy): domain Eukaryota; kingdom Metazoa; phylum Chordata; class Mammalia; order Rodentia; family Muridae; genus Uromys; species Uromys caudimaculatus. The sequence goes on along the minus strand of CM052708.1, from coordinate 78,441,051 downwards.
CACTATCCCGTTGTGGAGAGTAACCAATAGCATTGGCAATAAGCTACCATGTTTAGCAGAGTCTATGGGACCCCTTTGACCAATGACTCAAAAGGATATAGAGCTGAAGTGGGCACAAAGCCCCTAGCAAAGAAGCTATTGATAAATGATAGTTGCTGAGAGAGAAAAAAATCAATTCTTTTCAGTGGAGCTATACTGTATATACCAGTCATGCTACAGAGCAGGCTGTGTGCTCAGGAGTAGTTGGCCAATATAAATCAGATTTCATGGTTCTTAGTGTCATTTTTCTTTGCCTTTTCCCATTAAGACAGAGGAATAGTGTGAGAAGGACTCTAGATGGTGCTCTTCTTAGAGAGAAATGCCTTTGGAAAGGGGAAGGCCAGGAAAGCCAGGAAAGGAGAGGAGGACCCAGAGGGCCTTAGTGCCATCCTGTGTGTCTAGAAAAGGAACTTATGCAAAGAAGAACCTGAAGGTCCTGACAGGGAGACAATTTTACCTCCCTTACAGCTCTCCCAGCAGTTTCTATACTATAGTGTGGATTCATTTTACTTTCTCAGAATCTGACTGCCAAACCCCACAAGGTACTTTGAGCCAAATGGGCTGCATAGTGTTGATCTGGGTCTCCACTGGGCTGAACAGGGCAAGTTGAACTTCTAAAACCCAACCCTGGTCTCCTGACAAAGGCTCTTGGATATTCCGTGTGCACCACGAATGGTACAGCACACTCTTCTCATTCCTTTTCAGGGACTTCCTGAAGGCTGGAGACAAAGAGAACATTTTTAACGCGGATCATTTCCCTCTCTGGTACAGAAGAGCAGCTGAACAGATTCCAGGAAGCTTTGTCTACTCCATCCCCTTCAGCACAGGTGGGTCAGGGAATTTGTGTGAATGCTGGAGGAAACTATGTTCAGCCTTCAGCCAGTGCAGAATATTAGACCATGTCTGAGCCAGTGACTTGTTCTACTTTGGTGACAAATCCCAATACAGTGGAGGTTTGCCTCAGCCAAATGGCACAAAAGCATTTAAGGAAACAGGGTTGGTATTTTGCATCCTATGGAATCTGAGTACAAACTTCTCAGTCAGTTTGTTTCCAATCCCCATGTAGAGGAAGGTTCAGGTATCCTTTGTTAGAAAATTCTGTAATTTGCATTCCTTTAGTCATCCCCAATTCCTATTTGAAATGATCAGATCTAAACTTAAAAGTGGAAGGAAGACCTAGTATCCACTGCCCATCTCCTCTCTTAGATAAGACCTTGCTTTCAATGTCTAACTTGGTATTCACAGTGTAGTCTAGGATAGCATTGAACTTAATGGCAATCAGTTCTCCTGCCTCTGCCTCCTAAGCGGTAGATTACAGGTGTGTACCAAACACAAGCAGCAGGACCAAGGCTTTGTACACTTGTATAAACTTCACTGCCTTACCAGGGGCTGCAGTGACCAGTAAGATCCATAGAACTAAGAATTTTTATAGCTTTAGGTTACAAAACAATCATAATTACCTCCCCCTCTACACACTCACTGAAATACAAGTGTTGGCTTATTTTAACAAGTGTCAGATGGAAGACATGTTGGGCACTTCAGTTGCCTCTGGATTGTTGTTATCTCAGTCTACAGTACTTTTAGTACTCTGCCTGTAGAAATTTCTATATGGAACATTCTAGAAGATCCTGAGGAGATCCAGTTCTCTCAATGTGCATTGCTCTGGGAAGTTTACTCTGTTGCAGTACTTTATTTTAGGGCCTATTTATTTTTGTTTCATGTACATTGGTGTTTTGCCTGCATGTATGTCTGTATGAGGGTGTAGGAACCACTTGAAGTGGAGTTATAGACAGCTGTAATCTGCTATGTGAGTGATTAAAATTGACCTCAGTCAGGTCCTCTGGAAGAGCAGCCAGTACTCTTAGCCACTGAACCTTCTCTCCAGCTCCACTGAAGGCCTACAATATCTCAACCTTTGAAAAATGTTCTTAGCTCAATCATGACAATCGCACAGTACTTGGTGTCCCCTGTCTGTGTAACTCTTGGTGCTTCCTCATTCCTTTGAATGATGATGTTTGCAGACAGGCTGCCTCTGGTACTTACAGAGGATGTGATGACAGAGGTCTGTTGGAGATGGGCATAACAGGAAGCACCAACAAGAAGAAGTTCTCTTCTTGTTCTGCAACAAAATCCCCAAGAAAAGCAGTTTTTGGAAGGGCAGGCCTATTTGGGCTCACAATTGAGACACATTCCATCATGATCACGCCAGTCAAAGCAAGGCAGTGGGAGTGGGACGCCAGATGGTTACGCTCACAGATAGAAAGCGGAAAGTAAATAGCAAGTGGTGCCAGACCATCAACCTCAACCCCATCCCAAGTGACCCATTTCCTCCAACGAAGTTTCACCTCCTCAAGGTTCCACAAACTTCTCAAACAATCCTGGGGACCTAGCATTCACGCACACGAGCCTCATGGGAAACATAGCACATGCAAGAGTCCTTCATTAATGGAGAGACTCAAACAAAGGGGGAATTTCCACATTAAAATTTTCATAAGGGGGGGGATTCGTGGTACCTAGGAGGTTCTTGTCTAGTGTGAGGATTTTGAACATGTTCTCTTGCTTACACACCTCTGAGCATGGATACCCATACATGTGTAGTTTCTCATATGTGCTCCCCAGATTCTACAGTCCTTTCTTCGGGCTTTTCTGCATCTGATATTCTTGCTTGACCTGTCAACCAGGGCACAGTGAACTATTTGGTTCTACCAACAACCAATAAACAATACCATTTTAATCTCCTTTTACCTTCCTTTATCTTGGTCCTATAAAGCAGAAAACAATAATTAGCTTGTTGTCCTTCTGAGTCTGCTAGGAGACATCAAGTCCATAATAAGGAGACTGGCACTGTGGTCGACTATGGTATCCCTAAACTACATTGCATATGTGTGATGGTCTCCTTTGCCAAGTTACATTGTAATCCTCTGTGTTTGCCTAGACTACCTGTGCTTGAGGAAAAAAAACAATTCTGATTTAATTAAAACTGCCTTTGGAAACAAGTTTTTACTGATCATTTAATCTGGTTGTATAGTGAAAGAAATTGACTTCATTTGTGGTAAAACTATGAATAATATACAGTCTTAGAAGATTTTTCAGCTACATTTCACTTAGATTTCTTTTAGATTCAAGGAAAAGCTACAACACAACCAGGCACCTGCCACTGTGAAGCTCTTTGGGTTGACCGCTCAGACACAGCCTGGTTATTTAGACTTGGTCTATGAGAAAATTTAATTGCCTTGGTCATGAATTTATTCCAGTTTACTTTGCCTTGTCTGGTTCTCAGCTCAATGGATTTAATTCAACTCTCATTTATGGAGTTCCTTTCTCTGAGGCTGGCAACAAATGAACTGGGCATTCAGCATTTGTGCTTGTAATTTATAGTTAGCAGATATTGGAACTGTTTATACTAATAGGAAGCCAATGCATTCTCTTTACTGTTACCACATTAATAGAGTTTCATAAAGTTTTTATTCCAATTATCTTCTTATTTAGAGTGTTTTTGCTTAGAAAAACTGTTCTTAAAATTTGAAGTTTATAGACCGGTTAATAGCTATATAACAAATGTAGGATATAGCAGCTAACTTAACAATAATTTCAGAATTAGGTTTCAGGCATCTGTAGTTACAGAGGTAACACAAATCAGACCCCAAACATATATAAACAGATCAGGGAGTAACCATGGATCACAAAGCCTACCGCCTTTATGGTAGCCAATGGTTTCAATATGAAGAAATGGCCTCTCCCCCAGAGCAGGTAGCAGCAAGTTATCATGTTGCTTCCAGAATTGATGGCAGAATGTCCACATTCTAGAGCATTCTGGACTCTGGACACAGATTCCCAGCAAATTTTGCAGATGGATGGCCATGGGCTAGGATGATTGTTCTATCTCCATGGACACCAGAATGCTTCAATTTTTCTCATGGTGTGTTTTCTTTCTATAGGAGCAGTCAACAAAAGCAACGTAGTGACAGCAAGTACCTCCATCCAGCTCCTGGATGAGCGGAAATCTCCTGTGGTGGCAGGTAAACAATGATTTTGGTTGAAGACTCTGATATACACAGGGCTTCTGCTTGTCTGGCACATTCACTCTCCAAAAGGTAGGTTTCAAAAGGAGAAAAACGGAAACATTTCTTCTTCAACTCTATGTTATCTCCTTCACACTAAGGTTCTAGAGCAGGGGTTCTCTATCTCCGGGTAGAGACCCGTTTGGGGGTCAAATGACCCTTTCACAGGGGTCACTTAAGATCATCAGATATTTAAATTACTATTCATATCTGTAGCAAAATAACAGTTGTGAAATAGCAATGGAATTTTATGGTTGGGATCACTACAACAAAAGAAATGTATTATCGGGTCACAGCATTAGGAGGGTGAGAACCGCTGTTCTGAAGACTCAGGGGACTTCATGTAAAAGCAGAAATCCTTCGCAGGGTTTCTGTTGACTCTGAGCCCAGGAGATAGTTGGAAAATGTAGTAAGAATACAGGAAGTTCTAGGTTGCCTATTTTTATGCATTTAGGAAAGTGATGATTGGCATACAAGGAAATTATGGGCATTTTTAATATATTAGCACACACAAGCTGAAATGTGGCCTTTTCTTCAGAGACCAAGATGCATGTGCAAGTGCTGGGTTTGGGAGCAGGGGAAAGCTAAAATATTCTACAGTTAAGTCTTGGGTTGTCAAGGACACCTTCTCTCTGGCCTCTCTACTGTTCTCACCCCATCCGAGTCACAGCGATGACCTATGTCTGGCTGAAAGCTTTTGTTAGTGGCATTTGTACTGAGGGGCTGGAATCTGCCATAGCTCTCCTAGAAAGGCTTAAGAGCATGCCTGGCGCATAGTCCATTCCTAATACATTATTTTTGGATCCATTGGTTGATGGATGGATGGTATGTGCCAAGCACTCTCCTGATCTGGACTGTGTTTACCAAAGGGAGTCATTTGTTTTTGGGCAGACTGCCTCATGAAGTTGTACTTCAGAGTGACTTTGAACATCCGTGCCTGTGTCTCTGCAACGCTGTGATAATTTGTGGGAAGGGAGGCCAAGAGGAGCAGCCCTGACTGAAGTGTATGCTCTTTGGCTGGGAACCACTGCTTTTCCCTCCACTTTATTTCTGACAGGGCCTGTGCATCATAATTATATTAGCAGGGGCTGAACAATCTGGGGATAGCCACTCTGGTTATCCGTGGGCTATTGGATATGACAAGAAAGACAGCCTTATGTATTTGACCTGCAGCTTATCTTGAACTAGGAGGACCTACAATTAATCAGCCAACAGATACGGGCTCTGAGGATTCATGGCTCCTGTCTTCAAATGCTGTCACCTAATGCCTCATGCTCCTTGAGGAAAGTAGAAGACAGGATCACTTAACTCAGCAAGATTTATTTTTGCCTAAAGGAGGTCAGACTTGCTTACCTCTGGGCTGTTACAGCCAGCTAATTCTAGAGGCACATTATCTTCTGGGAGCTGGTGTCAGAGACAACAGCTGTCAATGATATGGTCAGACCAAAGTATTCTCTCTGGTTCAAAATTTCTCTTTAAAACTCTTTCTGTGGGTCTCTTATTCAGTGATTATAAAGGGCATTCTTGGCCTTTTCTGAAGTCACCTATCCCAGCTACTTCTGTCCATGCATTAAAGATATGTTCAATGGGAGTAAATGCCTGCTATTTTATAGGTGAATATGACCTTGTCTAGAAGCTGTGTATCTAAGCTAATAGGGAGCATGCATTTGGCAAACGGTTTGCTGGTCTATTATTGAGTTACATAGCTGGCCAGAGACCACAGGCAGGTCACAGCTTGGCTCACCTTGAGGGGATAAGAAAGGCATGTCCTATTTGTTGGCTCTAAGTGTGTATCAACTGGTCCTCATGTTCAGCAGATAATGACAGAGCAAAGCCAAGAAACAGGGTCATCTGGGGAACTGTATTTAGTTTGGACCTTTTAAAGTTGGTGCCTGCTGACCTTCTTTTCCCTTCTGTGTTTAAGAGACATGAAATAAAACAGCTTCCCTTGGATTTGATTTTGCAGACTGCCAGTGGCTAGAGCCCCATGATGGTAGTGACCTGAGGGGGACCTTTCTGTCTCCCAAAGCAGAACAGTCTCTTCAGAACACCCCTGGCTTCCGCGGACAGTCTCAGCTGTCATGTCAGTCACCAGGGAGGAGGCTCCATAGCACTCCATTCTGTATTTTCCTCACATTGCTCAGCTAGTGTTTACCACTATGAAATTAAGGGGTCCTTTTAGGTGGAGAGGCAGTCTTGTTTCAGCAGATGAGGATAACTTGTGAGCAGCCTTGTTTCCCATTAGCAGGCCTCCAATAGCAGATGAGGCACAGCCGACTGGCAGGAATTTGGGGTCTCAATGAAATCCTTGTGGGCAGTTGAAACTTATCAGAAAGAAAAGGTGTATAACTTTGCAAATATTTCCCAAAGACCCTCTCAAAAGGCTGCCCCTTGTACAGCCTGACCCAGTATGTTCACAGTTATTAGTTTTATGTACTAGTTTGGGGGTAGAAAGAGGTTTTTGTCTTTCTTTTTCTTGTTTTCTTTTTAAAACAAAAACATTTAGATACTCATCTGTCAATGACACCTTTGAAGAAAGGCCAGTTGGAGTGGGCAGGATTCCACTTAGGCATCAGCCTCAGTGTGTAAGCAGGCTCCATCCATCTTCTGGGCCTCTGACAGTGCTTCCCAGCGTCTTCTTGAGAACTCTGCCAACTTTACAGCTGCCAGCAGTGTGCCTTGCTTACTTAATTGCTTTCCCAGGGCAGTAGAAGATGTGGCAGGGTCTACCCAGCCTCAATAGACTCTAGAGCATTGGAAGTTGGTGTGTGTCAAGATGCTAATCCATTTTTCTGTTGTGATTAGAAATACAAACCTTGGAATGTAAGGTCAGCTTGAGTTTGCCACTCATCTCGTAACTTGCTCAGTTCATGGTCATGGGTCAGTTGAGCTCTCAAAGGCAGAGTTGTGGTTACTATTAGCTCCTTGCCTTATTTTCATTTGGGGATAACATAAAAGAACAAGAAGGAAGTACCTGGATATGAAGACATGCAAAAATGCCAGGATGTATAGGAGAGACCCATTTTCACCTTCAATTTCAATCTTTCTTTCTTTCTTTCTTTCTTTCTTTCTTTCTTTCTTTCTTTCTTTCTTTCTTTCTTTCTTTCTTTCTTTCATCACATGCAATAGGACTTCTGCTTTTGTCAGACAATTGACCTATCAATGAATAATGATATCCTATCACAGAATAATAAATAAAAAATTAAAATCCATGTCTGTATAGGGCTAGGGAATTAAAGAGCCAAGTGATTACCTGGAAGGTTCTAGAGATCAAAATTGTATGCTTTTTCCTTTCTGTACCCCAAACTGTAACCCGCTGAGTATTTAGATTGCGGTAGACACAGCTCAGTGAAATGCTATACATTGAATTGAGCTCACAGAAACATGCTTTACCCTAGCTTCCTTATTTGTTGACTCAGAATCCATAAATTACCTAGACCATGGTAATTCTCCACTGGCCTCTCAGTGTGTGTGGTAGGGGTTGAGGTAGGGCCCAATGGATGGTGAAAGGGACTTCTCTGTGAATTGTTTGTCCTGCTTTCATACTCACCGACTAGACTCTGACAAATACAAACCACATAACCTCGGCTCTTGTTCAGATTTCTTGAAAAAGAGTTTTTGCATGTTTATATGCTGGGGTGTGTGGGGTGTATGCACACGCACATGTATGCACTTGTGTGGAGACCTGAGGTTGGTGTCAGATGCTTTCTTTGGTCACTCTCTACTGTATATAGAGGTGGGTTCTTTTGTTGAGCCTGGACTTGGTGTTTTGACTGGCTAGTTAATCAGCATGTTCCAGGGACTCTCTGTATCTATTATACCCCCATACAGCTTCTACAGAGATTCTGAAGAATCAAACCCTAGGCCTCACACTTGCAAGGCAATAAGGTTACCTGATGAACAACCTCTACAACCCAGGCTTCTGAATTTTTAAAATAATACGCGATTAAATCAGAATCACTAGCATTTGCTCTGAAATGTACATTTTAACATATCAAAATCTAAAGTTGGTCCCTACTGTGTTCCATATGACTTCTTAAATACTTGTGAATTCCCCATAAGCAAGAGCTCTCCCAGTTATCTTTTGGAGGCTGATACATGGTACATATGTGAGAGATGTCGTCTGAATAAGTTATTCTAGGAATATGGGCTTCATATCCTTCGAATATATAGTCACTTGCTATACAGGAATATAGAATCTGCTGGCCAGATAAGAGAACCACTGTGCATATCTAAAACTCAGAGACTCTCATTGGAAAAATTCAATCCACACCACAATAATACCATCCCAAATGATGTGAATATTTTTAGGATAGAAAAATTATTTTCTATCTTAACCTAATGACATCTGCAAGCCAAAAGTTATCTTTCAACTGAAGTTCTAGTCTGTAATATGAATATTAGGCTAGTAGCCAATCTGATCATCACAAAAACCTAAACATTAGAGCATTAATGTATTATATCACAACGTTTTAAACAATACTTTTATTGAGGTATGACATATCCATATTCACTGCATTTAAGCTGTAAAGTTTACAGAGATTTTAGTAGAGCAAAAGGAGATCCTGACTCTCCAGTTTGCTCCTTAGCAAGGGACATGGATTGCATTAGACCCATTCACAAGGAAAATTTGAAAATGTGGCCTATGTGGTTTCATTTGCATAATTCAAGGCAGTGTGATGAAGGGGAAGATTTCATTTAAACAGCTAATTAGGAAGGTGATTGATTAGCATCATTAACCATTAGCTATTGTCAGGTAAGTGCTATTTAAACTAAGTGTAGTGTGTGATATGGGCCCTCGTTAAAGTAGGGTGAATGCTTCCAAAACCTTATAAGCAAATAGGCAACTTGACCTCGTGTTTTTGGTGGAATCTCACTGTGAGTTAACTAGCATCCTAGGAATTCAGGGTCAGGCCTGTCACGGATAAACCTCTGGTTTGGGAAATCCCAGCAAAGGAAGTGCTTTTATCATTAAAAAAAAAAGAAAGAAAGAAAAAGAAATGCATATTGGAAGTAGGGAGATAGTCAGTAACGGGAGGGGAAATGAGTTTGATCTCTAGAGTCCATATAAAAAAGCCAGATGTGGTTAGCATGTACAAGTAATCCCAGATCCTGGGAAGGCGGGGACAGGAGAAACCCTACCGTGCCGTCCAGATAAGCTAGATTCAGAGCAATAGGAGACCCTGTCTCAAAGGAGCAAGGTGGACGGGGCCTGAGAAATGATATCCAAATTTGACCTTTGGCTCCAGCATATGTGTGTGTGTGTGTGTGTGTGTGTGTGTGTGTGTGTGTGTGTGTGTGTGTGTGTGTTTGAGAGAATGTGTGTGTGTGAGCACATGCATGTATGTGCACATGAATCTGCTATACAAACATGAGTGTGTGTGTGTGTTTGTGTGCCTGTGTGTGTTTCTCTGTGTGCATGTGTGTGTATGTGTGCATGTGAATGCATGCCTATATGTGTTTGCACATGCATCTGCCATATAAACCTGAGTGTGTGTGCCTGTGTGTGTTTCTCTCTGTGTGTATATGAGTGTGATGTTTCTGTGTGTATGTGTGTGAATGCATGCCTATATGTGTGTGTGCACATGCATCTGCCATATAAACATGAGTGTGTGCCTGTGTGTTCTCTCTCTCTCTCTCTCTCTCTCTCTCTCTCTCTCTCTCTCTCTCTCTCTCTCTCTGTGTGTGTGTGTGTGTGTGTGTGTGTGTGTGTGTGTGTGTGTGTGTGGTCTTGTTACCACTGGTCATTGCTGATATTTACTAGGTGAAGGGTAAAAATGGTACCAAGCATCCAAAAGCACAAGTTACCCACTGACTCAGAACAAAGAATGTTCTGTTCAAAATGCCAGTAGTGCTAAGTTGGAAATGCTGGCTTAAAATGAGCGCCATCACTAAACCTACCAATAGGTATATGTTTCATTCCCGATGGTGCCTAGTACTGAAGATGTTCTTGCAAGCAAGTGCTCCAAGAAACGATGAGGGACGAACTGGGAGAAGGCTAGTTGATGTAGCAATGAGCTCAGAGGCTGAGAGCATATGCCCAAGGTAGAATCCTTCACCCAGTCACTTTTCAATCCACTAAGAATACTGCTGCCAAGGGAGAGCTTCCCTTAGTGCTGGAGATAGAGAGCAACTAAGTATTGTAGGGATGGGAAGGAGGCAAGAGAAGGAAGAGTGGAGGGAGGGAGGGAGGGCGGGAGGGAGGGAGGGAGGGGACAAGGGAGGAAAAGAGGGAAGGAAGAAAAATATTCTTTAGAAACAGATCCAGTCAAAGATAGAATGTGGTTGTCAGTGGCAAAGAGAAGAAAGTCACTCATGTAATGGTGAGAGTGAGGCCTCTTAGCTATGAGGTAGCTAGAGAGAGACTCGAGTAGACTCCTGAACCATGAGATCTACCTAGCATGCAAAGCTCTGTGGGAAGAGACTCTACAGGAAGAGGCAACGCCCTTCAAGAATCTGAACGATTTGGGGATTGGATTCCTTATTCCTATACACACCTCAGCTTGGTATTCAGAGACCTGAATGGTGGTCCAGGAAATGGAAGACCACATCACGTCTTTGCTCTAAATCAGCAGCTCAGAAGCAGAGCTGGGGGGGGGGGCATTTTTTAAAGCAAGCGAGATGAGTTCAATGTTGCGGCAGAGTTTATGTAGTAGAACTGACAACAGCAAATTTCATGGAGATGGGCTAGAGCTGCAGCTGAAGATTATGCTGTCCTTACCATCTGTGACAGGATTTCAGAGTTGGGACCGCCCATCAGAACAGCTGCTCTGAAAGGTACAGAGGCACGTTCAGGGTTAGCACTTAAGAAGTAAAAATAGCCCAAGACCAGAGACACCAGATCCTCTGTGTTAACTCTCTAAGGGACCACTCCCAAGAGCTACAGACACTTTAAAAACTTCACCAGAAGACCAACATATCATCCAGTCAGAGCTCTGCAGCAGAGCAGTGACATGTACTTGTGTCTGGAAGACTATGAGTTAGCAAATTAGGCTATCTGTCTCTCAAAACTCTGGTAATCCTCTCAGGTATTCTCTGTGAAGTCTTACCTAGGGACATTTTATTATTATGATTTAGTTATATTTATTATTATCATCATTTTAAATTTCATGGATATGAATGTCTGCGTGTGTGTATGTGTATCATGTGAAACATGCTTTTTTTTTTTTTTTACTATTAATGTCTTAGACCAGAGAGATTGGAAAATGTCAGCCAGCAGGACCAGTTCTCTAGTTTTGCCACCTGATTTTTATTTACTTGTAATTTTTTTCTTGTGGCTTTATTGCTACATCTTTCCTGTATTGTAAAGTTGACTCCTTTGAAAGCTCAGTGGCTCTTTCATACCCTTGACAGAGTTCCATATCCATCACCACAAACTAATTTTAAAAGGAACTGAAGGAACTCAGCCCACACCTCCTCCTCCTTTCTTGGTTCTTCTCTTTATCCTTACAACTGCTGTTTTGCTTTATCAATGGATTTACATATTTTGCAACATTTCAGATCGATGGAATGATACATGAGCCTTTGTGACTGGCTTTATTCGCTTAATACAATGTTTTCCAGGTCCATAGTGTGTCATGAATTAGTGCTTCAATTTTTCTATTGCTAGATAATATTCTATTATGTGATTACCCCTTACCTATTAGTAATATTGTTGGCATGCTGTACTGGCTAGTTTTGTGTGTCAACTTGACACAAGCTGGAGTTATCACAGAGAAAGGAGTTTCAGTTGAGGAAATGCCTCTATGAGATCCAGCTGTAAGGCATTTTCTCAATTAGTGATCAAGGGGGGAAGGTCCCTTGTGGGTGGTACCATCTGTGGGCTGGTAGTCTTGGGCTCTATAAGAGAGCAGGCTGAGCAAGCCAGGGGAAGCAAGCAAGCAAGCCAGTAAGAAACATCCCTCCATGGCCTCTGCATCAGCTCCTGCTTCCTGACCTGCTTGAGTTCCAGTCCTGTCTTCCTTTCGTGATGAACAGCAGCATGGAAGTATAAGCTCAATAAACCCTTTCCTCCCCAACTTGCTTCTTGGTCATGATGTTTGTGCAGGAACAGAAACCCTGACTAAGACACATGTATATACAGTTACCACATGGACATGTTTTTATTCCTCTTGAGCTGATACCTAGAAGTGAAATTGTGTCACATGTAGCTCTTCATTTAGTATTTTGTGGAATTGAAAAAAAAAAAACAAAAACCTGTTTTGAATTGTAGTTACTTTAGTTTAGAATTCTATCAGCAGTGCATAAGAATTCCAATTTCCTCATATCCTCGCCAACATTTAGTTATCTATCTTTTTAATTTTAACCATATTGATGGATAGGAATGGATTTGCATTTCCCTACTAATCAGTGCTGAGAATCTATCTGTTCAGGTGCTTTTGGGCCTTTGATATATCTTTTCTAGAGAGATGTCTATTGCTGTTGCCTCTATTTATATGATCATGATTTGCCCTTTTGCCATGTTGTATGAGCTCTTTACATTATCGGGAAATACGTGCCTTGGGGGTGTTCTGTACCATGTCATTATAAAAAAATCAACCCATGCTATGTCCAGATATGTGCTGTGCTCTCGCCACCCCCATGGGGAGCCACAAGCCATGGTCCTCCCAGGTTCCGGCTCCACACTCCCAAGCCATCCATACCCTGTGGTTAGTCTGTCGAGACTGGCTACAGGTGGCTCAAACCCCTAGCCCCATAAAAGGATAACTTCAGAGGCTTTTAATTTATCAGCCAGATTTATAACAGTAAATCTTCAACCCCCAAAACGCCCACACAAAGAACTCAAAACTCACTTGATATTGATACAAGTTGCACACCTCGATTGGACAGATGTGCCTTACATTATTCAGTCGCCTATCTGTGAAGTCCCCAGTTACTTATGGCTCCTAGGACCATGTGGTACCTGCACACCATGCTCTCCTGTAAGTTCCATCTTGTCTCCTAGTCTCTGTCTGTCTCTGTCTCTGTCCCCTCTCTAAAACTTTCAGCTCTGCCTTTCCTTCCACTGCCCAATCACAGGCTCTAATTCTTATCTGACTAATTAAGACTTCATCTGACCTTACCTGAGGGTTTGCATGCACCATACCTCTTTCATCTATAGACACTTTCCTCCCAAAATGTTAGAGCTAGGTAGTTGGATAGAAACTGTATGGACCACAACATAAAACCACCTGGCTCTTTCCAAAAAAGCTCAGGAACTCTTTTATTAGATGAAAACGTCACACAACCTATTTAAAGCAAAGTAGGACAAAAGTCACTTCTTTTGTCACCTATTTTATCATGCTCTTCTGGAAATGAGGTGATATTGGAACCAGAGGCTATGTAAATGAATATTGATGTAAGAGTTTCATTTTCATGAGTCAGAATTTGTCCATCAGTTGTACCTCATTGTATGGGATTATACAGAAATCCTAACCAAAGGTCTTAAGCTTCCTAAAAGTTCACATTTCACTGTCAGTCATGATGGCGATTTACTTAATCTTCATTCTGATTCATAAACCTTGGAACAGTGGACTTAGAATGATGCTTGGTGCCAGAATGGAAATGTCCCTGGATACTTTAGTGGATAAGAGTTTATGGGATTTTTCTTTCTTTCTTTCCTTTTTGCCAACATGGCTCACAAAAGATCGGGGATTTGTTTTCCTGCCTTTACCTAAGCATACCTTCCAAGTTCCTTGTTGGGATTTTGATCTCTGTTAAGATGAGAATCTATGGTACTCAGGGTGAGAGAAGGGTTCATGGGGCATCAAGGAGGCTAAATGTAATATGTTTCCTGGAAAGAGGAGGGCAGATGTGAATGGAGACTATGGTAGAAGCACAGGTACTGTGACACTTAGTCTGTGGACATTGTTGCCAATGGAGTAAGCCTTAGACAGCATGTGATTAGAAAGAGATAGAATTGATCATAGCCGTTTGTCCCCAAAGGCCACACTTGTTGCCAGTTCTTGGAGTCTCTTCTGTGTAAGCAGGCCAAGCTGATGTCAAGATCAATGTCAGACTGCCATCCATAATTCAGGGTTAAAGTTTGCTATTACACATGGCCCAGCTCATGGAAGATGGGAATATATAATCTTATTAATAATCAGAAGAAATTACAGAGTGGAAGCATTGGGCATTCAAATGTATTTTCTCCATAAGTTGTTTACCTTTCTGAATCCAGCTGAACTAGTCAGACTTAAGCCAGAATCGGTTTGCAGTGTACTGTTTTATTTATGGTATATGTCACTAATCCTTCTGTGCCATACAGTCTTCTCTCATGGTCCTTCCAGTTCATTTTATGACCCACAGTGGTCAGCTTTTGTTCACAGAAAAGCATTTCCCAGTGAGGCAACTACATTAGAGCATCCCAAGCTGACACTCGGCTTTCTTTTCTTTCCCTCTCTATGCCAATTGTTGTCTTGGTGCTTGCCCTCCCTTACTCTTCAATTTTCTGGTCTTGCGAGGGTGACTCACTCGGTTTTCTAGCTTGTAAATGTCAGAGAACCCAGAGTTCTCCATCTGTGTCTTCTCTACCACCGAGGTTTGGAGCAGCCTCCAGACGCTTGTTCTGATCCCAGCCAGACCTCCCCATCACTCGTTCCCTCTACCCCACCCCCCATGCCAGCCCCCACCGCACCTCATCATTTACTTTAAACCAAAGTACAGTCACGTACATTTTCATAAGATTCCAGCGTATATCTTTAAAGGATAGAGATGACTTTGTATCCTCAGATGACATGTTATAACACCTAAATTTAAGAATTCCTAATTATTTAATTTGTAGTTTCAAACATGCCTCTTTGATCATTTTTGAAGTTGATTTGAATCATGATATTGAAGTAATTCCATCTTTAAATTTATTTGTTTATTCATCCATTTATTTATTTATTTGGATGGCTCTGTTCTCTCTCTCTCTCTCTCTCTCTCTCTCTCTCTCTCTGTGTGTGTGTGTGTGTGTGTGTGTGTGTGTGTGTGTGTGTGTGTGTGTGCTTCAACATTCATGTAGCAGGCAGAGGACAATCCCTTTCATCATGTGAGTCCCAGGATTCAGACTCAGGTCATCAGGATTAGCAGCAGTCGTGAGCCATCTCACCGGTGCCTGAAACAATTTAGGATCCTCTTCCTTTCCTACCCAGGCTATCACCTTGTCCATTCTTTTTAAACTATGGCTAGCATCTCCTCACTCACACAGCCTACCTGGGGCTCTGCCCATCATAGTCACAGCAGTCTTTTCTTCGTCTCCCCGTCTTCTCAGAACCCTTTCCCTTTTAGTCTAGGCAACCACTTCGAAAGACAAATAATATCACATGACTCCCTCACTCAGAACTCCAAACTCCATTGACTTCCCAGAGGCAAAAGCCCAAATCTTTAGCATAGTCAATACATCAGAAAAAAAAAAAAAGGATAAAGAAATAAGAGAGGATAGTGGGGAGAAGACAGATAGTATGTTTCTTTCATGTAAAAGAAATCTAGGCTCAACATGTATTCAGACTTGCATGCATACATATGAGACATAAAAGCAGAACGATGGGAGGGAGGGAGGGAGGGAGGAGCCAGCAGGGGTGGGAGGGAGGTGAGGAGAGAGTACACAGGGGTGGGGTCAGCATGAGCAATCTGCAGTGGTGCACATGTATATTATAACAAATCCTGTTATTTTGTATGCTAGCCAGAACTGTTGATTTATAAAAAAAAAAAAAAAAAAAAAAAACCCTGAAAATTCAAAATAACAAAAAAAGATGTGTTCTGTCTCAAAAAGCACGTAGCCTTTTGGGAAGTCTGTGTCTCAGTCAGGGTTTCTTTTGCTCTGAGGAAACACTATGACCAAATAAGCAAGCTGGAGAGGAAAGGGTTTATTTGGCCTACACATCTAGTCCATCAGTGAAGGAAGTCAGGACAGGAACTCAAGCAGGGCAGGAACCTGGTGGCAGGAGATGACACAGAGGTCATGGAGGACTGCTGATTACTGGCTCGCTCAGTCTACTTTCTTATAGAACCCAGGACCACCAGTCGAGAGATGGTGCCACCTACAGAGGGCTAGGCCCACCCTCATCAATCACTAATTAGGAAAATGCCTTACAGCTGGATCTTATGGAGGAGTTATTACTTAATTGAGCCTCCTTCTTTTTAAATAACCCTAGCTGGTGCTCTATTGACATAAAACAAGGCATCACAACTTGTATGTGAATTTCTACTGTATCATTCATTTACTGGTGTGATAACTTAGGATGTTTGCTTTCTAGGCGCATGTGCTATGGACCAGTAGACACCTATGTTTTTCATTATAAGGTAAATAGAAAATTAATTAATGTGCTTAGAAGATACCTGGCCCCAAGCTGGGTATTTGCCTTGGTTAGGTTTCTAGTGCTGTGATAAGCACCATGACGAAAAGCAACTTGGGTTGGGAAGTGTTCATTTGAGTTCACATTTCCACATCATAGTCTGTCATTAAAAAAAAAAAGGTCAGGGCAGGAATTTAAAGGCAGGAACTGAAGCAGAAGCCACAGAGGAACTCTGCTTCCTAGCTTCTTTCACAATGGCCCACTCTTATAAAACTCAAGACCACCTTCCCAAGGGTTATGCCACCTACCATGAGCTGGGCCCTCCCACTTTAGACATCAATTAAGAAAAATGCCCACAGGCCAATCCTAATTGGGGCATTTTCTCAATTGAGGTTTCGACTTTCCAAATGACTCTAGCTTGTGTCAAGTTGCTTAAAACTAGCCTGTACCACACCCATCGAATGTTGGTGGCGGTACTGTAATTGTCTTTATCTAAGTGATTAGTACGATGATGTCATCATCTAGATAGAGCAGCTGACTGTAGGATGGACAAAGGGTAATGGGGGATTAGTTTGTGTTATTTACGCTAACTTCATGCTTCTGCAACCGGATGTATCAGTCACACAATGAACTGTGTGTGGCTTTTAGAAAGCTTCCTTCCTTTTCTATGCTTCTAGCCCCTAGCTGTAAAATAAAGGCCCTGAACTAGATCACTGTAGCAAATGACTTTAATCCCTTATGTCAACTCTAGTTGATCTGTTGTGGGTACCTGGGAAACAGATTCGAAAGGATTCTGAGGCCTGGTCTGGGATCTGTTGATAAGTATGCTGCAACGTTAGCAATGCCCACGATGGACAAGGAGGCCAACAGGCAACTGTTCTGAAATTTTCCAGGCCTAGACATAATGTTCTTCAGGGCCTCGCCTAGCTCTTTGATTTGTTTTCTGGGTCTGCTTAATGGACATGTGAGGCTGTGGGTGACAGCCTATCTGTCTCGAGGATTCTGAACATACAATGTCTTTGGAATGGGAATAGAGGTGAGCAGTCCTGTCAAGAATCTGAAAGCCTGTCAGAAGTTATAAGGCCGCCTCTGAGAGAGACAAAGGTTTCTTTGAGATCTCATTGTAATTTAAGCATAATAAACAGACAGACAGACAAACAAATAAATAAATCTATTAAGGGAAAAATGGGATGGTCCCCTGAAGTTCTGCATATAATCCTACTTGGGGATGCCTTGTAGGTTGGGGTGCCTTGTCTTGTAGGTTTCTGACAGTAGCATTTAGCGAATGTAAATGGACATGGGAAAGAGTGATGTCCTGATCTGCATAGGAAGTTACAGGTTTCAAATGGCTGTTGTATAACTAAGAATATGGGGCACAGATAGAATATTTTGGAAACCAACCTAGCCACTTTCAATATTCAGAGTGTGAGGCAGAGGGCTCTGTCTTCAGGAGTTCTCAGTGAACTTCCGCAATGAGATTTGACTTCCGGGAGCCTTCTGCAGGAAGCCCGGGTATGGATCTCATTTCAGCTCTCTATTTTCATAAGGCAAAACGAGATAACTCCTTTATCCCCTGATATTTCGTCACCCTAAGCACAAGCTTCTTTCCTCCGGGTTCGAGGTCCCCGCCTTACCTGTGCAAGCTTTTCTGACTTGACAGCAGATCTTCCTCACAAACTGCCTCATTCGCATCATTGCATGGCTTGCATGCCCTTCCCCTGTGTGCTTCACCACAGAAAGCCGCAGCAGCTGTGAACTCAGATCCCTGCCTGAGCAAAAATCACCGGCCTGTCTCCACAAGGTTACACTAGTTTTAATGAAAGCATGCCATTTCAGATGACTTTCTCTGAAACAACACTACAGGTGCCTTTTGCCCTGAGCGCCTCCTCCAGTCTGGCCCCGTGATGGAAGGACATTCTTACGGGGAATCTATGAATAGAATGGCAGCAATAAGCAGCTGAAAATAATCTGCGAGGCGTTTGTAAATTGCCCCTCGTGAGCTGCAGTGCTTGTGAAAGATAATTTGTGGTTCTTGCAGAATACCCTGAAAACTGGGTCTTTCATCTGCTGTGCATTTTGCAATTAAATCATTTCATTTCTCATATTAGCAAATGATAACTCTACATTTGTTCATCTAAACAACTTGATTTATATTTTTCTGTGCTGAGGAGCTGTTGACATTTCAGAGTAAGTAATTATTTTCACTGCCAACTGCTGTGTGTGGTGACTGTAGGCAAATGATAGAAATCTGAGTCTACATATGCGTCATTTAACTCCTTTTGCTTAAAGACTACCTATTAAGCCAGAAGCCTTTTGCGTGGGTTATCATCTGTGCATCGACATCTAATAGGATGAGGGTGTTGACAGGCAAGGGTTTGAGCCACGTTTATAGTTTGTGCAGTGTACTAGAAACTCTTTTATGTAATCTCTAGGGGAGAGGACAAGGCTGATCTGCAGCCTCGCCAAACCACTGACAGGGCATAGTACACTTGCGATCCTAAATCACTTGTTAGCGGAGCATGTGCTCCTGGCCCTGGGAGTTCTTAGGGTATGTGATAGCTGCCCAAGTATCCATGGGGCGAGAGTCAGAATTCTATGAGGAGTGCTCGTGAGAGCCATGCCTGCTAACAGTGAGTTTGGAAAACATTTGGTCAAATCGAGAGGAAGAATAGAGGAACCTTCTCAGTTTCCTCCCACATTAGGTTCTTGGCCAAGAAAAAAAAAATACTGCAGTTAGAACAATGGAAAGAAATGCTTTTTTTGGTTTGAAAGTTGTTGCTACATCCTTAGAATAGAAACTCAGTCACACAGTTGAATTGAGCCACCTTGGCACAAAAGAGGGGAGGTGTCAGGGCAGGTGACAGCCCATGAAGTCATGGGCCTTCTCTGGGAACTCTTGGTGTTCTGTTCTTTTCCACGTTGTAATTATTTATACATATTAACTGCACACACTAATGGGTTTCACTGTGACCATTCACATTTAAACTTCTCCTAAAACAAAAATTATCTAGCTAAGCTGATACTCCAGAAAGACAGTCTGCCCTTAGCCCTCTGGTATATACAAGGTTTACATTGCTTATAGCACGCTAGACATCTGTCCATCCCAACATGTGCGTGTCCCATTTGTATTCCAGTTGAGGAGTAGACAACTGACTGGGGATCCAAACCAATTTTTACATGGCCTTGAGGGGTGAAGTTGAGCCAGTACCCTGAATGGCAAATGTGCTTTATCCTTTGAACCAACTCCAATTGATTAGTTCTGGTTGCCTATAGTGCTGTCTTAAGAAACCATCTGTGGTATATTTGAGGCTCAGCTGGGAAAAGAGCTGGGATTGATTAGCAATGTCTGTCATGGGCTCTAGAGGAACAGCTTGCCCCATATTTGTCATTTTCTGCTTTTAACATGTCTTTAACTCCTCTGTGCTCTCTTCCTGTGCAAAATAGTTATAATCCTAAAAAAGTGCCTGTAGTATAAACAGAAAGAGTAGGTATAGGTATATTCCACTTTAAGAAACCCTAGCATAGAAATGCAAATTTGGAAAAAAAAATGCATCAATCTGGAGCCAATTATTTCCATTACAGAAAAGATTCCATGAAAGGTTCCTTTAAATAGCGAGCTCCCCTGCTGCATTAAAATGATGATTCAATTTATAAAAATTCACTTTGCATGCAACTCTCTCAGACCAAGTCTGTGGACTTTGCAAGCCATACCTGAACTTTTTAAAGCCATGCTATGGCACCAGCCAGGATGTCTGCCCCCGAGTGCCTCAAGTCCCCCCAGGAACTCCCCCTCCCCCTCAAACTTCCTTCTTATTTCCTATCCCAGAGTGTTGAGCATACGGTCTGGGTGGTGATCAACAGCTACTGGCTCCCACCCGACACGGCTGCATTTCATTAGTGGGTAAGCTGATTGCTCTGAGGGTGTTTATGTGTGGGTGTAGCTGTACAAATCCATGCCCTCTGTGCACTATGAATGCAGATGCAGAGACACAACCGCCATTTAGCCTAACCTAAATCCATCCCTGCTGCGAGAGTTCTAGGGTAAGGTTCCAGCTGGTTGGTGGATATGGCCTCTTGATGATATCTGCCCCGTATTCTAGTTTACCATTCTCTCTCTGTTCCTTCACATCAAAACCTTGCCCAGGCTCCAGGCCTGAGTCCCATTATCCAGACATGGAACCTTTGTCTTCCCCTGCAGCTTAGAGAGCCCCAAATGGTTTTCTGATTTAGAAAATTAAATATAATCTGACTCTTGTGGCCAGCTATGAAATTCCCAACCAACAGACATTTCCACTAAATATGTAACATACACAACATCTAAACATCCCACCAATCTAGCATGAACTTGAATTATAGAGGCATCCAGTACCGGTTGGGTGAGAGCACCAGCCTATTCCCAGGCACTCCAACTGGTGGCCCCTAGAGCTCCTAAAAATGCCTATTGGCACACATGTCAGAATTTTTGTTGCTCTGCAGAAGCAGTTTAATCCACAGACATGTACCTAAAAGATATGGCCCCACTCTTCTTTGTGTTCCCACATATAGACTTCTTGTCGCATTTTCTCAGTTGCAGGATAAGAGTGTCTCTATTTTATCTATGATCTTTAAAAGCTGGAGCATCAATGTCTTCCCATTGAATACTTTGTTTTATTTTTTGGACACATTTTTTTTTTTCTTGGTTGTTTTGGAAGACAAAACATGAGTCAGGAGCAGTGAACACATCAGGCACAGTGAGACATTTCTTCTGGCCATCAGTAATCAAGGAGGACTTGGACATGAAGGCTCTCAGGCTGGTGAACTGTCCATTGGTTCCTCACTTCCCGTCTTCTCAGACTTCCTGGTTGGTGCCAAGGGTCTCCCTTGGTACTGGGCTGTGATAGCTGCGTAGGTACAGCCGTAGATAGCAGCTGCCAACATCATGAGACATACGATCCCACATACCACCCCAGTGATGACCACAGTGGCCACAGCATGGCGCAGGTTGATTGGCTTTGGTTTGAGTTTGGTCTCACACTCCAAGGGATCTTGCTGTCCTGAGTTATTCTCAGGAGACTTCTGGGCATCTTGTGGGGCAGAACCAGGATGCTGAACTAGTGAGGGTACCAAATCCTGAGAAGGTAGAGGACAGGGTTTGTATAGTTCATGGGGGATGGAGAGAAGATCCTTTCCCTTCCAGAGTTCAGGCAGCCTGCAGATAGCACTGTCTGTTTCTCCCCCTTCAAGAAACAAAGCAAAGATCAATGATAATGCTTTGATACAACAGTATTCCAAAGTCCTCAGCCTGCCACAGACTAAATAGACAATTACTTATGGCTAAGAATTTGTTAGAAACCAAGTTACCTTAATATTATGTAAGTGCTGAGGGAACCAGTGGACACATGCTGACAGAGAATGTGAGGGCCCAGCATTCAAGGACACTGTGGTCTCCAGCCTTCCTCCCACCCACTGCCCATCACACAAGAATCCTTTCCTGCTGGATTCCCACTAAAAATCAAAGACCAGATAGAATAGTTATTCACTGTTGTCATTTGTATGTTAATACCAAAGACCCTATGTCTCTATCAACACTCTTTAGAGAGGCAGAATGCTGTTTTCTGAGTTTTATGTATCTGAGCATTTGACAATACCATATGTTGCTCTTGCTCTTTAAGTAACTCATCCTCTTGGGCCTCATGACATTTACTATTTTGAGTGCCAAATGTTCCCAGGAGTTATTAAATGTGGGTATGGGTCTCTACACAGTAACGGATCCATTGGGGCATCTGTGGTAATTAGTTATCCTCTCCTGGAGTGCTGGACTCCACCTCTTCACCCTGGCCCATGGAACCACTGGTTCACTATTTGACTTTATGGGAACAAGCTTCTTAAAGTTCTCTACCATCAGAACATTCCAGTTGTGTCTGACTTGGCAGTTCAAAGTCCTTGCTCTCCATCTTTTAGGGAATTCTTTTTAAAATCTATACAGGGAATGAATGGATAAGTCAACACTCAAACCCAGTCCCCAGTATACTTCCTCCTCTCTACCTCTTTTTCTCTGGTTTGTCCTGGGACCAGAGCAGTGGCAGAAAAGCCTACTTGACTGGCAGGACCCATAGGTCCTCTGGCTAGTTTCTCTCAGGCTTCCCTAAAAACCTCAGCAGGTGAGGGTGTCATGCTCCCGTAGCAAATAAAAACTACAGATTCTCAGTAGACATTATAGGGAATTGTTTTAAGTTAATGACAGAAAAGTACATACGGTGGTTGTCACTTCAGTGTTATTGTCTCATGCCACTACATAGTAATTTAGGACTTGGGAGATATATGCCCATGCTTCCTATCTAATCATCTTAAGATGAGTTGTAAGTGCCCTATAGATAGACAGGGCCACTCCACAATACAAGAGCTATCACATGACCCATAAACACCAGGCTTGGTGCAGGGACAAAATCCAGTACATATGCTTTCTGCTGCCATTGCTCAAAACTGAATGACACATGACTAGACTCCCTTGGGCCCCTCCTGGCTTCTTCAGCAATCCCTTCAGGCATGAATCCCAGCTTTAAAGCAATAAGATCAAAGTGGAGTTTCCTGAGCCACTGGTGTCCATGAAGCTAGAGGGCCCAGGTAACTGCTCCAGCTGAGCCAAGGGCCCCACCCAGCTGGGCTATGATGAGGGGCTCTACCTCTGTGGGAGCTTATCTCCCTTAGCACCTGGCTATGGTGGCTCTTACTAGGGCCTTTATGTCAAGGCAGAAGGCTAGAGAGACAGATACCCTGGGGGAGCAAAAGTATTTCATCCAAGCAAAGCATGATGAGGCTTCCATAGGAGAACCCAGACTGCTAGGCCAGGGTGCCTCACTGGTTGATGTACCCCTCAGCTATGGTATACTGTGTAGTCACTCCAGGCTCATTCTTGTTCTGTGTCCACTTTCCTCTCTAAAATTGTGCTAAAATCCACAGCCTTGAGACTCAGAGCAAAGGACAGGCCTACAGTGAATGCCCAGGCACAGCAGGAAGGTGGGGCTTGCCTGGCACTACTAGGATCTTCTTTCCACCGCCACCACCTTCTCAGGGACCATGACCCTAGAGGAAAACTGCTGCTTGCAGCATGAGGGTCCCTCTCCCTTTTTGACTTAAAAAAGCTGATGGAACAAGAAACTCCTGTCCCCAACCTCCAACTGTCCCCACCTGACATCTATAGCACTTCACTTCTACCTTGGAAGAAAGTGGGTTCAAATCTTAGGTCTCTATATACCTTAGCAGTTCTGGAAAGTTCCTTACTCACTCTGAGCCTCTGCTTGCATTCCTGGAAAGCAGGAGAGGAGTAATAGTAAAATTCTCTTTTCAAGATTGTTCTGAGGACTTGGATGGATAAATCGTGTCAAGTGTTCCACGTGGCCCTGCCATACCTTGCTCCGAGTACCTATTTTACAGTTAACCATGGACATCAAAGTATAGGTTCATATGCGATAAAGGATGACCACTTACCATTCTGCATGCAGGACTGGGTAAAGAGGAGACTATTTTACATTGACCAAAGCTAATCGTTTTGCCCTTAGGCCTACTGAGTCCTAAGTTTTCCAATTCTTTGGGTTTCATTTGAAGCCATATGACTGAGTTTTGACCACTTCCAGAACATAGAATTCCCATGATGTTCCTTTATGTGCTGTGTTGGATGGTGACCTTAAATGTCATGTGATAAAGCTAATGGCATTGCCATCTAGAGGAGGCTTATGTCCCCAAATGGTTGTTTGGAATGCAGACCTGGGATGCAGCTCTCACTCCCCGTTCCCCTGAATTCAGGCATGGGTAAGAAGTGATAAACTTCAGTGCAGATGACTGAAATTAGGTGGTCTGTAATGTTAATCACCCTGCTTTGACTGAAACCTTCAGTGTTTGCAGTTGTTTATGAAGGTTCAGACTAGCATCTGCTCCCTTGGCTTAGTTTTACACATTAATTTTAGGCTTAATGTGTACATAGAAGACTGTCTCCTGTGTCTTGTATCTAGTTAATATTTTTCTTGATGGTGGGACACCAGATCATGGTACCCCGAAGTGATTTTTACCTTCCTCTGAAAAAGGCAGTTATCTGTGCTTTAAAAGCATTAGTATGAAGGACAGTTAAACTACACTGCTGTCTCAAGGGACCAGAATCATCCCTAATACTATCAGCTTCCACTTGGTAGCACTACGTGCTAGACAAAGGAGTTCCTTCGCCCATGTTTGTGGCTGAAGAGGAGAATACCATCTTTGCTTGCATTACTTTATGGGTGTCCTAGGTCTGGAAACTGCATATTGATGTTACATGGACAACGTTCTTCTTTGATGGAAACTCTCTTTCTGGGATGGCTTGTTTCATGCCTATGACTTAATACGGAAAGCATTGGCTCTAGCCGCCTCACGCCAGCCATGCTTGGTTTTGGTTTTGACCTCTCAGAAGGATGTTGCTAAGTTATATAGTTGCCTTTGAGAGCTCACTTCAAAGTCAGCTAGTTGGCGATGCATACATTGCTCTTCGACTGTTGAGAAGCTTCCAGATTCTGATGTGGCAAGTCTGAGCTTCTACCATATGTAGACCATGCCTCCAGGTGCTGCTTTTCCCCTAATTCATTTGCAGCCATGGTCTTCCTGGGCTAAAGCATACAATCACCAACAATACCACCACCCCAAAGTGTGACAAGTACTTCAAATATGTCTCCTTCCTGAATCTCCCACTGAGCACCTCTGCAGACTCTCCCACTGCCCCCACCCCCTATCTGCTAAAAGCATCCCCATTTATGTAGTTACCAAGCAGAAAAAAATACAAAAGAATCCTCCATAATTACTCTTTCCTTCTCCCAGCCCACCAACCACCCTCTCCAACCCCTCAGCCATCTCTACACGGCACTGTTCCAAATGCTGGTCACTTGTTGCCATCCTGGTCTAGGCCACTGTCATCTCTTCTCCACTCCACTGAGATCACCTCCCTCTTCATCCCGCTGGTTCTTCTTCAGTGACCTTTGCTCTGCCCTCTCAGAGTCAGCGGCCTGGCATTTTACACAGTGGTCATCAGATCATTCTGTTCCCTAGACAAGAATTCCTTTAGAACTTCCCACCTCCCCTAGAATAAAATCCAGACAGGGCACCTGCTCTGCACATGTTTATGGACTGGGCGGGCACCCAAGATGTGCTGTGCGCTATCTCCACCCACTGACTCCCTCCCTCCTCTGGCTCTCACTAAGCCAGGCTAGCTCCTTCACCAGGCCCTTAAAGCCTGCTGGGTCCCCATCCCCACAGTTATCCTCTGTTCCTTCTTTTCATTGTTCTGGTTCTTTTTTTTTTTTTTTAAACTATATGAAATTACTTTTCTTTATTTTTATTTTTATTTTTTGATACTTTATTTACATTTCCAATGTTTCCCCTTTTCTAGGTCTCCTCTTTGGAAACCCCCTATCCCCTCCCCCTCCCTCACCTCTATGAGGGAATTTCACCTCCCACCCACCTGCCCACCCACTCCCGTATTCCCACCTTGACATTCCCCATTACTGGGGCTTGTACGCCATTTTCTCAGGAGGCTTTTCTTTCCCACCCTATCTAAGCTGGAGCACATTCCCTTCTAGCTTGTTCCCCTTACTGTCTCACCGTTGCCGTCTGAACGCATACCTTTACTTATCGTCTTAGATAGTATCTTTCCTTTTACCTTTCCAATGACACCTTCATCATGGTAAGCATTTCCTAGTCACTGCCTTTTTCTCTGAGTCTACCGTAGTGCCTGGATCATCAAGGATACTCAAGGAAGGAATGAGCGAACGGTGCTCAGAGAAGCAATGTAAGGTTCAGGAAAGAACCCAAAGCCAAGGTCCCACAATCAGGTTTTCTATTCTCATTTGTTCTTCTCCTGTGCAACCTTAGGCTGGTCACTGAACTTCTCTGGGCTTCTGTTTCCCATCGACAACCAAGGTGGACAAGCTTTTCTCTCGGATAGCAAAGGCTGTGAGGTGTGTAATATGGTCTTTGTCACAACCAGTCTACTTTGCTTTGTAGTGTAAAATAGCCACTTGGTGCATAATGAATAGAAAAAAAAAAAAAACAGGCACAATTTGGCCATAGCCTACACTTTATTAACCCCTGAGTGATTTCCAAAGTGTACCCTCTCTAATATTCTGGGGTCTGTTGCCTAGATTTGAGCTTCTGATTAAAGAAATAGTAACTTCAGAGAGGGGGCCTTCTGGATCCAATTTCAGTATCCAGTAAGATTTATAGCCATCTTTGGGTAGAGTTAAAAAGAGGGGGAAGCCGGCCTAAAAAGGGAGGGCCACACCCCAACCAGATCACCCTTGGGAACTGAAGCTGAGGGTGCCTTGGTATGTGATTCCCAGAACGGAGTTCGCGCTGTCTGCATGCACACTGTGATGAGCATAACTACCCAAAGGGAAATGTCCCCCAAACTGCAGCAGACACTTCCTCCTCTCCTGAGGTTGACATACTTCCATGTGAAGATTCACAAAAGCCTACAGCTGCCCCTTGCACCCTCTTCCACCCTCTTGAGATGCCGAGGCTGTGGACGCACAGAAAGACATTCTACTAACCTTCAAAGGTGAATCTCTCCAGCCAGAGTTTCAGACCCAGCAAGTGGCAGTCACATTTCCAAGGGTTGTCCTTAAGAAGTACCAGCCTCATCTTAGGCATGGCCTCTAGAAGTTCACGATCCAGGTGTAGAAGATGGTTCTGCTGCACGGCAAACATGGTCAGGTTCTCCCAGGGCCTGCCCAGAGACGTGGGGAGGACGCTGAGGCTGTTGGATGATAGATCCAGCTCCCTGAGCCCAGGCAGGGCATGGGCAAAGCTGCTTTCTATGGAAAGCAGGGAATTTTGGGTTATGTTTAAAACCCTCAAGTACGGAAGTCCATAGAAAGCCTCTGCAGCCAGATTTGAAAGCGAGTTGTTAGATAAATTTAAGGTGGTGAGCAGTGATACAGACCGAAATGCAAGAGCAGGAAGCCAGTGGATCCGGTTATCTTGTAAGAGCAGTGTTACTGTCCATGGAGGTAGATCGGGGGGGATCTTTGACAGCCCCTGGCCACTGCAGTCCACAGAGTTTGAAGATGGGTGACACAAACATTTCTTGGGGCAGCTGCCCACACCTGGGAGCAGGATACCCACACTGGAAACCAGCAGCAGAGCACCTAAAGCAATGGCAAGAGGGTAGGTCGGAGGCCAGTGTATAAAATGTGGACACCATCAGCCAAGGAATTCCCAGGCAGTGTGGCCCTGAGCCAGCAATGCCTTCCACTCAGCTAGAAAGGAGATCCTCACCCTTATCAGAATGAGGCCGAGTATACCCAGGCCAGTCACTGAGGCTACCTCTGAGTTAGCCATTGTCAGCAGTCTTGCAGAAGGGACTTCTACTGTGACTCGGTCACCAGACTGTATAAGATTGCATATCACATGAAATGGTGAGGGGAAAGCCATTCTGGGACACGTGTCCCTTGGAGGTCAGAGCCAGGTGTTGTGTGGGCTATGGTAGGTAGAAAGGTAACAAAGGAGCTTATGCCCATATTTCTGAAAGGCCCACTCCAGAGGAGGGCAGGCCAGTTGAGCTTTGTTCTGTGCCTGCCCTCCAACATGGATGTCACTAGACACCTATACTTCCTGAGCTCCCAAAATGTGGTTGCTGCAACACAAGAACTGACTTTTAATTTTGACTTGGTATTAATTCATTTACACTTCAATTATGAGATGTGGCATCAGGGAATCAGACTGGCTAGGGAATGCCCTACAAACACCTGTCTAGCTTTGCAGGTATCACCCAATCTGTGATGATGATCATATTTCTCCTTCTTTTTTTTCTATGATGGCTTGAAAATTTACCAAAAAGCACTAGAAACAATATAAGAAATATCCTTATTTCTGAAACTTGTGCCAGCCACTCATAGATTGTCAGACTTCCGTCATCTTCTTGCTTCTTACTGAGAAGTGCTTTAGTGGGTCACACAACCTTCTTCTGATCCCCTCTGGTTTTCCTCACAGAAGCCCCTTCACAGAATTGCTCCATAGAAGCCCCACAGAAACCTGGTTTCTGTCTTCAGACATGCTCAAAACAATAGTCACCGTACTAGGATTATGGATATGTAGTGCTCTGCTCAATTTAGCAGTGCTGGAGATCACACTCAGAGACTTGTGCATGCTAGGCAAGTACTACCAACGGGGCCCTGGCTCCTGCCTTTTTAATGTTATTCAATAAATGATATCAGAGTTGAAATGTTTAGAACATTTCCAGATTGAGTTACAATAGGGAGGTATGGCATATTGTCTGAATATTCTTTTGAGATCTTTGGAGTTATCTAAGGATTTTTCTCCCTGAAGCTGAGGACTAAACATGGGGTCTTATGCTTGCTCATCAAGTGCTCTACCACTGAACTAAATGCTCAGATCATAAAGGTGCCATCATATACTCAAATTTCCTTCACTTACTGTAAGACCTAACATCTCCAGAGTTGGAAGTATTGGGAGCTTATCTTGGGCATGGGTTGGAAGGAGCCTATTAGGTATTCCTTCTGATTCTTATTTCTGTAGTTGCTAGAGATGATCACTGAGACAGAATGGTGTTATGCTGAGCTTTGTAAAATGCAGTAGATAATAAGGACAATAGCAAATGACCAGGTGGCATGCACTGGAAGGCATTGATCAATTCTATTGCTTTATAAATATGAATACACCCTAATGACCTCATCAACATGGTTGTTTGTCTTTAACATTTTAAAGGAAAAAAAAAAAGCAGGCATAGAAAGGCTAAATCACTCCCCAGGGTCACAGAAACAGTAAACAATAGAGCATGATTTGATCCCGGACTGTCAACAGTATCTGAGAATTCTTATCTGCTATATTACTTTGCCAGATATTCAAGAGAGACATGGTGCAGCAATTGGAGATGGATTTGTACAATGCTATACTGTTTGTTTGTTTAATCCACATAAATACAATCGTATGTTTATCCTATTCTGTAATCAGTTTAGTCAAACTGTGTGTTCACGTGGGTACTTAGAAAGCTTCTTAATTTCTTTTAGCTGATAAGGCATATTCCATGTGTGACCATGTCAAACTGAGTGTCCACTTATCCCTCACTAAGGAACATCTGGGCTACCAGGCTTCCCTTCTCACTTATCACAGTAGGTGCTGCAAGAGCCTCCCTGTGCAACACTCTACAGCTATATAGGAATGTGGGTGACTGCTCCCCAAAATACAGAGTGGGTCTCATTGTCAGTCTCAGAGAATTGATATTTTCTTAAAAGGCTGTGTGATCATCTTTCAAAGTTACAGTTCCCCTCCCTTTTTCTCTCTTGGGCTTTGTATTTCTAAGTATGACAAGCATGTGTCAATCATGTTATGCTGAACTGTAGAGGCATTGGCAGGGCCATGGAAAGCTATCCAATACAAAATTCTTATCAACATGGCGGCTTTCAAGAGACGGTTATTTATTTGTTGTTCTGGTTCGCACCTCACCTAGGGGAAAACACAGAATGACTGTCAAATGTCCTACACCTTGATCTCCCTGCTTTGGACTCTGCTCCTGGCTGCTGGTGCCCAGGCTTATAGGACCAAAAAATGAGGAGCTCTCCAGGGGGAAGCTGCTTGCTTTGATTTAGTTCAAAAGACATAGAACATCAAAGTCCCCTTCTCCTTCTTCAAACAGAAGACTACGTCCCTTGTTTTTCTGTAATTTTTCAGATATCTAAATAACTTCTTTCAAAGCTCAAATGCCTTTGCATTAGAAATCACCTGATGCCATCACTATGACCTGAGCCACAAGGATTAATTAGTTCCAGGGAGTCATTCCTTAAACAACAGAGTACCCACCCACTCCATTCTCTTAATAAACGGCTTATATTCCTAAAATGGGGGCCAGTTTGCCTCCCACTTCCCCAAAGGAAGTAATATATGAACTCCAACTCAAGGCACCATGTTGTCTATGAAATGGCCCGTGACAAGCCCACCACATGTCCATACCACAGCTACACACATTTGTCTTCAGCCCCCTTTCCCCTCACCCAGCATGGTGACACATCCATCTTTCCACTGAGAGAGAATTTTTTTTTTTTTTTTACATCTGTCTAATGTTTTAAGAAAGACAGGTTGAAAATTGATTTCTCACAGACACTTCTTGGAGGAGATCCCCCCTTCTCTCAGTGGGGGATTTCTGGGGTTGGGGCAATGGAATTTATTCCTGCTTACCTTTCATGGCTCAGGCTCAATAGCATAAGCCCTCATCCAACCTATATCCTGGCGTGTGTACTCACAGATCAACACACCCAAGTTATGGCAGACTTGAAGCCCGGCTTTCCATTCTCTTTCCCTGAATCCAGTATGGGCTTTTCTCCAGTGCAGAAAACAGTTGCTGAATTCACAAGGTCACTTATTTAAGCAGCCTGTTCCCTTGTTTCTGTCTGCTGTGGTCCTTCTCCACAACAAGGTCTTTTGATTGCGTCCGGTCCGTTTTTTTGCAAAGTGTCAGCCTCCCTGGGATCTTCTCTGCCTCTCCCATTCAGACAGTGAACCACATAAAGAATGTTGGTCAGACCTTGCTGAACAGCTGTAGCATTCAAACATGACCCCAATGGCCTGGCCTTTTTGATTATTTAATCTGCTTGAAGTCCAGGGCACGAAAATAAAACAGCCTTCTTAATCCGACTGTGGCTTCTGCATTCTCTTGACTTATCAACCGTGCTGTGTCAACCCTCACTGGGTGGGGGGATGCATGATAGAAATTCCTAACCTGGGGTCTCACAACAGAGCCAGCAGGGAGTGTAATATGAGAGCAAATTGGCCTGCTGGAGGCTGACAGTTTCCATGGGGCATGTCTTTGGCTATCGAGGGTATATTCAGTCCACGTCCCTGGAGATTAGCTGTGTTGACAGGTCCCCATGCCCTGAAATCCACAGCCATGGTTTCCTTCCATAGGCATTACAGTCCCTCCTCCACAGTGCCACAAATACACACACACCCCTGCTGACACACATTGAAATGACCTTTTGGCCAGCATGAAATACTTCTTCATTTTTTTACATTACCTGAGGCTGAGGTTCAGTCCCTTTTCTCAATACTCTTCACATATAAAATTAAAACTGGCTAGATAATAGCTAGATACCAACTAAGTTGGTTGTCCACCAGTAGGCAATGCTATAAATTTCCCAAATGGGGATTGGAACTAGCTCTTTGAATATCCAAATATCCTGCCATTGGCTGAAGTGGGTTTCCAGTGCCTGAAGTGAGCCTTTTCTTTTTCCAACTCTAGAATGCTCCATGGGCCTTCTGTATTTGTCAGGTGACAAAGTTCCTTTTTATTGAGATTGCATAAAGCGAACCCAAGAAGTATAGTTGAGCAGTTGGGTGTGGACTCTGGAATCAGATAAGTCTAGATTAAGCTTACCCATACAAAGCCTCACCTTATACACGGCTAATGGTACCCGGTGCTCTACAAGATTGCATCCAAGATTAAATCTAGCCCAGACTGGTCTTCATGAAGGCCAAAGGCTACAATGGTCCAGGAGACTAGTCCCAGGATTTCTGAGCTGCTTTCATGGGAAGAGCTCCAGGAGAAGCCTGGCTTCTCATACCACTCTGGTCACTGAGGAAGGCAGGTAATCCCTTGTGCATAAGACCTGATATTGTATGTGCCTCCTCTGAATAGCCTTTTGGGGGTTTTCTCCTGTGGACAACCTGCTTCCTACCTCACAGACTATAACATATGCATCCTGCTCTTTCTGGAAACTCATCTTTATCCAGCCAGTCTTTGTTATCCTTCCCTTTGACACCTTTTGCATCTGGTGCATCTGTCATTAACCTCCAACTCTTACCATCCACCTATAAAGACATATCTACCATCCTCTCTCCTCATGCATAAAATGAAAATGCTGGGTAAGCATTGGGGCCTGATTATGTCAAAACCTTGTCATTCTGGTCAGAAGGCACGAACGAACTTGAAAGATACCGCCCTTGCCAGCTTGCCACCCTTGCTGGTCTTGGAAAGATTGAGTTTTGGAGTGTTTTCTTGGATTGTTGTGGATGGATCTATTTAACTTTGTCATTCGGGATCCAGCTTGGGTCTGGCTCTTGGATTCTGAGGCCTGAAATATATTGACAGTGCAGTTGGATTTGGGAGAGCAGGATACCTCTAGGGAATGTCAAGGGGTGAAGGACCTGTATTGTTATAGTCAGGCTGTTTTGCTAATGGAAGACGCCCACCTTTGTACTGCATTGATGCCCATAATGGGTGATTGTAGACTCTCTGAGGCCAGTGTCTGCTTTGTAGAATTCAGGGAGATGAAGTTATTATGTGTGGTGAGCATATAACATGGTTCTGGCAAAACAGGAGATCTGAAGTAGGATCTTTATTCCCAGTGTATATTCTTAGATCTCCAAGAGTCTGAGCTGGCTGCTCCCACCTAAAACACTAATGCCCCAGGAACACAAAGAACCGCCTGAGTAGATGGGGTCCTGGGAGCAGCTGCTTATAGCCCCAGGGAGCTCTTTGGCTCTGTTTGTTCCTGCAGACTCTCACAGGCAACTCAAAGCCAGGCCAGAGCACACATGGCCTGGAAGGCTCCAGGACACGTTGAAGGACTTTGGATGCGAAGGCTGATTGATTTATTCCATCTGACCTCAGCCAAGAGAACAAAGTGAGGCTGCGTGACCTGCATGCTAATGCCTGCAGCGCCTTCCCCACCCCTTCCTGAGCCAAATCCAAGAGGTGGCGAGACAACTGTGCATGCAAAGGGCAACCCCTGAGAGATGCCTGATGCCAGTGCAGGTCCAAGCCATTACCCCAAAAGGAAGGCAGCACTGCAAGAGGCTTCTGCACCAAGACCTAGCAAGACCTCAGTTTCCCCAGGGGGAACTTAACTTTATTTATGGCCACCTCAGAACAACACACTACTTGTCACCCTGGGCTTTCAGGATGGTCCCACCTTCAAAGACATGTTCTTTTCTTCATTTCAAGTTGCATGTTTTCTTACATAAATTGGTGTAGTTAACATTTCCCTTCCTCCAAAAATAAATCAACAACCATTATTAACTCTCAAAATTGATGATGTTTGGAAATCCAGCATGCACCAGCTCTTTCTTCCCGGCAGCCTTAGACAGCTATTTAAAAAGACTAAGTTAGAACTAATTATAGCCATCTGGAAGGAGACTTATAATAAATTATTAAGTGAAAGAAAGCAATTTGTAAGAGAATATGTATTGTATAATCCTATTTATGTAGCAAAAAAATTAAATGTCTAAAATTATTCCTGCCCACGTGTGTAGGTTTGTCTGAAGATGGAGTAAGGGAGGGAATAGTGACCACCCAATAGGCAGTGCTGATAAGTGGGTAGGAGTGGTAATTTTAGACAAAAGCTGACTTCTCTGTCTCTGGGTCTGCCTCTTTCTTTCTTTGAACTTATTCTGTGTGACACACAGCATAGGAGCTAGAAATCCCTTTTTAATGTTAGTCCTATTGATCATTTATTTTTTTTTTATCGTCTATAGACTGAAATCACTGCAACCAAATTTTAAGGCTATAATTTGATAGCTATGAAGAAAAGGAACTACCTCTGTTTAAATAATGAGTAGGGGTACATTTATTTTATCTACTGGAAAATTGAGATGACCTGTCCACTGGTGGCTAAACTCTGTGTGTATATGGGAAACGTCCATAGATTCCTGTGTCTGACCTCCAGCTTCCCTCCTCTCGTGTCCCAGAGGTGACATCTCTTTCTGGGTTGAGGGGTTTCTGCCTGCCATGATGCCTCCGGATATACCTGATTCTTTCTCCTAGTTTTAATGTCTGCTTTGGTTTAAAATATCATGGCAAAATGTCCCCACATACTAATCAGAGGACATGCCTTACCAGAGGGTGTGCTTCAGTGACCTGATGCCAAGGGCAGGTGGCCAAACCCAAGGACAGCTGCAGGAGACTAGGGAGGAGGCCATGGGCTTCATATAGGCAGGCTGCAATTCCATTTGGCTCTGGTGGCAGGTTGGCATTTCGAAGGCACGAGGATGAGAACAAAACCTTTCCCCTAGGAATTCTGGGTGATCAGATATACTAGGTGTAAAGTCCATACCAGTTGGTAAAAGAGTTCAATGTCATTAACTCCCTTCCTCTCTTCTTCCCTCCCTTCTCACTCCTTCCCTCTCTCCATCCATCCATCCCTCCATCTGTCTCCCTGTCTCTCTGTCATTGTCTCTGTCTCTATGCCTCTGTCTCCGTGTGTGTGTGTGTGTGTGTGTGTGTGTGTCTGTCTGTCTGTCTGTCTGTCTGTATGTATGTATGTCTATCTCTTTATATCTGGTGCAGGAGTTAGAGCTGACTTCTCTGTCTCTGGGTCTGCCTCTTTCTTTCTTTGAACTTATTCTGTGTGACACACAGCATAGGAGCTAGAAATCCCTTTTTAATGTTAGTCCTATTGATCATTTATTTTATACACATAGCAGGTCAAGTATTGCTACAGATTAGTCTTGGTTAATTCATTTTGGTTATTATACAGAATAATCCCCAGATCTCAGTGGCTTAACGCACCATCGTTGTATGTCTTACACTGCCATACTCTAAGTCACACTAGCAAAGTAACAGGCTCCAGGCAGCCTCATCCAGGGCTCCAAGCTTCTTCCACATAGTACCTGAACTCTCTCCCTCTCAGAGTATCTTCCACTGGTTGGCTGATGGCAGAAGTCAATAAAGATTTGGCCTGAGCTAGGTCTGTCAAGGATACTTAACACAGAAAGAAATCACGTAGACCATACCTAGCAGTGAGGAGAAATGTGTTCTGTGGAAGAAGAGGAAGCATGGCTTCCGGAGAGAGTTTGCAGTCCCTCCTCTATATTCTATTTGCATTATGTCACTAGAAGATGGCAGCTTTCACATCTCTGTGCCTCACATGCCATTTTCCTTCTACCTGTAATGTCTATAGCATTCTCAGTGGGCCCACTGTTTATGTGTTAAATGGCTGCATGATGGTTATTGTACTTTCCAGGTGAAATGTCCTCATGGGCACATGTGTTTGAAGCCACTGATGCTTTTCCAGAAAGCTACAGGACGGTTAGAAGATAGATAGACTGTCTGGGGGAAGTAAATCAGTAGGATAGGCTGGAGCAGTATAGCTGATCACTTCCAGCCCCAGACTACCTCTCATCTGCTCTTAGCTTCATGACTGTGAATGCAATGCGACTCAGTTTCCTGCCACCAGGCTTTCTTGGCCAGGATGGGCTGTCTCCCCTTCCTTCCTCCCCCACGTAGTTTACTTTCAGGATTTGATCCCTACGATGAGAAAAGCAACTAACACTATGGTTTTACTATTAATGTCACTTTCTTAAAGTAGATAACCAAACAGAGAACGACACAGAGAAGGTTAGTCATTTGCCCTAACTCTCTAGCCTGTGATGGCTGACACATGGTCAGACACATGGCCAGACATATGTACCATACGGATAGTAGAGCAGAGAACTTTGGGATGTAAGTCAGTCAGTAGGAAGTGACTTACTCTGCTGTGTTTTGAGACAGCATCTCACTCAGCTCAGGCAGGCTTCAAATTCAGAGATATTCCTTCCTCAGCCTTCTCTCTCATCCACCTACCCTTTTGACAGTAAATTACACATTTAACTGTGTGTCAATGCTACATCAGGAGATGAGTACCCAGGCTCCTTTCTGGGCTGCTCAGTGTAGAACTGAGGCTGCTATCGTTTCTCTGGGGAAAAGGCAGGGGTTTATGTTCTGCCCCAAATTTTCTCTTGCTCTTAGGCTAAAGTGAAATTCAGATTTAAGAGACACAAAGAGTCTGTCATTCATTACCTTAAGTTTCCTTTAGTAAGTCTCATAGTATCTGATGCCAGAGAGTATTGGGGAAATGGATACAAGAGAGATCCACAGTGTCTATCCAACTCCTGTTGAGTCCTCCCTAAAACGAGTGAGAACTCTACTGTTTGTCACAATATTTCAGCACCCATTTTTCTCAGGACTGAATGGTACTGTATGATCAAGGAAGAAGAGAGTACACTGCTCCTGAAAAGTTGGAAGGGTGTTGTCTTGCAATCCATATCAGTTGCACAGAGTTCATATCCCTGAGCCTGCTGCCTATGGGGCATTGTTGGTGGTTGTGGTAGTGGTGGTGGTGTGTGTGTATATGTGTGTGTGTGTGTGTGTGTAAATGAATACAATGGGGCTTCTTTGATGCAGTCCACTTCTCCAGGGAGGAAACTAACTCTTGGGAGCAGCCACTGGGAATTTCAGTGGCAGAAGAGGCGAAGCTAGAAGCGCTGTTTGGGGGCACGTTCTCTGTGTACTGTCAGGATTAGAGAAAACGCGGACTCGCCAGCCTTGTGTCTCGCCAACTATGGCCTTCCGGCACTTTTCCTGGTATGTAAGATGTCTGCGAAGGTAAAGATGGGGTTCAGATAAGTATGATTAAAGGTAATTAGTGAGCTCATGTGGCTTGCTAGTAAACACAGGCAGATGCTGGTGGACAGGGCACTAATGAAAGAAACAAAAAGATCAAGATACCGACTTGGGAAGCCTAGACCAGGCCTCACACTGACGCACTGTCTCACTTAGATCTTTGCATTGGCTACTTTTGTCCCTGCCCCAAGAATATACATTGGAATCAAGTTCATGTCCCTGTTTGATTGCTTACTCGTGTTCCGCATAAAAA
The DNA here is from genome assembly GCA_028551405.1 of Uromys caudimaculatus. NCBI lineage: Eukaryota > Metazoa > Chordata > Mammalia > Rodentia > Muridae > Uromys > Uromys caudimaculatus. The sequence goes on along the minus strand of CM052708.1, from coordinate 78,404,052 downwards.
CGAAAGGTTTCTGTTGTGGGTTTTCATTGACTTTTATACTTTTATTATGAAGATGGACTTCTGTGATAGATTATGTTTTATATATTGCTCAATGCATGCAAGCTGCCATGCAATAGTGAATGGTGTCTTGTGGTTTTCCCCCCTGAAAATTTACTCCCCATTAGATCTTTCAAACACATTGTTGAAAATGTCCTGGGAAAGACAGTTGCCTTGAGAAAGATTTACATTCAAACCTACCAATTACACCTCTTGAATGTGAGGAGTCCTTCTTGTTATCCCGGCTTATCTGTCTGACATTTGGTTTCATAATAATGTCCCGAGGCAGGCATGGTAGCAGATGCATGTAATCTTAGCGCTTGGGAGGCTGAGACAGGAGCATCAAGAGTCCCATGCCAGGTATAGTGAGACTTTGTTTCAAAACAAACAAACAAAAACAAAACAAACAAACAAAGCAAAACCAGACCTGCAAAGATGGCTCAGCAGTTAAGAGCACATAGTGGTTCCTCAGGTGACCCAGACCAGTTCTCTGCACCCAAACCAGACAGCTCACAACTGCCTGTAACTATAGCTCCAGGGCATCTGTCGCCCTCTTCTGACCTTTTCAGGTACCTGCATGTACACGGTACACATAAACTTGAACAATTACACATAGATATACATAAATAAAAATAAACCAGGCTGGAGAGGTGGCTCAGAGGTTAAGGACGCTGCCTGCTCTTCCAGAGGTCCCAAGTTCAATTCCAAGCAACCACATGGTGGCTCACAACCATCCATACTGGGATCAGATGCCCTCTTCTGGCATGCAGGTGTACATGCAGATAGAGCACTCATACATAAAAATAAATGAATATTTTAAGGGGCTGAAGAGGTGGCTCAGTGATTAAGAGCACTGACTGCTCTGTCAGAGGTCCTAAGTTCAATTCCCAGCAACCACATGGTGGCTCACAACCATCTGTAATGGGATCCGATGCCCTCTTCTGGTGTGTCTGAAAACATACTCACATACATAAAATAAATACATAAAAATCTAAAAAATAAATGAATAAATAAATAAAACTAACAAAATAAAATAAAAATTCAAGTTAAAAATAAAAAACTTCAAACAACAACCAATTAAAATGATAAACTTTAGATAAACCATCTAAACTATGGTGTTGCTTCTAATCGATACTGGTGGCATGAGCTTGAAGGAGTTATTTGACCACTCTGGTCTCCAATCTCAGCATCTTCACCTAGCCACAGATTAGTGAAGATGGTTAAATGTGGTTTTTAAAATGCTGTTCAATTGGATATTAGCCCTCTATCGAATGTAGGATTGGTAAAGATCGTTTCCCAATCTGTTGGTTGCCGTTTTGTCCTATTGACAGTGTCCTTTGCCTTACAGAAGCTTTGCAATTTCATGAGGTCCCATTTGTCAATTCTTGATCTTAGATATAAGCCATTGGTGTTCTGTTCAGGAACTTTTCCCCTGTACCCATGTGTTCGAGACTTTTCCCCACTTTCTCTTCTGTTAGATTTAGTGTATAATGTTTTATGTGGAGGTCCTTGATCCACTTGGACTTGAGTTTTGTACAGGGAGATAGGAATGGACCAATTTGCATTCTTCTACATGTAGACCGCCAGTTGATCCAGCACCATTTGTTGAAAATGCTGTCTTTTTTCCACTGGATGGTTTTAGCTCCTTTGTCAAGAATCAAGTGGCCGTAGGTGTGTGGGTTCATTTCTGGGTCTTCAGTTCTATTTCATTGATTTACCTGCCTGTCACTGTACCAATACCATGCAGTTTTTATCACTATTGCTCTGTAATACAGCTTGATGTCAGGGATGCTGACTCCCCCAGAAGTTCATTTGTTGTTGAGAATAGTTTTTGCTCTCCTCGGTTCTTTGTTATTCCAGATGAATTTGAGAATTGCTCTTTCTAAGTCTATGAAGAATTGAGTTGGAATTTTGATGGGGATTGCATTGAATCTGTAGATTGCTTTTGGCAGGATGACCATTTTTACTGTATTAATCCTTCCAATCCATGAGCATGGAAGATCTTTCCATCTTCTGAGGTCTTCTTCCATGTCTTTCTTCAGAGACTTGAAGTTCTTATACAGATCTTTCACTTGTTTGGTTAGAGTCACACCAAGATACTTTATATTGTTTGTGACAATTGTGAAGGGTGTGATTTCCCTAATTTCTTTCTCAGCCTGTTTATCCTTCAACTATAGGAAGGCTACTGATTTGTTTGAGTTAATTTTGTATCCGGTCACTTTACTGAAGTTGTTTATCAGCTGCAGCAGTTCTCTGGTGGAGTTTTTCAGGTCACTTAAGTATACAGTCATATCATCTGCAAAGAATGATATTTTGATTTCTTCCTTTCCAATTTGTATCCCTTTGACCTCCTTTTGTTGTCTAATTGCTCTAGCTAGAACTTCAATTACTATATTGAATAGATAGGGAGAGAGAGAACAGTCTTGTCTAGTCCCTGATTTTAGTGGGATTGCTTCAAGTTTCTTTGCATTTAGTTTGATGTTGGCTACTGGTTTGTTGTATATTGCTTTTACTATGTTTAGGTATGGGCCTTGAATTCCTGATATTAGCCCAAAAGTTCGGAATACCCAAGTTTCACTTCACAGTAACCGTTGGACTGAGTGTGA
>CM052708.1:78362216-78400910 GCA_028551405.1 Uromys caudimaculatus | reverse complement strand
CCCTGATGACTAGGGATGTTGAGCATTTCTTTAGGTGCTTCTCAGCCCTGCGAATTTCCTCAGTTGAGAATTCTCTGCTTAACTCTGTTCCCCATTTTTTGATGGGGTTATTTGGTTTTTTGGAGTCTAACTTCTTGAGTTCTTTTTACGAAAATGAAAGTACAACATACCCAAACTTATGGGACACACTGAAAGCAGTTCCTATAGGTTCTAACCAGACTAAATTCACCCCAAGGAGGGTTAGGGTCAAGAGTCCCTGAGGATACAGACATGGTGTGTGTTAGGCTGAGAGGTCAGAGAGAGGGCTCAGTCCCTCCAGGGACTTCGGGAAACCACTGTGCTCATCATGGTGTGGTGAAAGAAAGTGGCAGAGAAGCTGCCCGCGAGCCCAGACCCCATCTTCTGCTCGATTCTTTACTTAGAAAGAAGTTCTTTCTCTCTTGTGCACACATTGCATGAATGCTGCTGTCTCCTGTTTGTGTCAGGATTGGAGCCTTTCAGGACACTTGGGCAAGGCTGATACTTCTCTATTGGCAAGCTTGAGTGACTCCATAACTTGCTGTCCTCTGGATAAACTGTGCAGGAGGGAGGGAAGACAGTGGCTTTGCGGGCATGGCAGGTATCTCGGTCCACATGTTTCGCATTTCAAGTTTTCCATACAGCTGTAACAGAAAGCTTCCCTGCTTAGTCCAGATGCCCCGGAGTCCAGTGTGGCAGAACAGGCTCTTCTGGGCCCTTCAACTTCTCCACTGGAGCAGAGTTTGCCCTCCTGTGAACCCTGCATATGCTAGTGTGGACACAAAACCCAGCTGAGTAGGAGGCTTGCAAACATTAATGTCAACAACCACAGATTTGCAGGTTCCCCAAGGCATCACTCAGTAGCCCCAGGGGTTCCATACATGACCCAGACAGAGGAAGGCAACATCGCTCAGTCCCTGATACCCTGCTAAGTCCCAGAACTATCGCTAAATTCCATCTTTAGCATTTGCAAAGAAGACTGACCTCCATGTCTCTAAAGTCTATAACAAAAAGCCAAGTGCCACATTGCTGAAGCCTAGGGTTGGCTGAGCAAAGTTACCTGCCCCCAACCCTGACCTCTGAGGCCTGATGTAAACTTTTTGTGCTTACTCTGGTGAACATATACATACACACACACACACACACACACACACACACACACACACACACACACACACACACACATATATATATACATATACATATATGTAATAGAAATAAGCCAATTATTTCCTTTAAAAATGGCCTTCTAGTGAGGGATACCGTTTGTGGGCATGTTGCCAGTGAAGTGAAGCCATGGTTCATACATTTGTACAGAAAACCAAAGGATTGCCTTGGAAACATGATTCCAGGAAGGCCGGGGACAGCCTCACCAGTCTGTGCTTTTATTGGACCGATGGACCATCCCTGAGATTGCCATGGGAAGGGGGGCTGTGGGTATCAGGACTGCTGTGAGTGTTCTGGGTACCATCTTCCTGAATGCCACCCAGCACACCAGCTCTATCAGCCTGAGACATGAAGGAGCCTCCACAGAAAGTGATCTGGAATGATCAAAAGTGACAGAAAATGAACTGGCACCATGCCATGAAGATGCTAGGAAGTCAGCCTCTATTTGTGGTGATGGGACCCTGTTCACAGCAGTTGACTCTCCGCCTACAAGCTCACTTTGCTCTAAAGGACTCAGTGAGACCCTCAATTTCAAGTCTCATAAAAACAAACAGTGGCCTCTGTCATGGGGTTTTGAATACAGAGGTCATCATGGAGCTCTTCAGTGATACTTGGAAGTGATTATGGTCTATTTTATCTTATAGGAAAAAAGCCAAGGCTTCCTAGGCCTGCTTTCTTAACAAAGCATGCAGATTAGTGTATAGCATAGCCAGGTCTTAGAGCTGCCTGACTTTACAGCCTTGTCACTACAGTGTTCTCTTGTCTTGTCTCATGCCTCCTGCCCTTTCCCTTTGTGCTTAGGCAAAAGCAAAAGAAAGGCACTAACAGAACTTAGATCCAAGGGAAGCAGACTGGAGGGAGACAATCAACTTATACAGGAAGCAGACCATTGCTACTAGCTTCCAGTGGTCATTGCTTGTGGTGCCACAGCCAGGGAGACATGAAAAAGACTATCTTCTCTTGCCTATAACATTGAGGACAGCTTTCCAAAACCGGAGGTGAGGAAAGGGGACACAGGTTCAGGGCATTGATGCTGATGTGGTCATCCCTATGTGGTATTATCAATTGCATCTTGGACATGTTGGTTATGGCAACTCCTCTGTTCAGAAGCTGCCCGGCAGGCTCTTGTGACCTCTTTCTGGTACTGGGCAGGAAGGAGCAAATTCCCTTTGATCTGCTAACAGTAGCAAGAAAGGCAAGGCATTACAGCCTTCCTGCCCCTAAGCCCAGCTGACTGTTTGGACAACTCTCAGGAAAAGGCCTCTATCCATCTTGAGTACCCAGACTCCTCTGGAGAGTATAACCTAGAAAAGAAGAGAAGTAGAGACCATGCCCCTCACACGGAGGAATTTGAGGTCTTCCTGCACAAGCACAGATGCCAGGACTGAGATCTGAGTAGATGAGTATCTCAGAGACAGAGAGGCTGGAGTTCACCATAAAGACATCCCACTGGGAAACAGACATCTGTGGACAGGAAGAAGCCACTTTCACAATGGAGATTTCTAGTCTCCATTTACTCTGCACCCCAGCAGAAGACTCTTACCTAGAAATGGATGACCGAACATACATATGTGCATTTTAACGAGCAAGTGGTAGCCTTGGGAGACCATAGCTGTTTTCTACTTATTCTTCAGAAAAAGAAGACTTAACCAAGTCTGAGTGAAGCAGGAAATGTCTCTTAAAGTCATATTTGGCTTCCCTATAGTATAATATACTTTGATGTGTTAAAATATAGCTCAGCTCAGCTCACTCAAATCACTGCCTTGGTCCCTACCGCTGTAAAATTAAACTACTCCTCACTGACATTTTATTAAGCACCACGGCATTTCATGATGTAGACATCTCACAGACCTTGGGCCATGTGTTTTATGCAACATGAGAGTAAACTCTGACATACATCAGTGAATAGCCCTTCCTCCAATCTTTATATATTATAACATTTTTTAAAACTTGGCTTTACATTGCTCCCAAGCTTATCTCTGTTGGAAATAAGTATCACCAGCTACATAAGTACAGTGATCTCAAGCAAACAAATATTGCTTTCTCAGACCTGTGAGATGGCTCAGTGGGCAAAAGCTCTGCTACACAATCATGAGGACCCCAGTTCAGAACCCTAGCATGCATGTATAAGCCCATAACAGCAGCAGTGCTGCAGGTGGAGTGTATTGTATATGTAGAGAGAGAGAGAGAGAGAGAGAGAGAGAGAGAGAGAGAGAGAGAGAGAGAGAGAGAGAGAGAGAATGAGAATAAATATCTGCAGCTTGCTGGCCAAGTTGTCTATCTGAAAAGCATTGAACTCTGGGTTCAATGAAAGATTCAGCCTCAAGGGAGTAAGGCTAAGACACACAGACACACACACACACACACACACACACACACACACACACACACACCCCACAAAAATGGAAAAAAAATGGTTTATGAAAAGCCCTTGTGGCTTTCATGTTGCCTTCACATTTCCTCTGGTATATTATAATATTGAAGATATTTGTTAAGGGGAGTTCTTTCTCATTCTGAAATGCCCCCCCCCCCAAAGCACTCATTTATCAACAATGAGTTCACCTCTCTAACGGGAGTCAAGGGGCTCTTGTGCATCTGCATCTTGAAAACTAAATGCACATAGCTATAAATGCCGATCCACTTAACAAGACTAACTTTGTCATTTAATAAGGGAGATTATTCCGTAGATTTAAAACCAGTTAACACATTTAAAACTTGATAAGACAAGGCAATCCTGGTATGTTTCCTGTTCTCCAGTGATTAAAGCAAGTCGAAGACTGGGCTGGGGGAGCTTTTCCATGGTACAGAGTAATGCCTCGAATGTTTCTTCTGGTAATGCAATTAGGAAATATTGGCCCCAGTTAATGTAACTTAAACAAAACATGTTGTCCTCCTCAAACTTGTTCAAGTTGTTAAACAGGCAAAGCCTTGTCCAAAAAAAGTTAAAAAACAGGGGCATATAGTGTTTCCATGGAAACTCTGTTAAAATACTGATTTGTGGATATGATTATAATCAGGCCCATAATCTAATATGACTGAATTAAATGAAAAAGAATCTCAGTTATGAAGTAAGCCCCCTGTGTAAGAGCATTCTTACACATGCAGAAACATATGGGTCCTGATAGACACTCTGTGCAGACTCCTTGGTGCAGGCTAGAGCACCAAGACTCCTTGGTGCAGGCTAGAGCACCAAGACTCCTTGGTGCAGGCTAGAGCACCAAGACTCCTTGGTGCAGGCTAGAGCACCAAGACTCCTTGGTGCAGGCTAGAGCACCAAGACTCCAGGGCTGGCTGTTTCTTCTCTCCCCTTCCGTCCATTATTCCTCATTTTTATAGAGCTGGGATTATGTGGGGGAGCAGTAAATAAAGTCTTGATGACATTTGGGCTTTCCAATATCTAACATTGCTCCCACACAATACTCCATATTGTTCTCATTGTCTTTTGTGACAAGAGTAGATAACCCATAATATTTAACGGCTTGTGGGACGGGACGGCACAAGGTCAAGTTTTATGAAGATAATAACTTCTTCCTGCTAATGGAATCTTGGTAGAATACTACGAGGTATCAGATGCTTGCCTTTGACCTCTAGAGGAATGGATGCTAGGCCCAGGGCTTGGTTTGGGACACAGGCTTCAAGGTCAGACATTTGGCCTCTCCCTACCCTAGAGGTCTGCAACTCAGTTTGCACCTGTCAAGGTGCCTAGGGTGTGGTGAAAATGGAAGCTACTCACTTGTGAGAGAAACCTCAGCGTGGTGAAACACCACAAACAGCCATCCCTCAGCCCACTCACTGGGTTGGTTTGGAAAGTGCTCCACCTAGCTATAATCAGGTAATATTCATGGGATTGATTTATTTGGCAAAATAATAATAATAATAATAATAATAATAATAATAATAATAATAATAATAAAATAATACATCTTTGATCAAGTGCAAACTTCAGATAGAGGGGTTGCTCTCCAGAGCAAGACAATTGCTTATACCTTAGTCCTGGCTTTCCAGAACATGTATGGGAAGACTTCATGCTGTCTAAGAAGCACCTTATAGACAGGTAAAGTTAAAGAAACCTCAAAGATGTAGTCAGTGACCCAAGGGCCATTAACCAGTGTCCCCGTGGATTCTCTCATTAGCCCTCTGCTGAGTTGCCTTTCTCAGCATGCATGCCTACGGATTTGGGCACAAAGACAGACACAAGGAGCAAAGAAGGAAGCAGCCTTGCATCCTGGGGCCAGGAGCCTGAATCTGCTCATTGTTTTTACCTCTCAATGCTTCCCTTTCTAAATGACTTCCTCTCATTGCCAAGTACATGGGCTTTTTTTTTTTTTTAAGTTAAATAAAAGTAAAGTAGCTTACAGAGAAAACACATAGGCCCTGACCCACCCCCTCTGCCTTGTGGTCTCACTTCCTAAAGGCAATTGCTTCCGGCTTTCTCAGCAGCTCTGTTTCTCATTGGCCAGCAGATATTGCTGCTCTTTAGTTAATCTCAGATGCTGGTCATTATTTCCTTTGGTTCACAATGGGTTAAGATTTTGTTTTACACTTAGCTCTCTGTGCAATCTCACAAATGCCTGGACACAGCCTGCTTCTTACTTTTCATTCATCGGACAATCTTTGTAGAATAGTCTTATGTGTATTTCCGTTGTGAAATAATGACTATTGTGTGTGCTTCTTTTTATATTAAAAAAATCCACTGTCCCTTTATTTGCTTAGCTTTTCTTCCTCCGATCAGTAACTCCCCTCACCCTGTGTTTTGTCAGCTATGTTAAAAGCCTATTTGTACATTTTGTTGTTGTTGAAAAGGAGGCTCTCTGTATAATTCTGGATGGCCTAGAACTCTCTATGTAGACCAGGCTTTAAGGACTGAGGAAAATAGCTTTCCCTGTCTTAGAATACTCTGAAAGCATTTGTGAGTGAAATGAAAAGTAATGTTGGGAGGAAGGGAGGCTTGGGTTTAGGACAAAGGGTTTATGATACAGGAAATTAGGGATGGGGTCTCAGGAGGCCAGCAGCCCAGCAGGCCCAGAAAGCCAGGAGGATGACAGGAAGCATAATGGGGAAGTGGTCCTTATAGTGTGATGAGGTGGGTGGAAATCCCAAAGGGGCAGAAAACGGTGACAGAGCTGGAAATGGGGTCACAAAGCTATAATTCCAGTGTTTGGGAAACAAAGTCAGGGGAATTGCCATAAGTTTAGGGATAGCCTGGCCTACATAGAGAGTTCTAGGCCATCCTTATATGTACTTCTAGGGCTTACTTGATAGACATAAACCGCAGGGGGAAGGAGGCTAGGAATTCTCACCTGTCAGGATGCTGGAATTTGCTTTCCAGTCCATCCCTTTACTCCTGCTTCTTCTGGCCATGGACACTTTTCAGGACTATCTATCTATACTGACATTTGTGGTATAGAAAACAGGACCTTTAAGATGCTCTATTTGCCATCGCTATCAGTCTAGAATTCTCAGTAAATCTGGTTTTCAAAACATCATTCTAGTAAGCCTTGGCCTTGAAAATGGCTGGTGGAGCCAGTTGTCCCTCTCTCCAAATGCCTTCTTTCCCCAACTGAAGTTCAATTGTGCCTCTCTCTTTCTCCTGCTTGCTTTTTGATGAACTTTGGCATGTATAGCAATGGAGACCAGAGTCTCTTAGGAGGCCTGGAGTCTAACCAGTCTGTTCCATTAGAACTCTAATCTTAAGAAGCCGTTTCCCGTCTCTATCTCCTTTAGAGTCAGGATTCAGCACCTCTGCTCCCATTCTACCACCAACTTAAGTTGTAGCGGTGGTGAGCTTCCCAACTGTTCCTCTGGAGTCCAAAGCCCTGCCCCTTTTTTCCTAGCTACAGGTGTGCTGGGGCATGAGGTTGTAGGGATCACACAGGAACACAACAAAGTTTGCACATGGAAGAGTTTCTTTACCTGGAAGCCAGTGGGCAACAAAGCAAAGCTGGAAAGAACCTCAGTACCCTGAAAGTGGAGGGACACCCATTAGAATGGGGGAATCTGGCTCTTTGCCCACTGCCCCTCTCCTCACAGTATTCTCCACCACACACACATAGCCCTTCCCAACACCAAGAAAACATGTCCCCAGTCTCTTTCTAAGGTCCCTTGATTCCAAGATGAAGAAAAGATCTAAGATAAAACACTCCATGCTTAAGCACCTATATTGAAATTTTCTGATTCTGCAACTGTCCTTCTAAGGGGCACAGTCCCCATGTCAACACCCCCTTTGCATGTCAAGGCTCATCCTGCAGTTCCAGGCTTCAGATTAAAAGCCACTGCCCTGTGATCCTCAGGAATTTGCAGAGATTCCCTTTTCATGGTCACATAGTATATAGTGCCTTTATGTCTTTCCAAACATTGTGCATCCTATCGGGATGGAAGCCCCTAGGAGCATGTAAGCTCACACCCGTCCCGGGGTCCCCAGCTCAGAAGGTCCTCATTTGCAAGAGAGGAAGGGGAACAAAGGGTGGAGATGATATGGGGACCAGAGTGAGCAGAAGATGGGGCCTTTTAGTAACAAGTCTCCCACTAGTTTGAAAAAGCTGAGGTAGTCAAAGGTGGCTTATCTACGTTGATGCCACATGCTGGGGCGGGCAGGGAGCACATGCTTCGCACACATTGCAAAAGCACCCTGCTCTGCTCTCCTCCCCACAGGATGAAGACCATCTCTTCCTTCCATAAACACTTAAAACACAGGAAGACATAAAAAGTGAGAAGCTCAGAGTTGGAAGTAGTGGTTGTTTACTGTTTGGTCCTGGGCTCAGAGTACACTTGGGGCAGAGCTACAGGGCTAGAGATCTTTATCTGAAGTTCCAGGACTCTGTAGACAAAAACAAAAACCAAAAAAAGGATAAGCAGCCTGAAAAAATGATCTGTCTGTGACCATTTCAGATGATTAGTTACCTGGACAGCCTTAGGCAGGGATCTATGCCTTGCTGTGGCCCGTTGTGAGCTGTCCCAATTTAAGGAAGATTGAAGTAGCCTGTTATTGGAGCAGCTGGTGAGAGACAGTGGGGTGAGCCAATGAGATAGACTTCTTAGAGGTCATCATGGATCTGAGAACATGGTGCTGAGTTTGGGAAAGGATATTACTGACTCTGGCAGACTGAAGGGTCCTCATTATTCTTTTCTGGAACCCCTGAAGGAAAGTGATCTTGTATTCTGAGAAAATGCTGTAATACCAAAGATAACCATTTCTGGGCTTTTACTGTGTGCCAGACACTCTGCTTGATCTAGCTTTATCATCTTAGCTTTAAAATTGAGCCGAGGGATATTAAATAACTTGCCCAAATTCCTTCCGTGGCCGGTAAGTGGAAACGCTAGACTCTGATCCTGAGCCCACAATAGTTCTGTGCTGCCTCTTGGCTTTTTCAATAGACTATGAAACAGGAAGGGGTGGGTTCATCTTTCAAGTGCTAATGCAATCCTAAGAGAAAGCAAGAAGTGCCAGGTGGGGAGGAAGATGGTCCAGCATATAGGAAGGTGGTCCAGGATGTGGCTGGGATCATGTTGTTGGGGTAGGGGGCATCTAACATAGCGTCTTTGGATAGCAGCTGAGATCCTCCACATTCTGAGTGTGAGGGGTCCCCCCCACGATGGCCTGGCACTAGAATCGGCTGAATTATAGTGTGGAGATAGCTGAGACTTGGCAACATATGAAGGACTCTTTGGTGTGGTGTTACCCTATGAAAGCAGGAAGTCCAGACACTGCCACTCAGACCGTGGCCCTTCTAACAGAAGCTCTGGTCTGTGTTCCAAGCATGCTAACTTTGAACAGGGAGTGAGGAGCTTTCCCAATCACTGAATGACAAAGGGAGGTAGGATTGGAAGAATCTGTACAAGTGGTTCTCAAAAATATAACTGAGAGCTCCTTTAAACCTTCAGATCATGCATCTGCCTGCACTGTCCCCAGAGCAACAAGGTCTCACTCTCTTTGATGCTTTCTAATGTTAGCACTAATCTCTCATTGGCAAGCTCTAATTGGGAACGACACATGGGATAGTTCTGGGAAAGGAGAACCTGGCCTCTCTTCTTCAATGCAAGGCAGACCACCTATGGAGAAAGTGGGAAGGTCCAGTTGGATACCACCCACTAAGTAGTCTAGACTAGACCTTCCTATAACCCTAGGCATTTATCCTTATTCCTGCACTACCCAGAACCCATGCCCTTGGCTTTCTTGCCTAGGGAAAGAAATAGGAACCATTGTATCTGGAAAAGCTTAGGTGTATGGTCAATCAAGGGTGATTCATGAAATCAGTTGAGCCTAGTGGTCCCTTAGTGTACCACTTCATTCTCTTCCCTTGAATTAAATGGAAGATTTCTGATTGTCATCATTGTGAAGACTAGCAACCAGCTCTTCTTGAGAATATACCTTTTCCTCTTTATTTTAAATGATGTTTGTTTTTATTTCATGAATATGGGTGTTTTATCTGCATGCCGGTCTGGGCACCAGGTAAGTACCTGGTTCCCCTGGAGACTTGTAGTGGGATTTAGGTATCCTGGAATTAAAGTGACAGGTGGTTGGTGAACCACCATGTTGGTGCTGGGAATTAAACCTGGGTCCTCTGAAAAAGCAACAAGTGCTCTTGACTGCTGGGCCATCTCTCCAGTCTGCCATCTTCACTGAATTACTTAGCATAAAGAAGAAGCCAATGTGTATCATACTGGTGAGTGCAAAGGCACATGTTCCTGAAAAGGTTGTGCCATCTACAGCCAAACCACCCTGAATGAGCCTGATCTCCTATAACAGTTTGTGCTGTATGAATCACCGTGTGCTCAGTCAAGTTGGCCCATTGACGGCACCACGGTCTTCTGGTGGTCTGCGTTGGGAGGCTGCCTAGAAAAGTGCTCCAGTATTCGTGGATGACACTTGCCATGAAGTAAGGAAGGCAGCATGCATGTCATCCCATGCATGTCATCAGCTATCACATTGCCCCTTCTCCTGTGAGGAGAAGTCACTGGCCTAGACTCTAGTTGGATATGTCAGAATGCTATCCACTGCAGACAACAGAAACCACATTCAAATGAGCTTAAGCCGATATCCGTAAATCAAAAGGAACTAATTACTTGATCATCTGAAGTAGGCAGACACTGTTTCACATAACTAAAAAGAAAAACAAAAGAAACAAAGTCTTATCTGGTTTCAGGGTCTAGGACACGGCAGAAGTCACCAAGGCTCCCAGTTTCTTGTTTACTTTTATTTGTGTCAGCCATGTTCTCAGTAGATCCTCTTCCTCTAGTGGCCCCCTTGAACCAGCTCAGTAAAGTCAATGGAAAGAAGAATTCTTTTTTATCCCCCAAAGTTTCAACTGAGAGGCTTAGAGCTAGTTCCCATTAACGTAGCTTAGAGAACTATCCATGGCAGAAGAAGGAAGGATGAATCCTGTACCTTGGGGATGAAGAATTAACTCCACAGCAGATCTCATGGACTAAAGCTATAGGCGTATCATTTCCTAAAGGAAATGGTAGGCTATTGGTAAGAGGCAAGGAGCTCCACCCTTCAAATAAAGGACTCTGTGTTCCCAGACAACAACATGCTATATGCTCTCCCAGTTCAGCTAGAGTTGAGGCCATCTCTGAAGACTCTCAGGAGAGCTGCTGACCTTGGCAGACCTGTAGTTGCTGGGTTATGAAATAAATAGGCTGAGATCAATGGTGCATTCCAACTTTCAGCCTTGACCCATCTATGCCTCAGCTACACAGGCTGCCCTAGAGTTAGCATCTACTGTCACCATCCTCAGTGTGTAAATTGGTCATCTCAGACCTGATTATACCATACACTTACAAACAGCTGTCCTACAAACCTACCAACATTGTTTAATTGAGACCTCAGAAAATTCCAGAACTGGTTTCTGAGGACCACACTCCCAAGAAGTGAATATGATCTGTGCTGCAGATGCCTCTACCCTGTTGAAAGCTTCCTGCAAGGAAGATTCCATCTGCTTGGTCGAGACGGCCCCCACCAAGCTCCTTTGGTGTGTATACTCTGGATAGAAGTAATTATTTTTATGAGGCATTATTCATGTCTAGTCTACCCGAGGGCCACCCCAAATTGCGTTTCTCTAGCTATTATAGGCTTTAACAGGCACGCAGAACCTTTAGCAGCCTCCTCTAGGGGAAAACAGCAGAATTCCTCTTGAAGTCCACCACCTTCAAGGGCAATTTGCTGCCCATTTCAGGACTAGGCTGAGAGGTTGGCACCTGAAAAAAGAAGCAAAATCTTTTTCTTTCAAGTGAAGCCGGAAAGTGGGAGTCAGGAGAGAAAGTGGGGAGTCGGGAATGTTTCTCCACCACGGCTGGAGTCACTTTCTTGTCTTGTTGTGAGCTGGCAGACTTCAACATGCTGAAGCAATGTTTGTCAGAATTCTCTAATTCTGAATATGGCCCTGGCCCAAATGAATGTAGATGTTGTTTTAGCGCTAGGAGAGATTTATTTTAATGTACAGATGTAGCCACTACAAAGGCCTCTTTTAATGTACTAGAGACTGTTCTTTGCTCTCCCCTTTGCTTTCAGCTCTCCTCCTTATTTCAGGGACCTGGTGGATAACATGAAACTGCAAGATATCTCCCTCACCCCGTCCCACCTCATCTCCCAAGGTGGTGATGACCCATGACGTGCTAACAAAAATAATTAAGACACTTTGTGAAAGAAAGAGTTAGGGGAAGGCTCTGTACCCTCCTCTAGCCTGCCAGTGATTCAGAGGCAAGGATATCTGATAGGGTCAAATGTGCCCACACCAGGGCTGAACTCTTCAGCTCTTTACTGTGAGGTAGCTATCAAGAAAGGGTTCCCTTATTATTCTGGGCTTCTCTATGCACCAAAGGATCCTCTCCTTTCCTGCTTAGCTCTGAAATGAGACAGTCATCTGCTGAGCTGTGCCTCAGATACCAACATCTTATATCTTAATCAGAACCAAGAGAAATGAAAGAAAATAAACATGCCAGCAGGTAAGGTTTACCAAAGCCAGGTTTATGCTTCAGACCAGGACCAGCAAAGCTACAGATGAGAACCAAGGGCAGAAAAGAAGGGCTGTGCATAGAGTATAGGGGTACAGGGGATGCTAAGCCGAGGCAGTTCTTTATCCTAGCCCACTCAAGAGCCTCCCCCTCTTTTAATAATATGGACTATCTTGGCTCTATTTCAAAATGAAGTTACTATAAAATATAACACATTTTCTAATATGCCACCAAAAATAATGTACAAAATTCCCCAACAATAATATCTTTGTAAGAAACATAAAGAAGATAACTTATAATTGATGGCTTAATATGTAAATATCTTAGGCATTATAGCAGGCAAAGGCAAAATTGAGTAGCTAGAAGACATACCTCCACTTTGAAGCAGTAGCCATTGAACACAATGGCTGCTTTGTGTACAGCACAGCCCTGATAGCCAGCCTATAGATAAAGAAAGATGGACCCATTTCTTATTCACAGGATCACAGCTAAATACCTAGAGATACTTTGTTTCTACATGTGAAACAGAGTTGGATTTAATGCTCAGGTTTGGATCCAGTTCCCCAGTGCATTGGCCTCAGGCAGTGTGCTCAAAGCTATGAGACACATGGAATCATTTATTATGAGGGAGTGACCCATAAATTGTGGGACATCTAGACAACACTGACAATCAGAACATCACCATAGAGTTCCAAAACATCTTCCTGGGAGTAGTGCAAACCCCACTGTGAACCAAAGAAATAGAAGATAATGAGTAATCAACTCAGAGTAAGGTTCATGACTTAATCCCTGGTTCCACCAAGTCCTTGAACCTTCATGGCCCTGACTAAGTCACTCAGCAATCTTCTACCTTTCCTGTGTGTGTGTGTGTGTGTGTGTGTGTGTGTGTGAGAGAGAGAGAGAGAGAGAGAGAGAGAGAGAGAGAGAGAGAGAGAGAGAGAGAGAGAGAGAGAGAGAAAGACAGCATGCATATGAGAAGGTTAGAGGATGTGATATCAAAAGCTTTTTTTCATTTCTCTTCTTGTTTTGAGACAGAATCTTTCACTGAACTTGAAGTTCTCTGATTGGCTGGACTTGCTGGCCAGTGAGCTCTAGATTTTTCAGTTTCCACCCGGCAGAAGTATGGTTAGAGACATGCCTATTGTACCCACCTGGGGATCTGAACTCAGGTCTTCATATCTTACCAACAGAGCCATTTCCAAGTCCCTACCTTTTTTTTTTTTAAAAAAAAGAAGAAGAAACTCTTTTCTCCCTTGCTGATTGCTGAACGATTCATTGGGATGATTCAGATCTGCCCTGACGGGCCCACAGGCAATTGGTAAGTGCTGGTTCCTTTGTCACAAGGACTAGTGCTTTCTTATTTCTTGCATCTATGTGTCCAGGGCCACTTTTCCCTAAGAAATCTGATCTCTTGGATGCCAAGGTAATGTTACTGTACTTTACATAAATCTCTGATATAGGGTTTCTGAGAGCTTGATTGTCCTTAGAATATCACTATTTGGTCTTCTTTCTCTAGAGCTTGAGGGCTTTGAAAGATACCAGAATCATCTCAATAGTTAATCTGAAGACAGATTAGTTTGCACAGGTTAGAAAAAAAGAACAAATCTTTAGAAGAAAGTATTTGTGAGACAAGCTTACATCCTGACCCATCTCCTAGTACCTACGAAGCAGCAGTCTTCTCTCCAGGTCTCAGTTCACTGAATATTCTTCGCAAATGATTTTAGGTGACTCCTCAGAACTTATTCTTATAGGGTAGCTTTCTGCATCTAGTTTGTAGTCAGAAGGATCTGAGCTCAAATTCTGGTGTTGTTGGCATCCCTCTATGTTTCCAGATGGGAAATGTCAATCATCCATCCTCAAGCTCCACCCTCCAGACGCCTCCATGTCCTCAATGAAACCTAAAGGTGATGAGATCCACATCACACAATAAAGACCCTTAGGACTCTTCAGTATTCTCTCAGTGCTATCTATTAATGTCTAATGAGTTTCCTGATGTGAGGAAACAGATGTAGATTGTGACTAGGAAAATGAGAAGTGGAAGGTAAATGTGATCAGGTACATAATCTGCTGTGGACACAAAACTCTCCAAGAATTGGTAAAACTAGTATTTTATTTAAAAAAAAAAAAAAAGGAGTGCTAAATATGCAGGGTATAGTGACATTGTTAGATGTTTCTGCTTTCCCCTGCCTATAGAACATTCTGGACTGATTGAAAAACATTGAATACAGTTGAGACTCTGTCACATAGTAGTCAGGTGGTCCATGGATACATAAAAAGTGTCAGCCATTACAGTAAGACTCTGAGAAAACTCCATTTTCTCAAAATTACCTCTTAAAATAGTTAGATACCCATGATTCTTTCTCTTTCGAAGATTTTTGTCCCAAGCCAAAGGTCTAGTTTTCATGAAATCAGCAGCAGAATGAGCATGGTTTGACCTGTCAGATCTGTTGTTTTCTTAGCTTGTCTGTGGACATGTAAGTCAGCAGTAGGGATGTGTCCTTACTTCCTCTGTAGCCCGCTGGTACCACAGTATATTAGGGACTGGAAGGTCAGAGCTGCAACTCTTGGGTCTCTTTGGGGATTAACTCTGAATAGTCATGGAAAGGGCCCTAAGACTTGTCTGAGTCTTGCTCTGAGGTTATCCACTTTTAGTTAAGAATTCTATTGTTTTCTGTGTTTTTTAAATGTCATGAACTAGTAATGACCATGACTTGCAGTGTATGCCTTTCAAGTACATGTTCAATGGAGCTCTACCTGAACTCTGTTTAGCTTCCATCTGAAGGCTCTGCTGTTCTGATGGGTCTGCACTCTCTGAATTCAGCTTCTATTTTCCCTTCCCTTCCCTCCGAGGCTCATCCAAAGCTGAAGGCTCTTTAATCATCTAATCAAACAGGCATTTCCTGAGTCACCCAGGCCCATCTGGTCTTCTGTCTTCAGTCCAGTGCCATGGCCTCCTCATTCCAGGGACAGTCACCTTGGAGTCACTTGAGTGTTCTGGGGTCTCACCATGACAAGCCTGTTGGCCAGGGACCCTCTTCTTTCTGGGTTGTCTGATTAGGGACTCTAGGATACTGTCTCCTGTCCAGCAATAGCAAGGATGGTAGAGAGGAGGCCCA
Source organism: Uromys caudimaculatus (assembly GCA_028551405.1). Lineage (NCBI taxonomy): Eukaryota > Metazoa > Chordata > Mammalia > Rodentia > Muridae > Uromys > Uromys caudimaculatus. The sequence goes on along the minus strand of CM052708.1, from coordinate 78,385,656 downwards.
AGGGTCCTGTTGTCTTCCAGCACTGATAAATGAGTGTGAGTTCTGGAGTAATTGTCTCTACACTGGAAGTTCAATTCAGGGTAGGAAGTGGGCACAGTATGACATACATCTGTCCCTTGGGTCAGCCATCTGTCCCTTAGCTATCCTTGGAACATCTTCCAGCCCAGGTATCAGTCTTGCCCAGCGATCTCAGCAGGACCTGGAGGTTGGCTGGGGAATACCAGAAGGGCCTAAGTAATTCCTCTATTCTCTTTCCTGTCCTGAGGCTCCTTAGGGCCTCAGCTTTAAAGACTCAAAACCCCAGATTTTGTTCCTTTGGCCTCTGAGTTCCTCTGTGTCCTCCCTTCCCGGAGGCCAGAGGCCTGGAATGCTTTAGTTGAGGGAATGGAGAAGAGCCAGGGGGTGCCAGGAAACTCTGGGAAAAAGAATGCTGGTAACAAGTGCGCTTCCAACTCTTATCCCTGAAGAAAGCGTGAAAGGAAGCTGATTAACTGCCTCGTGGCTGGACTGCCCTATATTGGCTTATTCCTTCCTTCATTCTGTTTTTATTTAAAGTCTCCTGGGCCTCAGATGCCCTAGGGGATCCTTGGGAAATGGAGAATGGTGAGAGGCATAGAGATCAGACATCCAACTCATTCCTAGGGACTCTGACTGTTGAGCAAGGCCCTTAGGTGTGGTCCTTGCTTACAAAGGTTCAGACTTGCCTGCCAATCAAAAGTGAAGGCCCAACCTTTCCCCACTGTCTACCTCAGGAGACCTTCCCAGTGCAGACTGTTGGAGAAACTCTGAGGAAAGTCCTACAGGCTGCCAAGCATGTGTTTGGGAGCAATCTCTTAATGACAGGAGATGGCTTTTCCAGTCTCTGCATCTGACTGATTAAACTATGGGACAAAACTAGTATCCATCACTCCAGGGCTGATTCCCAAACATCCCAAGGTCCTGAGATTCCAGGAAGTTTGAGAGAACATGCTTGATTACTCCAGAGCACTGCCTGCCCCTCTTGTTAACGTATCTGCGTGCCTTCCTCCCTCCTGACTCAGTTGCCTTGTGTGCAGCTGTTCTGGGAGGGTCTGTTGCAGCCGGACACATCTGCCACCCAGGTGCTTGACTTTGGAGATTCTGGATGGCCAGAGGGAAGCAGGCCCAGCCCATACATACATGCTGTTCCTTTGGCTGACTCTGGTGTAGTCATCCTTTCCATGTTAAATGAAACGGAGATTCTGGATAAAGATAGAAATTGATGGTCTTGTTGACCCACCACGAAGAAGGCAATTCTGCTGATGACAGGCTATCTCCAGAATGATCACCAGCTTTGTTTGCACTTCCTTATTAAGTCCTGGTCCCTGTCTTGTAAAATATAGGGACATTCAACTTTGTCACTTGCGTCAGCACACAGATGGACATGTGTTCTCCTACTCTCCATTTTGCCAGCTTAGAATTTTGCAAATGACCTAAAATGCTCTCTCCATCTTTCTTATTCTAGCCTTCTAGGTTATTGTGAATTTCCACTCTTGTCAAGGAGCCTGTCTCTTCAATAAAGATGTGCATATAAGCTTTTGATGCCACTGGATAAGAGAAATCAAGAATAAAGACCATGCTCTTGTCTAAGAGTTTCAACATGTAAACTTCCTTCTGTGATTCTTGGTATTCTTAGAGTATCATATAGCGGGAACAATAGTCACTGCAGGCATCCTGAGGATTGTCAGTGAGGTGTCTGTGGCTTTCGGATGATGCCTGACACATGGTAGAGTGCCTAGTAACAGTATTAATTACTCTACTAATAGAAGAAAAGGGACACACATTTGAAATCTTTACACTCAGGGCACTCAGGAGGATTAGAGGTTCAAAGCTAGCTAGTACTACATAGCGAGACCCTATCTCAAATCTGAAATGCTAGCAATACTTCTACTCTTATGAGCTACCAATTTTAAAAGATTTATTGATTATGTAAATATGTGTGTCCATGATTTTATGTGAACCTCATGTGTGCAGGAACCTATGGAAAGTAGAATAGGGTGTTGGGCCCCTAGAACTAGGTTTACTGATGCATGTGAACTACCCAATATGGATAGCTGGGACTGAACTCAAGGCCTCTGGAAGCATAGCAAGTACTTATAACCCATCATTTTCTAAGCCCTGTGTTTTCAATTTCATAGCTTGATTTATAAGCAATTTTCATTATGGAATGACTTACAGAATATGGAAATATGACTGCCGAGCAGTGAAAAATGTTCTGTATGTTCATCTATATGGAAGCAAAGGCATGCTGGAATTTACCAAACGAAGATTCTCTCAAGCTCTCAGGTTGGTGGCATGTATTACAGAGGGCAGGAGATGGCATAGGATCTTGCCTGAAGTCAACGCCTCTAATGCTTTATAGAAGAACAGAGGTCTTCCCATACCCACCACATTGGAGAGCTTAGGAACCAGGGCCGGAATCCTGCATCCTCTTGTGCTTATCTTGCTTGAGTTCTTGCCTCCCTGACTCACGCTTTCTCCAGCCACAAGTTCAACCTCCAGCAGCTGGTGAAGGGAATCAAAGCAGTAAGTGCTGTAGTCTGTAACTTAATGCTAGCCCTTGTTGGGTGCTAGGAAGGAAAACTAACCTGCTGGAACTATTGACAAGAACATCAAAATAGTCTGTGGCTCCAACAGTCCAATTGTTCATTACCACCTTAGAAGCACACCCTCAGTATATCTGAAAGAGGAAGCAGACATTTATAAGGTCTGAGAATCTGCTCAGGATCCCCACCAGACAAGTGAGCCTTTTGGTAAATCTTGGTAAAGCTATAGTTGTTTTAAAATAGGCAGCTTCCCTGTCAAGCCATACCATCCTAATAAGGAGTGTTGTTACATCAGTCTCTTGTTTGGACATAATGGTTTAGGGTAAATTTCTTTAAAAAATATTTTACGTACTTTATCTTTCTGGATAAGAATTTGATTTTGTGGAACAACTATTTACATCATTGGAGTCATGTTAATAGAGGTGTCCTTGGCTCCCTACCCTGAGTTAGGCTGCTGATGCAAACTGTCTTAGCCCTCCCAGGGGCTTTGATTGCCACAGAGGCCACTGTAGGTCACCTTGGGTTGTACCATGTGACCCTTGGGTTCTGGTTACCAGATTTAGCAAGTTAAAAATATTTTATCTGGCAATTCTATACATTATTCACAGTGCATTTTTCCTAGTCAACCTAAATTTTCAGATTCTGCTGCAGTGTCAATAACTTGGAACATCTAAATAGCATCCTGATAATGCACCAACTGAGCTGAGTTGAGCTCTGGGACTTTCTTTGCATCCACTGGGCATGGGTTGGAGCCTAAGTTACCATATGTCCTACACATCCCTAAAGGGAACCAGAGTTTGGAAGCTTTGCAATGGACGCAAAGTCTCTTCCAGGAGGTAAGTATGTCTGGTCAATTCCCCTTTCCTTCCATGTGTCCTGTCACATGAGCTTTAAAATTGGAGGGTTGTGCCATCTTTTCCAGCCTTGTAGGCTGCCCATGAGGATATTTTACTGTTGCTTTGTATTAAACACAGAACAAATATTCAGCCCAGAGTTGTTTGGCAAATGCATGTGAGCATTCTATTATGGGTTTTGAAAACTTTGGAAATTTGTATCCTTGATTTTGTTACAATGTCTTTGGTGAATGTTATTAGGTGGTGACCTAATAAGAATTATTGACTAGGGAGCTATAATGTGGAAGCTTATAATTTTCTTAATAGGCTTTGATTTGTGTAGTCTTGATTAAAATACAACGAAATCTGAGGCTTATGTGTTTTCTTCTGAAAGGCTGAAGGGTTGAGAATCAACTCTTAATGTATTGCCTTGAAATCATCATTGAAATCATATTATTTGAAGAGTTTTGTGAGCATAAAATGACCTGACAAAAACCATTCAATGCCAGGTCTAACAACCTTGGAAAGCTAGGGGAATATAGGTTTCTTCAAATGAAGTCTGGAAAATGCTTCCAGATTACCTCAGGGGTAAAGAAAAAAATTATTATTCCATTCCATAAGTCCTGTTAATTCTTTTCAACATTGATTCAGTCAAGTAATTAGACCCAAATGGAGGAAACATGTACCATGGCTGTTTGTTAGACTCTGCTAAAGGTGACTGTTCCCAGGAAACCCTGACCAGAATGAAAAATTGTCATGAAACAAATGTGTGAGCCAAGGAGACCTGGCCTTTCTTCACATGTCCCCAGAAGCCAGGCTCAGACAGTAGGCAGAGAAAGTTCTAGATTAAAAGACGCGTACAGCTATGAGTCTTCAAAGAAAATCTACCATCTTCTTGTCAATGGAAGGATAACGTGAATGCCGTTTTTCCTCCCTCCCTTTCAGCCCAGACATATATCATGCAGCTCTTTGTTATTTAAAATCATTACTATACTGTATGAGAAAGTTTACCTCCCACATACCACAGGGAATACTTCAGAAGTGAACTATGCATTTGGTAGGGAGGCTAATAGTCAACGTACCTCCTCCCCTTTTATCTTTCTGTTTCTTCCTTTGGTATCAGCTGAATTGAGTGGAGTGTCTGCCTCGATGAGATTTCTCCCTTGTTTCTGAAACAATACCAAACGTTAACACTGAGTTCCCAGACCTTACTAGGATTATGATGAATGCATATTGCTTCGATCTGTGCTTTTCTAAAGGTTGTTGAGACTTGGTCTCCCTCACAGTGTATTAAGAAAGCTTTTGGGGTTGTCAGCCTGACACTCAGGGGGACAGTAGAACAGCTGCCCCCTCTTTCCCCCTCATCTTTGCAAGGGTACTCTGTTCTCAGTTTCACCCAAATTAGTCCCAGGATTTCAGTTGTCTTTTTCTGCCCAACATTCCATCATGCGATTCATTAAAGTCTTCACATGAAATACTTTGCAGATGAGCTATGTCATAATTCACATTACAGTTTTCAGTTGTTATTCCTGTGGGAAGTCATTTCTCTGGACATCCACAGACTCCTGGAAGGGGCTTGCACTGATGTAGCAAAGGTCAGAGTTCTGTCCTTTAACACTCCAGTGCCACTAGTGGCCCTGTTCCAAAGCCTGGGTTAATCATGAAATAGTCCAAAGAAGCGACATTCCAATTCCTTGTTAGTTCTTCTCGCAATTAACTGTTTTGAAAACAAACAGAAGAAAACATTTAAACAAATGTGGCTTGGCTAGCAACTGTCACATTGGTGGACTGTTAATTAAGACAAGTTGGATCCCAGTATGCCTGACTTTTTATTTTTTTCCTATCACAGCTAGCAGTCTTTGCTGTCTTGTACAAATCGATAACAATTCAGGGACACTGTCCAAGTGTGGGCTGGGACTGGACAGGAGACATTAACCCAGGAGTCATATGAGCCATCACTTTGCATGAGAAATCTGACCCGCGGGGGGCTGTTTTTCTATAGGAGAAAATCTGGGTGGGCATTTGATTCCAGAAAGCCAAGTTCTACTCTCAAAAGAGGAGAGCTGTGAGGAAACCCTCCACACCAGACACATTCATTACTTTACTATACTTTTGTTTTCTCCAGCAGATACAGCTCCCTATCACAAACCTCTACCCATTGGCTGAAATCTGGTAGAATTCTTCAATCTGTGGCCGCGTAAGCACAGAGAAGCTTCAGGGTGTGCCTACCACTTGCGAGCTAGAAAGAAGTGATCATCCCCACCCCCACCCCCACTGCACTGTCAGCAAGGCCCAAGTCTTTAAAACCCTCCATGACTGAACGCACAGAGCTGGCTGTGGCCATAGCAGTGATAATGCTCCTCTTCAATCCTGTGTCCTGACCCATCTGGCCACTTCCTGTCCATGCACCATTCCAGAGCAGCAACTGACATGGTCTGAATGGTGGAGGATTCCTCAATACTCCTGAAGGGAAATGATATATCTAAAGAGCTTGCTTGGAGTGGTGATTTTGTAAAGCATTTATACCCCAATATTATACCCTACAGAGTGGTTGCATCTAGGGACAGTTTGGATTTACCATACATGGGTTTTCTGCTTAGTTTCAACATACTGTCATCAAAGGTGCATTGGTTCTGAAATATAAGAGAATCAAAGACCTGAAGATACATTTTGCCGTGAAGGTAGTCAACACTGTGAGCCCGTGAGAGTGTTATAACTCACTTCATGTTTTGTAGTCTTATCCTTGCCTCACATTTATTTTTGTCGCCAGAAATGAGGCAGTGAGACTCTCCATGAAGTCCTCAGGGCTCACAGCAGCAGTCTGAGACACAGGGCTCACAAACAATTCTCTAGCAACACCCTTTGGTTATAAATCACTGGCAGTTCTGGGACGCTCTTCTGTCTCCTGGATGAGGCTTCCAAGTGCATGTGAACATATCCTATGGCGGGGGGGGGGGGGGGGCCGGGCAGGTTTGGAAACACGGGTGTTTGTTGGAGCTTTCCTGCCAGGCATGGTGAATGCTATTTTATAAACCGGATTTGGACTCCTAGGGGTAGATTGCAAGTTGAGGCCCAGCCTGCAGAAAATGATTTCTAAATGAATACAATATGAAAATGTTATTTTATTTCTAATTTTACATGTGACATTGTTACTTGGTGCGTTTCGGATTACACTTGAATGCGTGTCTATTAACGTGATATGAGATGCAGGCATGATTTCATCTTGAGTGCATTTGAATATAATAGCACTGGAAATGTAATTTGTATTCTCAAATTTTATAAAGCAAAATAAATCAATCTTGGGGGTGGTAGCCACATTGAGCATATTGCATTAATTTCTTTGGGGGTTTTCTCAAGATAATTAACAACTTCCCTCTGCAGATCCAAGTTGGGTCACGATGGCAGTCCTATCTTATCTGAACTCTCTGAGCCATCCATACATATGTCATCGCCATTTCTTTCACATCTAGAACGTGGTAAGATGGGCAGGCCTTCATAGAGCATTATCTTCAGATCCTCTTGGGATTACTGTTCAATAGAACTTTCTGCAAAGGTAAAAAATGTTCTAAATGGGAATAGTACCAACAGCAGCTTTTGGGGTCACAGAGCTATTGAGCTCTTAAAATGTAATTCATTCAAGTAATGAGCCCAATGATGAGGGGTACATTTTAAATAGCCACATCATCAATGGCCATCGATTTGGATAGCACAGGAGCAGAGCACCAGAGGTAGCTGCCACGCCTATATTCGAGCAAATGAATCACAGGCATTCTAATAGTCCGAAGGCCATGAGTGACACCCTGTGAAGGCCTCTGTCACTCCACACTTGGTTCTGTTTAGTGATTGGACAGTCTTCCACGTCCTCCCGCCTTTGCCGATTGTATCTGCATCTTGATGACAACATAGCTCTACCTAGCAGCTACTGAGCTTCTGATGGCAATGGAAACAAGAAGTAGAGGGTGGAGTAGGTAAAGGGGGTAGAAAGCTACAAGGTTAGGAAAGAGAAAAGTCTAGAAGGAAGGCATTCATGGAAAGTATCGATTGTATGGTATTGAGTTGATCTGTCTCAAGGCCTTCTTGCAACAATGCTGCAAGAGCCATCCCCTGGAGAGTTCAAATCCAAAGAGATGCTTATGCCTGAGATGTCTGAGTACTTTCTGGGAATAGGCTTCATGATGACAATGCTCTTAACAGCAAATGGGATGTTTTCCTGATATCTGAAGACTGCCCATATATTTTCAGACCATTTTTTTTGGAAGGTACTTTGGGAAGAATGGTATAAAATACTGTTTGGGTTCAGTGTTGTATGCAAAAACAACCTGTGTTCTCATGACAGAGATTACAAGCTAGGAGCCCTGGCACGTTCTAATCAATTGGAAGTGAGGAATACCACAGACTCCAGGAAAATATGTTCATGATTTTCTGGACTGTCTAAAAAATTTCAACCCCATGGAATGGTGTTTTTATTTTCTGCACTCTCCTTGGGATTTGGGTTTCACTAAAGCATTTTCTGCCCTTGTTTCCCTTATTAAATTAGCAAGACTGACTTGAAGCAGAATACACTACTAGGGCTTGAAATGTTGTTGAAAGAACCAGAAAGATGGGCAGGCAAAATAGCTCAGGTTCTACTGAGGTCGTGGAGAATGGTGTAAAGTGTGGGCTTGCTGAGGTAAAACTCATTCTCTGATAAAAGTAGAAAAGGAAAAACATGTGGAACAAAACACAGGAGACAGAGGGATGCTTGGCCTCAGGCTTCACCTCTATTTTTTTATTGTTTGGTTTGTACTTTAAATCACTTCCATGCTCAAGAAATGGTGAGCCGTATTCGCCATTGGCCAAGGTCTGTGCACTGTCCTGTTGCCCACTGTTTGGGCCCTTTGCCTAGCATTTGTTCTGCAAGCTGTGAGTGGGTGATCAAAAATACGAATCTGGCCCTGCTGCTTCGGTAAATAACTCCAGTAGTACCTACAGCAAATGTCAGCAGTGTTTCACTGTAAAGGGACAGATAGTAAATGCTTAGGCTTTGTGGGCCATTCAGTCTCTGTCGTAATTCCTCAACTTTGGCATTATAGACCCAGACAGTATGTAAACAAATGACTGTTCCAATAAAACTTTATTTACAAAACGAAGCTGGCTGTGGCCCTGAGCTAATCCCCAGCCTATGGAAAAACCTTCATATGCCTTGGCCTACCACTTAAGACCTCTTATCATTTGACTCCGGGCCTGCACACCCAGGTCGCTGTGACCACTCTTTTCAATCCTCAAAGCTCTGTGGTCTTAAAGGCTCCCTGCCTTTGCCCGTGCAGTTCCTTCCACTTGAATCCCTGTTTCCTCTTGATTCCTATCTGGCCTTGAGTTAGATCTCCGTGCCATTACATACACAAAGCCCTTGGCTGACTTCATACCCCAGAACTCTTTGTATTCTGCCTGTAGTGTAGCTCTTACCACGTAGCTATTTCTCAGCTGGATGCTGACAGGGCGTATGATCACACTTCAATTAGCACCCAACCTAGCGCTGAACACAGTGACGGCCAGAGAACAAATGGTCATTAACTCAGCCCACAAATGTGATTGTATATCTCTGAATCATAGAGACGTATTCAGAACTCTAGATGAAAACCCTGAATGTCTAAATCTGAGATATGAAGCGAAGCCAGGGCCATATTGCTGGAGGAGGCAGGGGAGCAGCCAACAGTAACATAGCAAGATGGATCTGGGCAGACACGTTACCATCAGGATACGAGGAGTACTGGACAGCAGCCGCGTGGCCCCGAGGAGAGAGAGCCAGGGAAAGAGTGTCTTGGTTAGGGCATCAGGCCTAGGGCAAGGATGCAGCTTGTTGGAGGGAGATCAGAGAAAGTCGGCCTGCCTGTATGATTAATGGGACAGAGGAACTGACTCATGAGGAAAGATTAAATTGCCTTGAGGATCTGGGGTACAGGACCAATAGAGGGAGATGATAGCAGACTCCAAGTATGTGGGATGGATAAACACCCTGGAGGGAGCAGCTAGATTCATTAGAGAGGTGAATGGGGGCCCTGCCAGAGGATGGGAGATTGCTCAGAAAGGGTACAGGGAACCACTGGGGAAACAGAAGAGCCGGCAGGTAGATTGGATAGCTCTGAACTGCTGGAAGGAAGGTTTGCTGGGGAGCGACTATTTCAGGAACCCTTGTGTTTTCTTCCCATGACCTTGACCTTGGCCTAAAGAGATGGCACTAAAATTAGTGCCAGGGAAGGCAGCAGGGAACCATAAAGTAGAAGACAGAAACTTCTTGATCCTTCTAGATACCAGTTGCCAGCTGCAATGGCAATTCTGAGGCCCTCTTCTCTGATGTCAGTTGCTGTCAGCCGCTGCTGACTTTAGTAAAACCATAGTGTTCTTCCCAAGCCTTTCTGAAGTACAGGATACAGCTCTCAGCTCCCCACACACCTGAGTGAATCCCATCTGTACTGTAGTACACACCCTGGTTTAACCCAGTACGCATTTTGAAAGACAGGTTTTATTTGAAATGCTACAGACTCCAAGAACAGCTTTCTTTGGGCTTCCTCTGACCTTTGCTTCAAGGCAGAGATGAGCAAGTCAACTCATAGCCTGACCAAGTAGTCCACAGGGCACATTGTAGGTCTGTAGAGCTACCATATTAAAGACTCCAGAGCAGAAACCCTTTACAAAAGAAAAACAATTGCCTTTATGAAAACTATACCTCCACCCGCACCTCTGGAAAGTCTGGGCTATGTGAACTTGGCAGAAAGAGGAGGATGTCCTGCATGGGTGCTTTCCTTCTCTGTGTCCTCCAGGAGCTTCCATTCTGTTGGGAACCAACCATACCAGGGATTTACTTAGAGTCCTCACTTTCCCCTATAATTCTAGCTATGCTATCACCCAGGAATTATTTTTAAGCTCCTGGGCACTGTTATTATTTAGTTTGAAGTAACCATCAGGGTTGATAAATAGCACACAGGCACTGCGCAGACACCACGGCAAACCCTGGAAAGGCCATGTACACCAGACCAGTGTGCAAAACTGCACCAGGGTGCATCTCCTCCCACCCCCGTCCGTCCAGCCCTATTATTCTTTGAACTCCTGTAAAGTGTGAACAGCATCCGATGAGATTTGGGCCCTGACCATTTTGCTTTGAGTTATGTTGCTGTTGTGTCCTTGGGGGAAATGTGATGAGCCTGCTCATGAGTTAATTGGAAGGTCCCACCAAATACCGCTTCCTAAGGTCTCGCTCGATATCTATCAATGCGGCCACCCTTTACTGTTGCATTAGGAAGGTTTCCACAGACACAGAGAGCTGTGTGCTCTCTCCTTCTCCTGGGGAGAGAAGAGCATTGAGATCTGGACACTAGGGGGCCAGTGCAGCCAGTCACATCAGAGCGAAGTGACTCTTGCAAACACCAGCCTTAGAACTGCTGACTTTTGGATGCTATATCTCCGAACAAACAAATGAACAAACACCATGCAGGATATATTGATTTCTGGAAGTCATAGCTCAAAATAGGAATGGAAGAGATATTTATTTAACTTCTAGATATTTTTATGACAAATGTCAGCTTGCGTTGGTGCTACAAATGTATGAAATTTAGAGATGCACCCTGAAGTAATGCCACTACAAAGAACATCTACACTGAGTTCAGTTTGTGACTTAGATCTGAGTGCGGAGACCCTTGAGATTTCCTTACCCACAACAAGAAAGGTCAGAGCTGGAAGATCATAGGTGTGTGGGTCACTGTTAGTTTTTGTTTTGCTTTGTTTGGCTTTGTTTTTCTGGTATGCCTATGTCAGCATCTTGCCATGATGGATAATTTCCAATGACAACCTGAAATCTGAAAGGGATCTCTGATGCTTTCTTTTATTTGTAATCTGTCCCAGCTGTAGGCATTCAGATGAAACTTGAATTCTTCCAAAGGAAGTTCTGGACTGCCAGCAGACAGGTAAGCTCTAGCCAGTATCTTGAGGCATTACCGCCACTGTTATTAGACAGGTGTCCCCATATGGGTAGCCTGGGCAAACGCTGCCAGATTTCTGATGAATGTTTGTAAAATGAATTGCCAGCTCCTCGGATTACCATTCATTTCACTGTAAAACACAGGCTGTCAGCATGGTAGACATCACATGCTGGACAAAGCAGGGGATTAGTTCCTAGGAACTATTTGAATGATGGGTTAAGAGAGTGGCTTTACAAAAGGAATTTCTCTCTTATTATCAGGGCCTTTGTTATTTTCACAGTGATTTTCTGATAATCATATTGGGATATCCAGCTAGGTATTTATGCTTCTCCTTATATCCTTGTAGAAGGCCACCATATCCTGCTATGTCAAGGCATGCATCTGCCTTTCTGGGCAAAGGACATCAAGGGGCTATTGCACTTGGAAACTCAAGGGCAGTCCTCTCAATTGCTGTGCTCTATGAACTAAGACATGTCAGGGGCATTTGTCTAGTATTCAGCAGACATAGTAGCCATTGAGTTACTTCTACCTGCCCAGGTCTAAAGAGTAGAAGTATATTTCCAGCAAAAGTGAAATCAGCACACAATAGGCAAACCAGCACTTGCATGTTTAATGTGCACTCGTCATAATACAGAATCAACTAGAGACTCATCCAAGGGTGAATGCAAAAGGAGTTTATCATTTCTTAAATTATGATACGATAGGAAACTATAATCTAAGAACATAAACAAGGGTTTCCTTTTAAAGTCATTGAGAAATAGTTTTAAATTAAATAATGACATAATTATATATTTTGTTACCAGAAGATCTGAGATCTTTATGAGATACCATCAGTGTTGAATGACAACATAAATTAACAGGGATGGGGAAGAGCCAGCACTCCCTACACTGTGTCTTTGATAGTACGATTCCGAGTTCACGTGGACTCTAGAAAGCATGGCCAAGTCTCGTCTTGAAACGTTCCCTTTGGATGAAACCTGGTACTTGCATCACAGGCCATGACCTCCTTAGCTAAGCAGCAGCTGCAGCAAATGCTGAGATGAATGACCCAGTAACACGGTTCCCCTGCTTCCTTCCCCCAACAGTGCGCCTCCCTGGATGGCAAATGCTCCATAAGCTGTGATGATGAGGTAAGGCGCCTTCCTGGTCTAGTTTCTAGCCAAAGGGAAATGTTAGGCAGTGCAGTTAGACAGAGGAATGCTGCTCTGTATAGAGCCAGGCCTGGCACATTACTCTGGGTCAGCCTCCAGAGGGGGGAGGAGACAGACAGACAGACAGACAGATAGGGCTTTTTTTTTTTTCACCAATCCCCCACCATCCACCCTATAGTTTGGTTGTGAGAGCCAGAGAAATATGCTTTAGCTGTTTCCTAGACTATGGTAATAGAGTGTCGGTGTCTTCTTTACAGGACGTAATAGTCATTACTCACATTTAAAGATCACATTAGATTTCCCAAAGCTTTATGGTCATGCTTCATCTACCACCATTAGAATAACAGGTTAAATAGGTAGGAAGTATTGCCTCTGATTATAAGAAAGCTAGAGGCTAAGTGGGCCGATGTGGTGTATAGCTGTAATCCCAGAGCTCAGCCAAGAGGGGGCGGCAGGAGGGGCATCCGAAAATCAAGGCCAGGCTGGTCTACATAGAGAGTTCCCAGCCAGCCAGTACTGTAGAGCAAGACTCTGGCAGAAAGAAGGGTGTGTGTGTGTGTGTGCATGTGTGTGTGTACGTGGAAAGAAATAAAAGAAAAGAAAATCAAAGACGAGACTGAGATGAATGAGTGACTTGGTTCATCTCACCTAACTAGCAAACTGCAAATCTGGAGATCAGAGCTCTGATAGTCACAGCTTTTCATTCTAACATAGCTATTTCTACCTAAGATGGCTCTATCATTTTCCCTTTTCCTCTCCCTCCTGTGGAGGGAGGGATTTGAATCACTTCGATCAGCAATGGAAGAAACATATGTCACTGTCTTAAGCCCTCCCATTGGATGTAGCTTTTGTCATAGCCAGCATGGCACCTCTCTACCCCATGGTTTAAAAGAAGCAGAATTATAATGGCCTTTATACTTAGGTTATCTGTCTCCTCTCTCTCTCTCTCTCTCTCTCTCTCTCTCTCTCTCTCTCTCTCTCTCTCTCTCTCCTTTAGCTAAACATCAGTCAACTGATCAACTAAACTTTATAATCAGATATATTTGCAGTCTTTCTGGTTATCACAAGGATTTCAGAAACATTTGACAAACATAATTTCAACCCAGAAAGCATAGGGCAGGAGTAGAGTTTTTAAAAGTAGACAAATGGAAACCAACAACATTAATATGAAAGGGAGTCCAGGGTAGAGTTAGAAAAAAATTGTTTTTGCTTCCCAGTGGTCTAGCTGCCAGCCTAAAAGACAAATTGTTATCATGGCGCTACCGTAGTATGAGTCACCCTATCTGCAGAGCAAAAGCCAATTCATCATGTTTTCTGCAGAAGCCCAACCTTTTCTGATCACCAGATCAAAACAGTTTTCCCTGAGGAATGTTCAACACCTTTTTAGGAAGCTTGGGGAAACCTTCTATAGGCTAACGAGGGGAGGGGGGGTCGCTCAGATTTCCCCTCTGGCTTTAAGACATGCCAGCATGTTAGTAAGAGCTGTTGGGTTCAAACTCTATCCTCTTGCCTCTCTGGAGCATTCAGAAGGCACCAAAGGGTGTGTCACAGACTACAGTGAGTATTGTTGCAAATCCGAGCTGTAGTAAGAGAACAGAGAACGCCTGGTTGGCTAGCTGGCTGGAAGGATGGATGATGAATGTGTGGTTGGCCACGCATGTGCATGGCTGTTTAAACAGTTTTATAAAAGCAAGAGGTGGTATTTTCCCCACAACTCATACCACATAGGTGTATCCCCACATAAAGACAATAAAGACACATCTCCTTCTGAGCTTGGAAACAGCCTGTGTTTGTTCCTTGACTGGTGGCAAGAGTGGTGTAGGGTGATATTTAAAGCCACAAGCCATTAAGTTAGACTGTTGAGATTCTGTGACCCTGAAAATAGGTAGCAATGTGATCTTGGACAATTTTCCAAACCTTTCTTTTCCCCTGCTTTCTTCAACCACACAGTGGGTGTAGAAATTTCTAGAGTCACAGGGAAGAATGTATGGGGTGAAAATGAAAAACTCTACCATGTCTTCTAGAAAAGACACATTCACTACTGCTGGCCCTAAACCAAACATATACCAGACTGTTCCCCTCATAAAATGGTGGCTCCCTGGGCCTGAAGTCCTAGGTGGCAATGACTTATACACTAGGGCACAATAAATGTAGGCCTCAGTGCTTTCGTCAGTACTGTGGTCTTTCTCTTCTGCCTATGGGAGGACCTAAAGGATCACGTAGTTTGAAAAGTAAGCCTTAAATTGATCCTTTTTTTAAAAAAATGGATCTGATGCTCATGCTCAGTCTGCATTTTGAAATTTTCATCTATTCTGCTTTTGACTATTAGGTTTTGGCTCTGGGCAACCAAGTGCCATTGTTTTCAACAGAAAGCTAGCCCTGCCTTCCCACTTAGAGCCTATGCCATTTTTTTCCCCAGCAGACTCCTTCCGTGTGTCACCCTTTTCATAACTTTTAATTAGCCCCACAGGGCTGTCTTGTGTCCTATCTCTTCCCCAGCTGCCCCAAAATCATCAAATCCCCCCATTAAAATTAGTTTCAGGGCTCATTCTGAACCTGTGCCTCTGTCTGTGCCACCACCCTGAGAATGGTCCACTTTTTTAGACTGCTCAGACGCATGGTGGCTGAGAGACCCTGAAAGTCCTTTGTCTCCCCATTAGCACACTGGGGCCCAGGAAGTGTGTCCTGTGCAGGTAGTTAGGGTGTGTGGATGTCTTTCTACCTTGTAGGATGGCATCTTTAGTTTTCCAGTAAGAGCTGGAAGCATATGATTGTCAGGACCCAACCACGGGGAGGCAAGAAGGGCTTTAAGAAGTTCTATTCCACCCAGGGTGAATGTCAGCTACAGATCCTGCAAAAGGACTGTCCAGGCGTTCATAACGTGTTGACTGAGTCCTTCTTGGGAGTAATTGTCTGGCTAACCTCCAAGGGCAGCCTAGGGAGACTCTGCCTTCATGGCCCTTATGGGTAGCAGGAGAGATATACATATGTTTTATTTGTTTTGTTTTGCTTTTTTACCAATTGGGGATATGTGTTATGAGACAGCCTATGCTCACTGGTCAGAGATGACATCTCTGAGGAGGCAACATTTAAATCAGCAAAGATGGAGAAAGAAATGACATTGGAAGTAATACGCAAGGCGTTAAAAAGGATTTCAGGCAGACAGCACTCCTGCAAGGATAGGGGGCTGATAAAGGAGGCATGGTTGACCCCGAGGCCGGAAAGGCCACACCCGCCTCCCATTTCTGTATGAGCCAGCAGTCCAGCCACTTTTTGCCCACTCACCTGTCCATCAACGTCATCATCTATTGACGACACCAGTGTTTTGTGAAGACAGAGAAAAGTTAACTGCTGTCCTATGAGAGGCCAAAATCTTCATGACAAATGAGGACCCATGCTCCTTCCAAAGAGACAGAGATTGATGTGGCCTGTGGATCACAGGGACTTTCTGAGTCGTCATAGAAATTTCTTCTGGCATATGAAAGATGCCTTGAATGATGATGGAGCCGAACAGGGCTACACCCCAGCAGCTGGGTACCTCCATATCTGGAACACCCAGGCTGCCGAGGGGGTAGATTAGAGGATCATTTAATAGCTGATATGAAGAGGGATGCAGGAGCCTCCTACCAAACATGTATTTTTGGAGTTATCTCTTTGAAAGCAGTGATTTTGAAAAAGATTGTAACTGTTCCCCCCCCTTTCCTCTTCTCTTTTTTTGGAGTTTGTGCACATGCACGTGCACTGAAGGTCTCAGGTCGATGTCAGGAATCATCTTCCTCGGTCTTCTACCTTATTCATTGAGCTATGGTCTCTCAACTAAACTTAGGGTTCATTGATGCAGATAGTCTCCCAAACCAGCTTGCTGTGGGGATTCCCCATCTCTGCCTTCTGAGGCTGGAGTTAGAGAGGAGCTCCCTTGCCTGCCCAGCATTTACTTAGGTTTTGGGGCTCTGAGCTCCCATCCTCATGCTTGTGAAGCAAGTTTTAACCACTGTGCCTTCTCCAGTTCTTAAACCTTGGTGTTTTGATTTGATAGTTAGCTATAATGAGAAGACACAGCAAGTGATTGGGAAGGCAAGGTCAATCTGCTTCACAGTGAGATACTAGGGATCCTGTCAGGAGACCTGGAGAAAAGGTACTGAGGAGCGATACTTCTATGTGCCAGAGACTCAGAAATCCAGGCCTCTCTTACACTCAGATGAAAGGTCCCTCTCATTCTCTGTCTGCTTATCACCCTCTCTCCCCCCAATTCCCCACTCCTCCCCAGCCATGCACACACACAAAACACCAAAATTGTCATGCTGCACAGTGCTGAGCTTAAGTGAATTCAGCCAGTCAAAACAAACAGAAGGCACCCTTCCAAAACAGTGCAAAGCCCCCCATCCTTTCACCCTCCCACCCCATCCCAGGACCTCCTATTAGAAACTGTACCACACATGTCTCATTCTGAGAAACAGTAGCACTGTGCCATGAGGGTGCTCAGAAAAAGGATACATGGTAGGGAACCAGTCATTCCTGGTGGGTGGGTGTTACACATTCCTCAAGGTGCTCAGCCTTCCTTCACAGGGACATCCCATCTGGCTTTCTCACTCCCCCATAGAGTTGCCTTACCACTTCTAAGGACACCCAGGCATTGTTCAAGGTCACACTGATAGGGACACTCAGAGCCTCTGGTTCCAAAGCCGGTATCTCAGACCCAGGCTGATAGTGCAATCGGCACTATGCATACCCTCTCCCCACCATTTCTTCTTTCGGGTCTGCAGGTTCTGAGTTCCCATGCCAGGTTCAGAGTAAACACTGAGTGTGTGCCTCAGTGTACCTGAATCAAATTCTCTGAGCAATACTGAATCAGCAAATCATTGTAGAAAGATTAAAAAACAAAAACAAACAGACAAAAAAAAAAAAAAACCTTTGCCTCTTGCTCTCCTTTATCCTATCTCCACATTTTGATACCACCTCCATCCTGCAATGTCCAAAGATGGCTATGGAGTATGTATTTACCCTGTGAATCTGATGGTGAACCTCCTGTTCTCCCCAAGCCTTGATTCTGTTAGTAGATCCTTAGGGACCTCGTGGTGTGCAAACATCTTCCAAAATACCAGGGTTCGTTTAGGGGAGTGACATCAAGAGGTAAGGCTAGGGACAGACCCGATTGTGGGTGATTACACCCCAGATGTCCCCAGAACTAGTTTTGGGCTCTCTCACTCCAATTGCAGACTCCAGGCTAGTGTGTCCACGGCCATAGTTTAACTTATGAATTGCTGACAGACAGGTTGTTTGGACAGTCATAGTCACTAAAATCATTCTTCTGTATTTACAGGTTGACAACAGAACACTGCCTTGTACTCAGAACATAATGATACCTTTTAAATCCAGTGGCCTAGGTCTCCATCAGTGAGGGACACCAGAGAGTATGACACAGCACTGTAACTTCCTTGGTGACTTGTCAGCCCCAGTGTTGGCAGCACTTGGTTCTTGCCTGCTGGAGTGAACAAATCTTTTGATATTCAACAGATCCTTGAAATTCAAACTTGACCACAAACTATCCCAACTACACAGAGAAACCCTGTCTTGAAAAATCAATCAATCAATCAATTAATCAATAAATAATGGGAGCAAGATACATGGTCCAAGAAGGAAATACCTATGTCCTCCTGGATCCCAGTGTTCTTAGAGGAAATATATGTGTTCCCCAGAATGTGCCCAGCAGTGCATGCCAACTGGAGACTGTATGTGATACTTTTTGGAGACCGGACAGCTGGGGCCTTCTGGTTCTTCTTTCTGTCCCTGTCTGGTAGGATGTAGACTAAATCTGACCATAATCCAGAATCAGTTAGTGTTTTTTTACCAATTCTAGCCTGTCTTTGGCTTTTGTGCCTTCTTCTATAGCTTGTTCCTCAGCTAGTGAAAGGCACCCACAGAAAACCCCCTTAGCTATATCTGATTATTCTCTTGGGTTCAGATATTAGCTTAAGAATTGCTTTGCTTGGGGATCTCAGCAACCTGCCATTAGGGTTATGACCTGACCCAGCATACCCAAGCACAGTCTCTTTTGGAATTTTGTTTGCTCTCGAAACTGTAGCAGACCAAGCACCTAGCATGGAGATGGCCTGACTTTTCTGCTTTTGTTGTGATCTTTTCGTTGCTCTGTGCTTACTCTGGCAGACCATGTCTGCCTTAGCTGCCCATGGGTTGTTTTCATTCTGTAAAGAAGGGCTTCCATGAGCAGGCAGGACCTGAGGCCCTAACCATGTCCAGGTGTCTTCTGGAAGGTGGAGTAACCATCCATAGTGGGAACAGGAGGTCTGAGATCAAAGGGCACTGTGCCCAGATCTCACACGCTTGGTCCTATGACCTTCGGACTCTTCTCTGACCAAGAGGAACTTCCTTGCCTGGCTTTGTGCAAAGGGAGACTTTATATGAGGCAAGCTTACCATCCCTCTTCCTATTCCTCCTCTTCCTCTTCAGCACTACTTCCTCATCCCCCCCCCCCTTTTTTTACAACCATATGTTATAGGGAAAAAAATCTTTCCGGGAGAGTTATAGTCTGTTTGCCAAGGCTCCCCAGTCCTCTCTTTGTAGATTGTTCATTTTTTTGAAAAATAAAATTTGTAAAGTGGAGGGAGCTGGGGAAATGACTCAGTGGGTAAGAAAGTTTGCAGCACCCATGTCAGAAGCCACGCATGGGAGGGCATTAGAGACAGGCTGATGCCTGGAGCTCCCTAGCCCACCAGCCTAGACAACACAGTGATTTTCTGATTCAGTGAGAGACCTGTCTCAAGGCAATAAGGCAGAAAGCAATACCTTCTACCAGCCTCAGTGCACGTGTGCATGCCCCATACAAAAACTACCCCCCACACTACAGATACTAAATTAAGAAGCAGCCTCCACCTGGGATGTAGAGCTCTCCTGTTCTTTCCACCCCAGAAGAGAGCTGGGCTTTGGGAGGATGATGTTACATGCCTAAGATGCTAGTATCCTGGTGAGCCATCTTCTAGCCAGCACTGGCCACTGTGAGGACAACAAAAAGCAAGACCTGCAAGGATCAAATGTTTCATCCATCATCAAGTTTTAGTGAGGCTTTGTTCTGAGGAAGAATTATAGAAATGTGTTTATTTTTAGAATTTGGGAGTCGTTGCAATTCTATTTTCCAAAGAAACAAATAAGGTAGGGAATAGGGCCAGTGTGGTAATTGGGTGTCTCTTGGTCCCCTTTCTTTGGAAGCCAATGTTGTTGGAAGCATTTTCTGTGCCTGATCTACAATGAGAGTTTTCCTTCCAACCCACCCTAATATGTCAGGGGCTTCCCCTACGAATGGACTTTTCTTCTATTCTTATTCCTGTGGACCTCATGATACCACACCCCCTCTAAAGATTTCTAGTTGAGATACACACACACACACACACACACACACATACACACACACACACACACACACACACACACACACACACACACACGTCTTATCCCCTGTTTTGTGTTGGCCAGTATTTACAATATTAGACAAAGAAATGAGCCAGAGCTTAAACGGTGATGTTGGAGATGTTTGGATGTTTGGGTTAGAATTAATTATCTAAGGAGGAAACTGAGGCAGAAACAGTGGGAGCAACAGACTTCCTGTGCCACTGGGGGGGAATGGCTCATCAGTAAATGCATATGGAATCCAATTCTGTACTCAGTACACATGAACTAAATGGCATGGGCTAAGTGCCTTGGGGATCTGTAGATCTGCAAAATGAGCATCAGGACATTGGAATCGGTGCGGATGTGGATCTACCCCTGTGACTCAATGTTATCAGAGTAGCACTCTCAGCAATCCCAGTGTTGATGTTCAAGATAACTTTCTACAACAACAGACATGCACAGCCACTGGAGCTATAACTGAGCTATAACTCTGGTAATCTACGAGCTGAGTTTTAATAGTCTTCATTTTAACCAAATTCCAACTAAATTTAAAAACAAACCCACAGAGAGCCATCTCAGAGGCACAGCTTTGGGAGATAGAAGGCTTCTTGAATGCTGTCTGCTCAGAAGACCTAGTGTTTACTGTGATTCTTTTCAAGATGGAGAAAGTGTCCCGAAAGCCAAGAACTTCTGCAGCAGCAAGAGTGTGAATGGGTAGGACACATCCGTCTGACCCCTCAGATAAATGAACCCAAGTTCTGCCATTCATCTAAGCACACAAGTCTGCTATAAAGAGCTTTAGCTATAAACCAGGAGGTGGTGTCTCCCTTTAATCAGGGAGACAGAGGCAGGCGGATTTCTATGAGTTCAAAGACAGCCTGGTCTACAAAACAAGTTCTAGGACAGTCAAAGCTGTTACACAGAGAAACCCTGTGTAGAACCCTCACTCTTGAACCCCACTCAACCCCACCAAAAGAGAGCTGTAGCTGTATTTTCATGTCCTATCCAATCCCCAGCACAGACCAGCCCTTGGCTAGAAAGATAAGCTAGATCTTTCTGACCGTCACTGCTGTCCTTTCATGCCTGACAAAGCCCATCCCTGTGTCTAGGTCAGTGTCTCAGCAAACACAAGCCCCATGGTGGCCTGGAGCTAAGTGGAATTTAGCTCAGGGTAAAGATATGTTACAAATTAAGCGTTGCTGTCGGTATGTAAAGCTGCAATAAATAGAAACTGAGTTACATCAAGGACGGAATTAAGCCTTAAGTTTAAACTCCACAGCACTGTAATTAAAACTTCGCCTGTAGCAAGCCATTCACGGAAGATTAAAGGATCGTGGGGGAAGCAGAGGTTTGTTTGCCTTACCTTGCTCCCCACAATTTATAAGTCTGAGCTACCAAAACGCTAGGAGCCCTGCCCCCACATCCAGCTCCCAATTAAAAACACAGTTTGAAAACCTTTAGGAGGCCTGAGGGGCTCCTTTTACAGAAGGCCGCCCCTTCCCCCATGCCTCAGTCCATGAACAAATTAAAAAGTATTACCTGGTCCCCTGATGGTGCCCCCCACCCCCGAGCTGACACGGTGTTTTCATTAATACATCATTAGAGTAATGACATTGTGCTGGCATTTGGGTTTCCAAATGGCCGGCACTGCAGCCACTCCAAATAAAAGTCTGGGGCCCTCTGAACACTTTCTTCCTGGGAAATAGTCAGGTCCCATAAAGAGAGAGCAGAAGACAAACTTTAGTTCAGCCTTTTCTAAGCATATCTATTGTATCCTGATCCCAGTCTTTCAAGGTCGGTTCTCTTGTTTGTTTCCTTCCTTCAGTGTCTTGAGTTTTGCAGAGTCAACCCTGGGGTTAGTGTAACCATGACCTTAACTCACAGAACCAACAAGTATTTTCAATTCCTGGAATTCAACTCCCCTCCCCAACAAAATGGTTGGAGGCGGGCGTCTCTGATACTGGAAATAGGTCATTCTGTGTAAAGGCAGTCTGAGGCCTGAAAGTAAAGCGTGTGTTCTGATTTTCTAGACTGTGAACTGTTACCTCATAGACAATAACGGATTCATTCTGGTGTCTGAAGACTACACACAGGTGAGTGAGGAGACCCACAACTCCATGTAAAGGGATAAATCAGATGGCACTTAGGCCCCAGGTAGAGACAGACTATGGAGATGATGGTCCATATATGAGAGACAATAGTTTATTATAGACCGAATTTCTCTTTGGATACCATAGCCTTATGTCTTACCTCAAAGCCGCCAGAGAGGCTGAGTACAGCTTCTGTGCCTGTACTCATAAATGTTAAACTTAAGGAATTCTTTGCCTCAGAGTTGTCTGGGCTACAAAAGAATTTTGTATGAGGCTGGGGTGATGGTTCGGTGGTAAACAACTTACTTGAGTTCAGATCACCAGAACCCGTGTAAAGCTGGTGCCACAGTGTGCCCCTGAAGTCATGGTGTTCCTTTGGTGAGATGAGAGGCAGAGACAGGTAAGTCCTGGAAGTTTACACATGTGACCAAGAAAGAATGGCAAACACTACAAGGTAAAAAGCAGCCATCAACACCTAAGGTTGACCTCTGTTTTCAATACTGATTCTGTGGCAAACACAGGCACACATACACACATACATAAACTTATAAACATGTGCATGCACACACACATTCACTCACATGTACACACACACACAGATGCTTTTAAAAAGAACTTTTGCCTGAAGGGCACTGGTGCTTTAAAGAGTTTGGGCAACTTTAAGGAACGTTTTCTCCTAGTATTTAATATTTCGTGCGTACACCCAAACACACCAGAATTCTCTTTAAAGATCATCTGAAATGCTCTAGGAGTCAATGGTTTGATAAGTCCATTAATGCTCAATAAAATAGTTCAATGTTTTTCTATATGGCTCTGTGAGATCCAGGCATAGAGATGAGTTCATTTTAGAAACAGTGACTTCAGAAAATGGCGAATTCAATTCTATTTCCAGTCTTCTCCCTAAGAGTGTTTAAATGCACTCTAGACTCCTGATGTCCATGCACAGTCTCAGTGTCAAGTGTCACTGGGCGTTGGGCTACTAGTGACATGAGATAACATAAATGAGCCATGAAAGAAGGCCAGTCTCTGAGATAGCTGAAGAGGCCATCAGCCTAGGGCACCTGCCCATCTGACCCAGAGGAACATTGAGAGACTGAAGAACCTATGGGGCCAGAACCCAAAGTCCTTACTCAGGAGGAGTTTCTGTAATTCTACCCTAGCCACACAGGGCTGAGATGAGACTTGGTTCTGGGCTCAGGAAAGATGAAGTCTTCCCACGGTAAACCCTGGCCTGGCCAGGAAACTACTCAGAAATCCATGGCTTCTACAGGAAACCTTTCTCCCTCCATGAAATAGGGAGCCTGCCAGCCTGCTCGGTTCAGGCTTGTTTGATGTTGTCTGGCTTCCTGCACCCCAATTAGGACAATTCACTATCTAACAACCAGTTCCATTGACACTGGCATATTTACGCACATAAAATACAGGGACCCTTCTTGCTCATAG
>CM052708.1:78345025-78355398 GCA_028551405.1 Uromys caudimaculatus | reverse complement strand
GGGGGGGGGGGTTAACTGGCAGCTTCAGTCCACATGGCAGGGGAGGCATTCTACTGCAAGTCTAGTTAAGGTGGTTCACAGTACCTCTTGTGCATGTCTTTCTAGATCAGAAAGCAAGGCAGGGCTCTACCCCCCATGCCCACCCTTGGTGCCCTGTGCCCTACTACCTAGGCCTCATGTCCCAGCTAGACCAGAACTCCCAAACACTCTCATTAGCTGTGAACCACATGTTCAAGCACATGAGGCTGTGGGAGACATTTCACTTTCAAACCAAAGCAGGCCTGATGGAAATCAATCTTTGATGGGGTTTCCCTCTCAGGCACCCCAGTGGGTCTCTCTAGGAGAGTGGTCCCCAACCTTCCTAATGTGGCTACTCTCTAACACAGTCCTTTATGTTGTGGTGACCCCCAACCATAAAATTATTTCTGTTGCTCCTTCATAATTGTAATTTGTTATGAATCATAATGTAAAATATTGGATAGCCAGAATATCTGATATCTGAGCCCTGTGAAAGAGTCATTTGACAAACCCACACACGAGGGGTCACAACCCACAGTTTGAAAATTGCTGCTCTAAGATCTCCCATGTTAACTAGAACATCTCTTCCCCTTCCCACCTGAGTCCCAGTAGATTGGACGACTACAGCTTAGATATAAAGTGCCAATTGTAAGAGGGACAAGTGTAACTTGGAGAATATTTGAACCAGGGAGATGGAAGCCAACACTAAAACAAGTTTGTGGTGGTTTGAATGGGAAATGGCCCCCATAGACTCATGTGTTTATATGCTTGGCCCATAGGAAGTAGCACTATGAGGAGGTGTGGCCTTCTTGGAGGAAGTATGTCACTGTGGAGCTGGGCTTTGAGGTCTCAAATATGCTCAAGCTACACCCAGGGTGACACACAGTCAGTCTCATTGCTACCGGTGGATCAAGATGTAATACCATGGGCCCTGTCCCCAGGACCATGTTGGCCTGTGTGCTGCCATGCTTTCTGCCATGGCAATAATGGGCTAAGCCTCTGAAACTATAAGCCAGCAGCAATGAAATGTTTGTGGGAGTTTTTTTGTTTTGTTTTGTTTTTTAAAATAGGAGTTGTTTTGGTCATGGTGTCTCATCACAGCAGTAGAACCCAAACTAAGACAAGGTTCCATGCAGAACCCAAGGAATCCATAGCAGTTAGGAGCCAGGTACATAGTCCCTCCTGACTGCAGGATATGAGAGTAGTGTTGTTTATCAAGTGTCAGGGACTTGAGGGTTCTCCCTTGGATTTTTGCTCTAATCAAACATTCTTGTGATTCCTGGGAGGGCCAGGGCTAGACTTCCTTTGTTCTTCATGCATCTAATTCTACTTGAAACCAGAAAGAACTAACATGGATGTACTTGGCCTATAGTTTACAGGGAAATGGGCTGTGGGCAAATAATTTTAGTGTTTTTGAACTGTGCATAGAAACTATCTCGGTCTGTCAGCTATTTCCCCATTCTACCCTCTTTTGTCACTTTCTCTGCCATTATGTACAAAGTGTGTGGGGGTGGGGATGGGGATGGTGGTGGTGGTAGTTTTCTTTGTTTCTGTGCCTAGACTTGTCATCTTCCTTCACTCCCTCCAGAAGCTCTACCCATGCTTACCCAGAATCCTTTGTGATTGAAATCACTTTCTAAGTGGTGAGTCACCAAGGTAGAATTGAAAATGGAGAGCCTTCTTCCCTCTGGCTATTAGGGAGCTAGGAGCTTTCCCAGTCTTCAGTGAGCCTGTTACATTCCAGCCTATAACCCAAACCCAGAGTTGAGCAAGTGAGAAAGGAGAAGCGTGCTCTGCTTGGATGACGATCTCGCCTTTCATGCCGAGTGCCTTGACGAAGCCTGAAGCATAGCAGCTCCTGTCATGAACAGAATGGCTTCTTGGCTTCCTGTTGACCTAGCCACTTCCGCAGAAGCAGGCTTTGTCAGAGGTGGCATTGAAGGGACCAAGGAGACCAACTGGCTTGAACCAGTGTGTTTTAGGGCCAATCTTTCTGGATTGCAGAAACATGAAGATTCCAACAGACCATTCTGTAAACCTCACAATGCTGCTGCAACAACAGCAATGGCTGTCTTGGTCTTCCTCATCTGGGCGGCCTGCCCCCATATCAAATACTGACTCTACATGGGCTACCTCATGCCTGCCCCTGATACATCCCCAAAATCCTGGGAGGAAGCAACTATCATTTCCATTTGACAGAAGACCAAACCAGAGGCTCTAGGATTTTCGCATCTTGGAAGTTTACCCACAGGAGTGAGTGAGGCTCATGGAATTTGAACTCAGAATATGTCCTTCTGGTCTCTTCTGGTCTCTTGCCATGGTTAGAATGGGTGGATTTTTTTTTTTTTCAGAAGTGGTTTTTGCTTTTGGTTTTTTTACCTTTATGCATGTTTTGTCTCAAGAGCTAGTGGAGTTTTACAAGGTCCCCAATTGTCTTGGGGACCTCGTGTTAGCCAATGTGAGCCCACTTTGTTTATAAGAACCATAGCTTTGTTTCCTACTTTCCTCCCGTTGGCTTTTAAACACAAAGTTGTTTGGTAGTACAGGAAAGCTGTGTGCCAGCTACTGTTTCTGCAGTGCAGGTTGGCAGAAAGAGGATTCATAAGGTCCACAAATGTTCAAAAGACCAGGTTTATTATTTGTTCTCTAAATTTTACTTTAATAAATCAAACATTTATTAAGTAGCCTCCCTTGCAATACTTCTGCTCAGTTGGATGACCTTATCTCACTCCCATGATACCTGGTCAAAGTAAACAAGGGGATATCTGGGTATTGCTTATCAATAGAGTAGCTAGGCACTGGAAGAAGACTAACCCTGCCTCCTCCAGACTTGGCCTGCTGCCATCTGCTTTACTCCTGTAGTTCCTCTGAAGAATGAGCCCAACTTCCAATGATCTCCACCTCAGAAATCCCCAAGGAATAGTCAATGGCTTCATCCACTAGTGGACTCAATAATTGAAGAGACTATTGGGAGCAGTGGGGCTATGGAAGGTGAGGTCTGGTTGGACGAAGGGAGTCATCCTTAGAAAGATAGATGTTGGCCCCGCCCTCTCCTGGTAGTCACTGCCTCCTGGATGCTCTGATGTAAGCAGTATTAGTTTACTACTCTAGGAACCCTTTCCATGCCCCTGACATTGGGAAGAATGCCAAAAATTCCTGAGAGGAAATAACAGCTTTGGTCTTTTGGATACCATTAGCACCTGACAACGGGAGGTGGTAACTTACAGCAATACAAGTGAAATCAATCTGCTGTGGCCCAGTGCACTGCCTCCTGGGTAATGCAGCAACACACAGCCTGAGGATTGCGCTCCTCAACTAAAGCTTGTGCTGAGTGATCTGCGGTTAGAGGACATGAAAGCAACAGGGCCTGGGTGAGGTAAATTCCTGGCTCCCATATGAGTGTGCCATGTGGAAATTACAGTGTTCTGTGAGGAGCCGCTTCAGTGGGATGACCTGATTGATGACGGGTTGTGGGGTAGGAGAGACAGCCCTCCCTTCTTGAAGAATTTCCTGTGTTAGTGCTCCATGTCCTTCCCTACAAGAGCAACCCCTACAGAGTGTGCTTTCAAGCTCAACAGAAAAAAAAAAAAAAAAAAAAAAAAAAAAAAAAAAAAAACATGTATATATGCTACTTTAGGTCAGTCACTTTGCTTCTGAGAGGTTTAGATTAAAAATTGCTTAATTATAGCCCAAGGTGGGCCTTATGTCAGCTTCTCAGGTTATTCTTCTATGGCTATCTTTATAAATATTAAGCTGTTTCAAGCTTGGTTTTAGGCTAATCATTGAGCAAGGGGTAGGGGACACTTCCATGATTTGGCATTATAATAGGCAGGTTTCCTGGATTTGTGGCACAGAGTAAATATTTAATAAATGTTTGTCCCACAGTTGCTAAGCGGACTAAATGAGCTCAGCTTACCACTTTAAAATTCAACCTGCTAAGTATTAGAAAGAATATTGCTTGGTTGGGATCTTTTCTTTTCTTGGTGGAGAAAAACAAAACACAAAACATCACAACAACAACAACAACAACAACAACAACCACAACAAAAACAAGTAACATCAAAATGACTATTAAAAAGTAGATTATCTTGTCCAGGGCATATGGCAGGCTTTGAGCTGTTGCTTTGAGCTGCTGCTTGGGACAGGGTGCCTGCCTCCTTCACAATTTCAAAGAGCCCCATCTAGGGAGTGGGTTGTTGCTAATGACAAGGTCTTAGGCTGTGGACAACTGTGGTTGAAGTGGTCTGGGGATGAAGTCATGGGAATTAAAGCATGTTATCTGTCATGGGGCTAAATTCCCAGAGCTGAGCTCTACAGGGCTACACACGGTCTTGGGCTAGGCGCAATTCTCGGGGCTTATTTTAGAGCCGAATGAAAGCAGGCAATTATCTTGTTCTTTGACTATAATCAGCAGAACAGGGATGCAGGTAGCCACAAAGTGGAGTTATTTAAAACAGTAAAGAAAAAAAAGCAATTCCAAAAGAGCAATATTCTCCAAGTCTCCTTTTTGCCAGCATGTGGAGAAGACAGGGAAGGCTGGTTCTCTGACCTCGTTGGGAACAGTAGTATCAAACCACCCCCCTTCCCTTTCCTTTTGCAATGAGAGGCAGGTGCTCAGCCTCAGAAGCTTCCCCATGGTGATTCATTTTGCCCTCCCCAGTGTCAGCTGGGGTCTCTGGAAAAGATCCAGGGAGAATCCTGAGCTTCCAGCCATCTGTCAGTCAGAAAGTTACCATGGTTACCACCAGGCAGCTGGCCTTGTAAGCCAGCTGGTTCATTCTGGCTGGGGATTCCTCAGTAACCCCTCAGCAGAAGGCTCAAAATGATCCAGGACTTTGGTTTTGAGAACCTATCTTGAGTAGCATTTGTCATGATATTCCAGGGAGAGTCTAGCATGGATATAAATGTGACTCTGTGTTCTAAGACAGTCTCAGAACCTACAAGCAGAGTTGAAGTAGATTCTGATTGGCCCTCAGCTCATTCTGGTCCTGCCATGGTTAGCTCTGTGGACTTGCATGTGTCAGGCTGTCTGAGACCTGCTTTGTACTTTTGGCAAATGGGCTGATATGCTCTGAAGAATCTGTTGCTTATGGTCACCACCCAGAGTCCAGCCAACAGCAGCTTGTTACCTCAGTTCTCAACTCAGAATGCAGGGATGGAAGGCATTATAACATGTCCCTGTCACCCCAACTGTGGAGGGTGCCTTGGACGGCAGTAATAAACATGGCGGCTTCCCAGTGAACTGTCCATCCTCTGCTCAGCTGATGGAGGCCCGGGTCTAGACTTCACCAATTGTAGTATGTGTCTGGCTCAAGGTCTTTATTTCTATTCCAATAAACAAAGCTGCTTGTTTGCGGGAAGAAAAAAGTAGACAAAGAGGAGAACATTTTTGATGGAGAGAGTCACCCAGGGCTACATAGGTGATTGTGTAACCACCACTTTGCACCTTATTGTGCCACTGTGTGCCACTCACTGGCTGGAGCTGACCTCCATTGCAATTTGGTCAGAGGTGGCCAGTTTTCTTTGGGGCATCTATACATTGGATCTGAACTGCCCCCAGTTAACTGTCCCAATTATGTCATTATGTCTTGGGGCTCATCTAGGTGAGTTTGTCAGCAGGTAGTAATGTATGTATTTGCCTTGGAAAACAGAATTCCTTCTCCTTGATATGTACCATAGTCGGGGCTGGAGGATATCACATCAGACTGGCCACATAGAGTGGTAGTATTGTATTGTAGTATTCTTTCTAAGCGTAGCAACAAGTGCACCCAGTGTTAAGCAACGAACTGTTCTAGAAAGGGATTCTTGTGGGGGAGAATTCTACACTGATAAATAGGAATGAATGTATTGAGCTATTTGAAATCTTTCCATGTCAGGTTAGACTTTGGTCAGCTCCCAGGAATTGTGGTGGGGCAGTGGAGAGTAGGGGATCGTGTCTCTGCCCACTGCTTCTGAGTATGAGACAAGGCACTTGCTCCATTCACCCTTATTAATTAATTAATTAATTAATTAATTTCTAAATTGTCAGCAGGGAACGAAAACACCTTAGACAAATTATACAGTCTTTCTGGGGCTGACAGTTATACTTTTATCAGTAATGACAACAAAATGTCCACATCCTTGTTTCATACATGAGCCCGTTCTCAAACAAGGATGTACTCGCTCCTGGAGTGGTGACATGGAGGATTGTGGGCAACAAGCCCCCCTCCCCATCCCATCACATTAGGTCTTGACTCAACCCTGGTCTGTTTCCTAGGGCATGGGAACAGGCAGATGGTTCTGCTACTTTGTACCCTAAAGTGGCTCTGCTGGGTCCCCTCTAACAAACAAATGCATCCAGGGTCCCGGGCTCAGTCAGAGCAGCCTACGGAGCATGGTGATCCATGCCAACTATGCTTGTGTTGAAGTAATATGGAGAATTCATCAAGTTGGCTGGTTTTGTATCTCCCTGCAGTCTTCCAGACATCTTCAGTCCCTCCCTTTGCTAGCTTACAGTGGTGATGTGATCGTGTTCCAATTCACCACCATGCTCGATGCCTATTTGTGACTCTAGCTCACGATGCTGGTGACCACTCGCCTCGCTGGCCCTAACTAAGCGTTACGTAAGGGCCATATATTTTCAGTTCCTGAAGCCTCTTTATATTTCTCCTGCAGAATAACCTTGTATGACTACCAAGCCATGTGTAGAGCCAACAAGGAGAGTCGTGACAGTGCACATGGACTCCTGGATGTAAGTACAAGGTTGTTACCCAGGGAATATCTGGGACCTGTGGCTCAGACTTTAGGGTAATCAAATGTACCTTACTCAGAACCAAGAATGTTTAAAGGTATTTCCTGACTTGACTCACTAAGAACTGTTTCTGTTTAAACCCGGATCCAGCGATTATATAAGTTAAAAATCAGGCCAAGGGCTTAGATGGATTAATGAACAATCCCCTTTTTATAGACGAGGAGGGAAGCTTTACTAACTGTTACATAAAAGCATTAAAAGAATTTGGTTTGTTTAACAGAAATTGTCCTTCTGAGGGAGTTGGTGAGATAGCTCAGTCACTATATTTCCTTCCACATAAGGACTAGAGTTTGGGTCCTCAGGACCCACATGAAAGCCAAACATGGCAGTGTACAGCTGTAAGCTCAGAGCAGGTGCAGCATGGAGTCAAGCGAATCCCCAGTACAGTCTAGCCAGCCTGAATCCCTGAACTTCAAGATCTCTGAGAGACTCTGTCTCAAAAACCAAGGTGAACTGCCACAGATGAAGAGATGTCTGTCATTTACTTCTGGCCTCTGAATACACAGGTACACATACAACTGAGCACTACACACATACACATGCATGCACACACAGGAAAATATCTCCCTTTTGGCTTGCAGGAGTGCTCTCGGGCTTGCAGGAGTGCTCTCAGGCCAAGTGAACAGGTGGCTTCCTCTGCTATTCTCAGTGCTTTCTGCCTGGAAGTTGATTCCACAGAGGGAGGATATTACAACCTAGGATCAAGGCATACAGTGCTATGTCCTTAGAAACCAGCTCCAGCCTGTCAGAAATCAACTACTCTCAGTTTTAAAATGTAATTTGCAATGTACAGAAAATATCAGTGTGATCCTCAATTATCTAAAAACTCAGAACTCTTTTCCTCTTTAAGGTAGACCTCAAGATAGCCCACAGATGTATACCAAGGTAACTCTTGAAATGTGATTTTGGAAATACTAAAAGCCAACTTCAAAATGTTCACTTAAAGTGCAAGATTTCAAAGCTATCTTGGTGACCGTAGCAGCCTCTGTGAGAGCTGAGATCTTAGGAGAGAGTGGCATCTAAGAGCCAAATGTGTAACATGATTCTTTTACACAGAACGAGCCAGAAAGGGTCTGAGATACAAAGTTTCTGAGAGGCAGCTGAGAAGTTGGACTTTATAGAAAACACCACTTAACGGGAAACTTTAGAAGAAACATCACTTGGCATGGGGGCTTTTTGTTTCCAAACTGGCTTTCCTGCACTTAGTATGACTATTTCCAGATTTGAAATGTTCCCAAGACAGGTTTTCTTCATTCCTTTTAAAAAGCTCAATGACCTTAAGGTTACTCAGTGATTGTGTACATTTACAATCTTAATCCCTATTTGCATAATCCCTTGGTTTGCTCAGATATCCTTAGAGTCTGGGTCTAGCAGGTTCTGCCTGTGTTCCTTTCCCCTAGTGTCTGGTGAGCCAGTGCCAAGCTACACGGCCTTGGGATTCCTCAGTCTATCCTCTCAACTCTACCTCAGCCACCCATCTCAGAGGGAACAAAGACTCAGAATC
Organism: Uromys caudimaculatus; assembly: GCA_028551405.1. NCBI lineage: Eukaryota > Metazoa > Chordata > Mammalia > Rodentia > Muridae > Uromys > Uromys caudimaculatus. Next base: position 78,347,086 of record CM052708.1, on the reverse strand, counting down.
AGCCCATGGTCTAACTCCTTGGGTCTTTCTGGGGCTCGGAGGAAGTGATGGTTTTAACGTCATAACACCTATTGACCAGATTTGGTTTTAAGAAATTATTGAAGTTAATATCTTTCTCTGACCCTAAACTTGAAGGAACAGAGAGAGTCCCCTGTTTCAGGGACTTGATGTTGAAAGCCTCACTCAAATCAAAGCGAAAAATATACAGCCTTGCAAAGCAGGGTGGGCTGGGAATGAGCCCAGTGGTTTGTTTGTTTGTTTGTTTATGCTGCTCTCGGCCGCTTTCTGGCCTGAGACAGGAACCTTTCAGCAACAGTTAGGACACTATAAATTCGTTCTTGTTTTATTTAAAACTGGATAATTCCTCCATTCCCAGTTCTGGTTCTTATAATTAAAATGCTCAGAGAGGGGGATTAGGCAGCCGTCGCCTCAGAAACCAAAAACTGGCACGCACTTTCCTAATGGCAGCCACAAAAGGTGCTGAGGATTTTCTGGACCTGCTGTCTGGAGCCCAGCTCTCTGCCAGTGCCATCGTCTGCCTTGCAAATCTGCACACCACTTACATATCTGGCATACCTAGGTACAAAGAGCCAACTGAGGGGGACATGGTATTTTCCAGAATTCAGGAAATTGAATTATCCACATAGGAAATATCACAGAGTAAACAATCCAACTGCTTTTTTTAATTAAAATATTCTGAAATAAAGATTAGGCTGTCAATGCCTTCTTTTATAGCATGCAGGGGATTTTCTGCAGGGATAAAATCACATGTTCATATGGTTATCATTTTTTCAAGTCCAAATATGTAAGTGCGAGAAAGGGCAGCCCAAATCCTACATAATTCATGGAAGGCATTAAAATCAAGTGTGTTCAATTTGTGCTTCTCTCAATGAACGACACACAGTGATGGAGAACTGCGAGTCACCTTTCCAAAGGGGAGCAGCGCGAATTAGCATTTGAAATTAGTTACATGATTCCGGCCCCTCAGCATCAGGCTGCGAAATATTAGCCCCTAGAGGGTAAAGGTTTAAGCATCGTTTGCTGAGCTTCCTCCTTCCTCCCAGTGATAACCCTTGTATTAGATCATGTTTATTTTACTTGTAAATCACATCTCACTACAGGGGAGTTCAAAGTTTTAAAATGTTAGTTTTGGGACACAATATCTAAGCATTTTCTTCCTTTAGCTAGACCCTCCCAGGTTTTTAACATGATCTCCAGCTCTCTAGAAGAATAACATTGTCTCTATGTAAAGCCTTAAGTCAAACTACAAACATCTTTTGTAATCCATTGTTTTAACGGGGTGATTTCTTCCCTTCAGCCCTATAAGGCCTTCCTCTCTGCAGCCAAGTGGATAATGACTGAGCTTGTCTTGTAAGTATCATCTGCTAAATTCTTTTCAACAAGTATCCTGTTCCTCTGTTTCTCTGATAAAGTGAATGGGGAGATGGTACTTCCTGTTCTCTCTGACCTTAGATCCATGGAACACCTCAAAGTATTGAACTCTGAGACCACAAAGTTATCTTGTTTTAGTGTTAGTCATTCACAAGCTCTCTGCAAGCCTCCCTGTCATCCTTGAGCAGACTAACAGCTTAGGATACACAAGCCGAATCTATTTATTGTGGTTACTGTTAAATTTAACATGGATGCCTGGCTGTCTTAATGCTGCCTGGGTGGGCTGTGGTCAGGAGAACACACAGCTACGCTGTCCACTGTTGCTCCGATGTCTTGGCTTGGGCAGGAGCCAGGTTTACAAGGACTACAGAGAGGGCTAGGGGCTCTTCCTAGGTATGAGTTAATAAGTTTACCTTAACAAATTGAGGAGCCTGGGAGACTTGGTGACTTAGGCCAGACTTGAAATGTGTCAAAGATGAAAACTCTGGCCCCCAGATGAGATAATAGATACACTGCAGCAACAGTGTATCCCAGGAAAGAGGAGAATTCCATGACTAGAATGTTGACCAGACCACCAAACTGTCACTCTTCTTTCTCCTAGCCAGGAGCTAGTGCTATAGATTTAAGGCAAACCCCTTGCCATTTGGTGAATGGACATTGTTATAAATT
>CM052708.1:78325352-78344525 GCA_028551405.1 Uromys caudimaculatus | reverse complement strand
TAGCACCCAACAATTGTGTCCTAAAGCAAATTAATCTGGGTGGGTGCCGGTGGCACAGTCACTTTCCATAGCAAAGGTGGATAGAACTTAAAACTACATGCAACAGGAAAGCACCAGACAGAACCATCATGAAATCCAACTAATGCCCAGAAATATAAAGAATTCACTGGAGAGATAGAGATTTCCTTATAAGTGAACAAGGAGAATCAAATTCTAATCATCAATAACTGCTTTCGGAAAGGCTAGCCATCGTGTATGACATAAAAAAGGCATTATATCCCTGCGTACTGTGTTAAGGACAAGGAAACCAGTTGGATAGTAGAGCAGCACGCAGTCTATGGCTCCATCTTATGCATGCAAAATAAGATATTTGTCCACAGCTATTGAGGCAGTAAGTGGGGCCAGACTTCAAACCCAGGCCGTCTGATTGCTGAACCTGAGTACAGACCTATCTGTCTCTTTGTTCTAAGTGGTAATATAAGCATATGATTTTTATTTTGTTTTCTGTACATTTCTCTTTCTGAAGTGTGTGTAATGCACAAAACCCAGAAAGATAAAAGAATTACATGTTCTCTTTCTTATATGGATCCTAACTTTGTGTTTGTATTTATGTAAATAAGGCAGTGTGATAGTGGTTACATATAATAAAACTAGATGGGAGACCACTGAGGGAGCAGGAAAGGAGAGCAAAATGACACACATAATATCAAAGAATGAAAGTACAAGCAAAGATGAAGAGAAGAAAAGGGAAGGGAAATGGATGTTTGTATGCTAATAAAAGATTTTAAAAGAAAAGACCAATTGTGGTGGTTTGAATACATTTGGCCCACCTAGTGGCACTATTAGGAGGAGTTGCCTTGTTGGAGTAAATGTGACCTTGTTGTAAGAAGTTTATCACAGTGGGAGTGGGCAATGAGACCTTCCTCCTAGCCACATGGGAGCTAGTCTTCTCCTGTTTGCCTTTGGAACAAGATATAGAACTCTCAACTCTTCCAGTGTTATGCTCACCTAGACACTGCCATGCTCCTGCCTTGATAATAATGGACTGAACCTCTGAACCTTTAAGCCAGCCCCAATTAAATGTTGTCTTTTATAAGAGTTGCATTGGTCATGGTGCTTCTTCACAGCAATGGAAACCTTAACTAACACACCAACAAGAGAAACAAGTTAAGCAGAAGAGAGATGCAGATGTGATCAGAATGTACCCTGTCAGGAGAAGTAAACAGTAGTAGTCATCCAACAAAGGAAACTGACATAAAAGTCTTTTTGATGGGGTTTATTGATATAAGAGAGTTTGAAGACCATGACTGGATCTGGGGTGAAAAGGGAAGCATTAGACAGAATAACACAGCATATGCTGATGCATGATGGAGCTTAAAGGGATGGAGATGATTCCCTTCAGACTAGCTGTTTTCAACCTTTGGGGCTTGCATATCAGATATATCCTGAATATCAAATATTTATATTGTGATTCATAACAGCTGCAAAATTACAGTTATGAAGTATCAACCAACTAATTTCATGGTTTGGGGTCACGGATTGCACCAACATGAGGAACTGTATTAAAAGGTTGTGACATTAGGAAGATTGAGGACCACTAGTTGAGGGCCTGGGTAAGACCTTCTTTAAAAGTAAGGCTGAGAGAGGGATCAGTAGGTAGAGGAGGCTCTTAAGAGAACAACTTTCTGACCACCAACCTGAGCAAGTCAGCTAAGGAGTCTCCCCAGACCAAATCCCCAGGAAAAAGAAAAGATCTGATCCTTTATAACCCTTTAGGGGTGGTAGGAAGTTTTACATCATGTGATTTAGTTCAACATAGCATACATGGCAAAGAGCAGGGAGGAGCCACATTAGGAAGATAAATCAGGGCCTGCTGCTGGGCCACAGCAGAGCAACTTCAGAATTTTCCACTCCAGAGTTTGCCTTGTTTGGGTGTTCTATCATATGTATGTCTACCAGGTTAGTTAACAGATTCTTTAAGATGACCAGCTATGTCAAAGCAGTTTTACATAAAGAATTATTCTGGCATGACAAGCTATGGACTGGACTTCAGGATCATCACTGGGATTCTTCATTTAGGGTTGAAGGTAATCCATGTCCTTCTGTGAACCTCTTCTCTTCTTAAGCAACTTTCACAAAGTTCTGATAAGCTCTTGGGAATCTGAATTCCCACTTGATACAATAGATACTTGTACTTAAATACCACACAAAGTAACAGGCATCTCAACTGCTAGAATTAAATACCAACCCCACCATCACCACACTGCTCATACTTCCAAAGGTTAACCATTTAGGAAATCTTGTCTCAAGGAAGAGCTCTCAGTGCTAGGGATACAGACATTAACAGGTATGCTTTCTACAGTATATCTATTAGAAGACCTCCCAGCTATTGAACACTAACTAAATGCAAGACTAGATGAAGCCTCTTATATAATTATATCTTGTCATAGTCACATAAAACCTGTAGACACTTTATCATTTTTGTTTTATAGACCAGTTCACCACAGTGAAGTGTGTGTGTGTGTGTGTGTGTGTGTGTGTGTGTGTGTGTGCGCGCGCGTGTGTGTGTAAAGTGGGGGGTGATCTGATTAATAAGCTTACAGTTCTTGCCAATGGGATTATCATTAGGTTCTTCGTAGAGATTGAGCTACACTCTTTAGTAGCCAAGAGTGTTGTAGAAGAATGTTCTCTGAACATATCATCTTGGGCTTTGTCCCTGGTAGGCATGGCAAGGAGAGCCCATGAAAACAATGCTAGCCAGGTATATGGTAATGGATGATTGCTCCAGTGAGCAGAAGAGGGTCGGGTCAGGAGATTTTCTCCAGAGAGTCTCACTCTCCAACATCGTTAGTGATCTTGGGAGATGCTACATAATATTAGAAGTGGAAGATTGATTACACACATGAGTCTATGATACAGCTTCCATGAGGTTGCTTCCATGATGGGTTAAGACTTTGCTGCTAGTTGGGGTTGCTCACATTCCTGTAAGTAACCAATCACCTATGCACTATAAGCAGTAAATTCACTAGTCTTACCAAGTTGGATTTGGTAAAATTGTACTTTGGTCTGTCAGTGGTGCCCATTTGGGGCATATGGACATTTGCTTGCATCTATCTCACTGGGAAAAGTAAAAGCAAGTGTAAACATTGATGCTGCAACATGGCCTCATAGACCATGACTGAAAAGCATCTGAATGGATGCCCACTAGGATGTTTTGCCCAGCTTCAGGGTCAACAGAGCAGACTTTTTGTACCCTAAGAACCCATTTTGCAGGATGGAACAGGCAACATCACTGCTATGGGCCTCAGCTCTCTGCTTAGTTAAAATGGAGATGAAGTGGATGAATGGGAAGAGCTACAGACAATTGAGGCTACCGAGAGTGGGAGAATCAGTCTTTTCCAGGGACAAAACTCCTAGTATGTTATACATTCCTCAAGTCAGTCTTTGATACACACACATAAGGGGCTGGAGAGATGGCTCCATGTTTAAGAGCACTGGGTGCTCCTCCAGAGGTCCTGAGTCCATTTGGAATGGTCCATATGGCCCGAGGTCTGTATTGGGTCAGATGCCCTCTTCTGGTGTGCATGAAGATAGCATACTCATATATATATATGCTCATACATAAAATAAATCTTTTAAAAATATACACACATAAAAACAACACTAAATGATTCAGCAGGGGAGAGAGAGAGAGAGAGAGAGAGAGAGAGAGAGAGAGAGAGAGAGAGAGAACAATAAAGAAGGTTATGAATTTGAGACTGAGTGTGAGTAGGGGAGACTTGGGAGGAGCTGGAGGGGGAGAGGGAAGGATAGAAATCATGTGAATATAGTACATGTGAAGGAAACTATTTTTAGAAGAATTAAAAGAAATCCTGGAAGGAAAAGAAATGTGGAGACAGATATAATCAATCCTCTTAGTGAACGAAATGAAATAGGCATTCCAGAAACAATCTTCATCTCTCAAAGTTCTCAGATGCTTAGAGCTCTCGGAGTTCAGGATCCTAGGGCTGATCCACTTCCCAAACAGAATCAGGAAGGAGATCTATACTTTATCCTCTAATGATCTTATAGCCCTGCTTCCTTCTTCCTGTGGCCATCAGAGAATCCCTCTAATGCTCCTCTGTCCCCAGAGAGTTCAGTCATCTGGCACCCCACCCACCCACCCACTTCCCCTCCAAAGGCACTTTATTACTAGTGAGGGATCACTGTGCTTGTAAGGTGCCTGGTGTGTCTTTCTAGACATGAAGCATGTCTAGAAACGGATGCCTTCATCCAGCCTTGGTTTTCAAAGAGTTTTCTTGTCAAAGTCAAAATAGTTCCTCAAGACGGTGGGTGTGGAGGTTGCCTGAAGGAGCAAAAATTCAACATCTGTTTCAAAGTAAAGTGAATTCTTGTAGGGCATGTTTGTACATACTTAAGACCCCAAGATTTGAGGGGTCGGGGCAAGAGGATTGTGAGTTTAAGGCCAGCCTGCACTACATTGTAGGACTATGTCTCAAAAAAATTTTTTTTTAATGAATTCCCTTCTTGAGTATACAGAATGTCCCTTATAAAAGTGGTTTGTGCCTACTAGAAATTGCTTCTCGATTCCGTGTGCTGCATTTGAAGTAGCATTGCGGCTTTGATCCTCTGAGTTCCTTTAACACATCAGATGGGTCTTAATACCCATAGGAATATATCAACTCTTTCCAAGTTAAACAAATGGGGGCAAGCTGGAGAGGTAGTAAACACACATCTATAGGGTTCTGGCGACTCACTAAGCCACTTCAGGTGCAGTCCTGGGCAGGGGAGGGGAGGGAACACAGACTGCTCTTTGAGGGAGGAATGGCGGGGGTCATGGCACACACCACCACCCGGATGCAGACAATGCACCGCAGAAAAGCAACTTGCAAACCTCAGTTGTGTGGAGACAGCTCTGTGCCCTCCATCCCACATGCAAATAAACATTCTAAAAATATTCCCTGGCTCTGCTGGTCTCCTACCCTCCGGCATGGAAGAGGAAAACCTCCCTGTGTTGTGAGCCCAGCCAAATGTACATGTGTTCCCACCCTGCTTTCCCACATGTTAAGAAACTTACAAATGGGAAACTGTTCACAAGGCTAATTCCTATCAGGTACAGACCTGCCCCATCATTACAGACATGAACCCCTTTTATTTTGCACGGTGGACTCAGGAGAGAAAACAGTAATTTCCATCATTTCCTGTATTAAGCCCTCGCCAAACATAGCTTATCAAAGAGCGAGCAAAGGTAGGAACACCTACATAACAATGTCCACACTATCCGGCTTCTCAAGATTGTAATCACCTGGAAATTAGGGTGCTCCTTCATCCTTTGAGCATCTAACAAAGGGGATCAGTGATGCTTCTGTGCCAGAGAAGAACATCATTGAACTGGGTGTGACTGGGAAAAAGTCCATCAGAGTGGTTTGGATTATTTACTTACTTACTTACTTACTTACTTACTTACTTACTTACTTACTTACTTATTTATTTATTTATTTATTTATTTATTTATTTATTTATTTATTTATAGCTAGCTAGGGTCTCACACTATATCACAGGCTGGACTAAAACACACTATGTAGCCCAGGCTGGACTTTGGACTCACAGCAATCGTCATGTTTCTGCCTCCCCACTTCAGGGTTTGCAGGTGAGATCCACTTATGTACCTAGCCTTTAATCTTGTCTTATCACGCGTTTAGATCCCTATCTTCTAGCAATATTTTCAACATCTAAACTCCCAAGGCACGCATTTGCTCCTCTTCTCCTTTGAGAATACTTAAAGCCAAGGCATTTTTGCAACCACGAACATACAGCTCTAATTACGCTGGTCATTGTAAGAGCAAGCATTGACTTATTCCAGCTCAGCCCCACTCTGGTAGTAAAAAGGAAAGCAGGCTTATATTAAGGGACAGAGACTTGATATATGACAAATTGTCAAAAACAAACAAACAAAAAAAAAAACAACCAAAACCAAACAAACACGCAAAGGTTTGGATTTGATGGAGCCGTGGTTTTCATCTTTTATGATAGAATGATCCCATTTTTAGAATCTAGAACTTGCTACCATCTAATTGCTGAGATGCAGAAAAGGAGGAACAAGACATGGGGTGGGGAGGGGGGCTGCCATTCTTCGGTTATTATTTGTATGTAGCAGGGGAAGATTCAAAGAGAGGAATCCCCTTGGCTCTCCAATTCCAAGTCACAGGGAACAGTAAGGGACAATACAAGGGAAGAACGATGCAGTGTCCCTGCAAAGGCTGATACTGTCCACTTGAAAACAGAATCTTAGAGGATAGATCTGTTTTTTGACTGGGTTCATTCAGGTGGGAGGACCCACACTAACTGTAGGGAGCACCATCCAAAGGGCTGGAATCCCAGACTACAAAACGGAAAACCCAAACTGACCACCAACATTCACCTCTCCCTGCTTCCTAGTTGTGGATACAGTGTGACCAGCTGTCCCACAGTCCTGCCATGCCTCCGCCTCCATGCTGTGAGCCCAAATCAACTGTTCCCTCCCTAAGTTTCTTTGACCAGGTATTTTGTTGCACCAAGGAAAAAAGTCAGAAATCTAGCCCTTGTCACCATAAAGGGACCACCAATGCTATTCTTCCTGCAGAGTAGAAAGCCAATTTATTTTTAAAATTAAGGTCAGTCCATTTGAGAAGACCACTGACTCTGTGACCGGCAAACAACTCACATGTAGCTGCTAGTTTTAAATAAAATTGGGGACAGATCTTTGGCAAGGCTCTTTAGAGCAAAAGATACAAAATATTTCAACCAATTAGTGTAGGCTTCCAAATTAAGTGGTTAAAAACTGTTACATTTTAACACCTATAAATTACATTATTCATGACACCAGTGTTCTCCCATTGACAAAATCTGTATCTAATTTGGTTAATGAAGTATTTGAACATTACTGGCTATGTGGTTTCAAGTTCAGAATTCCAATTTTTTTCTAAACGGAGAGCTGTCAAGTAAACCCAGAAAAGGGCAAGAAACCAAGAGCTACTTTATCTAGTGAGATCTCTTTGCAGCGAAGTCCCCGCCATCTCCTCTTCCTGACTAAAATGGAGCTTGACCCTACACTGGGAACTGGGGAAGTGGAGCCTGCCAGGAGTCCTGTGGTTTCCCTGTATCCCTGTCAACATAGAGCCGGGGTGGACTGTGCTCTGTTTAAAAAAATCTCTCCAATTTACAAAGCATTTGCTCTTTGCTAAACACTGCTAAGTATGAGGACCACATTTTTTTTTTAAAGTGTGTTGTGGGGGATAAATCTGTGGGGATGCATGTGTAGAGGCTGGAGGATAACCTTGGCTCATCCCTGGAAATGCTGTTTAACTCCTTCTGAGACGGGGCTCTTTGTTGACCTGGTATTTATGAATTCAGATAGGCTGGCTGGCCAGCAAGGCCTAGGGATCTTTTGTCTCTACCTCCCCAGTGCTGGCATTATTTTTATTATAAGTGTATGCCAACACATCCTGCCGCCCTCCCCCTCCTCCTCCTCCTCCTCCTCCTCCTCCTCCTCCTCCTCCTCCTCCTCCTCTTCCTCTTCCTCCTCCTTCTTTTTAATGTGGGTCATTGGGATAAAATGTGAGTTCTCAAACTTACAGGGCAAGGGGTTTACCAACTAAGCAACTTCCTCAGCCTCATATATCTTAAAAACAAACAACAAACAAACTACCATTGCCCATGCAGAGGTGAGCAAACAGAACATTTAAATAACTGGTTCAGGTCCTTGTGCTATTAAGTGTGGCGGCCCAACCTATAATCCTGCCCCAGAGCTCACCCTCTCGGTCTTGATTTTAGGAAAATGCCTGCTCTTTGCAATGTATCCATTTTACAGGTGACTTGCAGAAGGCACACTTGGAAGGAACACCTGCAAACTCTGCTGGGAAAGGTTGAATACACGGGTAACCTGCCCACCACGTTTGAGACCTCAGTGGGAAACTGGAGTCCTCTCTAAGAACTCAGCATCTCTGAACCAAGGTCCTCTGAACTGAAGCTCACAGAACATGTCAACACAGCTTTGAGACCAATTACTTTGCTTCAGTTTAGGGGATAAATGAAAGGCACACGGGGAGGGGTGGTGAGAGAGGAGAGTGGAGCCAAGGCTTTGGGAGCTCGCTGGAAGATGAGCAAATCTGTGCGCAGATCCTGAAGTGAAAATGACGGCAGTGGAGTTTTTATGAAAAGCGATGAGTGATGTTAGCAAGAGGAAAATCGCAGGCTAAGAAACACAAAAGAAAGAAGCCTACTTTACCTTAAGAATTAGTAGCTTATAAGCGTTGAAACTGAACAAGGCATCCGAGCCTCTAAATGTGACATGTACTTAAGGTTTTATTTCTGATTAATTACTTTCGGCAGGATCCAGGCATTACACTTTACAACTGGCTCTTCTTCCAGGAAACCTCTGTGGAACAGCTCATTTCCTTAGCCAAGGGGGTAGGGTTATCAAGAGGTAAGGAAATGTTCTGGAAAAATCATAAAACTTCACACTCTTTTTAGACATTCACTTCTGCGAACTTGTTGACAGTAACAAAAGCCCAGAAAATATGGGCTGAGTTGTTTTCGATTGCTGTTTGAGTAACAGATTAATTTAATAATCAGTGGGATATTGAATGACGAAAATTATTGCTTACAGCATCCAAACCACCAACCCTAATGACATTCTTATGTAAATTCATATTTTCTTTTAGGCTCCTGCATTCTTAATAAACCCTATATTTTTGTAAATCCTTTTTTAAAAAAAATATTGCATACTGTCTCTCTGTGCTATAATATATAATATATCTGTCTGTGTTAAAGGCAGATAAAGATAAATGTCCGCTTTTGGAGTTGCCAATTTGAAGGTTTCTATTTACAGAAAATGAGTCATTCCTGCATAGATGTTCCATGTTGGACCATCTTGTGATGCGAGAAACTGCACATAGAAATGGAGTCCAGAGCAGCTCTTCTTCCATGAAGAACAAAACCCAAACTCACACTGTGACTACAACCACCTGTCATGGCTCCCTGAGCCCTAGCGAACAGCTCAAGCCCAGGGTCATCTGATCCCCTTTAAAGGATGGGAGATTGTTAATGACACGCCAGGAGCAAACCTGCAGCTCATGCCTGTTCCCTTGAGAGGCGCAGGCTTCTTTGGGACTGTGGCTCTATGGCTGGCCATTGCTTGTGGAAGAAAGTAATCATTGCCTTGAGACCAGTTGGTGATGGATGCTGTTCTCTGTGTTCCACTGTGGAAGGCGAGATGTTTTTCTATGAAAAAGATCTTAGTGTATAATTTCTGAAATACTATAATTTTAACCAAACTCAGTTTCCAGCTTACTTCTGGCCAAACTCTACAGTTGTGTTATTTTTGAATGGAATTGCTCCTGACCTGAAGTTACCTGTAATGGTGATCAAAACTTAGTAATAATCCTTGATAACTTTATCTGAAAATATTGTCACTTCAGGCAAAAGGTGACAGTTTTCTCTACTAGTTACACATAAAGAACATCATGGGCAGACACAGCTTTCTTATTGCCACTGCACTAGACACTAGCCTAAGCTATCTGTGGGCCATGAAGAAAGGGTAGGTGCCAAAAATTAAGTAACATGACTTTCTTCCTCAACAGCCTGAATTCCAGGAGTGGATGCTCACAAGGAGGGATAAACAACATCTTTATAAATATTTCAATAAAGATAATGGATATGTTCTAATAAATTGCATTGTATACAATGGAGCTAGAAAATACCGGAAGGGATCTGTAGACAGGAGTAATGGAGCTTGATTCATCAACAGCACCCCTCCCCCGAGTCTTTTATGATATATCACACTACCAATCACACACACACACACACACACACACACACACACACACACACACACACACACACACACACCCCTCTTTTATTAGGTAGTGATTCCCTCCCACCATAGCTTCCCCACTTTTGTGTTCCTGGGTGTTAGGTTCTCTTTATTTATTTATTTATTTTCCGAGACAGGGTTTCTCTGTGTAGCCCTGGCTGTCCTGGAACTCACTCTGTAGACCAGGCTGGCCTCGAACTCAGAAATCCACCTGCCTCTGCCTCCCAAGTGCTGGGATTAAAGGCGTGCGCCACCACTGCCCGACTAGGTTCTCTTTAACCACTCGCATTCAAACTGCCTGGTGACTTATCTGCAAAGCCCACAATCCTGGATCCTTCATCGTGGCTCCTTCAGGTATAGTCCAGTGTGTGGGTTGTAACAGACAGCCAAACAGTATTTACTGAAGTCACAAGCTAGTTTTAATTTTCTTCCTGCAGTTCATTTTCTCTTTGGAGCCAAGTCATTAGGAACAAACTTCAGGACCACTAGTACACGAAGCTCCCTATCTTATTAACTCCTCCATCACCTCAAAGGTTATAGGTACAGAAACCATTGATGGAGACAGAAATCCAGACGGTGGTGGTTCCATGGGAAGTGGACATTATACCAAACAGGGGATACATTGGGAGAGCTGCTAGGGAGCTGGCCCTGTTCTCTAAGGTCTTAGCTTCCAATATTCCGTATGGGTGGATTTGTGTGGCAAACACGTGAACAGTAGTGTACAACTGTTAATAAAATGTTGACACACACCCCCAAGCCTATACCTGGAGCCTTAAGATTTGCATATATTTCTCTGTGAGTCATGCTTCAGTCAAAGGCTTACTAAAAACCTGAAGGAAGGAAGAGCCACAGCCCTTCCTCCTATACTCCTGAGCACTTCAATGCCTCGTCTCCTTACTCCTCCAGCTCAGTAGGGCTCCAAGATCTGAAACCAAGCAGAGAGGGCACTACACACATAGCCAACCTCATACTGGTGTCCATCCCATGCACCCATGAATTCTCCATGGCAACCACCTAATCTCTGGACCATAGGAGAATGTCGTGGTCTCCTGTGTAGCAAAGTGGTAGGTGAGCGTTTCTTGGTTCTGAGACCTTTAGGTAATTTTAATCAAACAGCATCGTTGGTCTCTAGTTTTGAGGTATTAAGGGAAAATCCTGCTTTCTTCACCAATCTCCTTGAATTTTCTTCTGTTTTCTCATGTATGGTGGCCATAAGGATTATAACATAGGCATGACTGTCAAGACATAGGGTGACCTTGAGGAGTTTGCAGCATTGATACCTGGGAGTATAGTGTCCCTTTGGTCTGTAAGAATCTTCATCACTAAATTGGTGATAAACACTTCACCAGAATACAAAGCCATGGTTTGTTAATAACTTCTAAGATATGCTATTAAAATATGACATGTAGTTTCTGTTTCTGTGGGGACAAGAGTGATATTAGACTAGGGATAGGGATATTCATATTTCTCAAGTACGTTTTTCAGGGTTCAAGCTTAGTGGATGTGTGGTAGGAAACATCTCAACCATTTGTGGCACTTAACAAAATACCTTAGTAAGTAACTTATGGAAAACGAAAATGTTTATATTACAGATTGTTACCAGTAGACTGATCTTACAGAAAGAACTTACCCTCTGCTCAAAGATGGGGTAGAGATGCAGCCAGACTTCTTCAGGCTTCTCTTATAAGGACATTAATTTCACTGGGGAGGGGGGCAGTGCAGCCCTCAGGTCCTAATCAGCTCTTAAAGGACACCACCTACTGATCCTATCACACTGGGAAACAGGTTCTGACATACGACTTTTGGGGCAGGGTGCACACATGCAAGTATTGCAGAACAGTACCCATGCATGGAATGTGGCCATTTCCTGGGCATTAGCTTATCCTAGGCATAGTGCTAAATCCATAACATAATTTTCCTCCCTTGGTTCTTGCAGTGAGTCCATAATAAGCTTACTATTATTAGCCCACAAATTACCCAAGAAGGAGAACGTCTTCCACAAGTTGAGTTTTCTTGCCCACTATCACAAAGAAATTAAGAAGGCAGGGATCATATTCTGAACTTTGTACTTCCAAGGCCCCCTGTGCTAAACCACTACATAGATTCATCACTTTCTTATGCTGGTCCTAGAATGTCCCCAATCAGAGGAAAAACCTGTGACATGACAGATTGGGTAAATATAAAAGCCATCCTGCCATAAACACTCAGACATGTGGGGTGGCATGGGAAAAAAAACGTGTTTGACTACAAGAGAGCTTATGGGAGGAGGGAAGGCCAAGCTGCACAGTTGAGTATCAAGAGCCAATAATCTGACCCACACCACGGCTCTGAGCAGGAAAACCAGCAGTACCCATGAGAAGTCAAACTTCCACTGAAAATGAATTCTGCTTAGGGAAAATATTTACCATAATTATATGGTGATGAAGCCCCTAAGTAGGAAGACTTACATCACAATTATTCCCAGGAAATCAATACCAATAAGATACACGAGAGGAGCTCGAAGGTACAGCTACCATTGAAACCTGAGCCCTGTGTTAGTGCCACAGAACAATAATTAATATACAAGACAAGGTCAGAGTTTCAAAAAAATGTAACAGAATACACACATAAGGAGTTTACCATCAAAGAAAGCATGCACAAGAACAAAGATGGCCAGTAGCGCTCCAAGAGATGCTACTAGAACACTCTTAAAATGTCACTATTTAGCACAGAGAACATAACAAAGACTGTACGGAAGAAAGAATAACTTTTAAAAGAAGCAAATTAATCTTCTAGAAAGTCATGCATAGTAAGAACAGGGTGGACATTTTAAGCAGCAGATCTAAAGGAAGCCGAGTTGGTTTTTTTGTTTTGTTTTGTTTTGTTTTGTTTTGTTTTAATCACCAAGGATAAATCTAATAAGCAAAAAGGATAAACTGATATTGAGAATCACCTCAATGAAACTTCAGAACAGGCTAGAGGAGGGACTCTGTGAAAGTCATTGACAAGGAGAAGAGGCCAAACTGCCTACCAAATCCCAGAGCTGAGATACAAGAGTCAGTAGAAAGCATCCTTACTTAAAGTCTGCGGCCTTGGCCTTCATGAAAGTGTTCAAGAAGACATTAAACAAAGCACTGGAGAATGTGTCACTCCTACACTGTTCCTAACAACCAAAAATAAAAATGACACTTCTAAAGCAACCACGGTTAAAGAAACATGGTGGCAGAGGTAATCAGCGACAGGCTACATTAAATCAAATAGTTACTGCATTAAAAATATAGAATGTGTGAGCTGTATAGATGAGCTGGAGATAAGCCCAGTTAGAGGTCTCTTAAGTTTTCATTTGTTTATGAGCAAGAGAGAAGCTCTAACTAATCAGGGCATGTCCACAGAGCAAGGGCCACTGGAAGGATACAGAGTATACCTGTGTACACACAGGGGAAAAGGTGGATACAGAAAATTAAAAAAAAAAAATAATAAAGTGGAAAAGTGAAAATTAACAACAAAGCTGGGAAAAGAGAAGCATCCCAAATGATGATAGAAATAAACCTAAACTCGTTGGAAAGCACAAATGTAGTGTCCGAGAATCAACCTAGCAGAGGATACAGACAAGGAAATGCCAAGTCCAGCTGTATCCTAGGTACAGAGAAAAATCCCAGTCTGAAAAGGACACCGGTGGAACTGAAAAATGAAGGGACTGGGGACGTGTGCTTAGGCAGCACTCCCAGAATGAGCAGCTTTACCTGTGCGGGAAGCAGAATGAAGTAGATGCTGAGGTGTGAGGTATTTGTGTATAAAGATGGCTTGTACATAGATTGGGAGAAAGGGATGACTTGGGTAGGAAAAGATCCTGACCCAAACAGGGATTTTCATGGTAGCAAAACTTCAGAGTCTAGATCGTAAGATGAACTGAATGATAGGTAAAAACCCCTAACCCTGGGAAGAGATCACATGACATCTGTAATAAAAACTCATATACACAATAGAAAAAGGAGCACAGGTTTGAAATACAGTGATTACATTTGATCCAATAGATAAATATTGATCTTTCTACAAAGCTGTCTGAAAATTCAACTTGCTTTCAAAGCTCATGAGCAAATACTACAGTGGAAGCCAACTTGGCATATGTATATATATATAGTGGTCTACAACACCATTTAATTAGATGTCAATAATAATCAAGAAGAGCCTCAAAATCCACCTATTATAAAAGTTCAGTCACCATTTGAATGTGTGCAGATATAAATGGCATCAAGTTAGAAAACTTTTATAGCCTAAATCTGGACACTACATTGATGAAGATGTACTGGAATGAAGTGAGCAATGCACAGCACACAGAGAAAAACTGCGCAGTAAACACAAGATATTCAACGATTAAAAAGAGAATAAACTCAAAACACAGAGCAAAGACGAACAACACATCCCTGGCAGTCTGAAGAGAGTGAGATGACAGAGAGGAAGAGAGAGACAGAGACAGATGCAGGGGAGAGAAAGAATTTAAAACTCAAAAGTTAAAAGGGAACAGTGTATTGCAAATTTTCTAAAATGCTAGAAGAGAAAACTTTGAATATCTTTAACATTAAGAAATGCTAAATACTTGAGATATATCCATCTTAATTTGAATAATTATACAATGAATCTCAAAACATCACATGATATCCCATAAATCAGCATACTTTTAAATATACCAGATAATGTTTTTTAAAGAAAGGAAAAGAGACAAAAATAACAAATATGTTAACATTTTAAGTCAAACACCACTCTTGAGTGAACTCAATAAACTTGGAAAAGAGATGAAATACATAATATCAAAAGAAATATATTCACTAAATCAATTCAAAAGTAAAGAGAGTGAAAAGAAAATGATATGCACACATGAAAATTACATAATAGAATCAAAGTACATGTTTATCCTTGTATAATATATGAAAAAGGGCGGAGTCAGAGGTCCGTTTGTGCTGGGCAGCACATACAAACTACATGGGTTAAGGTTCTAAACAAAAACAGCACACATGAATGCGCTCATAAGGAAAATGCAAACATTGCTGTGTTAGGAAGGGTGAAGACTTTCTTAGGAGTGGTGCACAATGCATAAAACAGAAAAGGACAAAGCAGGCTACATTAAAATATATACAAAAGACAGCTTACATTCATCAAGAGTCATCCACTGATAGTGAATTGATCAAAGAGCAGGATGATGTAGTTATCAATAACATAGCCTTGGAAGCACAGGATGCCCAAATCAATAAGAATGGACCCAACCATCCAGTAGACACCTGCCCAACAGGAGCAGAGACCCAGGTCTCTAAATGAAACTGTTAAAATCTGTTTGTCATCAGACCTTAGATGCTCAACACCAGGCCACAGAGAAACCATGCCTTGTAAGTGGGATTCTGCTACACACAAGGGCTCTGTCCTTTCTAAAGCCACCTAAGTACCTCTGCTGAAGTTGCCAACTGTTAGCAGGGGAAACAGCAGTTAGGACTTCCTCCAAATAGCAACAGCTTGGACTAAATTCTTCTATATTCCAGGCTGTATTGTTATACATTCTGAATGTTTCACAATCTTAAAGCAATACCAAAACCAAGGGCCTTTTCTTCCCAGCTGACAGAATTATACTCTCACACCAGAGGGCAGCCATGTTTCCTGGCTCTCGGTGCAATTGTGTGTGTGTGCTCCAGTCTCATTGGCCCATGGAGAAAGCTCCACAGTCAACTGAAAGGTGTGTGCAGTGGGCTGCAAGGGCTGAGGGTGGCTTACTTGGAGCAGTCTTCGCAAGCAATGTTCCCTGTGGTCTCCTTGATGGTGCGTTCGGAAACAAAGGCTGGGTATTCAGTATCACAAGGCTCCAGGGTCTGTTTCAGTTTCTGGGCTGTAGGGAAGAGGGAAGAAAATAATGAAAGCTTGGTGTTCAGGCTCAATGCCGCGCCTGGCAACCCATGCAGCCAGATGCAGTTCTCCTTAAGAAGCTCTGTGATTTTTCTAGGCACAGTGCAGTGCACTATTTTCTAATTAGTTCAGTGATTTCATCTGCCAAGCAACTCTGTAAGCTATAATTCCTGAAGCAGTTGCGTTGGCTTGATCGGCTATCATTTATGTATCACAAGAATTCTACTTTCTGGGTCAACTTCAGCCAAGAGGTCTCTGACCTCAGACTCACAGCAACTTAGCACCAACACATCTGGGAATCTGAAAACATACATAAAAATGTAAGCCGTACCATATTATCATATTATTGAGGGCAAGACAAATGTCTTGATATGATTGCATAATTCTATTGTTTAAAGAAAACTGAACTGTGACTATATTTATATAGTAAAATACACAATGTCTTTGAAGTATAGCTTAGACCCAACTTTATTATTGTGAAGTTTCTTGTTCAAGAAGACTCTATGCCAGTTTAAATAATGGGGACATGAGAATGAGCACATAGTAGGCATTCTATTTAGGCTGGTGGTAAGGAGTTTAGGTAACTTTTGCCCAGTAGTTGGGATCCAAACTGTCTCTGAGTCTCAATATTCTTGTTTGCACTGAAGTGAGCCCAGCTGTTTTCAGAGGTTGATGGAAGAAGCGTTCAGTACATAGTGCTGAATTAATTATAATACTGATAACATAACAACATGGCATATGGGTCCTTATTTTTGCAACTTTAAATGATGCTGATTAGCACATGGTTAAGGGCAAAGGTTCCTACTGGAGCTAAGTCTGGAGAACAGATCCCCCACTCTACGGCTTCTAGCTAGCCCTCAGCATTCTCCTCTACAAAGTAAGGATGCTGGGGGCTCAGGCACTATGCACTGAGTAGTAGTAGGTCTACTAATTTACATCTGCACCATGGAATATCTTCAGTTTCCCAACAACCACCAATTTTTTGTTTTGCTTTGGCAGATGTAGGCACAGAATGTCAGAACCAGGGCAAACTGTTCCTGGGATGCCATGGGATCAAGAGGGTCCATGAGAACAGCATCTTCAGAACACCTAGCTGCTGACAGTCGGATAATTTGGGGGCATCCGTAAGCTGTGTCCTATGTATTTAAATTCTAACACAACTGTGTCTAACACGTGTTTTTCCACTGAGGAAAATATTTGGAGTCATAGTACATTGGAATATGTTTTTTATTTAAAACAAAATAATTCAGAGTCTAGTTCAGCTTTTTTCACCAGAACATGTGACTGAACTGATCAGCTGTAGACATTAAGAGGATGCAAAGGCCTGGGGTCACCTCACAGGGCTGGACTGAGGAGGGAACATTAATGTACACACGGCTTTTCATGAGAAAAATCTCTGTGTCTCTTTCGTGCACATGCATATGAGCATGTGTGTGCGTGTGTGTACACACACACACACACACACACACACACACACACACACACACACGGCAAATGCTCTTAACTCTGAGCAATGTCCCCATCTCTCCATCATCTCCCCTTGGATAGTGTTTTTGTTTGTTTGATTTGTTTTTTGTTTGTTTTTTCTAAGCTCATTCAACAGATAAAACAAATGGGAGAACTTGAGCCACTTGTGACAAACTGCTTGTCGCTAAGCGGGAAGATGAGAAGTTGGTCCCTTCCCACGCCCAGGGCATCCTCAGTGCCTGATAGTAAGCAGCTTTCCTTGGATCTCTTTGGGTCACCTCGCTTTGCCCTTCCTCCTTCCTCTGCTGTGCTCTTACCTGGAGGCAGGGCCATCTGGCTACAGTTTGGTAAAACATCTTATTATCACAGGTCTTCACAATTAATTTTTCTCTGCCTGGCAAGTGATTCTAATGTCCGATTTAGGCAGCTACCTTTTTTAAATTTAAAGTATCTGAATTTCTAAAAGCTCATTTTAAATGAAATAAGGATTAAATACACAATAGTGTAGATTATAAGCAGATACAGCACAGACATTCATACAACATGTAAAGCCTGCTGAGAAACAACTCTTGTTTGTTAAAGAACTGCTGTGTGCCAGGTGCTGTTATGCTTGGTACACATGAATTTATTTAACAACAAAATATGACAAGATTAAGAAATAAACTAGGAAGTAGGAACTGTTTTTTCTTTTAAAATATCTGCTTTCTAGAGTAGGTGGAAGGGAGGAGACTGAATTAAATTGTCCAAAGTCTCCCAGGGAGTAGGTGGCAGAGACAACTTTTGAACTTGGGCTATTTTCACTCCAGCATGAATATGCTTCATGGCTTTGTGAAGTCAGGCCAATGACACAAAGTGAGAGGTCTCTGGGGCAGGTTGGGGGAGGCCGCACACACACATGATTCAAATAAGCCCAATAATTTCACCATCTCTAATTCTAATTGTCCAGGCCCTATTATAATGGAATGAGTCCAAAATGTCCGAGGCAAAGCTCATTTGGCTCTGATCCTTCCTGGAGATGAAGTTCTTTTTCCTTTGACAATTGTAGGGTACTCATGCCGATGGAGCGATAACTGTTGACTCTATTTACAGCATGACTGTAGATAGGCTGGAAGTTGCAATTTTACAAATTACCCCACAAAGCCATAGCCACATTTACTCTAACTAACCTGGACCTTTCTGTCTGGAGCACATGGAAAACACCATCCATATCTGCCAGCCAGTACTGTTTATCTTTGGAATTTCAAACCAATAACTGAAGCTGCCAGCAATCTACTTACTGAGTTCTGTTTTAAGTCTGGGCTTCAAAACTCGTGATCTAACAAAGGTAAGGCTATTCAAAGATGCTGATGCTAGCCTAGGTCACTTGTCCCAGAAGGGACAGCTATGGCTCAGAATCTGGACACAGTCTGACTTAAGTCCTACAAAGAGTGGTTTGTCATAATCTTATGTATGTATATATTGATTGATTGCCATGCTGGGGGTAGAATCCAGGACATGTCTACACTAGGCAAGTGCTCTGCGCTATGTGGTACCCTTCTACCATCAGGTTTACTTAAGTGGAAACAGCTAAACCCTTTCAGTAGCATCTCAGGACGTGCTGCCACGTAGAGCCACGGTGCATCTGTGAACAGAACCTTCATCACCACACAATCAGCGAAGCTCTGCTACTGCATAATTTGGCAAAGACACTAAAACGCCGTGAAAGTAAGATGCCTGTTCAAAGGCATGCAGCTGTGAATGCCAGGGTCCAGGTGTGCACCTGGACAGTCTCACCCGGGAGCCACACTCACTGATACGCTGATCTGCCTCCCATTCCAGTTACAGGGGTGTCTGAAGCTGAAGTCACCATGACCCACCACTCACTCCCCATAGAGCATTCAAGGGGACATGCACACAATCGGATTGCTTGAATTTTTCCTTAGCAACAAATGTCCCTGATGAGAATAACTGACTTGGGTTCACAGTAATTAAGAATCGGGAATGGA
>CM052708.1:78303089-78324852 GCA_028551405.1 Uromys caudimaculatus | reverse complement strand
TTCTTCTACATGTTGACCGCCAGTTGAACCAGCACCATTTGTTGAAAATGCTGTTTTTTCCACTGGATGGTTTTGGCTCCTTTGTCGAAAATCAAGTGACTGTAGGTGTGTGGGTTCATTTCTGGGTCTTCAGTTCTATTCCATTGATCTACCTGCCTGTCACTGTACCAATATCATGCAGTTTGAACTTATACTTCCATGCTGCTGTTCATCACGAAAGGAAGTCAGGACTGGGACTCAAGCAGGTCAGGAAGCAGGAGCTGATGCAGAGGCTATGGAGGGATGTTCCTTACTGACTTGCTTCTCCTGGCTTGCTCAGCTGGCTTTATTATAGATCCCAAGACTACCAGCCCACAGATGGTACCACTCACAAGGGGCCCTCCGCCCTTGATCGCTAATTGAGAAAATGCCTTACCTCTGGATCTCATGGAGGCATTTTCTCAACTGAAACTCCTTTCTCTGTGATAACTCCAGCTTGTGTCAAGTTGACACAAAACCAGCCAGTATACAGGCATAGCAAAATATAATTGTAGCAATTTCTATATAGAATAAAACTAAAGTGCTAGGGTATACAGACTATGAAGTCTATTTAGTTTATGTTTTCTTAGAAATATTCTAATGAATATTACTCAATTTACTATAACATAAACTTAAGATTATATATTTTATTAAAAAGATTTTGAAGTTATAGATTTGTGAATATAGTTCATTAATGGCTATCAAATTGATAAATTCCTAATAATTGCCCAGATTGCTTGTCTGTACCATACATGGCTGTTAGGAGCTCTATAAAGGGGTGCCAATGGGTATCTTGCTGGTCAGAGATGCAGCTGCTTTTACTACATCAACAATATTAACCCACTGTATTTACTTACCAACTCCCAACTGATGAAAACCTATTTGAATACTAAGGGTCATGGTATGTGATTTTAAGGCAACCTGGTACTATACATCCTTGTGAATGCAACATCTTCCAGTTACTTAAAATCTTTAATTATCAATCTTCCCACATCTTCCATGCCCCTAAGAAACCTTACTATTACATTTCCACCTCCGAAGGTGTGACTCACCCTGAAACACGGTTCCACTTACATCTTAAACACAATTGTCAAATGAGCTTTAAGGGCGAAATGTCAAGCTTTTTTATGCAGATATAATTTAAAATCTTTTCCATGCTTACAACTAGTCAGCAGAGAGGGAGCTACATTGCAAAGTTTTAAGTAGACTACATTGCCCATTTTCACAGCACATGGCGTTATGCATTCTTCTAAAGACAGTAAGATTTGACCAATGAGTTAGCCCCACCTATTTATATGACAAAACTTTTTGTTGTTGTTATTTGCAAGTATTTTTCACTTGTAGATATTAAGCAGCTGGGGGTCTCAATTTCCAGGTAAAGCAGGTCCCACACATTTTTTTGTTTTGATTTCATTTGTTTTTTAAGACTTTCTCTCTCATAATATCTTCTTTCTTGAAGAGTCTAGCACTTATTCTTACTTGCATTTTATCAAGGACTGGCTGAAGCCATCCACTATAACAGAACACCCTTGGTGTAAAGCAAAGTTAGGAGAGAAAAAAACAACAGCTAGAGCTGAGAAGCATTTCTATGCTAACTGTATAATTGCTAGCAAAGAAATTTCCTCAAGGTTCACAAGAAGTCTTTACATAAGGTCTGTTGATCAAACAAGATGTAAGACTGAGTGTCCAAGGCTGGAAAATCCCAGTGAGGTGACTAAAAATGGGCACTGATACAGATGTCCTAAAATGTGTCATCAGCACGCATGCACACACATACACATACAAACACACTCACACTCACTCATGGGCATGCTAATGAGACACGCAATGCACGAGGTTGTATATAGAACTACTCTTATCATTGCACAGAGGGAAAAGCTCACATTTGCAAATGAACCCACAGCACTTTGTATTGCAATAACATTGAGCTACTGAACCCTCCTGCACTGGGCCACTTTCTCCAGTGGAAGTGTACCCATTCTAACTAGACTCTCTTGCTTGCTATTATCTACATGTCTGAGCAGTTCGAACCTGGAACCACTTTCAGGGTACCCAGCAGGCCTCAATATCAGTACTACAAGAGAAAACCATCTTATTTAAATGGATGTGTAGATGTAAGTTATTCAGGTTTAGAGATGCAGTCTGATAGGATGTATGTGAGAATGGGAACCATCTTTCCCCAGGAGTCAAAAGCACATACCTATTTTAAGGATGCTATAGAGAGAACCTGTTTGTAGGACCCTCACCAAAAAAAAAAAAAAAAAAAAAAAAAAAAAAAAAAAGCAACACCAGGTAATTCCTCCCCTGTTCTTTCTCTATCAAAGCTTTCTATTTTGGTAAGTAAAGAATCAAATTTAATAGCAATATGAAGTTACTCCCCAATAATGTAAATATGAAGCAGATCATCCTTAAATTTCCTCATTAAGGTGCCATCAACATTAGACCTAAAGCCGTCGGGAGTACTAAATTGTCATTACTTCACAAATATCCCTCCTCTATTGAATTCCTATTTCCACAAAGGCTTCCCCTTTCAAAAACTTCCAGCCTTCTGTGCCAACTTATGCATCAGGAGGATTGAGCCATTTATGTTCTATTCTGGGAGCACCTTCCCTTCCTCTGATATTGCCACGAAGTCAGTTCTCCCCATTGTAGTTTGGGTTTATTCTACATGACTGTAGAAGGTGACAGAGCTCTAAACCTCCCGTGTGTGTCCTCCTGGATGATCCAATAGGTTTGTTCTGACCCAAGAATAAAGTTATGTGGGAAACTTGACGCCTTTGTGTATCCCAAGGTCCCTTGCATATCCACAAAATTCAGTTATTTTCTTAAATGTACCTTTTCAGGCTAAAGGGAACAAGTACTACTTATCCTGGC
Source organism: Uromys caudimaculatus (assembly GCA_028551405.1). Lineage (NCBI taxonomy): Eukaryota > Metazoa > Chordata > Mammalia > Rodentia > Muridae > Uromys > Uromys caudimaculatus. The sequence goes on along the minus strand of CM052708.1, from coordinate 78,321,960 downwards.
ATCTTTAGAAGTTGGTACTCATTATAATTCTATACAGAAAGGGGGAAATCTTAATGATTGAGAGAAAGACAGATGAAACTGCAAGTACAAACAATGGAGGAACCACGGGAAAAAAAGACAACTGATAATAAACAGAAGTTCCAACAAATGTTTTATCAGTAGACAGCCAAACATAATGAACTGAGAATAGAACTTAGCAATCAAAAGCAGGATGCTGGCCTTAGAAAAGACACCCCAGTATCCATTGGAGGAGTCATCTTGTGCTGAGATTTAGGACACAGACAGTCCATGCTCATGCATGACTACAATCCAAGTGACTTGAAAAAGTAGATACTCTCTGGTGATCCATTTTCGGAACCAAAATTGTTGATAGAAAATAATTTGCCTGCTTTAATAAAAATGAGAAGATAATTTATTCTAAGCCAAATATGAATGACCATGGCCTGAAAACAGATTCAAGTCACCCTGAATGACATATTCACCATAGAGGAAGTTACATCAACTTTGAGGTCACCTAACTAAACAAAATAATAAGGAAATACATTTTCCAAATACCTTAGTGGGGACATTTAACAAAGCAAGGTTTCTGATGTGATCTCAGAATTCTTAGCTTTGGTGTTAGTAGGAGTTGGGCCTCTTCTGAGCTTATTCCCAGGGAATATCTCTAATATTCACAAGAACGTCAAGGTCAACACAATGTTAAGGAGAATGGCTATTAGATAGACTATGATAATTTTAGCTCTCCCCCTACCTCATCCCATTTTCCTCTTCTCATTGGCACACAGCAGTCTTTAGGAAGAGGAAGAGAGTAACTCCTCCCAGAATAAAATCGAGTGCCAAGTGAGATAATGCTTCAGGCTTTGGACTTTCTCTTACCAAACTAGAAGGCATTTGGCAGAGCAACAGGAAATAACTTGCTTGAGTTTCATTGTGAGAGGGCTGCGATATAGTGAGTCAAGTTAGATATGAAGAAGGTATGAATTTCGAAAACTGAAACAAAATCCCAGTCTCATCAAAATGAATGGCATTAACTTCAAGTAAATAGAGCTGTTGTGTTCTCATTCCAGCTTAGTCTTTTCAATTAAAGCACTGCATTGAGAAAGGCAACTTCCTGGGAAGGATATTTCTGAATCTGGTTCCATAAAATACTAGAGTTGTTCCCACACAGGAGGGACCCATCTTCTCATTTGAGAGATGATATAGTGGTTTGTTTTAATAGTCAAAAGAACACGATCTGGAATGACCTGGAAAGAGAATCTCAATGCACAGTTGTCTAGATCAAATTGCCCGATGGGCATGTCTTCATCTTGAGTATGTGAATTGGGGTCAAAAAATCTACCCACTATGGGAGACATTATTCCCTAGGTGAAGGATCCTAAACTATGTGAGGGTGGAGAAAATGAGCTGAGCTAAGACTGCCTAAATTCATTGTTTGGTGTTCCTAATTATGGATGCAATATAACCAGCTGTCCCAAGCTTCTGAGCTGTGAGTTCCCTGCAAGGATGAACTGTAACCTGGGATTGAAGACATATGGTAAGTGACCTCTTGCCATCTTGTTATCTCTTGTTCCCACAGGTCCTTTGTCATCCAGCAAATCCCGAGTAGCAATCTGTTCATGGTGGTGGTAGACAGTAGCTGTCTCTGTGAGTCTGTGGCTCCTATCACCATGGCACCCATTGAAATCAGGTATATCCTTTTGTGTGGGGGGTCCAGCCGCTATGGCTGCCACTGGTAAAGGGGAGCAACTGTAAGTCAACTGGAGGGAGACATGTCACAGAGGGAAAGGTTTCATTCTTTACCTGTATGTAGAGGGAAATGGTTAAGCTACTTTAGTGTCAAGTGTTGACCCCTGAAATTCAGGGTGAGAGAAGTCACTGTCAGAAGCACACCTTAACGACAGTCAACATAATGAATCCCTCAAGTGTGAACGATTAAAGGCTCAGAAGATCAGACGACGTCCGGAATCCTGCCATGGCTTCCATCCTGAGGCAAGTGTGAGAACAGTTGTGATTTTCTTTTCCCGTCAGATTCACAATGAGTATCACATAGTGACCAAGAACTGCAGCTAAAACCTTGACTCAGGAGAAAATAATTCCTTTCAGGAAACTAAAAACAGGGACACACAGCAACTAGTAGTTCTGGATACTCAGCCCATCTGTACCTTATTTCATCTCTACTTAGTAATTATTTCCTTTGGTGTCCATATATATGTGGTTTATTTATCTTAAGTGAAAGATAAAATGAATTCCCACTGTTTGTTTCAGATAGCTTTTTGTTTACAAGAAATTCATGTAAGGAAAGTGTCCATTTTAGTATCACACGGCCACTTCCAATTAATAAGCAAGACCAGGGCTGTCCAGCCTTTTGACATTTCAATATACTGTCCTCTATAAACCTGTTGGCCTCCTTCATTGCTGTTCTGGGAGGTGTGTGGGCATCAGGTTTAGATACACCTGCATCCAACCCCCTTAATTGTCATAGCTATGATTATAAGTGCTGAATTAAGCCCACTCCTGACAAGGGTGAGTTTGCATGAGTTCTGCAGTGACACCATTTTAAACCAAGAAAAATAAGTTTATAAATGAACTCCACTTCTGCCACTACCCAAAGTAGAAAGCTTGCCTAGATCCATAACTATAAAGAGATTTAGTGCCTACTGTTGAAAAAATGTCACTTCGGCATTCTTTATGTCTGTACATGTTCAAATAACACATAATTATAATATGCTATAGGCTATCCGGTTTATAAGATGTTAAAAGTCAGTATACTACCTATAATAAGTACTGTCAGTATTTTATCTATAATAAATTACAGTTTGTTAAGAATTTTTGTTTCTATGCTCAAAAGGGAAATTTGATAGCAACATGTTGTATATATCTTATATATGGTGTAAAAACATTTTTAATATTTCAATGAGCCTAGCCAAATGTCACTGTGCAAATATAAACAATTTGAATTAAAATCAGGAATTGAGCTAGGTGTGGCAGCTACATCTATACTGCAGAACCTGGGAGGCAGAGGCAGGAAGAGCAAGTTCAAGGCCAGACTTATGTACAGAGTAAAACCCTGTCTCAAAATGAACAGCTATCAGGAACTGCATACTTGGACAACTAAGCAATTAAAAGTTACTAGAGTTAACAAGATATTTCTTGTAATTGGATATAAGATAAACATATAAAAATCGATAGTTTTTCCTTTTTTAGACTAATGAGATAGGGGTCAGTATAACCAAAAAGTAGCTTTATAAGGAAACAGTCAAGAAAAGAATATATAGACTAGTCTTACATGCCAAAATAGTAGTCTCATGAATAGCCTAGAAATTAGAATGATGCCATATTGTCTAAAGCTAGAAACTATGGAAGAAAAACAGACCCGTTTAACTGTTTTAAATGTTTTGACCTAACTAGATAAAATATAACAAATCCAGTAGCAACTTTAAAGAAGTACAAATGATACTTATGAATAATAGCCCAAGGTTATTAAAGTAACAAAAGGTAGAGACACATAGCTCTAATTCATAGGCAAAAACAGTCTCAAGCATTACAATCCCTCCTCTGGGTCCCTTTCCCATCGCCAGAGCTGCAGGCAAATCCCACTGAACGGTAGAGACTTACATCTAGAAGCTCTTGGCAAAGTAAAGAACAATTGAGAAAATAAATGCCAATTAATAAGAAAACAGCCAAGGAGAATAGGAAAAAAGTGGAGCTAGCAACATGTCTAGATACATTTACAAGAAAGGAACACATAAAACAATTTTTCCAAGACAGGTCTCTTCCCTTCCCCTCCCCCCCAGATAAAAAGAAATATGGCCGGAGGAGACGTTTCTGAGCTGACTGTACCCCTCAGATCTGGCACTTAATTCCTCTCCAACTAGAAACTATTATGCTTTTATAGGATCACAGAAGACTCCTGCACCAACATCCTTTTGCCTCTCGAGTGCTCTCCATCAGTAGCTCTCAGGCTTTGGGTCACGACTCCTTAGGCAAACCTCTATCTCCAAAAATATTTATATTACAAAGCATGACAGTAGCAACATTACAGTTATGAAGTAGCAGTGACAATAATTTTACGGTTGAGGGTCACTGCAACAAGATGAACTGTATTAAAGGGTCACAGCAATAGGAAGGCTGAGAACCGCTGCCCCACACAATTTTCAGAGAGCCTGGGAGGTGGGGCTCAGTGATTACGAGCATATACTGCTCTTGCAAAGAACCTCAGTTTGGTTCCCAGTACCTACTTCTGGTGGCTCACAATTGCTATGACTCCAATTGATCAGATGCCCTCTCCTGGACTCACAGTCACACTCCTGACATACACATAAATTTAAAAATAAATAAATCTTTTAAAAATTAAAATCATTCTAAGAGTGATTTAGATATTTTGTGCATTAACAACTGTAGTTAGATATTTGGAGCTCTAGCTTGGTGGGATTTAGACAAATCTGTGTCCTTCCATTGCTGAGTCAGAGACCCTGGGACCCTCATCAGTATGAAAATGGCAAAGCTTCTGATCCTCCTGGCAGCCATTTCTGTTCTAACCAGCCCCCGCTTTTCCCACAGGAGAATGCAAGGGAGTGTGGGGGTGCATCGAGTCTCCAGGCCCAAGTGGCCTTGCTGCTGCTCCCCCTGGTTTCGAGTCTCTTCTCAAGGTGACACTAACTAATGGGATGTTCTTTTGGCATGCTATAAATCATGGATAAACTGTGAACCCAACTACGGTGCGTCATAGGGGACATAAGCATAGCCCAGCCATCAGCATCTCATGATTTTAAACTGTGCGTGATAGAAACTCTAACAGGTACATTGACAAAAAGTTATCTTTTTACTTTACCAGTCATGCAAATGTGAGTTTGCCACATGATCACCCTTCATCAGAAATGGGGCTGTACTGGGTAGGCAGTGTCCTTCTGCTTGAAAACCATGGAAACCAACTTAAAACTGTGTGCTTTTTAAATAAAGTATATTAAAATCATAACCACCTTGTCTGTCATTTATCATTTTGTGGGCTGAGAACACGGTCTAAAAAAAGAAAGAAAAAACAAACAAACAAATAAACATGACTGGAAAAAGTCACCTATTCCAGAAGCCAGGATGGCGTTGGCAGAGAATGTGCCCCCAAGCAGATTCTAGACAAATAGTTAACAATTGTTTAGACGCTCCACTCAAATCCTAAAAATATTTACAGAAGTAGATCAAGCTGTCATCTACATTGGGGAGATTTCTTTACATAGAACCCAGGGTTTGTTGAATTAGACTTCAATATGAAGCATACTTTGGAGGAGAACACAAGCTCTTATAATAGTCAAGTCCTGAACTATTTAAGGGCAGAAATAAAGAGGTCTTAAATCCCAGGAAATTCTTCTGAAAAGGCTTGGAGGAAATGAAGAATGACCGTGAAAGACTCTGAAGCTTATTTCTTCAGCATTTGGCTTCTGTCTTTGCCCATAAATAAGAGGTGAAACCAGATCTTAGATATTACAGGACATGAAACTACCCAGACCCATAACCATTCCTGAAATGCTGGCTCCCGAACTAAAGAAAACACATTCACTGGATCATAGTAACCAAATAAGGTGGAATAATTTCCTTACCTAGGAAAAATCCCAAAAAACAAAACCCAAAACTGCCCCGCTCTATAGGACGGCTATCTCTGAGCCAGCTGAGGGCCACTTAAAACTTCAGAACAGCAGCGACAACAAAGCCAATGTTACCAGCCTCACCTCTTTCTAAAACAGTCCCATGGTTGATGGAAATAATGACAACATTGATATGCTCAATATAACAATACTTTCACCTGTTAAAAGGGAAGCCACTGTGGGGGTCACAGAAAGGTGGTTCCATATGGTTCATTTCTATGCACTCAGAAATGAATACATGCCCTTGTCACTCGTACAAATAAAAATACATTGTACTTGATACTAGGCAATGATAATATAACTGAAGCACTCTTAGAATCACTTTGGTATCACTCAAGAGTCTTAATTATTAAGGGACAGAATCCAGACTTTTACAGTATTTAAGATTCTAGGGGATGCTACTTGAAGTCATACTGGAGAACTACTAATCCATGGCCCTGCAAGATCTCAGCTCTGGTCTCTGCCTGCCATCCTAAAGCCACCTTGTACCACTCTGCTCCATTCCTGGCTGATTCTGCTGCTCAGCAGTCCTCTGGGCCTTGATGATGGTCATTACTCTGGTCCATTACACCTTCTGTTCCCCCTGTGACCCTGATGATTACAATGGCTGGTCCATCATATCTCTTTGAGCTCCACTTAAACACCCCCTCATCAGAGACACCCCAGGAGACCTGCAGCCTATAGCCTGACTTTATATTTCCTTTACATTGGTCTCTGGAAGAGTTTTCAGCTCTCCTGCTGCTTTGAAGGATTTTGCCAATAGCGTGACCTTATCTCCTGCTCATAGAAAACTACACGTAATAAAAATGAAACTGCCCCCAACCATGGCAAACCTAGTCTGTGATGCATCCTGAGGCCTGGCTCTGCCATACTGATGCTACTGAAACTACCTTCCTTAACTCCTGTGGTCTGCAAGTCAAACGGAAGTGAATTTAGCTACTGTTGCCATTTTACAGACAGGCAATGGAGGCACTAGAGAAAAACAATGTTCTGAGTTCACATGGTTGGAATTTAAAGCCAGGCAATTGACCAGCATTGGAATAGCACACTGTAGATCAATATTTTGGGGCATTATATGCAAAGCAAGGCAATAGAACACAAACTGAATTGCTGACGTTTTTAAATGCACTCGGAGGAAATATGATAGTAAAGGAATTTAGTTATCTATGACTTACAAAGCCCTACCCAGTCCTACCTTATGCTCCACCCCTAATCGGACCTCATCCAATTTCCCTTTGTACTTGGGCAGAATGCCCTCCCTACTCCTTAAATATGCAGGGCAGGTATAACCTCGGTCAGGGCCTTTGCAATTGTCATTCTTTGTCCAAGGCACCATTTCACCCCCGGATACCTGTATGCCTCATTCCCTCACCCACTTCCAGTCTTACCGTCATAGGTGGCCTTCCCTGCCCTCCTTTTATAAAGCATTTTTACCTTCCCTGCTTGATCCCCCCCCCATGGTAGTTATTTGAGGGTCGCTCTCCCAAATAGAACACAGGCATAGAAAGGAGAACAGGAATCCTGTCTGTATTTTACTGCTGCGTTCAGTTCAGAGAAGAATGTTGAAATTAGAGCAGATACTCAATCAAACTTTAAGGAAGACAGCAAGCAGTAAGGCAGGAAGGGTGTCCCTGTAGTGTGAACTGTGAGACAGCATTGCCACAGTTGCAGAAGGTAGGGGACTGAGTGGAGGCGCTGACTGTGAGAAGTTGCATGCTGCAGACAACAGGTGTAAGGCAGGGAGATATTATCCTACAGGCCAAGTCAGACAGGCAGGAATGGACATAGACTCTAAAGCCAGAAGAATAGATTCAAGAGCTTGTGTTCTATCTACATTGCTACCAGGTACGCTCTTACAAGTCCTATGTTGTCAAAACTCAGGCAAGGACACTTACATTCAGACATAGACTCTACTGTGCTGTCTAGCCTGCTGGCTCCAGAGTCAAGCTTCCATATGCTGCTTTCACAGAGATATCTGTGCTGCCACTCCACAGTGCATCCACACCACCCTCAAGAGCCTCAGAGACAGTAGGATTACTGTACTTTGCATAATTTTCCTGACAACCACTTTGCTAATGACCTAGAGGCCACCTGTGATCTAAGCAGTGACAACAGCAATGTGAATCCAGACCCCGCCAGTCTATACTAGGGATGTTCTCAGAATGGCTGGCCTTATTTCCCAGAAACAGAACCATGAGGTGTGACACAGTCAATTCATCATTACATCACTAAACCTTGCAAATCATTATAATCAGTAAATTGATTCTTTCCCATCTTTGATACTGGGAGAACTTCCTCTGCTCTAACCTCTGGTATGAGATGTTTTCCACCAACTATTAAACATTCAATGATATACTGATTGCACCACAGTACTTAATAGAGTAGTAAAACAACAGGCAAATTGACCACACAAATTCTAAGTCTCAGTAGTTATAATTTACAGATTTAGATACCATGATTGTGTAGAATGATGCCAGCATTCAAAACCATTAATTCAATTATTAGTCTTCGTTGTAATAGGTAAGCGTGCATAGAGAGGGTATGTTACAAGCATATATTGTGCATAGGGTTCAGTAGAGTGTGTCTGGTGTCCTATGCTGATATCTACATTGTTTCTGTTCCAACAGGAATATTACAATACCCCACTGAAATATATTTCCCAGTTCCTAGGGTAAATAGCTATATGTAATATATTTTATTTCTATAATTTTAGAAACAGCAATGATAAGATAAATTGCTCCTTCTAAAATGGTTAGATGCAGTTGTATCAGATGGAGAAATGCTATAATTATATCAACCTATGACTAGAAAATATAGACTAAAATAAAACATATATTTTCCCTTAACTCATCAAAGTAACCTTAAATCATTCATTCATGCTTCTAGAATAATGGTCACCTGTATTAGCATTATTTTTAGTTTGGCATTGCTGTGCTATAGACCCTTAGCATGCAATTCTGACATAAGAGTTGAAGGAATATGATATGTGTTCTATATTCAAAGTTAGATTCCTTGCTTTGAGTGACAGCTCCACAACCTGTGCCTTATATGATTTGTCAAATGCCTAATAGCTCTCAGCCTCAGTTTCCCCATCTTCATAATGGAGTAGATGACAATCATCCCACAGCTCTGCTCTGCTTTAAAGGGCATGGTCATTCTTCTTCAGGAAACAGATCAAGCTGCACGAGATGCATGGTACAGTGAACTCAGTAATTAGAGGGCACTGCTGTAATTAACTTTGTTATTATGTTAATAACTTATACTCATCCTCAAAACCCTAATAGACACATCAAACTACTTAGGTAAAATATAACTCTTTAATACACTGTCACGCCCTTGTCAGTCAGAGACCACTAATACATGTTTTCCTAGGTAATTCTCCACCTCGTTTTTATTTTCTTTATCATTGTGTGTGTGTGTGTGTGTGTGTATATGTGTGTGTGTGTGTGTGTGTGTGTGTGTGTGTGTGTGTGTGTGTATACCATTTCTGTCTCTGCTATAGTAAGGTTGGAAAACAAGTAGTTTTTAGGAAGGACTCTTAATTCTTTTGGGGTCAAATACCCCTTAGAAAAATCTTGTGACAGCAATAGCTTACCAGAAACAGAGATGCCACAATTTCAGAGTTTGCAAGAACATTGGTGCAACCTTCTACAAATACACATTTCAAAGCCCCAGCCTTGATTTACCGAGTGGAAGCTGCCCCAGGGTTTTGTTACAGGGTCTATAAGTGTTTTGTAGAAAGAAGGGGAAAGGGACATGGCAGATGTGAGGTAAGCAAAGGGAGGCAAGGAAGACAAACGACTACAAAGTTGAGTTAATTCATTACACTAGGTACTAGATTCACCATCTTCTTATGAACTGTTGAGTTCTTTAAAATGTGTGTTTTCTTTTCTTAATCATTTATCTGAGTTTGACATATAATTTCAACTATGCCATATTTTCTAGATTCCTTCAGTGATGGATGAGTGGGTCAGATGAATGTGTATATCTGAGCAGGCTGGATAAAACAGCAATCTCAGAAATCAAGGGACTGTTTTCCACACAGATAGGTATTTTCTCAAGACCACACAAAAGGCCCTCACAGGTGCTGACTTGTAGTAGTCTGTGGTCAGGAATTCTCAGAGGGAACTCATGATGCTGGCAAGCATGAAGCTTGGGACTGAAGAGTTAAGAAATCTGAGAAGGCTGAGCAGCTCAAGAGCACAAAAACTACATGTAGCACCTCATAACATCTATGCTTTGTAGCTTTGAGGACCTGTCTAAAGTAACCTCATGGCCATACCCACCCGCATGCACCTATGGTAGAAAAGACAAATTCCAGAGTGACAAAGAGGAGCCAAGGAGGGGAGAGGGGAGAGAAGAAGATTGGCACATAATGTTACAAATTGGGAGCAGGAGAGATGGCTTGGTAGGAAAGGGTGCTTGCTCTACAAGCCTGAGGACCATTCAGATCCTCTTTGATCATGTAAGATGCCTGGTCACACATGCCTGTAACCCCAGCTCTGGGGAGTCAGGAACAGGAAAACTGCTCTGATTGATTTCTAGCTAGCCTAGCTGAAAATGGAGAACTCCAGATTCAGGAGAGTTTCCGTCTCAATGGAATTAAGGCAGAAAACCATATAGTAAGACATGGAATGTACACACACACACACACACACACACACACACACACACACACTCTGTACTACCTCTCTGTTTTACACATAACCAAGAAAACTACTTACCCATCTTGTCCAAACATAAAGAACTTGGTTCTCATGGATGATCTAATTTCTCTCTGTCTCTAGTCTCTGTCTCCCCGCCTGTCTCCCCATATTTATATTCATTACCAACTACAAAGCTCTTTTACATTCATAGTTCCCCAATTCTACCTCAGCAGATAGCAGGTGTATAACTGGGGACTGGTGGTATTCCACAAGTAAAAAATATAGACCTACTATATGTTTCCCAAATCAGTAAGTATCATGTGCCAGAGGCACAGTCATGTAAGCTCATTAGCATAAAAGGTAGAGATGGCTCATTTTGCCCCTCTTGCCACTGTAACTATATTGAATAAATCTCTTTTTTCTGCTTTCACTCTTAAAAATTAAAGTCAGTCAAATGATTCCTCTTACTAATATCTCTGAATCCATAAAAGTGGATGCCCAGGTATTCCCAACGTAATCTTTACTGGCAAGGTGGCATGTGGGCACTTCCTTTCTCAAATCTTCCAACTTCTAAATAACTCTTTTACCTGTTGGTTCTTTATGTCTAGCTGTAGACTCTTTCATTGGCAAGAGCAAGCCCATAGAGGTTTGCCCTCCAACTCAACTTGTACTGGACTGTAATCTTAATAAAAGTATAGCATGTAGGAGGTTCAGCCTTTCCTACTGGCTCAGGGTACACTGGTCCTGTCCATCTGTCCTGGCTATAGACGAGAAGGATATAGGTCCTTAAGGACTATGGTTTAGATTGCTAGTGGATTCCAGTGCTCACACCCATGCCAAGGAGTGATCTGGAAGAGATAAACTGGCGTTATTCTTCCCTGTGGATGCCCACCAAAGTGCCAGCTGTATAAGGGAACAGTCCCTGCCTATATGTGCTCATTCCCCTTTTGCTGGAATAACAACCAGTTGCCTACTGGAATCACGTGGTAGGGCACATCTACCATTCATCCTTAAAGGATTAAAATCACACAGATTCCCTTTAAATCTACCGTCCTGTCCACCCAATTATGAGCCTGTATTTCTGGTTAAACATGATATTCTTCATCTTCGCAAGCAGCTAAGCAGGTTGGAGGAACACATCACCAGTTCAACAGTCACACCTTGAATTCATGGTAGCATGATTTAATCAGGCATTGTTCTCACAACATGGCAATTTCACCAAACACACCCTTCTCCAAACACCTATACCACGTGCAAAGAAGTGTCAAACAGGGATGCTGCCATTGCCTGCAAAATCTACAAGCCTGCCTCATTTAATTATCTCTGTCCCCCCTTTGTCAATCATCACAAAGTATCACTGTCCTATCAGAGACAACCCTACAGGTGCCTGTTTTCCATCCCTTCATAGCTGCCCGTGACTAGACTTGTGGGTGTTCACCTGCCTCCCTTGGAGCAGTAGTCCCTGCCTTCCTACAAGATCATTTCAGTGCACAGCCAGCTCTAATGCTCCAATTGTAAGTACCCCCTTGTGTGGGGCAGTGGTCTGTGGCAGGCAATCTGGCACCCGATTGAGCACAGGCTGAAAACTCTGGGAGACCCAGTGGGATAATCCACAAGGGACGGGAATGTTTTTGGCCAACGCTCCCGGAAGACTCCTGTAAAAACAGCTACAGTTTTCCCAACCCCTACAGAGAGGTCATGTGAGATTTGTCACGTAGGAGCAACACTAAGCCCTCCCACATGCAAATAAAGTGCCAGAAGCCCTCAGGCCAAACCAATGGGAAGTATTGGTTGTCAAACCCCTGACCCCTTCCAAACAGTATATTAGACCATCCCAACCTGTGTAGGGGAACCCGCCATCCAGGCCGGGAAGAGATCTGCTTTCCTGAAACACCGCCAGAAGCTTCCTGCACTCTGCCAGCTAGTCGGCCTCTCGTAGGCTCAGCCTGGGCCAACTCAGCACAGGGTGATGGGTGCAGTGTCTCGGCGCAACCCAGGCGGCAACCGCAGGGACCGAGGCGGAGGAGACTCTGTCCCTGCATCCCCGCTCGCGCTCTCCCCCTTGCTGGAACCCTCGCATTTGACTGGGCCAGAGACCCCTGAGGAAGGCTCCCAGAATGCAGTTCAACACCCTTGGGGAGTTAGGAGATTTCTCAAGAGGGATAGTGCATGCTACACAATATCCTTAATTTCAATCTTCAGGATGTATACAAAAGCCAGGCAAGGTAACATACATCTCTAATCCAGTTGCTGCCTAACCAGTCTGGTCAAAATACTGAACTCCAAGTCCAGGGGAAACTATCTCTGAAAAGGTGAGCCCATAAGGTGAGGCATCTGGTGGTCACACCTCTGACCTCCATATGCACGTGTCTTAGTACCCTTGGGCACATGTAGACACACATACACACAAACACCAAACACACCATAGTCACATCATACACACACACAAACCTATCATACACGTACACCTACATGCTACGCACATGTTCATACTATATATTACACACACACACATACATCAAACATACCATACTCATATCACACACACATAAACCTATCACAGACATATACCTACATGCTGCATACATAACATGGTATATATTACACACACATACACCATATCACATCACATACATACAAACATATCACACACACATACACCTATATGTAGCACACATATTAATTTTTATGCATCACATACACATCACACACACACACACACACACACATACACACACACACACACATACACACACACACACACACACACACACAAAGGACACCCCACCCCCTTGCAGTCCATCTTCTCCCATCACTCCCTACTTCTGTTCTTCTTGGGTTACTTGTCAGGTCTCCCTGTCTCTGATGTCTGGTGACATTCTTTCCCCAACATATGCCAGGGCAGATTCCTCCACCTCTGTGGATGACTCTGGGAGGCATTCAGAGCCTCAGGAGCCAAGTCTATCATCTGTGTCCCTATCCCTTTCTCACTAATCCTCTTGGCTAAGAGTTCTTAATCTTTTTCCTATACCTGTCTATCCTGGCTCCCCATCTCCTGTCTTTCTTCCTTACCAACTTTTCCTTTTCCTCTGCCACTGGCTGTTCATCCTCCATGTGCCTCCATGTATGTCCATTCATATCCCAGTGCCAACCATGTATGCCCAGTATATCCCACTGCCCACCATATATGTCCAGTATATCCCACTGCCCACCATATATGTCCAGTATATCCTACTGCCCACCATGTATATCCAGTATATCCCACTGCTCATCACATATGTCCAGTATACCCCACTGCCCACCACTTATGTCCAGTATATCCCACTGCCCATCACATATGTCCAGTATACCCCACTGCCCACCACTTATGTCCAGTATATCCCACTGCTCACCATATATGTCCAGTATATCCCACTGCCCATCACATATGTTCATTATATCCCACTGCCCATCACATATGTCCAGTATATCCCAGTGCTCACCACATAGGTCCAGCATATCAGTGTTTGGTACTCAGACCCTTCAGTTCCATTTGTTCTCCCTTCCTAGGACTTCTCACAGTCTCAGTCACCTACATGCTGATGCCTACCCTCAGTGGACTCTATGAACTGCCCCCATGTAGACCCAGATATTTTCTTACCTACCCTGTTGGCATCTCAATTGTAGCATTACCTAGACATATCTTTGTATTTTCTTCTGTGATCTTGTTTCTTCATCTTTCCTTAGCTTAGTAAAGAGCCTTGCAGGCCCCAGTAATAGCCTTGAATAGCCAAATGCAAATGCTTCTCCATTGCCTTATGATTCTTTGCCTGCTCACCCTACAGCAAGCTTCCAGAACATTTGTCTGATCTCTACAAAACATTTGGAGTTTGGTTGGAGTTTGGTGGTATTGTTTTTGTTATTGTTTTGTGTTTCCTGCTATAGTAGAAAAACACTTTATCCCCATGCTAGCCTGTGTACAAGTCATGGAAACACTTCACCAAACAACTAAGAGAACCCATTCTGGGACTCTTTGTTGATCGTGACAGCCACCTGTATCCCTGAATCCAATTTCAAACAAGACAGATCACCCCATGTCGCCTGCTGCTCTTTCACCGGAGATGCATAAAGGTGTGAAACCAGCTCACCCCAACATGTAAGATCCATACTACATATCAATGAATAGGTTCCTGGAAAGATGGAGAAACGTACGCCAATGACAAGTTAGTGAGTATAGGTGGGGATACATGGGGATTCCACTGAAAATTATCTTACTTCCTTTGTGTGTTTGAACATTTTCATAATAAAATTCCAATTCTAAAGACTTGAAAGCAAATATTGCTCTTTTCCTTAAGGAAATAAAAGCTGAATTCTTTTCCTGAACTCTCAAAATGCACTGCTCTTCCCCTCCCTTCGTTCTCACCCTTCCTCCATTCCCTCTTTCCCCTTACACATGCATCCTTCCACACACCAGCCTTGCTCCTACCTGAGGACCTTGGTGACTCTGGCTCCTCCTCTGCCTGGAATTATCTTTCCCAAGTCTCATCCTACCTGGCACCTGTGTGCTGTGTGGGTATCAACCTCTAAGTGACTGTGCAAGGCCGACCTGTTGGAACCACCAGAGCTAAGTGACTTCCTGTTGCCTGTTCCTGCCTCATCCTCATGGAGTCCTAACCATTGTTTTGTCTTCACCAAGGAGACCAATTTTGTCAGAGTGGGAATTTGGTTTGGCTTATTCACTCTCAGGTCTCAGCACGTGTTCCATGACTGTGCCTGAGTGACTGTCACAAGCACTACCACTAGGAAATGAGTCAGGAGAAGATTGGTACCCACAGCTTACATCTCCCTGCTTGTATGGCAAGGATGATGTGTACTGCAGGGTCCCACAGTCTCCAAACCTCCAAATAGTTCATTTTCATAGTTTCCATTTATTATGCTGATTTTACAGGAGACACCAGGTCAACAAAGAGTTTGCCCTCAAAGATCCCTGGTGAGCTTAGTTCTATTTACAGTTTACTGAGGGACGTGGAGTTCTGGTGTGGGACCTTGGAGCCATCACTTGAGCTAGACAGCAGCAGAGGCTGGCGTGCTGCTCCTTCTACTCTGTACACAAGCTACACATGAGTACTAGCACCTCCAACCCCTGGCTTCTCTACAGCATGTGAGCTTCCCTGGTGACCCTCAACTATTTCTTCCCTCCTGTCTCCAGTGTTAGTGCATCTTCTCAATCCACACCATTGTGACACAGCCCAGAACTGCCCTCAATATCTCCCCTGTATCAATAAAGTCATATTAGAAACAGAACACCCTTGATAGTATTCAGAATAAGGTGGGTTAGTGTAGAAGGACAGATCTGCATTCAGATAAAGTAAATGCAAACTTCCCAGGCCTGGAAGAAACAGCAAGAACCCAAACCACAGCGCTGCTGGCACAGGCCTGGAATCCCATCTACTCAAGAGGCTGAGATTGCAGGTTCGAAGCTTACCTGGACTACAGGGAGAAAGAAGTAAAGGCTAGCCTGTTAAGGTTGATATTCTACCTCATAAGGAGAAAATGGAAAACGACAACAAAACTGGGTCAGGTGTAAGAATGCAGCTCAGTGGTAGAGTGTTTGGCTAACATCCATAAAGCCCTACATTCAATCTCCAGGACTGAAGAGGGGGGGACTAATAAGGAGCATCCTTGGTTATGTGCTTGTCATGTACTTAAATGTCATCAGAACGTGCTCACTGCCACAATGGCTGCTGTTATTGGTGGTGGTGGTGGTGGTGGTGGTGGTGGTGGTGGTGGTGGTGGTGGTGATGGTGGTGGTGGTGATGCTGATGGTGGTGGCAGGGTGTGTGTGTGTGTGTGTGTGTGTGTGTGTGTGTGTGTGTGTGTGATCATTCAAAGCCCACTAGCTCACCTATCTCCTCGTATGGTTTCCCAATAACTCTGACCTTCTCTTCCTGCTGTCTTCACCTCCCCAGCTGTATGAGAAAACAGGTAGCATTGTGGTCTGGACATTCTGTAGAGTAAGACCTTAAGTGGAAAAAAACCTCATGTACTGACTGGAACCCAGAAGAGGGTTCTGAAGCCCTTAAGACAATCACTCAGTCCCACCCTGCTTCGTCTGCTCTATCTCTCACACCTGCCACTTCTTTGTCCTTCTCCATCTTTAGCAAGCTATAGAAGCTCAGGTCAGCACCCTATCCTTTGTGGCAGGTAGAGAGTACAGTCATTATGGTATAGCAGTAAGAAATGGATCCCTGACTCTTGGGTTTATTTAGAGTCAATTTTAATTTTATTAGGGTCGATTCTTTAGACCTATCCGAAATGTAAATGTATTGGTTGTGTTGGGGATATTTATTGACCCGAGTTATAAATTTATGTCAAAAGGAACTTGAGATGAAAGATCCCCTTTGGCTCATGGTTTCAAATGTTTGTCTGTGGCCCTTGTCGCCACTGATTCTGGGACAGCAGTTCAGTCTGAAAATTGTGAAGACGGGAGTATGTGGGGATGGAGGATAGACAGGAAACAGAGAAAGCACTGGAGATCAAGTATTACTCTTAAAGGGATGCTTCCAGGGGTCTGCTTCCTCCATCTGGGACCCATCTGCCAAAATTTCTACAACTTCCCAAGATATTGCCTTCACCAAGGGGCCAAGGACTCCACACATAAGTCTGCACATAGTCATACCATAGTCGGAGTCAAAGCCTAACAGGGCTCTTCTCCTTACAGGACAATCTTAGGGAGTGAGATCAAAGGTGCCAAAGATCACCAGAATGCTAAGCACACAGGAAGCACTCATGGATATCACCCACTGTTCAACATTACAGTGTAGATTCTGCACAACAGAAATATTTGTTCTCAACCATCTTAGATAATCCATTGCTCTCTTCCAAATGTCCTGGGGTTCTCTTTGTCCAGCAAGGGGTACACTGAGATGCCAGCTGGCCCCTTGTTTGGCTTCTCTTGCTTTCCTAGGGTTCCTGTAGGGCTAGCTCATAGCTTCCCATTCCTGCCACCCACACATTGGAGAGATGCTCTGCAGAACCCCAAGCTACTTTTTCAAAAGCTCAATAAAAGTTTCCAACCACTCAATTGGCATTTGAAATGAAGTCAGGCCCCTGGCCCATGAATGCATATGAAACCCATTTTGGTGAAAGCATGTGGCAAGAGGGCTGACAAACACCTCAGAATCTGCCTAATGAATTGCAGTTTGGGGCTGTTTTGGTTTTACAGGGAATGAAATTATATTCAGATCTGGTGATAGGATGTCGGGGGTATAGGTGCCACAATTTTTCAGAGGACCAGGCCTTTAGAAGAAAATTTCTCCCACCCACCAGAATTAAAGGCTAATTTTTATTTGTAAACTCAAAAGATGATGGGGTTAGAAGTAGTTTGAGTTGAGTCTTTTCCAGTCACCAGTAACCTAACACTTGGAACTATTATGCAATTGTGACTCAATCAGTCTTTTAGAATGCTCCAGACACGATGGGAATTAAAGCACAGATTTCCAAAATATTTGAAATTGCAACTTCAAAATTAATTGAACTCATTTGCT
The DNA here is from genome assembly GCA_028551405.1 of Uromys caudimaculatus. NCBI lineage: Eukaryota > Metazoa > Chordata > Mammalia > Rodentia > Muridae > Uromys > Uromys caudimaculatus. Next base: position 78,304,152 of record CM052708.1, on the reverse strand, counting down.
AGCTGGTCACTTGTTCCTTAGGAGTCGATGATTTTGCTAGAAAAATTCTCTTGGGAAAGCCATGAGAGGAACTTTATAGCTCTATTTGTGTGTGTGTGTGTGTGTGTGTGTGTGTGTGTGTGTGTGTGTGTGTGTGTACTAGGCCAGAGTCCATGTAAAGGACAACTTTCAGGAGTTGGTTCTCTCCTTCTACCATGTGGGAATTGAATTCAGTTCATCTGACTTAGCATCAACAAATAGCATTATCCACTGAGCCATCTCATTGGCTTCTATAAATCGCACTGTTGAGATGTAATTCACATATCATGCAATTCACTTATTTAAAGAACATAATTTGTAGCTTTTCACATACTCTTGGAGTTGGGTAGTCCTCACCACAACCTAGTTTGAGAATATTTTCATGACCCTCCAAAGAAACCCAGCCCCATCAGCAATCACCCCATGTCCCTTCCTTCCCATCTCTGGCTTCTGGCAGCCACTAATCTACTTTTAGTCTAGAAAGATTTTCCAGTTACCAACATCCCAGACAAACGGAGTCCTGTACTACACATGGCCTTGTGCTTGGTATCTGTCAGTTAGCACATCGTCCCCAAGCTTCATCATGATGCAAGCTTTATCAACTCCTCTTTCCTTCTTATTGCTGAATAAAAATAATCCATCTCATATCACCACAGACCTCAGCTCACAGACCTTTGAGCCACTGTCACTTTTTGGCTATTAAAATTAGGATGCTAGGAACACCCAGAGACATGTTGTCACTTTTCAGGCAGGTATCTGGACCTGGCATTGCCAAGTTATATAGTAACATCTTATTTAACATTTTCAGAAACTAGGACCAACATGTTCTCAAAAGTGGTGGCATTGTTTTACATTTATGCTAATGTCATCTGAGGATCTCCAGGTGTGTCTCAATTCTTTTGATTTGTCCTTTTTACTTTAAGCATCCTGCTGGGGAGGGTAATGGTTAAAGTCATATTTCACTGTGCCTCTGTTTTGCAGGTCCCTGAAAGCAAATGATAAGGAGCACCTTTCACATGTGCATTGGTCATTTGTGTTCTTCCTC
>CM052708.1:78240120-78302989 GCA_028551405.1 Uromys caudimaculatus | reverse complement strand
ATTTTCTGAGAGAGAGAGAGAGAGAGAGAGAGAGAGAGAGAGAGAGAGAGAGAGAGAGAGAGAGAATATGAAGTTGGGCGGGTGGGAAGTATTTGGGAGGAGTGGGGGAGGAGAAAACAGGATCAAGATATATTGTGTGAAAAAAATTAGTGAAATTTTTTCTAAAAAGGAATAGGGGCCAGGATATAACTCAAGCATGAAAATCCAAATTCTAATTCTCAACACCCACATAAAAATTTGGGGTATGCCATATATACATCTAACTCCATGCTGTGGAGAGCAGACACAACAGCACTGTTGGGGCTTTCTGGCCACCAACCTAGCTATGGGTTCCATGACAGACCCGGTTTCAAGGGAATGAGACAAAGAGCAATAGAGCAGGATTCCTGGTACTCCCTTCTAGCCTATGAGGCCTTGTTTATATACACAGAGGTGTACATACACAATTCACATGTACCTCACACACAGAGACCTCATATGCACCACACATGCGCACAAACACACACACACACCTCACATATACCACACATGCACACAACTCACATGCACTACACACACACATATAACTCATATACATTACAAACACACACAACTCACATGTACTACACACACACACACACACATAGTGAAATAAAATAAAATGCAGAGTAACCTCTTTCTGCTTTCTCCCGAAAGTTTCTGGCAACCATGTGCTTTTTAAAGATTACTTTCCTATTTCTCTATGAAGGTTTCTAAGACCTTCAAACCCAGAGTGTGTAACTAACCTCCCATTTCCAGATCAGCCTCTGTGTAATTCTTTCTGTGTATTCAACTGACACACAACAGCAAAAGTGAGCTTCTATACCTCAGCCTTTGAATTGCCTCCAACCTAGGAAACTGTTCACTTCGGCCTCCGTCCAGGACTTTGAAATTGTGTCATCCTGATATGTGGACCACAGAAGCCTCGCTCATGCCTGCATCAGTCCTTACAAACTCTTCAGCTGCCTTATCAACACCTTCCCTCCATTTGGAAAGACCTTCCCTCTGCGGGATGCTGGAACATACTGGTCCTGGAGCCTTTGTAGATCATGTTATCTCTGCCATTTAACTTCCTGTTCCCCCACATTTTAGTGTAAAACAGAAGATGACTATAGTTTTTACCCCTGTGGGGTTGCGTGGGGATGTAGGGACTTATCTAAAAAGTCTTACATCAGAGTCTCACGTAAATAAGCATTTAGGGCAGGGGAGATGGCTCAGTGGGGAAAGCATTTACTGAGCAAGAATGAGAACCACAGGTTAAATCTCTAGAATCCACGGAAAATTTACTAGACTTGGTTTGTAATCCCAGTGTTCTTATGTTGAGGTGAGAGGTAGAGACAGTAGAATCTCTGCAAACTTCTGGGCCGGGGAATGGTAAACAACAAGACCCCTTTCCTCAAACAAAGTGGCAGGCAAGGACTGACAAGCAAGAGTCTTCTGACCACCATACAGGTGCTATGGAACCTACTACCACTTACACACTTGGATGCATGTGTGCATGTGCACAAGCGTACACACACACATACACACACATACACATGGATTTAAAAGAACATCCATTAAATATTACTAATAAAATAAATATTAATATCTTGTCATTAAAACTTTTCTAGGGCTTTAAAGCAAATCTATATAATAAAGTTGAAATGTTTTGGTCGGTACATATAACTTTCCAAGAAGCAACTCTGGTTACAAACATACATACATACATTCATACATGCATACATAAATACACACACACACACACACACACACACACACACACACACACACACACACTGCTTCTTTCCAGGTAGCACTGTAGTACTTCACTCTGCCACCTACAAACACTCATGTGCTTCCTCCGCCTGGGCGGAAAGCTAAGCACTTTCTAGGTACTGCCAACGTTTGTTCTCAATGCCCAGCTTCATAGCTGAGCTAAATGAGAAGGTAAGTCTACTGAGTAACATCACACAATTAGACAGTAGGGAAACCTGAGCATGTCCCAAGTCCTTTGGACACCAAGTCCTAATTGTTTGACTCTGCCTCTAGAAGTTTCTGAAGAGGTGTGTACAGACAGACATTCTCAAAGTCATCTGGGAAGGAATTTCAAGGGCTCATTTTGTGTTTATAATTCCTAAACAGAATACATCTTCCATCTGGGAAGTCTTCATGTTGTTGTCCAAACATCTGACAATTCCTGGGACTGGGACATTTTAAACATAGTTCCTGGAAGCTCATGCTCAGCAAAAATGATTCTCCCTGAGGGTGTCTTCCATTGCTAGTGGGACTAAGCCTGATTCATCCATTTAATTAAAATACTGGGGTCCTAACCACAACTTTCTTCCTTTCCCAGATAACCCTTCCTGAGCCAAGGGACCAGTAGAAACACAACACAGGGGGGCAGGAGAGATAACACAACACTTAAGAGCACTTACCACCCTTTTAGAAGACCCGAGTTCAATCTCTAGCACATGGTCCCTCACAACTTCCAGTAACTCCAGTTCTAGAGGATGGAATATCTTCCTCTAATCTGTGCTGGCACTTCAATACACACTCAAGAACACACCTACACATAAAAGAAAAGAGATATTTTTAAAGTAAAGAAAATGCAAGAAGACCCACCTTCTCTAAGAAGTCACTAGGCATGTGGCAGTAGTGGCAGACAGGGTCGCCATGTTGATCTGCAAGGCAGCACATCCCTGGCTGGGGGCACAGAAGGTCTTCATTACCCACAGATAATTGGCACTGTGGTAAAAATGCTGCTTCACATGAACCCATCAGAGAGAGGAGAGACTACATTTTCAAAAGAATCTGCAAAACCCCAGATATTTGGGGCTTTAACTTGGAAAACAAAGCCGGTGATTATGAAAACAAGCTTATTTTATTTACTATTTAACAAAATACAGGAATTAAAACGTTTACCTCTTGTAAAATAGGCAACACGAATTGGGTGTGTATTGGTTGTGACAAATTATGTAATGGCTACATTCGGTTTGCCTTATACTTTGGTAGCTGTCAAAGTAACCCCCTCCCCCAAGAACTCATCACCATTTCGCAATGGCTGGAGTAATCTCGGTACTCCAAATCACTCTCCTTCAGAGCTTCAGTGGCATCTTCAGTCTGGTTATTCCTCTCATTTGTTTTAATCCTGACTGATTGATTTTTGTCAACTTCTGTTTCAAGGAATCAAAAATACACCAAGAGAGCAATTTCCTGCTTCTTTCCTGGAGGCAAAGAAAACTCATGACAGAAAGTTTTATCTCAGTTCATGATCTACACAGGGGATCCAGCATTGGGTTCTGACTGGTACCCCAAAGAGAGAGACCCTATGTTCTTGGAACAAAAGAATGGCAAACCTAGCCAGCATACAGGGAGATCAAGAATCCATGGTTCCCACTGCCGAGACCTCAGAAACCCATAAAAACAGTTGTTTTATGGGAAAACTTAGCAGAGCACTGCCCAAGTCCATTTTAAAGGCTTGAAATGCTTTGACATGTGGCAATCATTATGTGTTCTCTGCTGCCTATCTTGCACAAGCCTTTCTTCTTCCCTCCCCCAAGGAAAACATTTCAGAGGCCTGTGTTGACCATATTTTATAGGAAGTACTTCACAGAAAGCCTGGCTTAGCAGCCATCTCAAGACCCAAATACTGGACATAGTATGCCGTCTTGGGATAGACCCCTAGATAGGTAGCTATTTAACAATAAAAGGGCACACAACTCCTCTCTGAGGTTTGCTTTAGAGAAACCTTAGGTGACTTGAATGATCTACATGGTAAAGCTAAACACATTGTCCTATTTGGACAGGAGGCCATGTGAACTTCATGCCCCATGTAGGAAGAATAGGGGTTTCCTAAAGGTTGAGTGACAGAGGTCAAGATGAACTGTCTGGAATGTCCTCGTGGTTCCTTTTGTTTCAAAGACATACCATGTTCCTCGGTACCAGCATACTCCTGTTCAGGTACCTCTGAGATCTGGGGAGACAGGTGGACTCTCCATCACTCCCCTCCCTGTCCTGACCACGGGAGCAGATGGTAGAACATAGCCACAGCACATTCTCGGGAAACTCCTCTCCAATGTGACTTTGATGTGGTTCCTCTCAGAAAAATCATCCAAAATGTCCCAAGGAAACAAAAACTAGTTGAATCCAACTGTGTGAGAAGGTGGAATCCAGATTCACTCCACAACAGAGACCGTAGCATGTTCTACACATTCCTTCTTGATCTTGGCCCAAGCCAGCATAGGCGAGACCCACAAGAAACATATGATGGCCTACTTTAGAATTTGCCATCTGTCAATAAAATTCATTCTCTGTACCAAAATCCCTGGGAGGAAATTTGTGCAGACATTTGTTTTCCAAAAACATTAAGGGCTTCTATTAAAAGAACAAACTCAACGTCTTCCATTCTCCTCTAGTGGAAGTGTAAATTTCCACACTTTCTGGATGCCACAATAGCTCTCGTCTGAAATGCATAGTTTAGGACTCAATAATTCTTCTTCTTGCAGCATTTCCAAGCATGTCTAACTAGGGGGTGGGGGGGACTCATCTCCTGTCAAATTTGGACTTCCACAATCAAAATAAATTAAATGCCAAACAAAAAACAAACAAAACCAGCATTGAATTATAACATACTACTTGTTTAAAAGCTCTGTTAGAGATGGCAAAGGAGGCCATGACATCTGCCACCCTGAAAAACAGATAACAAACCTCTTTAGAGAGTCACCCCTCACTCCATCTAGGTGACACACATGCAAATCTATCTAAATAAGAAGCCTGTATTTTCTCTTTGGGGTAATTGCTTGGTGTGTGTGTGCGCATACATGTAGGCAGTATCAGTTACTGATCCACAGACTCCATCTACCTTGTTTTTGAAGGCAGAGTCTCGCTGGCCAGGAACGCTTATAAACCCCAAGGATCTACTTGTCTTCATCCTTCTACCAAGCCTGATTTTTTTTTTCGTTTTGTTTTGTTTTCTTTCATGTGGGTGCTGGAAACTAAACTCAGGGCCTCCCACTTATGTGGCAAGCACTTGATTGACTAATCTGTCTCCTCAGCTGTGCTTTCTTTCTTGAAGAAAGACGTTGAATTCTCTTTCTTCTGATTGTTTCTTTTATGCATTTTCTTAGAAATGAATGAATGAATGAATAAATAAAACAAAAACAAGTGGTCAAAATCTGAGTGAAAGATGAAATAGAAGACTGTGCATGCTCACACAAACGGATGCCTATAACCTACAGCTTGTTAAGGCACATTAAGGACTGAAGGACACAATATTATATATGGTTATGAAAAATTAACAATGAATTCCAAGTCTCTTAAGCAAGAACTGTTTGAATAAATTATGCTGAATCCTTATAACTAATGTTACTCGAGGTCTTTTTTTTTAAATTGTGTTTTCAAGTGATTTTCATTACTTGGGAAATGTAATGGTATATTAAATAGAAAAATAAAAGCTAAATTAAATCCAAATAAACATTGTATTTTCCAATTATGAATAACTATGTACATCTGCATGGGAAGAAAAAAAAGGCGTGATTATTTTTAGATGCTGGGATTATAAACACATTTAGTCATATTAATTTCTTTTTGTACTTGGCCCTAGTTTTCCAACTTGTATTTTTTTCCTGATTTTCACGAAAGACCTTCAGCATGCACTCTAGACGCTGGAGGCCTTACCAGAGACAACTGGACATGGTCTGTGGCCTTCTGAGTCAACGTTTACTTTAATATAAAGAACTGAGAGTAGTCATATACACCTGTGTTTATCTTCTTAGTGTTTACCTTTTTAGTCAGCATCCAATCATCCCGCTAATAAAACAGCATTCTAATTTCTCACTGAAAAACCACTTCCTCCTCATTGCCAGCTGTGTAGGTTTTGTGCAGGAGGGGGTGGGAGTGGGGAGTCGCACTGACTCTAAGCTCCAGCTGCATCTGTGATGATCCTAGAGTTTGTGCCCTCCCCAAATCCTTAAGTTGAGCTCAAATTCTGTGTGTGATGGTGCAAAGCAGTGGTATCTTTAGGAGGGTTAGGATAGAGACCTAAGAGCCTTGCCACCATTTGAGGACAGAGAAGAAAGACACACATCATCTGTATCCCAGAGGTAATACTCTCATAGCTGATCCACTAAACCTTGAACGTAGACATCCCAACTTCTAGAAACTGTATGGAATAAGTGACTATTGTTTAAAGGCATCTTAGTATGGTATATTTAATCACTACAGCCCTAGGAGAGAAGCAGAAGGAACAAGTCCCTGGATAGCTTCAACACGTCCTACACAAAGTATCACTGATAGCCGGCTTATACTGGGTATGTGACCACATCTGACAAACCAGAGAATGATTTCCAAGATGTGCCAGACTAATGCTAAGGGATGAGGCCTGGTCCACTGCACTTAGCACTATAAGGACAAAAGGTCAAGAATTTTTGCAGCTACACAGGGACTCCCTAGAATGGCTGGGAGGGCCACCAGGGCTAATAAAAACATAAAGGAAGTGAGATTCTGTGTAATGACATTCTTTGGCACCTGGATTAAGCCTTGCTTGAAGCTATGCTTTGGACTTTTCCATTACCTGAGCCAATAAATTCCCTTTATTTTTTAATCCAATTTGAGAGCTTTCTGTTGATTGTAGCCTAAGGAAATCTAACTGATAGGTTTATGCAAAGCCAACTGCTAGTTGTAGTGATCGGTTCTATTTCAGGGCTGGGGGATCTGAAAGCCAGGTCTCAGTCTTTTCTTAAGCAGTAGCCATTTGTTAGGGTAAGCCCTTTCCCAGTCTGACAGAGCATCTGCAAGTGAAGTGTCTGGACAAACTGGATCTTTACTGTCTTTGTTAAGCAGGACACACCATCCAGGGAGTATGTGTTCTGTAGGCCTCAAGTTTGAAAGAAAAATAAGGAAGCTATGACAGGTCTTTATAAACTTGAAGACTGCTTTGTTTTGTCCTTTCTTTCCAGACAGGGTCTCATGTGGCCCTAACTGGCCTCTAACTCGCTATGTAGCTGAGGATGACCTTGAACCCCTGATTGTCTTGCCTTACCTCCCAGCTGCTAGGACTATAGGCATGTATCACCACATCTGGTTTCATGGGGAGCTAGAGTCAGACCCAGGGTCTCCTGCATGGTAGGCAAGCATTGAACCAACTGATTCCTGCCAACTTAAACTGTTGACTTGTTCCCCATTTGCGGTATTCTAAAACCCAGGGCCCCAGATCTAAATACGCACTCCAGCTGAGTTTTTCTAAACCTAAAGACAAAAACCCTTGATTGTGCTTATTTTTATTTCTGGTTAAGAGTAGCCGACTCATAAATATTGTCAAAATCTCTCTCCTTGTGATAGTTTAAAATTCACAGTTATCAAAAGGCCCACCCCTAATTCTCATCTATACAGTTGTCACAAAATAATAGTTATTTTCCTTCACAGAAGAAATTCTTTATATGTCTACAAAATTAGAATCTGCATCTGCAGGGCTCTCTGTGTTTGCATTCCTGAAGTGAGTTACAATTGGTTTAGAAAAACTATAAATCTCCCCTCTCTCTCTCTCTCTTACTCTCTCTCTCTCTCTCTCCTCCCCTCCCCCTCTCTCTCTTCATTAGATATTTTTCTGAATGGTTGTCTGAATAATATGTTTTCTCATGTTCCCCCCCCCTCCCCATGGCATGTGATTCTGACTGACCTGACTTCATGTGAAATTTCTTTTTAGAACTTATGATATTTTGTAGAAAAAAAAATAGTTCCATTCTATACAATGAAGTCAAGCATCATAGAAAGCTGGCAAGCATGGCTTCTTGCAGAGACAACCTTCCCAAATCAAGCCAGTGATGGCAGCTCAGGTCTGTAATCTCCATACTTGGGAACCTGAGGCAGGAAGATGGCCATGAGTCTGATGTCAGCACAGGCTACACAGCGAGTTCCAGACCACCCTGGGCTGAAGAGAGTGAGGTCCACACTCCGGCATGCATGCACACGTGCGTGTGCATGCACAGTCACAGCAGCCTACAGATGAAGGCAAAGACCACCACTGGCACTCTACAGCTATGGAGTCCAAGACACAGCTTGGTTCTAGAGCTGAGGCGACGAGGACTCCTTTGTTTAAATTTGGTTTTGTTTCCCTTTGCTCACTTTCTGTTCTTAATTTTGAAGTGACTGCAAGTAACACAAGAGTTGCTAATTTGGGTATAAAGAGCTTTTCCCCTGAACCTCTGAGGAGCGAGGTGCTATGTCGCACGGTTCGGTAGCATCTTCCTGGGCATGCTACGGGTCCAGATCAGGCCTGTTGTCGTGGTTGTCAAGCTTGGAAAAGATGCCCAACTTTTCCCTTTCACAATCATTTCAATGACTTTTGAAGCTTATCTACTTATCACTAATTGTATTGCTGGCTGTTTACAGCTTGGGTGTTCGAGCATCAGATGCTGGTCATGCATCCCTGTGGAGATCAGAGGAATGTCCCATGGGGTGGAAAGCCATGTCATTCTATCCTATCATTGGTAATGCTCATGCTGATAATTTGATTGAGGTATGTTTTAGCCACCACAAAATAATTTCCTTTCCCATTTGTCAAACACTTTGTAACTGGATACATAAAAACATCTAAACTGCCTAATTAAAAAAAAAATCTTTCAATTTATCCATTTTTATCAATATGGAATAAAAGTTTCTTATTTAGTCAAGGGGGTTATAAGTTATTATTTATTTTGATACTCAAATTGCCTTTAAGTTAGCCAGATCAAATGATCTGTGGTGGTCAGCTGAGCATCTCTCTTATGTTTTGAGTGCTTTCTTACTTTTTGGTGAAAGAAGTCTCATTTACATCTTGGCTTTCTTAGATTCATTGTGACTTTCTTCAAGGAGCCCTGGAGGTATATCGAAAGCAGAGTCTAAATGCTAGGGATACCTTTGGGTATTGCTGTCACCAGGCCTTCTCTGGAGCCAGTGCTAAGAAGTAAATTCAGACATCTAAACATAGGTGTATGCATATATGTATAGTTCATACTTACACACATTCATTTACATATACAGAATATACATATGTGTAAATGCACACATATGCAAATGCACATGTGTTTATTACTCCTCTATGTATCCCTTTATCTTTAAATTTATGGGTTCACACTATCTTCAATCTGCCATCTCAGAGTCCACAATTCTTGAAAACCACAGTTTCTCCCCTCTTCTCTTTGTAGCTTCCAGTAACAGACAAAATCCTTTGATAGAAATTATCCTTATTTGTTCTGTTCAAATAATCTCTTGCCTGTGTTTGAAAGAGCATCTCAAGGCCAACAGAAATGCCTGCATTTGGGGCCCGGTGCTTTTATCAACCCAGCTAGAGCTGTAATAATAGCACATCCAAAAAGAAGACAGTGAAGACAACCCCAAAGCCGGCCTCACTCCTGGCTACCAGGCTGTTTTGTCTGCTGACACACTGTCTGTGGTGAGACCCCCAGCCTGCTGGACAAGACAGAGAAGATGATCTCACGGGAAAGCAGAGTGGTGGCAGCTCTCTCCTGCTTCTGGAAATATGTACACTAGACAGAGGTCTAGGGTCAGCCCAGCCAAGTTACTGATGATGGTGGCAGAAGCCTAATCAGTTGCCCATTTTTTTCATGCTAAAAAATGCAGATCCAGTCAGGACAAAAGAAGCACATGAGTCTGGTTGCTGGCCAAGACCCCTCTAGACGTTCCCACAGCCAATAGTCTGCAAAGATTTTTCTGTCCCAGCTTTTTGCAGACTTGAGCAAGAGTCACAAAACTCTAAGTTACAAAACTAGGCACAGTCCTAGTAGCTTGATACTTCAGAAAGTGATTCCTGGCTCCAAACAGGTGGGGCTTCCATACATGAGAACCAAAAAATTTTGTTTCCTAGAGTTTTTGAGACATAGTCACATGGTCTTGCTATGTAGCCTTACTTGGCCAGGCACTCATTGTGTAGTCCTAACTGTTAGCAATCCTCCTGCCTCAGCAGCCCAAGTACTGGAATTACAAGTGTAATACACTGGGCCTGGGTTTAGAGACAGCTCTTTTGTAGGGCATGTGGGACCGTGTTACCAGACAGGCACAACAATGTTGAATGAACTCAAATCCCGGGAATCTCAGAATTGAAAATGGCAGGATTGGAGTCATTCCCTACCTGCCTCTACCTGCTCTGGAACATATAACCATGACACCCCATTGAGGACCATGGGCACTAGGTCACATAGCATAAACACTTGGAGTTCTCCATGCTAATGAGGAACCTAGATAGCCCCATGAGCATTCAGCCAGTGAGCATCCTTTCCTGGGCATTCCTTCCAGCAAAACGAATCCCTGGTTCATCCTGAACAAAGTATATGCATTCACATCCACCATCAAATAAACCAGTATGAACAAGCAAAGACCATCTCTTCATTAAGGATCACCGCAGAGAAGACCTTTGTCTTAAAAAGTCATGTCTAAAACTCCCAAAGAAGGCTTTCTGTCCACCAGCCTGCTCTGTACTCTCAGCACTCACTCCAGATCAGACTGGTTCGGTCCATCCTGGGCTCTGCCTTTCCCCTCTCTGCCTGGCATGCAGATGTCTGGGGGGAAAGCAGACCCATGGACCCCTGGTTCCCCATTCCCTCTCTCGGCACTATAGGGACAGCGCTTGGGTACCCAGAGAGGAGACCAGAAACCACTGTAGATTCTGCTTTGGGAAGGAAAAAATAAGGACAGAGAAAGAGAGAAAGCCAGGAGTCAGGTATAAACTTTAGAACCCTGCCCAGAGAGACCTACTTTTTCTAGCTTATACCCCAAATCCCAAAGTTTCCCAAGGTTTCAGAATCTTCCATAATATCAACCACCAGCTGATGAGCAAGTGTCAGAATACAAGATGGAGGAACTGGGAGATTCAAACCCAGAAACCAAGAGAGCTAGGGTTCAAACCCATAGACCATTTCAAATCTCCAGTACAATCCTCTGTCATCTGAGATCTTAGATATGGCTGGAAAAAATTATAAACACTATGCTGGAATAAGCCAGCTGGGAGTCACTGAAGCAGCTCCTGTACGGCTTCTGCCTAGAAACTTAAGGAGGATAGAAGATGTAGCAGCTCTGAGGAGACACTAGAGCTTGGAGGAGACACTACCAGGTAGTACTCATCCCCTTTGTGGTTAGAATTACCCTCCCCTATTAGAGGTGAAACCCTTGGTCCATAGGTAAGACCCCTGAGGCATTACATTCAACAAGTTCATTATCATATGGGAAAAATGCATGTTTGAAAAGCCAGGTTCTTTAACGGCTATGAGTCTTACAACTTCCTAAAGCCCCCCAGGCTCTTTGCTGTGCTGAAGAACCAAATTAGGCTTAATATGATCTAATGTACAGGTCTGAATTATGCCCTGAGGATACTTTCTGGGAGATGAAAGGACCAATATGCTTATAAAGTTCTATTACTCTTTAAAAGGGACTTTTAAAATGTTGGAAGTACCTCCTGGCTAAGGGAAGGATTAGATGGCGGGCTTTCAGTTCCTTACTCCTAATGTAAACACCGGGTACTCCCAGTGTTCAGCCTCAGCTGACTGTCTTTACACAAAGCAAACAGATGCAAGGCCTTGGGCCTTTGTCTCTGAAGTCAGTTTAATGACTAGGGCAAAGTGAGATGTTTAGTCTGATTAAAGGCTCTGCTCTTCAAAGCCATACCTTCGTCCATGTGGGAAATGACAGTGTTTATGTAAGTGCCAGTGCTCCGTTGGTGGATAGATGGAGTGTGGGCAGTAAGCAAATCTTCCTGCAGACAGGAAAATGCCACGTTTCATTTTTACAAAGAAGAGAAGGATGCCCCATTGTGCTCTGTGTTGAGTAGGTCACTCATGGCTTCACAGGACAAGAGCAATCCAAGAGAGCCAGGCAGTGAACAAAAGTGAACACATACCAATTACATCTTTAAGCTCTCCATAATTTTAATAAGTAATGTTTTATGATAGAAATGTGGAAATTAGAGAATAGCAAAGCCAACAAAGTATTACTTATGGTCTTATCATCTAGAAATACACACATTATATTCTTAGTGTATATATTTTCATTATTCTCCAAGCCCTTGCTAGAAGCACTTTCTACAAAACTTGTGGTCATGGAGTTCTGGGGCCTCCCTTTTCCTACCTGTCACATCTAGAATAGTGAATACCACCATTTTTAATGCTTGTTGATTTATCATTTGTATATATCATTTATCATACTTTAATTAATGTAAAATTATTGGACATAGACGTTATCTTCAATTCCTCCATATTGTGAAGGGCTAGGATTATAAAAGATAATAGTCAGGAATATTTTCTGAGTATGAGTGTTTTTCCATGGCTGGGAGGATTGTTTGCTTCCAAGCTTGGCCCCCGTTTGTGACAGTGGCCTGCATCCTCTGGAGCCTGGAATGAACCAGGGAAGACACTACACCTATGGTTGCAGAAGGAACTGCATGGAGCTGTGAGGCAAAGCCAGTGAAGATATCCCCAGAGAAAAGGACCGAAGTTGGAAGTAGATTTATCAAAGAGGAACAAGGGGGAGATATGAAGTCTAGAAAAAGAGAGAAAAGAGTTGAGAGTGGAGAGAAAGGGGGAAGGAAAAAGAGCAGGGAGAGAAAGGAGGGAAGGGCGGGAAGTTAGAAAACAAATGGAAGAGCAAAGAGGAGACAGGTGGCGGGGGAAGGACAGGAGAAAGTCTGGCCATGATTAACTTCAAAATTGCATTTTACATCATTAACTATTTAGGTAGATGTTATTATCTCTTATTATTTTTTTTTAATCTCGGAACCTCAGTTTCTTCATCAGCACACTGGGGGTGCCATAGGAAGAGTTTCCATTAAGATTAATTGAAAAGGGACAGTGTGTGTTGATTAAATTAGTAGAACATTCCAGGGATATTGTTCAACAGTGACTTGCTGCAGGAACTTAGATGATGTCATGTGGCCCTGGTGCTGCATGTCTCCAAGTTCTCTCCAATCTCTGCCAGCTTCACATCAGGCCGCCTATGATGACACACCTCTAAGACTTACTTCAAATACATCTGTCTGAATTCCTGCCTACATGTTAATCACTGGTAATTCTGTCATATTGATAGAATATCCTGACTGGCCAGGCCCAGATCACATGTTCTATCCCTGGATCCATGAATAGAGGTCAACCTGAAACTATAGACTATCAAAGAAGTCTCTTCTCCAAAAGACGTGTAGGCTACTGTCCCAGGGAAGAGCAAGTCAAAGCTGGGAAGGCCAACAGTGCTGCTCCACATCAGAGTCTTTATGATGCTGTAAGTCTGTAAAGTAACCCTATACCATAGACGGAATCAGTACCACTCCTCCCTGCTCTGTGTGTGTGTGTGTGTGTGTGTGTGTGTGCTCATGTCTATGTGTGTGTGTGTGTGTGTGTGTGTGTGTGTGTGTGTGTGTGTGTGTGTGTGTGCTCATGTCTATGTGTATATGCATGTGTGCATGTAGGTCTGTGTGTAGGCCATAAATCAACCCCGGTGTTATTTCATAGATGCTGTACACCTTTATGCAGTGACAGGGTATCACTGGCTTGAGACTTATGAAGTAGTCAAGACTGTTCAGCCAGGGAACCCAGGGCCCTCCTAAGTCTAGCTAACCAGTGCTAAGATCAAAAGCTCCCACCACTATTCCTGTTGCTTTTAGCTTGGGCCCTGTAGATAGAGCTCAGGTCCTTATTCTTGCAATGCAAGCACATTACCAGTTGAGCAGTCTCTTCACCTCACTTCCCTACACTCCTGACTGGCAGAAAACTGAGACTTGGAAAGATGACTTACTTCCCAGAGTCTTTGAACTGGTAAGAAACAAACCTATCATCTTGCTGATTCTTTTAGCCTGAAAGACAGGCTTTAATGAAAAACCATTTTGGTCAAGGCTACCTTCCATAACAGACCTCTTCAGGATCAAGCCTGGGCTAGCCATGTGCTCCATCACCTCCTCACTAGCTGACTGGGCCACAAAGTGACTGGACATCTTCATTCTGTTCTCTACTGACTTTGTCCTAGGGATAGACTGGCAGATAGCTGCATCTGCTGGGGATCTGTAGAGATTAATTGCCCTTCAGAAACTGGCAGCAGGTGTGCAAGGGAAATTTCCCAATGTAAACAGTTGTCTGCCACATGCACTCATCCAGAGCCAGGGGCAAGAAAGCGATGATACACTGGCAATGCTCTGCCCTGTGGCACAAATGACATGAACCAGCTCATCTCTTGGCTGGTGTTACTGAAAGCAAATCTAAACTTTGCAATTATTTGTGTTGTAAAACCAGAAGGGTTCTTGTGTCCTATAAAGTCTCTTGTGTCCTATAAAGAAAGACCCACTTCACAAGTGAGCTCAATATGAGATTCTAAGGTAGATACCAGGACCTAATCAGCACTGGCTCAGCTGTAGGATGCAGTAGACGAGAGCTCAATTTCAATAATCAGATGCCAGAGCTAATCTGAGATCTCTATAGACCTCACAATTTTATCATCTGTAAGATGGGAATATGTAACCTCATAGGACTAGCTGCATGTCTGTCTCTCACTTCATTGAGTCGATTTTTATTGTTCACCAAGGACAAGCCAGGGAGGGTTAGAGAGCAGGTACCACAGGCCAGTCTCTGCTTCCTTGGACCTGCAGGTTACTAAAGGCTGCTAATAAAGCCTGAAGACAGTGCAGAGGATGTTTGGTTACTAAGGAGAGAATAAGAAGTGCTAGCAGATGTGATGGTCAAATGGGACATGTGACCCTATTAAGGATAAGTAAGACTTGGCTAGATAAAGACGAGGGTCAAGTGTCATTTCCTGAAGCTTTGACCCATTCCTGTCCAGCAAGGTAGCCTAGTCCTCCATGTCCCAATTGCTGTTGGGCCTGGGACTCTCTCTGGATCCCTTTTCAGACAGAGACAGTGGAATCAAAACCCAAAAGGCACATCAGGCAGCAGAATAGACCCAGTGGACAATAGACAAAGGTGTTCTCAGACAAGGGATTTTGCTTAAAAAAAAAAAAAAAAAAAAAAAAAGATGATACTGAAATGCTCGGCAGTTAACAGGAAATTATAAGACAGTGAAATGAAAGTCCCAAAGGAGTCACTGTGCGCTGAAATGAACACCTCAGCAGCACACTAAGACCGAAGAATGAAGCAGAGGATTCAGTCCATGAGATCATCAGAGTGACTCTTAAAGAAGCAGAGCAAAATGGAAGATTTAACAGAGAGTGCTGAGAAAATACTTTCCAACTCATCCAGTAAGAGAATAATAAGATGCACAGGGAGCATTAGCATCATAGAAAGAAAAATAACAGGCCATCTTGCTAACAAATAGAAAGTCAAAATCCTACATGAATGGAGTGAACCAGATCCACTGATTTATGGAAAGGCAAACACAGCACAGCCAACGTGGGCTTGCTTCAGGAATTCATGCTGTTTGAACATTTGAAACTCAGTTACTGCTGGCTGGGACTTACAACTCAATACTTGGGAGGCAGAGGCAGGAGGATCATGAGTTTGGGAACAAGAACTGAATATCATCTTACCTAGCCGAAATGATTATCATCCAAAAGTCACAGAGATGGCCACTGCTGGTGGGGATGCAGAAGAATCTGTCCTCTCACACAGTCGGTGGGAGTTTCAATTTTATGACACATGTGGAAAACAAGATGGAGATTCCTCAGGAACCACAGAGTGGAGCTACCATTTGACCCAACAACTCTACTACAGAGTATGTATCCAGAGGATCACAATGCCACAAAGACACTTGCATTCCATATTTAAAGTATGTTTCATCAATATCTATATGATGGAATCATCTTAGATGCTCATTAGTGGTTGGAGCAGATATAGACAAGGGGTCATAGACACAAAACAGATTATTATTAATTAGCCAGAAAAATAGTGGAATTCTGTCATCTGGAGCAAGGTGGATGGAGACAGAGGTCATTACATTAAGTGAAATAAGCCAGGCACAGAAAGCCAAGACCCACATGTCCTTGCTCACTTGGAAAACTAGAAAGTCAGCCCACAGGAGAATAAATGGAAATGGGGTCACTAGTATCTAGGAAAGGAACAGATGGGGGCCAGAGAGAGGTTTTCTGTGAGTGCTAAAATACAGTTGGAAATTAGAAATGTAGTTCTGATTTTCTCTAGCACTGTAGGGTAAGTACTGGCTTAAAAATCTATGATACATTTCAAAATGACCTAAACAGAAAAACAAGATTCACAGCATGAGAAATGATTAACATTTGAAGAATTAGGGATGCTTACTGCTTGGTCTGATGCCTACCCACTGGGTGCATGTATCATATTACCATCATGTACCATACTAAACCTCTACCAGTGTCATGTCTCAATAAATAAATAGTTTTGAAAATAATTAAATTTCAACAAGTAAAAGAAGTAAATTATTTAATCTCCAAATATAATAAAGATGCAAGCACACACACACACACACACACACACACAAAAAAAAAACCTGCAATGCCCAGGGATTTAGGGACTAGATAAATATCATTATTTTGTAATTCTGGTTTTTTACATATAGACATGGGTTCAGATGACTCCATGTTCTGGAGAGCTCAGTCTGTCAGGGATGAGCAGGTGGTGGTAGT
Organism: Uromys caudimaculatus; assembly: GCA_028551405.1. NCBI lineage: Eukaryota > Metazoa > Chordata > Mammalia > Rodentia > Muridae > Uromys > Uromys caudimaculatus. The sequence goes on along the minus strand of CM052708.1, from coordinate 78,286,410 downwards.
GAGAAATTGTGAAGTGTTCTCAGGAACCATCATCTATAGACTACTGTAATGCTAAAACGCAGTAATTCTACCCCATATCCATAGTGCTGTTTATCCTTCTGCCTGGCACTGGTAGGTGGTAAGCATGCATTAAGCCAAAGTGACCTACATGAGCAGGCCATCCCTTCCTTAAGATTATAATATCCATTCCTTAAGATCACTTGTTTTAGCAACTCACCCTCAAGGTAGTAAATCCATAATAAAGTAACAGAAACAATAATCATTTATCTGATTCAAGAGAAAGGTTGTTTTGGAGCTATACTAGAAATGCCAATGGACCAAGCACCGAAAGACAATGAGTTAAACCATTCAGTATAGAGAAGAACAAGCAATGAATTCATTCACCGAGACTGAGAAATAAATAACTACACTGGGGCTGGTGAGATGGTTCAGTGTGCAAAGGCATTTGCCACCAAGCCTGGCAACTTGTGTTGGATTTCTGGGACCCATACAGGGAAAGAAGAAAGTTCCTCTGGCAAGTTGTTCTCTGACCTCTTCATGTGTGCTATGTGTCCTGCACACCCATACACAGACAAAATAAAGTTAAAAAAAAATAAATAAATGTCTAAAAATTATGGGAAGCCAGTGGCTTTCCAGTGGACTGAGGTGAAGTGATTTGCTCTTGAACCCAAAGTCAGCAGGGTAACACATGTAGGTCATGAAGTGACTCAGGAGGCCCCTTCAGTGTTCCAAAGGCATCATGGGAAAGAATTTTCCCACCTCACTCCCTGGCTATCTCAGCTGCCTGCTAGAAGCGGTCACTTAAGTCCTAGCTCCCCGTATTGAACATCACCGAACATGGTCTTCTGTCCTTTCCAATGGCTTCATTTCTCCAGCCTGCAATAGGAGAGGCTTAGATGGCTTCTCAGGGATAAAAGGCATTTTCGGTCCAAGGACCTTCGTTTTGACCTGCAGCTGCTGGCTTACCATTTCGTTTATGCCTGCTCATGGCTGGACCCATTCACTGGGACAGAGCTTTATGCAGCCTGGGTGAAGGCAGTGCATGTGAAAGAAACACAAGAGACTTTAATTAACTGCTCCTGGGATGTCTCTGAGGGCTGGTGAGAGGAAGGGATGTCCATGAGGGTAATTTCTTGCCTAGGTACCCAAAGCCTCCATGTATGGTCTAAAGTTAAAACAAAATAAAGAAGCTGAGTTAATCTAGGTCCACATCCTACCCTCTGTTTAATACATTAACTGTTTCTTTAACTTAATTGGGTGATTTTGAGGACTGGCCAAAGAGTATTTTGTCTGGATAACATTGTAGGTCTTTATTACCGGTTTTATGTTGAGGGGGGGTGTGTTTTACAGTATTAAACTAATCAGAGGTAAAGCCACTTATCGATGGTTAGGGGCTAAAGAAACCCACAGGGCATCTCCTGGACTTTCTTGTACCCATTCACTGGCTGAACCACATGAAAATTGCATAGGAATGAGGAGGTCTAAGGGTGAGGTCTATCAAGACTGAAGGAGAACCATTCCTAAGTTTCTGAAAGGAGGGGGCAGGATTGCATGAGATAGTATGAGCACCCTGAGTCTATAGGTTATTGCTGGAAGGGCCGGGCTCTGTTGTGAGCATCTTACAGGCTCCATTGTTTAAACATATCCTGATACAACAATGCTGGCTTTGTGATCTGGACTAAGTCATGTTGCTTCAGCATTGCAGCTCTCTCATCTGCAAAATAAGCAGTGAGCAGAACCACTCTCTCCCAGGCATGTTGTAAAGCACAGGTAACACATACATGCAATATGCATGCCTAAGGGGCCGGTGACTGCCCCCCCCCTACTTTTTCCTTTGCTCATGAGAGTTGATCCGAGAGTCCTATAAACTTAGGCTATATGCGTAGATGTCACACACTCTAATTCAAATCCAAATGTGACTACCGTGTACCAGCTCTATTCACTATGCTTCATTACTTCATCCTTTAAGCATGCACTTTCTATAATCACATAGCCGAAGGACATTCTTATGAAACAAATGATTCAGACTGGACTCAGGCCCCAGCAGATGGCTGAGGGTACTGCTTCAGGGAAGACGGTGCGATCCCACCAGGCACTGATGATTGATCTGTTCCATGGAAACAGGCAAGCTGAGCCTAATGATGCCGCACAATGCAGAAGTTCAGTTGATTAATGATCCACCAAGGACCATGAAGGGACCGATGATTAATATTTATTGTTTTCATTGACGATAAGAACATTGCCAATTCAGTTGGAAATGACTACTGCAAAGTAGTGTGAAGTTCTGGAACAGAGACAAATGGGGCAGGCCCAGGAGCCAGCTTTCTTGAGCTAAAGGGAGGTATTTATCATAGGGTTACCATCACCCAGAGAGAAAGCCTCCCAAATAAAAGTTAAGAGCAAACTAGCTTTCTCACAAGTTGATAAAGCCATGCCCAAAGGGACAATAGAGGCAAGCCCATTCTGTTAAAAAAAAAAAAAAAAGAAGAAGAAGAAGAAGAATCATGAATTAATGAGAGACTCAACTTGAGCCAAAGGGTCAAAAATGACATAGGGGACCCCGGCTGTTGGTTGACAGTCACCATGTGTGGAGAAGTGGCCTGGAATTATCATGAAACAATCAAGAGGAAACCTGTCACATAAAGAACTGGAGTCTAAGTCCAGGGATATCATGAAAACTGGGACATCCAAGAAAAATGCAGTCTTACTTAGCTATGCTAAGGGCAGGATAATGTGGTGATCCAGGTCAAATCTGGAAAATACACATGACAGGAGACCTAGTAGGTGACACAGCTGTCTAGGGGCAAGGCCAGGGACAGGGACACTCATTGATTCCCAGCTGGAGACATTCAGAACCTGTCAGTCACGTGCTCAAGACCAACACCACATCCAGGGTGAGGCCCGTATTATAGTACTAGAAATCAGCTCTGTGAAACAATAGCACATTTATGCTTATCAGTGGAATAAATAGTTCCCAGATAATTTCTTGCATTTATATAAAGTCTGATACAAAGAACAATACAGTGTAGAAGCATATGACCAGTCATTACAGATCAATTTGAATTTATAATACTCGCACCCATCCAATACCACTGTTTTCTCAGAGCACAGTATGGATACACCACTCAGTAAACAAATATGCTTGCCCCGTAAAGTCTTCATTTTCTTTGTCATAGAGATAGGAAGACCTCCTATCTGGTCATGCTATCCACTCACCTGAAGGGAAATGCGTACTTCAGATTATCCCAGTTATTTCTGAATCTTTTAGCTTTCTTTATAAGACCTTTGTTTGGTTAATACCAACAAAACCCCATACTTTGAGAAACGGACAAATGATATGAATCAATGCTTTTTAAAAGAAAAAATGCAAATGGACAACAAATGTGAACAAATTCTCAGGATCGTGAACTATCAACACCATGACCATCAAAACTAAAGCGAGCTGTTGTCTTCTCCCGTTCAGAATGGCAGCTACAGGAAAAGACAAAGGCTGGTGAGGATGTAGAGAAAAAGGAACTTTGGTACATGAGTGACAAGAATGTAAGTTAATTTAGCTATCATGGAAAAGAACATGAAAAGGTACGGACGATAAAGGGTAGGGGATATATGTGTACAGTGGAGTATTATCCTCTTACAAAGAGAATGAAATCCTCCCACCATTTTTTAGAAATATGAACAGAACTGGAGCTATTTCACTAACCAAATTAAATCAGAAACAAGAAGGCATGAACCATATGTTCTCCTACTTAGAAGCCCAAGTAAGTCCACTTAAACTTAGAATCCTGGGAATTAGAGACTGTGAAAGGCCTGTGAGCATTCGGTGGATGAAGAAGGGCTGTATTGCATCAGCGGATATCGTGGACACTTATTGAAATACAACAGGGAGCCCCATTAGTGTGTGAAAGTATATATATTTTGAAAAATTAAGACTTCTGCTGAAGAAAGGGGTCAAGAAAGAATCTTAAGCGGGCAAAACAGTCAGGCACATGCATAGGTGCCCTGATGGGGACCTTGCAAGGCACCAGTGCTGTTCCAATATTCTTAGCTAACAAAAATAGCCTTGCCAATTCCGCAAGAACTTCAGGTGAAATATCACCTTATTCAAACAACCAAGCAACCAGTCAATGGCGTAGGCAAACAAAAATCACAAAGAACACACGTTTGACCATCTTCCTGTCTAATGAAGCTACAGAACATAAGGAAAATAATGCCCTCTCTTACTGGAACATTCAGGAATGCTGGGCTAGTCAGATACAGGATGGTAAGGGAAATGTTTCTTCAAGACTATAGCAACAAAAATTATTTTGTCAAAGATCTATGTAAATTATGACACCACTGACAAATACTAAGCTGAGCAAAACATGCATGCATGATTCAAATCATTTATGTTTATTCCCATGCCCCTCACTAATAATTTATTTTTTTAATCTTTGAGGCTTTATTTACAGGTTTTTTTTTAAATTGAGGCAGTTTGAAATCTATTTAGAGTATGATCTTGAACCTGAATCCTCCTGCCTCTATCTTTTGAGTGCTGGGATTACAGGTGTTCAACACCAGGGTAGATTTATGCTAAACTGTCAGATACATCAGACATCATGGGAAAGAAATCTACTGACAAGTTCACTGTATGTATACAGGGGAAGCATGTCAATCTTCATGTCTGGAATTTCAATTGAAAATTTTGGGAGATTTAAAAGCATATATGGTGCGTCCTCACTAGTTAGAGCATGCCATGTTTAAAATGAATGATAGAAAAATTTGCTGGCTTAAACGTGAATATTTTCATACTGGGGACTGGAAATGTGGCTCACTTGATAGGGTGCTTGCCTACTGTGCAGGAAGCATTGGGTTTCATCTCTGTACTACATAGCACAGTGTGGTGGCACACACTTCCGGTCCCACCACAGGGAAGCAGGAGGCAGAAGATCACAAGTTCAAGATTATCCCTTTACAAAGAGTTCTAGGCCAATGGAGTTTACATCAGACTCTGTCTCAAAACAACAACAACAACAACGATGATGACGACAACAACAACAAAATGTGTCCTGGGCTGAAAGTAGAGGACTTAATGACCAAATGTCCAGAGTGGTTTCCATGTAGAATCATCAGTTTGGAAGGGCTACGATGATGGCTCTTGCACAGTTTATATTTATAATCAGCACAGCTCCCTCTTTCCAAATCAATGTCCAATGCAGTTCCCTAGCAGCGTTGCTAACATCATTTCAAAAACAGTTTCTTGGAAGCACAGGGGCATAAACTATAATGAGTGTTATTCCCTTCAATGAGGAAGTTTGTTGCAAATGCTTAGAAAATAGTTCCACATTGTCTGTGTATGCAAAAAGGCTTTGAGGTATCATTTTAAGAAATGAGTTTCTCTGCTTCGAGCTTCATTGCTCACTGTTTTGCTGCCTATGCTGGTTCTTTCTAAACATCTCGAAGCTAGTTAATATTTCACTAGAGTGTCACAGCAACCTGATCCAGGAGCCAGATCAAATGTTCCCTATGTTACTCACAGAGAAGGACGAAGGAGCACATGGAAGGTCAGAGGCTCATCAGAGTCTCCAGCCAGAGGCCCCAAACATTATTAACAGAATCAAACTTCCCAAATGGCGGTTTATGATACTGGCCAAGCAATATCCTATCAAAACTCCCAGATCCGGGGATACTGTAACTCTCTTAGTCCCCTGTGGCTACAGTCAAAAGAGCATAGTGCCCAGAGAACATCACCATAGCGTAGTCTGAGACGCCATGGTAGAAGCCTCAGGCAATCCGTTCTCTGACAGAGTTCTACACAAGTCCAAAACAAAGCAAAGCAACAAGTTCAAAGCTTCCTAATGAAGTGCTCTTAAAGGACAGCTTATGCCTTTTATATTCATACTTTTATGAGAATTGCTGTAAAGATGCTGACATCATGATGTTTCCTTTATGTCATCAACAGGATTTTGGAGAGAGAAGGATGGAAGGCATTTGAGGTCTATTAGACTCTGAGCTCAGAAGTGCAATATGCCAAGTGTGTAGAGAATGATGTTGAAGAACTTCTGTAAATGGAATGGGTATGCTGGCTAGTTTTATGTCAACTTGACAGAAGCTAGAGTCATCTGGGAGGAAGAAACCACAATTGAAAAATTGCCTCCGTAAGATCTGGTTTATAGGCCAGCTGGTAGGACATATTCTTAATAAGTGATTGAAGTGGGAGGGCCCAGCTCATTGTGGGTAGGGACACCCCTGGGCTGATAGTCCTGGATGCTATACAGAAGCAGGTTAAGCAAGCTTTGAGGACCAAGCCTATATGCAGTACCTTTCCATGGCCTCTGCACTAGTACCAGCCTCCAGATAGCTGTTCTGTTTGACTTCCTGTCCTGAATTCTTTCAATCATGTTGAAGTATAAGCAAAATAAACCCTTCCCTCCCCAAGTTGCTTTTGGTCATACTGTTTTGTTTTGTTTTGTTTTTTCACAGCAACACAAATCTTAGCTATGACAAATAAAGATATGGCTCAGTGGTGAGGAGCTCTGACTGCTCTTGCAAAGTTTGCTTTCCAGAATGTATATAATGCAGTTCCCAACCTCCTGAAGTTACTCCAACTTCAGAAGATCAACACCCTCTGGCTTCCTAGGGCGCATGCACATATATGCACATAACTATATACAGACATATATTGCATAATTAGAACAAAATAGAATCTTTAAAAAGGAAGAAAAGGGGAGAGTGTAAATATGACTCTCCCTGACTCCTTTGAACTTCCCTTATAAACTGGCCAACACTGTTTAATAGATGTAGACTAGAAGCTGCAAATTCTATCCATCTATGTCTGTCTGTCTGTCTGTCTATCTATCCATTTCTTTTTGGACAGGGTATTGTGTTTCCTAGGCTAGCCTTTAATTCACTATGTTGTTAAGGATGGCCTTGAATGGCTGATCCCTCCTGCCTCCATCTTCAGAAGACAGGATTATAATTTTGCACAATCATGCCTAGTTATATATAGTGTTGGGAACTGAACCCCGACACTCACCGAGGGAAACACTCCCCCATCTGAACTACAGCTTCATCATAAAGATAAAGCTTTTCACAATGAAGAAACGTATGATGAAATTTATCTTAAGCAGTATCTTTTAGTGAATCTCAAATGTTTAAGATATTGTGATATTAGTATATAATCAATATGAAAAGTTATCATGTGATATAGTATAGTATTCCTTATTACCACTTAAAATCCGCTGTGCATTTTGCCATTGCGTTTCTCATTTTGGACCTACCATTTTCACTGGCCAAGAGCTAGCACATTAACCTAGAAGGAGAGGGGAGCTGCCAAAGCAGGTACATCTAGTGGTATATGCCTCTGTTGAAAACAGAGGTGTGGAAGGAGAATATCTGAAGATGGGAAGGAGCTGTGGGGAGCCTGAGACCCTTAAGCAGGAAGAGGACTACTGGGCTGAGCCCCCAGTGTCTTCATAGATCAATCAGAAGTCTTCCCTGAGTCTTTCTTTTTATACTTCTCTGTGGATATTGAAGAAATTATATAACCCTATAGTCATAGGAGATCAAGTCCAGGGCTATGCACATAGCTCATAGTGGCTATATTTTTCAAACTTTTCGGAAAGGTGTCTACCTTTGGTACAGTCAAGCATGCACACAAAGCATGCTGCTCCTGGACCTTTTTGAGGTGTGGGGAGAGAGCAGTGTGAAAGGGACAGACATTTCCAGTGTTTCCTTCAGGCTCACATAATCTCTGAAAGGCCTTTTGCCACAAGGCCTTTTCATTGAGAAGCAATTTTCCCGAAAAGCATCCCTTGATGGTCTCAGAAGGCAGGAGATGAGAGAGCAACTCATTGTTCAACAAGAACAAGCCGCAATAAAAGCATCTCCCTTTCTTTATCTTCTCCCCAGTCTAGTTCTGATATTTGTCAGGGACCAATTCATTTGTTCTTATGACTATGGAGGAAAAGAAAACACATGATGCAGATATGGGTTGCTAGCCCCTCCCACAACCTCCTTTACTAGGGAACAGGATAAAAATCTGGGTGATACATAACATCTGTTCCCTGGGAGATCTCACACTGGAACACAAAGTTTCAATAGAACCAGGCAGTCATCCCCAGAATTCCAATGAAGAGCACAGCTCCCCTGCCTTCCAGCAATACACACCAGCTTCCTTCAAACAAAGACAACCACGCAGCATGTGCTTAGTGGAGGCCAAGGACGCAGAGTCAGAGCCATTTTATTTGTGTATTGGATTAGTCTTTCTTTTCTGTTATCATTATGCTCTCTCTTGGAGGAATGGTCAGGATGAATTGCAAAAAGCTCAGAAATGATCCCTGTGGGAAATAGCTGCCTGGATAGATGTTTTAGATCAGTTACTTTATGACCTACGTCTTACGTTTCTGAGAGATACGCACACTGAAAACACATTTTGACACACCTGTTTTTCTATTTAGCACATTAAAATGTGTTGAGATGCTAAGCAATTATTCTTAAATTTGGAAGATTTAACAAATACCCCAAGCTGTTAGTGTCCTTTCACTCAGACTTCTGAAAGCACATCTCACTAGAAACCAAGTTTTATAAATGAGTCACCTTTTAAGCCTCATGATTATTAGTTCGTTTTAGATTGGTGCATTTCTCATAGAGTGGGCTCAACCTCCCTGATCCTGTGTTATTTTACCAAGCTTCGAAGCCCTTCTTCTAGGCCTGCCTCCATTCTGCTTAATGCTGTCTCCTCTTAGTTATGAGAGGCACTGACTAGCAGGGCCATGAGGGTCAGACAGATTCAGTCCGTCATCCCATTGTGTCTACATTCTTATGCAAGATGATATAAGATCTATATAAATGGGTATCTAAGTGAAAGTGTAGCTACACACCGATGGCAGAAGTCACATGGCACATCACTATTGGTGAGACTGAGAGAAACTGGCCTTGCCTGTGATATTTAGGCTGGCACCCAAATATTGGGCCAAAAGTGTGAGCAAGTACTGAAGGAAGGGGGAATTGTGTGAACAGAGGTGTTGTGGTAAATATTATTTGGGGGTTTCTACCCTACCTTAGATCCCAAATAAAAGACACAAAATCTTTATATTTATTATAAGCCTTAAAGCACTAGAACTGGGCAGATATCAACCCTCTATGTTATTTTTGTCTACTTCCTGCTAATAATCCTGAGGTATCACTTGCCATGTTCCACTGGGGTCATTTCTACTCCAACAGGCCAGCCCTCATGGCCATGTAGTCACAATCCATCTACCCCATGGAGACTTCTTTCTTCTTCCTCTCTTCTCCTATCCTCTCTCATGGTCCCTGCCTTAGACCCCAAGCCCAGGAACTGAAGCTCCGCCTACCTCTCTCTCCTGCCCAGCTGTAGGTTATAGGCATCTTTAATAACCAATCATGGATATCTTGGGGGGCAAGATTTATATAACAAAACCTGGTATACATGAGGATCTGTTCATCTTGGAGCAACCAGGTCCTTGGATACAGTATTTAGCATTTGAATACACAGCAGCATCAGACCAACCCACTACACAGTGGTATGAGGCAGAACCGAAGTGCCAATGTACACCAAACAGTCAGTGTAATGAGAAGAACAAGAAAGGAAATATTGAGAGAAAACAGGTCATTCATGGTCTCAAGATGTCACAGAAACCAAGTACAAAAACCAACCAACCAAACAAAAATCCAAACCAAACCAACAACAACCAAAACAACATCATCAAAAGACCGAAGCCATGAGGGCTTCGTCTAGCTGATAGTTTAAAAGGATGCCACAGGTGTCCTTTTAGAGGTGGTCTTTTAAAGAATACACTTTCACAGTGGTGAAACTGGAACCCAAGGACTGACAGGTAAGCACTCTACTACCAAGCTACACACCCAGCCCGGCTGAGTGTTTCGAGTGGTCCCCATGCTCACATGCAGACAGAACCCACCAGGATACTCCAGGAAAGCTGATCTTTTACAGCTAGGGGCCTAGATTAGACATCTCCCTTTCTATGCTGTGTTTTAAATAAGAGAAAAACTGTGAACTTCAACTTCTCACACTGAATCGATGTTCATGTGTTCTCAGTCACTCAACCAACCAACTACAAAGCCATTCTCCTCAAGCTCATGAACAGCTCAAATACTCACAAATATGGGAGACTGGTGCAGGTCAAAGGAGAGGGCCTAAAGTAATAGAAGCCACTTGTCATGCTGGTTACATATCAACCACCATTCACACAGCTCAGTGTAGCATGCCTCCACCTTGGACTCTTGGTTGAAAATATGTCATTCACCATGTTCACAGCTAATATTCCCACTAAAGTACTATTAGGAAATATCTGGGGCCATGTGGAATCATTTAAGCCTACAACACTGTGAACTACTGTATTTGTGAACTGTGTGAGCTGTTCTCCCACTAGTGAACCGTATCATTAATTACAGGCACCTCAAATAAAAATGCCTATGCACACGGCAGGCATGATATACACAATAAATAAAAAGATTGTGATTTGCAAAAGGACAAGCTCATTCTAAATTAATTGTCTCTCGTTTTCTTGGGCTATGACTGGAGCTATTAATTTGATTGACCACACCTGGCTGGGACCAACCTGGAGTCTGCAGAAGTAGAGAGTAGGATGTCCATTGCTCCGCTCCCCCCCCCCCAAATTCCACGAACTGCAGATGAAGCATTTCACAAGAGTTTATTATTTAAGTGACTATTTCCAAATAGAATGCTCCAGAAGATGACATGCAAAACTCTCTTTGAAACAGTTTTCAAATGGTATTTCTCATCTTAAAGGCACAATTAAACAGACCTGGTGTGCTAGGCAGTTTTCCGTTGCAGTGACAAAATTAGATAGCTTAAAGGAGGAAATCCTTCTTTATATTCAAATTATATTATTTAAAACAATCTTTAAATTCAAATATATTTTGATCATATTTTCCCCTCTCCCCAATCCTTCCAGATCCTCTCCTCCTCTCTACCCACTCAACTTTTAAGTTCTTTCTCAAAAACAAAAAAACAACATAAAAACAAAACTCTCCCAAAGCAAGCAAGCAAACCATGCCCAAAAAGAAAAACCAAAAATAACAAAACAAAACACCAAACTGTAACCAAACAAAAGCATACCAAAAAACTGTGGAGTTCATCATATGTTGGTCAACTACTCCTGAACATGAGGCCTGTCCTGGAGTGTTTGAAATACCCAGTGTATATCAGCTCTGCTGGAGAAAACAGATTGTCCCTCTCCCCAGAGGTATAAAGGACAGTTCAGTTGTTAATCTTTGCCCTAGTGGCTAGGATCTCATTCATTTGTTCAACATTCAGTTAGTCTCTTAAAGCTTAACAAAATAAATTATAATAAGCTAAAACAAATAATTGTAATCAGATTAAAAGATGAAAAATATTTCAGAGTTGGACAAGGCAAACCAACAGTAGGAAGAGAGCCCAAGAGAAGGCACAAGAGTCAGAGACCCACATGTTTGCTCACTCAGGAATCCCATAAAAACACTCAACTGGAAGCCATAATATACACACAGAGAACCTGGTGCAGAGCCATGTAGGCCCTGTGCATGCTGCTTCAGTCTCTGTAAGTTCATAAGAGTTTTGCTCCTGTTGATTCAGAGGACCTTGTTTTCTTGGTGTCCTCCTTCCCCTCTGGCTCTTACACTCTCTCTGTCTCTTCTTCTACAGGGTTCCCTGAGCTCTGAGGGGAGGCATTTGATGGAAACATCTCATTGAGGGCAAAGGGATACACTTCCTTTAACTCACAAGTTCAGCCATTTTGGTCCATGGTTACCCGGCCACTGGGTATAACATGACACTTGGTGCTGTATTAGTGTATAAATGACAAGGATATGCAGCAGAGAAGAGGCCTGCCTTCTGGCAGCTGAAAAACAAGGTGTGTGTGTGTGAGAGAGAGAGAGAGAGAGAGAGAGAGAGAGAGAGAGAGAGAGAGAGAGAGAATGAGAAATAATAACACAGGCCCAGAATCTTCATATTCCTTTCAGAGTACATGTCCTTTAACCTCACTTTCTTCTACTAGGCTCTGCCACCTAAAGGTTCTACTACCTCCCCTGAGCATAATGAAACAGGGGGCAAGCATTTAGCATATGTGTGTTTGGGGGGGGATATTTTACATCCATTTAAACCATAATATCCAGGGTATAGCTCACTGGCAGAATGCCAGCATACCAGACCCTAAGTTTTATTCCCAGTATTACAAAAACTACCAGCAACAACAGCAACAGCAAAATATGGTTCATAACTGTGGGACCCTGAAAGGTAGCCTGGTTCCTGGTTGAGCTAAAGCTCAAAACCCCAGAAATGCTGAAGGGACAGTAGCCATTTTGCCTGTTCCCAGGCACCAGGCCCCTGTCACTAACTGCAGTCCTCCATAGATTTGTGGCCATCAGTCATGTAAGGGCCATACCCAAATCCCCTCCACAGGTAGAGGATATGACCTGTAGTCTTGTAGGCTCAAGACAGATCTCCATTTTAATGAGGTACCTAAAGGCCTGGAGGGCTTAGCCAATAAGCTATCCTTCTGAGACATTCCTCCCTGCAAAATGTATTTAACCTCAGGCCTACCCTGAGAAGTGGGGTACATTTTTACACATCCACTTTCTGCCATGACAATAAATGCCTTAAAACCATGGACTGCTTCTTTTCATTAGGATCCTCCGTGGGGAGCCATGGAATAGGCCTTCACATATAGAGCCACCATCTATTCTCCCATAGAAGACCTCTCTGTGCACCCAGCACAACCACCATCAAGCCAAGCCTTCCACTGCCAAGCCAAGGACTATCTAAGGACCAGTGCTTCCCCCTTGTCTCCCTGGCCCCAGGATAGATCCAGCTCTTGGCCCCCACTCCATTCTCAGTTCTTCCATGGCTTCCAGCATTGTCTTGGTGTCCAAGAGGCTGAGAACCAGATGGCCCAGCTTCCTAGCAGGCCCAGGGACCCCCAAGCCAGCTCTGGCTGTCCCATACCTCAGACTGCACTTCCCCACCCTAGAACAGTGTCTTGGAGCTGCCCTATGGCCCAACACCTACCCTGTGACAGCGAGGGGTAAGCAAGGTCAAAACTCCTTCATCCTACCTCCCCAGTGGCCATGCCCTGTGGCAGAGCGGACCCCATAACCCTACACATAGCACCAAGTCACTACTAACAAAGGCAAATAAACTATTAAGTATTTGTCCTTAATGATAGTACTCAAATTCTTTAAATACAGATACTTCAGGGAAAAAAGCTTTACTGCAATTTTTTCTTTTCATATTCATTTTTTTTTGCATTCAAGTTTGGCTCTTCAAATAATGAACACAGTATTCATACAAGTCCAACCAATCAACTAAAATAAGCTCCTTCATTCTTCATTACCAATCTAAGTATAAATAAAGTAGAAATCAGCCTGTTAAAAGTATGGTTTTGTCAATAGCAAATTAATTGTGATTCCTTGATGATTCTCATTTTGTAAGTGGGGGTTAAGCAATTAAATATGAATTATTTGCTCAATGTGAGAAGAAAGTTGTTCACTAGCTCATTGTGAAGAGCCAGCTGTCATCAGAAATGGGATTAATTCCGAGCAGGGACGATCATTCTCGCCCAGTAGCCACTCTCCAGGCCCTCCGTCAGTCCTCTCACAAATTCTAAGCTGGAAGTTCTAGGTCACCTATTTGACTTTGCTTGCAGTGTTTCTCACAAGCCTGGCACATCATAAGTATACAGCATTTGTTGACAGATGGCTTGCATAAATACCTTGGTGCTGTGAACCTCCCAAAGTGGGAGAAGGACCTGGAATATTAGTACTTTTCCAGAGTTCCTGTGAAGCTTGAAATCTAAAAAAAGCATTAAGATACCTTTGAATATTTCATCAGATCTTTTGTATCCAATCTTCCACCTTCCAAGGTTATATTTTGCTAAGGCACTAACATTATATGTACACACACACACACACACACACACACACACACACACACACACACACACACACATATAAATATGTGGCTTGAGCCCAATTTATCTTTCCTATGTCCCATGTTTACTGCCACATGATCAATTCAGGGGATAGAGATCCCATCCTAGAGGCTTTCCAAGAAGGACATCATATAGAGAAATCTTCCCAGATGTCTTCCTCTGATTCTGATCCTGAGCCTGATTTTTGCAGCAGGATTTTATAGGCAGATCAGCTGCAGCATTACAGCCATGCCTGGGGAAAGTTTTAGTCCAAAAGATGTGCTCTGTGTTTAGCAGTAAGTCCCAGTGAACAGAGGGCCTGAGATGTCTACAATCTGTAGACAGGGGGAGGAACCAGGCTATAAATGCGAAGATGATCCACGGGGAACCCTTTGGAGAGTGAATGGAAGCATTATCCATTCCAGCAGGCTAGCAGACCAACCAGGGCTCTCATCTGAGTAGGTCAGAGGGCAGGGTTTATTTTCTTCTTTTCCCTTTCTTTTTAATGTGCCTTGTTGTACTTCCTGAGCACGGAGAAGCATGTTAGTATGTTGTCCCTAAGGTTTCAATAAAAGGTATGACACTTCTCCCAAGGAAACTGCACAGGAAAAGACCAAGAAAGTGAAGTCTATGATGTCAGGGTCTTGTGTACCATCAGACCTCCAAGCATGGCCCTGAAATCAAAGACCCCCATGAACCTTAATATATCTTTAATGATTTTCACAGCAACCCTTTTCACACCATAGGTTGGGCGTTCCATCCCCCCTTCCTCCTCTAAGCCACAATGTTACCTTTAGAGATAGAATATTAGACTAATGTGCCGAACCCAGGGCTGCCAAGCCAGTGGTTGGCCAGAGGGAAGAGCCACGTGTAAACTGAACAGTATCTTCCGTGTTTGCTGACTGTTTAGTGGTTGGCAGACTGGAGGAAAATAACAGCCAGCAGGTATCCAACCTAAATTTACACAAAGGATAAAAGCAACCAACGTGATGAAATGTCTCCATTCATGGCTGTGAACAAAAACCGAATCCACCGGGAATTTCAACTATTTTCATCTTTGTTTTATGAAAAGACTGAATAATTTTCAAAAATATAAAAAAAATGTTAAAAAAAAAACAAAAAACAAAACACAGATTAGGGGAAGCTTACTGTGTCGGGGAGTGCTGTGAATGGGGGAGAGCTTCCACCAAGCTAAACCAGAGTCAATAATTGCCCAGCAAGCACTCTCCAGAACCCAGTACTATCTCATTAACAGTCTCCAAGAACCTCCATCATGAAGACCAGCAGCAACACTGCCCAGGCACAGGGTATTCTAAGAACTCCCAGCTTGTCTTTTTTGCCTTTCACTGGAAATGTTTTCAGTTGCTTTGAGAACTCTCAAATAGATCTTTCGGTCTTACTCAGAAACCCGGGGCCACAAAAATCTTGGACTCACCACTGTTGCTTGGCTGTGTGATTCTCATCAAAACAAACAGGAAATGGGTAATTGACTGCCTTGTGTCAGAACCATGCACGTGAGAAGAGGTGCTGTGGGGCCACTTGCTCTCTTCCACCTTCTGCTCTTAGAAGCTAGCAGTAATGGTTATAACTCTGTCAATAATTGAAGGAAGGGTTCAAATATTCTCTAGGTGTGTGCATGTCTGTATGGGCTACAGGGAAGGACATGAAGCCTGCCAACCTTGATCATCAGTAAAATAATTTCATCACTTGCAGGTATTAAAAAATTTGCTCATTTTGCATCATTTATGAAATAACTCTACCCAGGTAAAAACTAAAAGTGTTCATAAAAATCTTCAGAAACCATACCCAATATGCACCTGGTGCATATAACGACACTTGTAGCTCATACAAGGAAAATCTGTCACCATTATTGTCATATATAGGTTGATCTTGGCATATACATGGTGGGGCCACTAGCTAAAGCATGTCTCTGAGAAGAAGAACCTAGCATCCTCTACGTACTATCCAGACCAACACACTTAGGGGATCCTTATACAGCATTTCCATCCCAAGCTTCTGTACGTAGACGACAAAGGGCAGGGATCAAAGAACACTTATCAACAGCATGGGCAATCCATTAAAGACATTCAGAAAATGTGACTGTCTGCCTCGCCTTGTGTGGGTCTCTAACAATTAAATGTTGTGGCAAACAAAGTACAGGTAGTGAAGGAGTGGGTCCTGTGATATTAAAAATAACTCAAGAGAAACAGACATGTGATAAAATGCATGGCTTTGATTGAGTCTAGAATCAAGCAAAGCAATCATCAAAGATCTCTGAAGGTGCTGGGAAAAGGAGAAATGCAAACTGGGCTGAGAGTATGGTAATTGCTCATCTCATTAGCAACGATGTCATCTGGCTTCATGTCTGTAACTGATGGCAACTTCAGGAAAAGAATAAATGACTCAAACCTGGCGACACGGGAAGAGCATATTTACTTTTCTATTTGCCCAAAATATTTTGTAAAGGTAAGAACAAGGGCTGGGGAGATGACTGAGTCAGCAAAAGCAAGGAGCCAAGTTCATTCCCCAGCATTTCCGGAAGAAACTGAACTGGTTGTGGTGGTACATGGTTGTAATCCCAGCACTGTGTGTGTGTGTGTGTGTGTGTGTGTGTGTGTGTGTGTGTGTGTGTGTGTGTGTGTGTATGTGTGTGTGTGTGTGTAGAAATAAGTGAGCTTGATTAGTCAGCATAGCCTAGTTGTTTGAAGACAATGAAAAACTGTAAAAAACAAAACAAAAACAAAAAATATAAAAAGGGGACAATGGCTGAGGAATAAACAAAGTCTAGTGTAGAACTTACATATGATAAATATAATTACACAATATGCACACCTACACCCACTCACACAAACTCTCTTTAAGTGATTTCCAAGATATACTTTTAAATAAAGTAGAACAAGAACTATGTTGTCTACGTAATCCTCTTTAATGTGTTTCAATATATATAGAAATATAAATTCATAGTAAAGATACCTACATGCAGTCAAAAAATGTAAGTATAATATTGTAGATATCTGCATTCAGTTACAAAAAGACATGTAGATTTTTTTAAATTTCTGAATTAAGTTACAGGAAAACCATTTTATCTTATTTTGAATTGTTTAAAGAAGGACCTGGTGGGTGTGATAAACAATCTTTTACTTTTTGAGTTGTACGTTTCTCTAACATTTAGAGGATACGTACACAATCACTTTATTTTTAAATTTAGAGCGTAGTTGCAATGCAGAAAGTTTGTATATTCCTTTTTTTGTAGTATTTATTCATTTTTATGCTTAAAAAACAAGATTTTATGTTTTTGAGACCATTTACTAGGGGGCTTGAGAGATGGATAGTTTGGCCATTAACTATTGAGTCTTCCAGAGGACCCCACTTCAGTTCCTAGTACCCATATAAGACAGCTTACAACTGCCTGTAACTCCAGCTCCAGAAGATACGGTACTCTATCCCAGGGTCCTGGAGTACTCACAGACACATGCAAATACCTGCATGCACACACATATACGTATAATTAAAAATGAAATAAACCTTAAAAATTCTAAACCAATGGAATAATCATGAGTAGAACAGACTAAACTCATTTCCAAACATTAATTAGCTTGGCAAGAGTAATGAAATGGATAAATCCTTACCAAAAATAACTTTAAAACAATGAAAGAGGAAATTAACAGAAAGAGGAGGTCATCATTCTAAGTCTAAGAGATACAAATCTAACAATATGGTATAGCCTCAGACCAATAGTTTTACAAATCTGAAAGATGCAGTTGCATGCTGCGCTGTGGTAGGAATGTCCCCCATTGGTTCTGTGTCTGAACAGCTGAAACCCAGTGGGTGGCGCTGTTTGAGTAGGTTGAGGAACCCTTAGGAGGTGGAGCCTCATGGAAGGAAGTGGGTCACTGGGGACCTTGAGGTTTCATACTGTCCTACTCAGGTTCTTTCTCTGCTTCTGATTGCAAGTGCATCAAGCATATCTGGTGCATCAGGTGCATCAAATGCTTCAGGTGCATTGATGCCTCAGATGTTTCAGGTGCTTCAGGTGTGTCAGGTGCTTCCAAAGCTCCAGGACCAGCTGGCCTCCTGCACCTGTCTCTATTCCTTCCCTACTGGGAGAGAACACAACCCCTGGAACTGTGAGCCAGAACAAACTCCTTTTTCCTGAAACTGCTTTTGTCAGGTGTTTCAGAGCTATTCTCAATGACGACGTCTCTGTGACTGATAGATCATGGATATGGAGAAAAGAAGAAATACAAATATGAATGGTTTGCTGTAGACCAAAGAAATTGAATTTAGTATTAAAATCTTCCTCTCAAACAAATTCTAGGCACAGATCACTTGACTGTGAGTTTTTCAACAATTTTTGGGAAAAGATAAACGAATGTTATGCAGATGCTTTTAGATAATAGTAAAAGGGGGCCTAATTCATTATATGAGACTACTATAAACTGACTCCAAAAATCTGTGCATTTACAAGAAAGAAAATTATACAAAACTTGCGTGCATAAATGCTAAAATGTTATAAAATATTAGCAAATGGAATTCAGTAGTCTATCAAGAGGATAATGTATCATAACCAAGAAGAATTCATTCTCTGCATGCAAGAGTGCATCAACATTTGAAAATAAATCAATGTAATTCAATATATAAACAGAGAGCAAAGAGCTCATTTTATCATCTCAAGAGATGCATGAAGAACCTTTTGATGAAGTTTGATGTCTGGGTAAAAACATTAAAAACTAAAACTGGAATAAGATTTCTCTAATTGGATTTTTCCAAAGCCTACCAAAAAATTCTCTGGGAGACACCCTACTAATTAGTCAGAAATCAGAAACATTTTGAAATAGTGGGAAAGACACACAATGAGGCAGACTCCTAGTTAAAATGAAAGGGATAAAATTTATATTTGCTAATGTGGAAAAGAATCCCCAAATTCATTTTTAAAGCTAATGCGATATGTATATATAAACGAAAACTATACAAAACAGAAAAACAAAACCATAACTATTTAGTTTAACTGAAAACAGTCCTGAAAGCTGGGTCCCAAACTGCTAACAGTGGTTATTTCTTGAGAAGAAAGGGAATTCAGTCGTGCTTGCATATATAGAACAGTAGAATTTAAAGAGAGTTTATCTATGATATATGACATGTGGCTGCATCATCTGAATCTAATACCATTGTGATAAAACAATGCCATGCCCAGCTTCAAAAGGAATATTTAGTTGCGGAGGAAGGAGGTCAATATATTTATTAGTTTTATAATCAGTTAACTTGTTTGCTTATAAGTATTAGTGTTGGTAGAGGGAGCTAAGGAGCAAGTTACTTATTTATGTATACCACACAGAGAAAACTACATGATTATGTTCTGACTAAGGACACTTCTGGACTTCTGGGAATCCAGAATACACAGATAGATAGATTGGCATCTGTGATCTCTCTGAAATTATTGTAATAGAGGCATCCAGTATCTTGAATCCCAATGGTGGCAAAAAGAAAAATCAGAGTGTGGGTACACAGTATCGTGCATTTAGGATGATCGAGAAATACAACTTAGCTCTCTGGCTTCATTCATGATAATCCAAGAACAAGTCCAGGGACAAATGTCTTTCTTCTCCTTGTAGGTACAGCTGATGTCTGACTGGCCAAATGAAAGAGACTCTAACTCGGAGTCAAAGGGGCTATAGTTGCTCACAAGATTTCATTTTCAGAACCCTGCACACAGATGCAAGCTTCTTTGATTCATTTCCAGACTCAGAAATCTCTGGGCTCTAATCCTGAGACCCTGGGAGCCAGAGACCGTGCATGTGCATCCAACGGCCACTTTCGTGCCTTTCTTCTCAAATTTAAGCAAGCAGAACCTGATTCAAAGAACCCAGCTATACAAATAAATCCCCTTTGTCCTTTAACCTCCAACAGAACTCCATGCTTTGTTGAAACTCTATCCATAACCAAGTGATTCACAGAGCAGAGCCAAAGAGAAGGAAATGCTTTCAATTTACCAAGTAGGAGTGAATATTTCACACTGCTGAGCTGTGCTTTAGAATTTCTTCTGGATGGCATGATTAGAGTACAGAGAAAGCTTCTTAGGATCCTAAGTCCATAGCAGGTCATGGAAGCAGAGTCTTTCCCCTCAAATGGAGTCTGCCAAGAGGACAAGACTGAAGTAGAATCCCTTCCCAAGATGTTTGAATTGTATGTATTCCTCATGACAATCAAACTAAATAATGAAGAAAACAGTGTGGATAATTTAGGGTGGATTTATTTTTACTCCTGGTTGCTTGTGTAGATGTAAGTGTAGGGTTAACTCTTTCCATTCTAATCTCAATCTCCAGAGTCCTCCCACTTTAGCTTAGGGAGTCTGAAGTCAGAAGAGTGACAGCAACATTTCCCAGATCAGAATCCACCTTGTACAGCCAGAACACATCTCTTCCTAGATGTAGGACCTCAAGAGCATTTCTGTGGCTTGTGCAAGAATATTGGAATAAACCTGCCCCATCATGGGCAGAGGTTTTGGCAGAAGCACTGAGTGAAATGTACATGCAAATTTATTCCCAAGGTTAAGAGCTTAAACAATGAGGAGAAGGAAAGGAAACTGGGGTTGATCTTCCAGGGCAGGAGCTGGCTTTGTGGTGATCTAATTAGTGTTCCTAGGGCTAGGAGGCTGCCTGACAAAATTGATCCAGACAGCCTTTTCCCACTGGCAAGAGCACAAAACCTAGATGACATAATTCACAGTATAGGAAATTGGGAGCAGATAGGAAAGGCGCAGCAGGCTACTGAGATCCTTCCAGAGGGAGTGCACATACTGAACAGATTACCAAGGAGGATCCTCAAATTTGGTAAAATCAGTTCATTCAAGAGATAGCAGCAGAGTAGCAGAGAGGATGAAGGCCAGAGCTGAAAGGCCAGGAGCTTACAATGGAATGTGACAAAGACCTCTTGGGCCCTTCCCTGTTTTCCCCTGAACTTCTGTTTCCTCCTACGAGTTCAGGTTCAGCCTTACTGTAATTTGATGCTGACATGTAGCCTAATGGGACTTTGTTGTCTGAACATCTAGCACTGGGCTAATGTCTTAATTATTTTCCATTGCTTACGACAGACAGATTTTTCCATACTTTCGAATGAAAGAAATTAAGTTGAGGCAAATTATTTATAACCACTCAGAAATTTGGGCTTCTGGAAACAGTTTAGGGTAAAGCAGCAAGAGTAGGCTTTGTCCCTTCTTGTCAAGTCCAGAGCTCATTCAGAGGATGGACTAGTGGGACTGCTCCCTTTGCCATGAACAAGGGAGTGTGGGAATGTGTGTGTGTGTGTGTGTGTGTGTGTGTGTGTGTGTGTGTGTGTGTGTGTGTGTGTGTGTGTGTGTGTTTCATGACTTTATCAAACCAGCCAAAATCTCTCATGGCCACAGAGCAGCTGTCTTTCAACACATCTTCTTTTTGCCTTCTTAGAGAAAAACTATGACTAGCCTTTTAACAGAGACATTTTTAAAAACAAGGATGACAAATGCAGCATTTCCTCAGCTGTCCCACACTAGAGGAAGACAAGTCAGTAATGGCAGCCGTTGCATGGCTGGAATTTCCCACAGGGGTGCAAGCATTACTTAGTACTAGGATAACAGACAAGTTTGTCAGAAATACCCAAGTGTCTTTCTGGAGACTAACTAAAATGCCCATGTGATGGGAGATTTCTCACGTGTGTGACAAAATGGAGGACCATTCTCTCCCATGCAGGAAGTTCCTGAGGTGCCCTTAACCATGAAAGACAGAGACACATTGGTGGTGCCTTCCAGGATGTTGAGTGATATGAGACTAGGCTGACTGCATCCTTTTGCCCTCCGATAAATCCTTTTGTCCATTCTGAAAGGCTGCAAGAGCCCTACATGGCTTGTGAATTGCAGCTCAGGTCTAAGATGGAGAATACCAAGACGGTATCAGTATCTTGCTGACAGACATGTTTTAGTGCTTTGTGAGAAGGAGAGCATGCACTCACTGGAGCCAGAGACAGCTTCGGGAGAGGAGAAGGGTGTGACAGAGAGGGGTGTCAATATCAGATCCCCATGGATTTAGACCACTGCTTAGCATTGCTTAGAGACTAAACTGTGCCAGAATCAAGCCTAGCAGCATTCTTGTGTGCTTAGGAAAAGTAGGAGAAATATTTAATAATTCTGAGACTGTTTCCTCAGTCATAAATGAGGCTATAAAGTCTCTCACAGGATTATTCTAAGCATTAAAGCATCTTTGCAGTTTCTTTTCCTCCCTCCCTTCCTTCCATTCATCCTTCTTCTCTTTCTTATTCTTTTCCTTCCTTCTCTTCCTCCTCTGCCCCTTCCTGTACCCCCCTCCTCCTCCTCCTCCTCTTTCTTCTTCTTCATGAGAAAGGGTCTTGCTGTATATCTCAGGCTGACCTCAAGTCATCATCCTTCTGCCTCACTTTCTAAGTCCTGGCACTGCAGATAGCAGGACACTTGGCTAAAAAACTAATTCTTAAGTGTCTGGTCTACTACCTGACACATAGCTCTCTCAAAACTTTTCTTGGTCATCACTTGGGGAAAAAACGGAGACTTTGCCTCAACAAATCTTTCCATTGCTCATACCTATAGACAAAACATTTTGACCTCACAAAAGAAGCCTATGTTCTGATAATGGCAAAGTATCAGAAGGGTTCCTGACATCAGGATCATCTCTCTACAATGAATCTCATGAATAGATTCTAATGGCTAGAGGCATGATGTTGAGTCATGCTCACGTTTTTCAGTGGAGCAGCAGTAGAGAGGCCAGCGTGTGATCTGTAGCTTGTCAACAGTAGGAAGCTACAGAGGGTGGCCTTGATAAGAGAGTGGAGCTGTAAGCTCATGAACATGATAAAGTACCTTCCACTTACTCTCAGCAGAGGCTTACATAAATAACTTAAGTATTCTTGATAGCCATTAGCCAAAGCTGCAATGGTCCTGAATTATTATCAATTATTAACAAGGATAAATGAACCTAGGAATTATAACAATCACAATTGAAAGGAAAGCGAGGGAAGGGGGGCTGAAGCTCAGTGGTAGAACACTTAGGAAGCATCAAGCCAAAGAGGAAGTGTCGAGGCAAAAGTAACTGTTCCTTCCCTCTTTGTTGACTTCAAATGCTCTAAGATGAAGATATCTCAACTATATGCACATGGAGGAGAACTTCTGCACTCCCTTCTAATATTCTAAGGTAGCCCTTGGTTGTACTGCTTTTCATTCCTGAACAATGGAGCCTCAGAATTTGATCTGTGCAGTGGAGAAGATGGCAAGCCTACCCGGTGGGGCTGACAAGAGACTCAGGAAGATACAGTAAGGACTTGGCCCAGCAATGCTGACTACAGGCCAAAGTGGCCCATATATGGCAGACACCACTGTATATGTGGTTTATCGACATCATTATTATGATTGACTTGAAGGAACAAAACTAAATAGAGACAAGTAAGTGCTTAAATAGTCTTTTAAAATGTCAGAATAACAATGGGTTAGTGAAGATGGTGGGGGGAGGGGCTTGTGGGGGGTGCTGGGAGGAGGGGGAGATGGGGATCTAGCTGCAAAGTGAATAAACAAACAAACAAACAAACAAATCCAAAAAAGGAATGGGTTTGGATGCAAAAGAGAATGGCTTCTTATTCCTTGAAAGGTAAATGAGACCCATTTTGTTTAAGCCAGAAAGTTTCATTCCTGCATAATAACAGGCAATTAAGCCAACCTTTGCTGGGATCAAGCCCATCCCATCCTCCCTATGGGAGCAGTTCTGTCTAGGCTTTGCATTTGCACTTTGCAGGAGAGGCAAGGTTTGATTTCAAAATTAGATGGAGCTTGCAATCCAATGCTCCTTGACCCAGACCCCAGGCACTTTATACAGAATGCTGCTAAGCAGGTAAGGTCAGCTAGGAAATTCACACTCCCGGAATGCAGGATACTGAAGCCCAGGACCCTGGGAAGCTACATTTCCTGGGAGGCAAAAATGCTTTTGTCTAGTGGCCTCTCCCAATCAAGC
This sequence comes from Uromys caudimaculatus, assembly GCA_028551405.1. Lineage (NCBI taxonomy): Eukaryota > Metazoa > Chordata > Mammalia > Rodentia > Muridae > Uromys > Uromys caudimaculatus. The sequence goes on along the minus strand of CM052708.1, from coordinate 78,262,481 downwards.
CACAAGTACGAAGTGCCACAACCACCCAGAGGGGGCGCTTTTGGCCAATTCAACTGAGGAACACCCTTGCCTAGCTGGGCACCCAGCCAGGCTGTACCCAACACCAGGGCTTCATTTCTATGGCTCCTCTTGGGAAAGAGAGATGGAATTTTCTTTTCTTTATTCTCAATACCACTTTTCTTCCTGTTTGCTTTTCCTCTTTACCCTCAGGGTACAGAATGGTAGCACAGGTTTTGTGATTCTGTAAGTGTACAGATATATAATTTTTACATCCTGTCTTTAAGTCATTTTATTGGGCTTTATCTAATATGAAATGCTTTTCCTATCAATTAGACAGGGTATTTAAAGGATTTCTTTTTTCATCCACATGGTTCTTTATTACTTACAGTTCTCTGTGACTCGAGTTTATTTGGAATCTTGTATATCTCACTTCTCAGACCAACATCCAAGTTGTTTCTATAAATAAAAAGCCTGGAGCCACTTAACTTAATTTCAAAGACTCCTCTCCATGAAGTTAAATGGAATAGTCTGGAGTTTTCTGGTATTAATCTATCATTTTCTTTTAAATAGTAGTATTATGTTGCCATCTTTTATTGTGAGTTTTTAAATGTCCCAGGATTGCTTTGGAAATCAGCACAGTTATAGTAATAAATGATAACTCCTGAGAATATGAAGGCTTCTCTCCTTTCTGCTTATTCCTGTGAATGCTCATGGCAATGATGCTGGCCTTTCTACCCTTATCGTTTTCGATGGACAAAAGCCACGCTAGGCTATTCCAGATTCTGAGCAATGAGGCCATCCATCTTGGGAGCCTGGTGGATCTTGACTTGGCCAGGAACATGCCATCACTCCACACCCGACCTCCTCTGGGTGAGGGATGCTAATGGATGTTAAGCTCTGCTTAGCGGAGGCCATGCCCCTCACATCCCCGAGTCCCCACCCTGCAGATGTTCTTCCTCTTTCAAGGCTTTCAGAGTCTGGTAGAAATGTTCAAGTACGTTAATATCCACTTCACACAAGGCTTTGTAAATGCCACCAGGGACCAAGCTAAGTCTTACTTATCAACTGTGTTCACTGGTGAATTTCACACTGCTCAAAACTCCATCGATTCATTCTGAATTTAGTTGAAATTGCTCCTTAACCCCAGTAGAATGTAACAATAACAAGATGCTGGAGGGAGAATGAAGGACAGAGCAGTGCCTTGACAGGATTCCATTATTAATCTGTCTGTCCTTGAACTCCATCCATTCTTGCTTTGCATCTGAAGGATATCAAGGCAAGGATGTAAGACGACTTGAAGGAGGCAGCAGATGAGGTAGGATCTGTAGAACAGTCTGATTCGAGGTTCACAGAGAGAGGAAGCAATAACCTCTATAGAAGCCATACGAGGGCTGGATACTGAAGGTAGCATCTGGGATGGTGGCCTCTGGCTGGAGCTTAGGGGTCATGGAAGAAAACCATTGTAAAGAATCTAGAAAGGGAACCTAAAGCCCAGCCATGTACCAGGTACTCATAGTCCCATCCCAAGAGATAAGAAACCAGAAGGTACACTGAGGCTCACAGAGAGAACCAGTCTGCAGGTGGACAGACCCAAGCATAAATACCAGCTTAGGACACATCGCCTTTTATTTCAGACTCTCTGAACATTGGTGAGACAAGAATGCTAACAACTGAGAGAGCTGTACTGATTCATGCTGCCTCACACAGACGTGACTGACACCTATAGATGTTCTACAGGGGCAGGCTTCCCTCCCTTCCAAACCCTAAGCCACTATGAACAATGTAGTTATTTCTGAACAAAGTACAAGTAAAAGGGGGAAAAACATATTCTAGATAAATTTCTACATGGCAAAATATCTGACTATTTTTAGCCAACCACATGTAGTCAGTCATTCTGGAAAGATTCTGGGTTTTGTTGGTTAGCGTTATCCACAGGACTCTCCCCAAGTCAGCAGACCCACGTTCCAGTTCCACAGAACTCCCTGCTTCCAAGTCAAGTCACCAGGGTTCCACGTAAGCCCACCCCTGAGTTAAGACAACAGTTTTCAACAGCATAGAATTCCTGGAATAAACAACTCATAAGTTTAATATTGTTTGCTATTCTGAGTAATATTTTGAAATCTTGTACTTTTTTGCTTCTTCCCAGCAGGGACGTAAGCCACACCTTTATCTAGTGTAGTATCCATTCTACACATGTTACCTGCCCTTTGGCCACTTAGTAGCTATCCTGATAACCAGATAGACTGCTGTGGTGTCATGTTGTTTCCATCCAAGTAACCCTTATTTGGTGACCTAATGCTAAGTCATATACCTATGTCAGTCACCTCACTTCAACATGTAACATAGCAATATGTCATACCTCACAGAAAGAGGGGTAAGTACAACCTGGAATATTGAGGGTCAAGAGACAGAGGAATCATCATATAACTTTATAGAGTATCTGCTATAAGTACTCTCTCCATTATCAGGTACTCTTGTTAACATTCCACTGTGCATAATCTGCAAACTAAATTTTATATATATATATATATATATATATATATATATATATATATATATATATATATATATATATATATATATATGAAAAAAGCATAGTAGATATGGGACTTGAGTATCTAGAAATGCATCCCCTGTGGAAAGCAAACATTTTTTAAATTGTTCTCTCACTTATAAAGTCATCCATATGACTACACATTTAACAACTGTTATTGTTATTAATGGTTTATATGTTATATGAACAGGATCATATGTTATGTAACTGAGTGACATATATAACTGTCACTTGGTTATTTACTAATTCACTTATTACATAGTTATTATTTAAGCACAAATTCCTGACAACCTACTAGGTACTGAAGATAAAACAGCAGAAATTTTCCAGAGCTTAGTGTCCATAGAAAACAGAAGGAAAAATACAGGCTGAGTAGGGACCACTTCAAGGGAATAGCCCAAAGGTCAGTATGGGCAGGAGACCATGTGGCAGCCAAGATGGAAGCAGGAACTCAGGGGATCCAGAAGTTTCTGCTTTAGCTGATTATGAAGATGAATTATCTAGGAAAAAGATGCAGGCAAGGAGGGATGGAGGCAGAGGGAACATCTTGCTGTCTGGAGTTACAGCAAAATATCTGATGGGAACTGAATTAATGCCAGAGCTTGGCACTCCATGCAAACTCTGAGATGTTTGACAGGCATCTGGGACACTCCTCCTGCAGGACTCAGCTCTCACTTCTGGAGTGAATAGAAATGCTATACCCCCATGTTTCCTGTGTGGAGCCTTGACTCCACATTGAAACACAGGATCCTTTTGAACTGTCCTAACCTACTTGTCCAGTCTTATCTCTTACCTGACCAATATGGTTATCTACTACATAATGACATTTCAGTTCATGCTGGACCAAGTTTATACCAGGGTCCCATAAGATTATATCAAATAGTGAGACTATAGCCATTGTCTTTGTGTTTGTGGTGTTTACACAACCAAACTGCCTAACAAGGCACTCTCAAAGTATAGCCCCATTGCTAAATGATGCATGAATGTACAGGCTCACTACATATGCTGTCATATGTTGTCTAATGTCAGATTCATTTATGTGTGGCTTCAGATTTAAGACATGATTTTCCCTTTATTTACACAGATCTTCTCCCTTTCATATCTCACTCATTCTTCAAGGTGAAATGCAATGTGAACTCTCAATAAGGTTTTCCTAACCTTTGGGTAATTATTTCGCACTAAGCGAGGTTGTGAAAGTAAAGTTGTGTCCATATAAGAGAGCTGAGAATAGACTTCTTTTCTTTAATGTGAGGATGCAGAAGCAGGTGCCATCTATGAACCAGAAAGTAAGCAGGCCCTCTCTAGACAATGAAATCATATAGTTTGCTTTCTATTGCAAAACCAATTTGGGCAGGAAAGAATTTATTTGTCTCATGGGTTAACAGTGTATCCTCTAGGGAAGCCAGGACAGGAACTAAAGGCAGGAACCTGGAGTCAAGAACTGCGTCAGAGAGTACGGACGAAGGCTGTTTACTGGCTTGCTTCTTCTAGCTTACTTAGATACTGTTTTTGTACATCCCAGGCCCTTCCTTCTAGGGATGGCTCTGCCCACAGTAGGTTGGATGTTTCTACATCAATTACCACCTAAGAAAATGCCCCTGTAGTCATGTTCAGAGAACAATTTCTGAAAGAAGCAATTTCTCAGTTGGGGTTCCCTCTTCTCTGGTAACTGGCACAGAACCCAATCTATCAACACAACGCCTTGATCTTGGACCTCCCAGCCTCCGGAAGTGTCTTTTGCTTAAAAGCTACCCAATGTATGCTATTTTACTAACAGCATGAGATTATTTAGAAAACAAGTCACTGAAAAATATAACATTTGGATAACGGGTTGTGCTTGTACAGGAGAGAGACTAATAGTCCCTTAGGCTTACTTTGTCCAGTGAACCTACCTCATTGATTCCTTGCCCTTTAGAGTTTCTGATAAAATACCAGGAGTTGGGTATAATCTCCCTAGCTACTGTCCTGTTTGCCCCTATGATGGGTAACAAGACCTACACAAGTCTCTCCTGCCAAAGCTCAGGATACTGGCATGGTACCACCCAGTGCTCATATGGGAGAGAAGAAGAGGAGAAGGAGAAAAAAGAGGAGAAGAAAAGAAAGAGGGGAAAAAGAGGGAAGAGGAGGAATAAAAGGCAAAGAAGGAAGCAATAACCACCATCACCACCCTAAAAGCCTGCAGCGTGCAAGTGGCGTGTCCTTAGCTCCACATCTGGGTGCTAATTTTCACTGATGTCAGTGGGACATTTATCTGAGGACTGTAATTCCGAACACTTTTAAAGTCTTGGAGTTCATATCATTTAACATAGATCTCTATAAAAGACAGTGGCTAATTAATGGAGCAGCAGTTACTCCCTTTCTATCCCTGTCCTCGCAGACTTGACAGTTCCTGCCCCGCATTCTCCTTAGCAGCATCAAGGGTAGGAAAGAGCAGTGAAGTCATAGGATAGGAGCTGTGGCAGGCTGTAATTCTTTCTAAAGGAATAGCTTACTAGGAGAGTTGCCAGTATGGTCACATTTTCCCCCCTACCAAGAAGCCTTCTGTGACACGCAAAGCTCCTATCTTCAACTAGGTTTGTTTTAGATAAATGTTACCTGTCATTCTCTTGAAGGTTGGGGTGGTTTCTCAAGGCATATTGGGGCTGTGCAAATGGCTTTTAACTGACCAGGCTTTAAGATTTTTGAGGCTGGGATGGAGTATGGTGGTTGGGCAGGGTGGGGAGTGAGCAGCACCATTAGACACAGCGTGTTAGGGCACAGGAACACTGAGACAGCATCTCGAGTATTTTGATTCTAAGATGGTGTGTTATTCTTACCAACTCGTTCAACAGGATTTGCTGAGTCCCTGCAATGGGAGTTGGGTTTCCAAATAAATGGGATAAAGAGCATACACTAATGTATCTTGCATTATACAAGTGGAAAAAAAGGTTAGCCTAATAGTACTATTATAGGTAACTTTATAGGTCAGGTTAGGAACAGAGAACTATGGAGGGGAAGCAAAGTGGGGGAAATGGAAGACAGAGGACCAGGCAGTGTGCACATGGAGGCATTATGATGGTTGGCCTGACCTTGTTGAGTCACAGAAGGAATGAAGAAGCAGCCAAGCTGTATCAGCAGGAAGAGGGTACAGGCATCAGGGCCTACTGGAGCAAAGACCAGAAGAACACTGACTGGTGTTCTCAGAAGAGCAAGGAGGCAATGCCAGAAGCATCTGAACATGAGGCTAGACAACAAGGGAACTCCAACCCCAGGGAGAAATTGGGAGAACTCAAGCTTTTCCTCTTAGTAAAATTATGAGTCACTACAGGGTTAAGATATGTATTTATTTTTTTGTCCCTTGGAGGACCATGCCATGGGGCACAACATGGAACCCTATTATAAAGGTATGGCTCTATCCTAGCAAAGAGATAGTTGTGGCTAGGACTCAAATGAAAGAAAGAGAAATGGTGAGAAATAGCTAGATTAGGGGAGGTACCTTACAATACAGTCAGCAGGATGTCCTGAGGGTTGCAAGTGGGCTAGAGCCTGGGTAAGTTAGAGGACCTACTAACTGCTGTCGACTGTATTAGAGAGTGGCAGCAAGAAAGAGCAGGGTGGAAGGCAGCTTAGAACCTGCCAGATTTGTGACTGAACAAGCTGGATGGTGTGAGTTTGGAATTTGGAAGACCACTCTGGCGGGACAGATTTGGGAACCGATGTTTTATACCTGATATGTGGTATCATCAAAAACATAAATGGAGGAGAAATGAAGACCAAAGACAGAGCCCAGGTTATCCCACATAAACAGATGACTTATGGTAGAGCAGGTGTTACATATGTTTGATATATGTAACTGTTCAATGACTGTTACTTAGGAGAGGTGGCTATGTTTAAGTCCATATTTTACAATTGTTATGTCCATAGTACCTGGTTGGTTTTGCACAGATCTAAATTACAATGTAGTAACCGTATATCTATTTTGTGATGACAGTCTGACACTGAAATGCCTTGTGTGGCCTAATAGGTGCTTATAAAAAGGAGAAGAAAGTCCAAATGAGCTGCGATGAGAGCTAATGATCCAGTACATTTTTCAAATATAGCTCCTCAAGAAGGGTACAACAATGACCAGGGGCACAGGGTTTCTGTCCTCGGGGAGCAGGGGCACAGAGTTTCTGTCCCCGGGGAGGGCATACTATATGACTGGGATGACACAGAATTCCAAAGCCTCGTGTGGACCCAATGAAGGGCACTTAGCACAAAAGAAAAGAAGGCTCGATCTTGAGTTCAGAGCTTATGCGGAGATGATTGGTGGATGGGGGTGGCCTGGGACACTTACAGTAGAGATGAGCGCACATGTATGTTCATGTGGTTTGGAATGTGGACATGAGGTGAATGAACCAATGGGCTGCAAAACACGTGGTCAGATGTTGTGGAGACCTGGGTGGGAACAGCGGTAAGTTCAGTGAGGTGGCAGTCCAAAAAGGTTTGGAAACAGTAGGAAAAAAAAGTCAGAGAAAGGATTTGAGACCCAGTCACACTCTGATGCTCTGCCAGCTTGCTTCAGAATCTCAAACTCAGTCTCCTTGTTCTCAACCTCTGGCTTTCAACACAGCAAGAAAATCCATTGATCTGCTTAATAATAGAATCTTAGGAGGGTGATGAGGTTCCAGGAGGTTCCTGGCAGATACATTTGGCAGGCTGATGACCTCAAAGGCAGACTGCCAGAGGCTTTGGAAGCAGTACCTGGGCAAGATCTGGAAGATTTGTGTAGTATTCTTCCACCCTGAGTCTAAGGGAAACTTGGAGTCAGAGTGAGAAGACAGGACCCCTGGAAAAACCTAAGGTCACAATAAAAAACTGTTTCTGTCCGCAGGTGTGTTCCCCTTTGGAAAGCTTAAGTTCCAAAGAGAATCATTTTTTTTAATCATTGAGGCATGAAGAAGAAGAAGGAGGAGGAGGAGGAGGAGGAGGAGGAGGAGGAGGAGGAGGAGGAGGAGGAGGAGGAGGAAAGGAAAGAAGGAAGAAAAGAGGTGGAAAGGAGAGGAGAAGAGAGGAGAGGAAAGAAAAGGAAATTCTAGGCTGTATCCAAAAAATGCCCTGGTGGAGAAATCCGGGAAATGTCAAAACATGAGAAACAAGGGAAGAGGCAAGGACCTTACAGCCCATGTCATTCAAAACCATGTTAGAGACGTCACTGGAAAAATAAAAAAAGGGAGAAGGATTGTGTTCGTGGAAAGCTCAGTGACGTGCCCCTCCTGTGCTATCGTTGCACATTTCTGGCCACTTGGAGGTGGCTGTCTTCCAGACACTCTCTGTTCCCCCTGCTCCATTGACTGTCTAGCTCTGACCTGAGTATGTGTTAGCACAAACTCACTTCTTCATCTCCCAGGAATCATTCTCTCTTGAAGCCATGGCAGATTCCAAAACTAGCCTCAGGAACAAAAGTGGTAAACGTGATCAATTTTTATAAGACTCTAGCTCGGTACAGAGCAAGTTTACAGAGTCAGAGGAGTTACTCAACTCTCCTGAGTCCACATATGTCCATCCCCCTTTGGTGTGCCTGCATCACAGCCAGCCTGGGTTCTTGAGTTTTCGATCCTCTCTTGTGCTTAGTACTTCTTCGTACTCAGATGAGAGAGCGGGGGGGACAGAGGGAGAGGTGGGGGTGGGGGAAATGACAAAACCCCATTTCTCCACTTTTTAAAAAACCTAGAAAATTAACTTCCTAATGAAACGTCTACTTCATTAGAGAATAAAACTCCATCAACTACTCAGCTGTTTCTAGGTTAAGAAGAAGCTGCTCTTCCTGTCTCTGGAGTCCATTTCTGATTTGATCCTTGTCTGCTCTGAAACTGGCCACACACATACTCTCCTGCTCTCTGCAGATCAGTGAAAGCGTCGTTCCTCCACCACACCTTCCCTTATTCTCAGATAGACGTTCCTCTACCCATAAACCAGATCAAACTCATTTCTTCTCAAGCTTACTCTGGTGTGCCAAATTTTCTCTCAACAGTCTTTATATCTATTAATGTGGAGTGTGTGTGTGTGTGTGTGTGTGTGTGTGTGTGTATACATACTCATATGTGTGTATACATATGTCTAGTGCAGGTGCCTGTGGAGGTCAGAGGTCAATATTGTGTCTTCCTTAACTTTTCCTCACATTAATTTCTGAGACAGGGTCTCTCTTTGAGTTTTTTGCTTACAGCTTGGATTAGACTGGCTGGCTAGCAAGCTGCAGGGATTGGTTCCTCAGTCTCTACATTTTCTTCTTCTTCTTCTTCTTCTTCTTCTTCTTCTTCTTCTTCTTCTTCTTCTTCTTCTTCTTCTTCTTCTTCTTCTTCTTCCTCTTCCTCTTCCTCTTCCTCTTCCTCTTCCTCTTCCTCCTCCTCTTCTTCCTCCTCTTCCTCTTCTTTTCTTTTTTCTTTTTGACATAGTACTTGACACCTGAAAACAGGTCCTCATCTTGTGCACCAAACACTTTACCAACTGAGCTATTATTGTCCCAGCCCCTAATTTCAGAATTTCTTGACAAATATAGCACACACCGTGGTCCCTTGATCGGTTCTGTCTTTACCACACTCTCTCTCCCCTACATTCTTTTGAGATGCTTGGTGAAGAGATCATTGAACTAGAATCGTATCTGTCTCCTGGGATGACCATGGCCTATTTGAAATGCCTTACCATTTGGCTTCCGTAACACAGTAATTGCCTGGTTCTTCCTGTTTCCTTAACAAAACATGCTGGGCAAATGCTGGATTTCTAACATCCATAAACCTATTTTTTTAATTTTTTTAGATTAAGGTTCACTAAATGGCCCAGCCTAGTGTGGCCTTGGACTTGCCATCCTCCTGCCTCAGCCTTCCAAAGATTACAGGCCTACACTACTAGCCCTGACTATGTTATTGCTCTTAAATGCCTTTTAGGCTCACGTATCATTTCAAATGTTTGACTTTATCCTATGCACATAATCCTGTAATGTAAGTCACTTTACTGCAAAATTCTGTTGACTTTGGATTTGAGAGTACTATGGAAAATGCCCACCTGAAGGCTTTACCAGCCACATTTGATCCGGGATACCCATAAATGAGATCACAGGACTTCTCAAACTTCTGATCTCCCAAGCTTGAATCCTTGATCCATAATTAGTGTCTCCTTTCACACTTTGCCCACCTGTTCAGCCCAGGCTACTAACTTGCCCCAGTGGCCTCAGAAAGACACACAGATTCTCTCTTTGTGTTCCCACTATTGTAAGCTAGGTACGCCTCATTTCTTCCTAGACTACCACAATGCCTTCTGGATTACTGGCAACAACAACATTAACTAATGTCTAATGAACCCACTGTTTGGGGTACATTATGGCAGAGCCTACGTGAATCCTTAGTACTATGAGGCAGCTACTTCATACTCTATGCTTTACAGTTAGAAGTCCAGAGAGCATTTGTCCAAGGTCATGTAATGTCAGAGGAAGCATTGACTGAAGTCCATTTCAGCTCCCATACCTGAGCTGGTCCTCCCCAGGCATAAATAACAGAATCCGAATCTTTCGGTGTGAATGTCAGAGCCATAAAGCATAGCCTTCTCCCAATTTCTTAACGTTTGTTTCCAGTTGACTGCCTCCTTCCAGCCAAGGCTACTGCTTTTATAGAATAAAACCCCTCTATCTGGCCTGTTCTCCCCTTTTCGCATTAACATTTAAGGCCTACTGCACAATGGACACTTCCCAAGAGCACCCTGCAGGTATCTGTTCTCAGAGATGATCAAGCCCCACATGCCCCACCTGTGTGTCTACCTCTGCGCTGCCTCTGAAGAGCCTGCTTGCCTTACATTAGTTGAAAGTGCTTCTGGCCACCACTCTCACCATTCCTTGAAGAGAGGAGCCACAGTTTATTCCTCTCTGCAGTGTTCCCTCCTCCACATTGGCATTTGGTACACACCCTACATACAACAAGCCGCCAATATATATTTGGTAGAATTGCAAAGCAGTCTTCTGTGTAACCAAGACTTGGGTATTTTATTAGTTTTGATAGTACTCGGCATCATGGTCACTCTGGGTAGTCAGCTTCCAAGATGCACATAGATCTCAAGCATCTTTGTACTCACGGCTGCCTGTATGAGCATCAAGGCCTTTCCGTAGCTTCTAACAGGACCCAGTATACAGCATTCAGAAGCATCTACTCTGTAACAGGTATAAGTTCTCTCTGAAGTAGTTTTCTTTATTCTGCAGCTAATACCAACTGAACTCAAGCATCAATGGTAGCAAAATAATAATTACACAAGTTAACACTCATTAAGCTTCCTATTTTAACTTCTGAGTAATCTTCAGAACCAATCAAGAAGGCAGATACTGATATCCACTTTCTAGAAAAGAATCCTTAGGCTCAAAAGGGTTACAAGTGAGTGGCTGACCAGATGCAACCCGATTTTCCCATTCCTGTTATACACTCCCAATCTCTCTCTCTAGAAGCTGAAGTTAATAAGTACTAGTTCTCTCTCATCGTTCTCATATGCTAGCAGAGTGAGACACAGAAGCCAGGGATTGGGGCAGTGGACAATTTCTTATTCCTGCATTTCTCCTTGCATGCTGGTGTACAGGAAATTTTTACAGCCTGGTGGCTCATAAAAAGATGTCTACTCACATCCTGGTCATCGTTAATCTTCTCATTAAGCTCCTTAGGAGAAAGTAGCGGAAATGGTGGTAGCTGTGCACAGGTTGGGCTCAGTTGCAGATGGGACATGAAGTCTGGCACACCATTGGCCATGAGTCATTGGAAGCCCAAGCTGTGTACCAGAGGACAGCAGGAAACCACAGGACCTGGTTTCACTCTTGCGGTGACAGTCTTTTGGGAGGCTGAAAGACTGTGGTGGTTCAGCTGTTCCCTGATGGCTGCTTCCCCACCAGCTCCAGACTGTGTTTGTCTTGGCCAGTCAGGATGTGGAACCCTTACTGGCTCAGGCAGTGCTACTGAAGGAGACACATCCACTTCCTGTCTCTCTTCCCTCTGGTATGGCTACTACACCATTTTATACAGTTCCTTCCTGCTGTGTGGAGACAGGTTTATGGGTAGTTGGGACACAGGGACTTCACCTTGGAAACAGCTTCTTACCACACAGAATAATTGTCTTTGAAGTGGTCATGGCTCCTGAGTGAACATGGAATCTAATGTCTAGCAACAAACAGATTGTTTGGCACCTGGGGTCACAGCTTCTTTGATAGAAGATGGTACCCCCAGCCTCAAGTCCAATGAGGAGTCTCACTCTCTCATCCTGACATTCTCCTCTCCTGATTCATTTCAGTTTGACTTAGTGAATACATAGGATAGACTCACCTTCTGGAAAATTCAGTATCTGTCTTTTTCATTAAAACAAACCAACCAACCAACAAAAATTTCCCCAAGGTTTTATCAACTTAGTTAGCTGTTGCCTGCAGGAAGTTAACATAGCACCTTTAAATCAAGTATCTAGGAAAGCACATAATAAATACTTAGAAGAGTTGGGGCAATTCCATTGGAGTAAGAGTGAGTGTGGAGTTTGCTTCTCCTCTGATGTAGAGTAACTAGCTAGTCTCTTTATTCCTGTCCATAAAAGAGATAAACAAGGACCTCTCCCTCTTGGGTTGCTTGTAAGTATTAAACAAAACAATGTAGAATCAAGCATGCTTCAGAATCTCTTGCATACTAAGTAGTCTATAGGAACAGTGATGATAATTCATATTAGAACACAGAAGCACACACAGGAAATGAGCCTAGTTTTTCAGGCTCCTATTCCAGTCAAACTGGATAAAATCAAGAAGTCAAGTTAGAAACCACTTTAGGCATTTACCCAATGCAAGGCTACATGTTTAGAACTTTAGAGAAGTCTTTGTTGAGATAGCTGTAAGAGTTACTAAACTGAGAACACAGATGGCCGGAAGATTCTACTTAATCCAGTTTCCAAACCTTTCCAACTATCTCCCACAAAGCAAGGATCAGCCTCTCCACAGTAAGAGCATACAAAGGCAGAGCCCTGAGTCTCTCTTCTCTTACAGATAATATCTGGACCTGTTTAATAGACAGACAAGGCTGACCCATAGGACTTCTAAACACATGCTGGTTCAAAGCTCTTGGACACTGTGGGCCATCAGGTGATATTTTAACATGCTATTCATAGTTCTGGTTCTTTCTTTGTCTATTCCTGTCTGGAAACTCATACACTTGCTTCTGAGGTTGCAGTCTCCAATACTTGCATACCACCAAAGAGCCAACCCTCTGGCTCACAGAATCTGAGGACTGGTACCCAAACCTGGCCAACATGAACTCTGAGGCCTATGTACTGACTTCTGAACCTTTCTTAAGATGTCTGTTTGATGTCTTATATATGTTTTTGCCCAAAGCTAAGATCTGTTCTCATTTTTCTCAAGATATTTTTATGCATCTTTAATAAGCAAGCTGTTGTAGAAGGCATCTGCTGTAGTCTAAACATTTGAATTTGCAGCAGCTGTAAGCTTATCTATTTGAAGTCTGTGGATGGAACTTCTTCCAGGGAGGGCATGTCAAAAGGCAAGTCCTTGCGTCATGAGAAAGTCATAAAGGTGGTTGGGTTTTGTTTTGTTTTCAATAAAAGACAAGACTAAGCTCAAAGAATGAAACATATTCGCTCTTTAAGAGGACCAGATATTTTCTGCTTTGTCTAATATTTTTAGGCTCCTCTTCTTTGGCCATCAGAATATAGACTTGGCTATAAACATCCTTTTGAGTTTTCTATTAATAAGGCCTAGGACCAGTATAAAACACATATTGACTATCTAGTTACATGATCCAAGCAGCACGAAAGTCTTTCTTTATAGGGCATGATGCTTGGTGAACTTGGAAGAGGTTAGCTAGCTTCATAAATACACACAGTTAAGGAAGCCAAGCGCCTCTCTGTCTTCCTCCCTCCTTCCACTCATGGCTCATCGGCACACACCCATTTGTCCACCGAGTACCTCTGTGTGAGTTGATAATAATCAGCCCTCATAGACCAAGGAGCATGCTAAGTATTAGACAATTTGATTTTTAATCTAAGTGAGTGAGAACCATGGAACTCGGAAAACTGGGGAAATTATGGATTCAAAGCACTAGTAAGGTTCACTAGAAGAGTTCTGATCCCATGGGGAAGAACTTGCTTCTAGTGTTAGACAGACTGGGGCTGGAAATTGCCCCTTCCATTAATGGGACAGGTTTGGGAACTCTGGAAAACCTCAGTTTCCTTATCTCAAAAGAGAGACCACAATCATGTTTACTACACAGAGATAGATAGAAAGGACTAGGTGAATGAAGTGGGACCACCATAAACCACTTTCAACACAATGCTTAACTTTTCTCTTTAAAAGGATGTGACAGTGTCTAGTCAAACCTCATAGATGAGGTAAGCTTGTTTCTGAGCTTGGAGAATGAGTAGGAAATTGCAAAGGGGCAAGAGACATTACAAATGAAGGAAGAACATTTCTAAACCTGAAGTCATACATGTGTACGACATTAGGCAGGACATGGCGGTCAGTGTGGTCAGACAGTGTACACTTATGCATCACTTTAGCAGTGGGGATATGTTTTGAGAAATGCATCATTAAGCAATTTGGTCATTATGCAAACATCAAAAAAATGTATTATACAAATGAAGATGGCTATAGCATCACTAAGTAATGTAACCATATGGAAAACCTGATGCATGTTTGGTCTAGGATGAATTGAAAGGCCATTACATAGCAGATGACCATACTCATGGGGTGAACAATGAGACTGGACCAGGGGGTAAGGCAGTTTTCAAGGGCCCTGTGTTCCAAGGTGGAGTCCACAGTTTATCCAGGAAACATAACTTACTACAGAAAGGAGGGCTGAGTCCTAGAGAAGGAGAGGGAAAAGGAGAGTTTCTCACTGCCAGTTGACCTCCTGAGAGTTCACATGGACCCTTTAAGTCTGTAGAGATCATCTGCTGGCCCTCAGGGCGTTTTCCAGTGTGGGTCAATGACTCTGGTTGAAGAACACCATTGTTCTTTCACTAATGATGCCCTCTTGCTCTTCTTGGTGGAAATAGTGACAGTACAGAAGTGGGAATTCCAGAGTCTCCTCATTGAGCCACCATGGGCAAGTCTCATGGAACAATGGTTGGCCAAGATGTTTTCTAAGGTTATCTTTAGTTTTAAGTTATGATTCCAATTGACCAGCTCTAAGTAATGACCCCAAGAGCTTACAGTGATTGAATATATGGACTAGGCTTTGCCCCTAAACACTCTTGCAATAGTCCATGCTTGTCAATTTTAGTCTATGCTGTGCCTAACAGTTTGGCCCAGGACAATCAAGACAGTTTCCTTTGTTGTCATTTGTATTTTAAGAACTGCAATTGTTCTCAAATTCAGACTTAGAATTCAACTTGGGAGCTCTCGGGTTTTGTGGTCTGTTTAATTAAAATTCTAGAACACAGAGTCCTCTGCAGAGGCCTTGCTCTGGAAGGCATCCTGGAGGTTCAACCCTATTCAAAGTATGGGAATGTTTATAGCAACATTTCCCCTGTACTGTGGGCTGGCCTACAGGCAGGACCTCTTCTGCTCTCAAGAGAAAATCATTAGTCTGATATCGGTTATGGCAAAACTCTGGGTGGCCAGTTTCCATAGTTTTGAAGCCGTGTGTGTGTGTGTGTGTGTGTGTGTGTGTGTGTGTGTGTGTGTGCGCGCGCGCGCGTGTGTGTGTGTCCTTTGTTGAGTGGTATGACATGGCTGTAAAGAAGTCTATGAAATTCAAGCAAGGCTTTTCCCCGCACTGTGGATGACATTTTCAAAAAATTTTAAACCACTTTTGTCATCCAAGGGCAAAGAGATGCACTTAAAGGTTTAAACACCTTGCGGAGTTCAAGTAAGGTTCTGACTTTCAAATGCTTACTTTGAGTAGCATTTGTTTTTGGCTTTGAATTCAACCCGAAATTATGCCAAGTGTGTATACCTCTCTTAACTGAAAAGAGTCTCCGTTAGCTGACTGTCATTGAGAGGCCACACTACCAGATATTATCATAAGGATGTGCACACTGACATCCTCAGTGAGAGAATCCAAGCTTGTTTCTTACTGAATAACCCAAGATAGTCAACCCAAGTTTCTAACCAGGTTAGGTAACTCAGTAGTAAGCCAATGATAACTCAAGTTATAATAACCAATAAGCCAAGTTCAGTAACTACACAGCAGCTGTGGGTTCCTTTTATATGTCTATATGTCTCCAGGCTGGGAGAGATGCAGGTGTGGCTATGCATTTGTGTAAGTGTCTCAGCTGCGTCAAAGTTAACAATACGACCCAGCCCCCCATACTCTTCTAGCATGACAAGAACTTGACACCTGGCCAGCAATTTGGTACCTACTCATTTCTGAAATTTGGAAACCAAAACTACACAGAGAACTTCCTGGTACCAAGCACATCTCTCTCCTTCAAATGCTGAGTTCATGTTATCCAAGCCCTCTGGTCTCTGGCTTACAGTAAATAATTGTCCACAGCTGCTGAGAGTTGGTTTATCCTCCAATAAAGGTCAGGATGGCTGACTAGACATCAGAAGGAAAACTTCTGAAATTTGGTGTTTAGACTAGCTTACATCTCTGTTTATCTCTTTTGTTTTTGTTGTAACTAAATAGGCAAACGTAGGCTGTGGCAAAGGCATGGCAGAGAACCCAGATATCATGCTGTTCTTTCTAGGTCTTTAATACTAATGCATGGACTCCTTTCCTGACTTTTGTGCCTCGGTTTCCCGTGCCTTTGCATGCAGACCAGTGTACAGGGTGTCTCTAACTTCTGCCCAAGTAAGATATAAGCATTTGTTATCTAAGACAACCAGTACCTGTTCTTTTCATAAAAGTAGAGGTGGCTTGGCAACTATCACCCAAAGTGAAAATATTCCCATCCTAAAATCCTCGGGAATATCGGATGAAGATAAAGGTGTTCTTCAGTGCCAGGAAGGGAAATCAACCCAAGGCCCTAGTTCTCTCCAGAGTACATGTATGTGGGTGGGGGTGGGGGCTGAGTACCAGGGCCTGGTGGTTCATGAACAGGGGAGCTGAGAGAATAGGGGACACCTCTGCCATGCACATCTCCAGATGAGATTTCTATGCTTGGCTTAGAGTGGAGCCCACACAAGCTCTCTCTCCAGCTGTGTCTTGGGACTTCAAGGAGGAGACGTATTAACAGGAGGAGGTGGGAGGCATCCTCCCAGGATAAAAATTTATTGGGTTAAAAATCCAAGGCAAACACAGTTTTCTTTGGAAACAGCAACACAGAGAGAAAAAGGAAAAGCAAGGATGAGTCCAAAGAAAATGAAGGCAAGTGCCATGAATGTCAGAGGGAGGGAGGGACGGAGGGGAGGAGACCCTAAACCAGGAACAAAGAACAAGGGGCACCTGATGCTGGATTCACAGGAAACTCGGGACCTCCTAATGGATGCCATGGTAACGTCAGATGAAAATGTGTCTAAGGGTGTCAAATGGGGATCCCTGACAGTCTCTGCATTGCAGACCACTTCCCTCTGACCATCACATTAAGTAAGGTTGAGAGTAGAAGCCTCAGGGACTGCAGTTGGAGCTGCAGGAGATCTTCCTTATTGGACATCCATTTCTTTACCTACTGACTCTGAAAACTTCTTAAATTACCCCTTAGCATACTACTTGGTATACAAGAACCCTTTATTTATTACTTTTTTGTATACAAGAAACATTTATTATTACTTTCTGTGTCAGCTCTCCACTTCCTGCATACTGTGTCATCCCTCAGAAGTCTCGTACCTACAAAAGGTCCAAAGCCAAGGATGAGCAACTTTCTACAAACTCTACCTCCGGCTTGTTTTGTAGACCAGAAATGTCCAATGGAACTTTCTGGATGAGTCAATATGGAAACCACTGGCTACCCTTGAAATGTGATGTCTGAAAAACGAAATTTTCATTTCACTTAAATTCACATAAATTTAATAACCATATGTGGTTAGTTGCTATTCTTTTAGACAATACAAGCCTTACGAGTTATTTACTTCCCTTTAAAGATATCTAGCTTAGTCGATTTTTTCATCCCTTAGTATTTTGCCTCTGGAATTTAAAGCTTCATTCCTACAGATTTTTGTACTGCAAACATGGCCCAGTTGAAGGTGGAAATGAGAGCCAAAATTGAAACAGTACTTGGCTCATCAACCCTCATATTCTGGCAGGGGCCTGCATGGATACAAGGAAGAGGAGACCCTTTTCCCTTCAGTTTCCTACCTAGAAAGAGAATCCCTGTGTTTCTGTGTTCTTTCTCTAGACAAAGCCATCTTGCTTTCTGGGCCTGGTTTAGATACAGCTTCTCCATCCTCTAAATTCCCAGTGCTTTCCTTTATCTAAGAGACACAGCAGGGGTTTGGAGTTAGGCACTCAGACTTTGAAGCCATGTACCTTGCTAGAATTCCAGCTCTGTTAGGCACCTGAGATGGAACCTTAGATACTTTATGTCATCATCTCTCTGAGCCTTAAGGTACTCAACTCTAAAAGGGTGCAAGAATAGGAATGCTCTTCTGGAAAGAAGTAAAGAGTTCTTATTAGTTAGCAAACGGACAGTAAGGTTGGCTTCGGAGCCTGGGGTCTGGCTCAACAGCAGTGTGGAGTGCTTGTCTGCATTCTTACCTTCAGGAAATATTTATTAAGCTTTCCATATACTAGACTTGTTGCCAGGCCAGAAAGATGCAACATCATGGTGACTAAACACAGATAAAATCCTGGCCACCTTGGGGTATGGGAGATGGATACAGGTGTATCCCAAGTAAAGATAAATACGTGAGCAAGCCAAAGGGAAAGCTCCTAGGACTGTGACTGTGGAGAGATAGAGACAGACAGACAGACAGACCGACAGACAGACAGACAATAAAAGGCTTTTCTGAGGATGCTGCATCGAAGCCAGCAGTGTGAGTAGGTGTTTCTCGTTGAGGAGGACAGGGAAGAGTGTTCTAGGGAGAGGAAAGGTATATGCAAAGGTTTTGGTTTCATGGGATCCAGAGATCTTCCAGAGGGGAAAGTGGAATGGGATGCGAACATGGGCAACCAGCCCAAGCAGAACCCTACAGCACAGAAGGAAGGGCAGAGCAATGGACTTGGCTTCACTTCTCCCTGAAACCCCCCTGACTTCATCTCACAAAAGCAGCTGCACTGTAGCTCCTCATCATAAGAGGATGTTTCTGGAAGATGCTTCAAATTGTTAGGAAGGATTCAAGGGTTACTTGGATGCTTCTTTTGCCCAAGTATGAAGGTCATGTTAACTTTTGATAGCACAGGTCTGTACCCTTGAAGATTCCATCACTGTCTAAAACACTGTGATTCAAAATCAACAGTAAGGTCTTTGTAGACAAGTTCTTTGTTTCGTATGTCTTTGGATAAATTCTATGGTGCCTTGCTTAGGAACTGTGAAAGGAGAACTCACAGGATCGTAGTGTAGGCAAGAGAGATAACATTTCTCTGGGTTGCCACCAAAACCAACATAAACACCATGAGGGGAAGAAAAGGCCTCCATTAGATGGATGGAGGCTTCTTTTCCCAATGGCAAGGTTTGCATGAAAGTGACAAGTGAAGTCAGCCTAGAGGCGTGAAGCATACTTGTCTCCCAGGCATGTGGAGGCTCCATGTGAAAGCCAAGGTCTAAGATCTTCCTGTATGCTCTCCATGCAGAGGTCAACATTACTCCTAAGGTAAAAAACCACAAACCAAAACTTCACCTCTTTCTTGCTAAGCTTTCCTCTCTGTAGTTCAAACATGTACAGATTTCTGTTTTCAGAGGAAAGGCACAGACCCTCCCCCCCTTTCAGGTGATTCTCTAGAAAGCTCACTAGTCAACAAGAGAGGAATATGGTCTGGGAGTTGAGCTGTGCTACCAAGGGTAAACCCTGCTTTGTTTGGTACCATGACCTCGGAAGCGCTCAACTCAGCATCATTCAGGAAGGGCTGCTGTGCACCAACCAAGTGGTATCCATCGCTCCTTGCCTACTTGCACACAAGGAAATAGAAAATGGCATTTCACTCATGAACTGAAACCTATCTCCTTCACTCTGATTGGGTCAAAAGGAGTCACATGCCTCCCTGCAGACCAATAATAGTCTCCTTGAAAAATGTACATGTTCTAATTGGCTGGCTTGACCTAAATAAGATTTATTATCCCTGCCCAGGCTAAAGTGCTTTCCTGACTACATTGGGCATGCATTCAGAAGCAGAGAAAGGAGGGGATATCGGGAAGGCAAATGGACTGTGTCCTCTAAGCAGTGACCCCCTTTCTAGAAAAATGAGATGACTTTATAGCTCTCCGAAGCTCCACTTCATTCATCCATCCATTCACTCGCTTACTCAGTGAATATTTATTGGGTGTTTACCCTGCATGGGGAGCTAGGGAAGCTTATTGAGGCACCTCAAAGATTTTTCAAATACCACTGCACATATTTTTCATTCACTTGCCACATGTGGTGGCAAGTATCCACAGAAAGAGGCAGATGCATTCACGTGGCACATTTTAAAAAACCCATGTGCCTAACACTCAGGTCTCACATTTAGATCTTCATAAATCTGGATTCCATGGGGACCAGGTCATGGTATCATTTCTGGCCACTGTCGAGGAAGATTTACGATGGTTGTTTGCATGACCCAACCATATGCTCTGGCTGGGGAAATCGTCTGGTTAGCCTGCTTTGACGTATGTATTGATGACAAAGAAAGTTACACCACACCACAGGAAAAAGACAACATAAAAACATCCCACCATTTATCAGTGAAGTGCTTGCAGAAATAATGACCTTGGTAAAAATCAAGAGATGATTAAAAAGAATTAATGGATACTTCATGAAAAAGATGTCAGGGTGGGAGGGTCTGGAAGCCAGCTGTCCTAACATTTCTGGGGCCCAAGGTGCATTTTATTGGCTCCATGGAGTGCATGCTTTTAGCCCCACAGCAAAAGACCGTGAAAGGCAGGCTGACAGCTAGTGCCCTGTCTCCTCTTATACCTTTTCAAACCAGAGTTCCAGAAGTCTTGAGAACAGCAGAATTTTCAAGCAGACTAGATCTTTTCCTGCATGTGACCTGAACAAATTGCAACACCCTACATGGTGCCCAGAGAATGGACCCTTTAGGATTATCATAGGTCGAGCAACTTGGGAGAGTCCAGGATAAAGGCAAGGAATGAAGGGGTAATACTCATCTGTCCCTGGCTGCCTCCTCTATAGAAACAGCACTATTTGTATCCTGTAGGTGGATCTGGAGAGGAAATAAAGCACCAGATCTGAACTACTTGAGCAGGGAGCAGAGATGCCAAATGATTACTAAACAGCATTGTAAGTAAATATTGTTGTTGTCGTATGTAGTATGTACAGGAGCATGCATGTTGGGAGGGCAGTGTGTGGTATAAATGCCTGTGCACTTGAAGGCTAGAAGAAGCAGTAAGATAACTTGTACTTGAGACAGGGTGTCTTCCTGAGTCCAGAGACTCCTGCAATCCCCAGGGATCCTCCTGCCTCTGCCCTACAGCAGGGTTACAGGCACATGTGCACAGCCATGCCTACCTTGCTTTATTATTTTTTAACATGGGAGTTAGGATCCGAACTCAGGTCCTCAGGCTTCTACAGCAAGCACTCTTACCCGCTGAGCCATCTCTTTAGAATGGGGGAATTTAAAAAGTGAAACCTTCTATACTCTGATAGAGGGGACAATTACATAGCTCCCTACTCAGTCAGAAACCATAGATGTGCACACTGAAAAGCATGACTTTTCATTTACATAAATGAATAAATGAAACAAATGAAAGGCATATGTTCTCTCTCTCTATATATATATATATATATATATTTTTTTTTTCTAAATGCTAAGGCAGGTGTTTGTAATAAAAAGTATAGTCTCTGCCATCAAGAAGGTAGCCAGGATGGATGTGTGAAAGGGCAATGCATGGCACCCATTCTTTGACTCCCAGAATAATCATGGTCCTACCCCTGGCCTCATCAGACCTGCTAATTCCCTTTGCACTTTTACCCACATAGCAGCCAGCATCTGCTCCCCTCATATTTAGCTGCGTAGCGCCTGTAAGTATCATGTACCTCAGTTGGTCATTTCTTCCAGGAAAGTGTTTTCCATGTACTGTGCTCCTTAGTACCAACCCCTGCTATTCTGCCAACACATCTAGAATGGCCGTAGACCATGAACTGGGGTGTAAGGTAACCCTGGATCTTGATGTTTGCTTTATCCCTCGTCTCAGTAAGGGTTTCTATTCCTGCACAGACATCATGACCAAAAATCAAGTTGGGGAGGAAAGGGTTTATTGAGCTTACACTTCCATGCTGCTGTTCATCACCAAAGGAAGTCAGGACTGGAACTCAAGCAGGTCAGGGAGCAGGAACTGATGCAGAGGCCATGGAGGAATGCTGCTTACTGGCTTGCTTGCTTCTCCTGGCTTGGTCAGCCTGCTTTCTTATAGAGCCCAGGACTACCAGCCCACAGATGGTACCCACAAGGGGCCCTCCCCCCTTGATCACTAATTGAGAAAATTCCTTACCTCTGGATCTCCTGGAGGCATTTTCTCAACTGAAACTCCTTTCTCTGTGATAACTTCAGCTTGTGTCAAGTTGACACACAAAACTAAGCCAGTACAATTGACTCTTTGTCAACTTGACACACAAACACATCACCAATAAGCCTCGACCCTTACTTCCTTATTCATCCCCAAGATCTAAATAACTTTACAAGTCCCACAGTCTTTACAAATTCTTACATATTAACATTTCAGTCCCTTTTAAACATCCAATCTCTTAAAATTCAAAGTCTTTAAAAATTCAAAGTCTCTTAACTGTGGGCTCCAC